>BSBN01001281.1:10487500-11687500 GCA_027924645.1 Cunninghamia lanceolata
ATTTTTCTATAATCTCACCAATGAAATCTATACCCCACTATTGAAAAGGGCCTTCCACAGTCATAGTTCTCAATGGAAGAGCACTAGAATACTTTAATTTTCCAGAGAATCTCTAACAAATTTCTCACCAATTTTTGAGTATCAACAAAAAGAGTAGGCCACCAATAACTAGACCTGAGAACCTTCTATGCAGTGGTTTTTGCCATAAATTAACCTCCACATACTCCATCATGCATCTCATTCAATATGTTTGAAGCTTGATCATTGTCAACACATCTCAATAGGATTCCATCTGTATTTATCCAATACAAGTCCCCTTGCAAAATTACATACTTTATTGCTTGCAATTTCAAGGTTCTCTTTTGATTTTTATTCATTCCATTAGGACAAGTCAGTCTACAAATCATAAACAATATCCTTATACCAGGGAGAACTCTGTAACTTACATTTATGGAGAGACTCTTCATCTTGAACCTGATTCACCTGAACTACTTCCAAATTAGGTTGAGACATTAAATTGGTCCTTGTCCTCTTACTAATTTTGTGATTTGGATATCAATGTTAAACTTCTGAATCTTATTGATCAATCTACATCTTCTCCCTGTTACTTCCTATTGAGTGGAGATGTCCTTAACTGCAACATGGGGAACATATGCCACTATCTAGGCTCCTACAAGTAAGGTCTAAATTTTTTTACTGCTTTCACCAAAGCATAGGCTTTCTTTTCCATAATATCATATTTGAGCTTTGCATCCTATAGAGATTTACTGAAAAATGCTATAGGCTGCTCATCGTTCATCATTCTTTTGTAATAGTACTACTGCTATGGTATGAAAGGATGCGAATGAAAATAACTGAAAAGGCTTTGAAAATTTTGGTGATTTGAATATATGATCCATTTTTATTGCTTCCTTAATATCCTAAAAAGCCCTGATAGCTTTGTCTCCCCATGGAACATTTTCTCCCTTTTTAAGCATCCTTGAAATAGCCTTTGTAGTTTCTACAAAATTTGTAACAAACCTTCTCACAAAATTTATTTGACCAAAGAAAGATTGTATTCCCTTAACATTCTTGGGAACTAGTATCCTATCAATAGCAGCTACTCTCTTAGGATCAATTCTGATACCTTCTTTAGACATAATATGACCCAACAACTTCCCTTCAGTAACACCAAAAGTACATTTATTTGGACTCAATGATATGCCATATTCTATTACTCTGATGAAAATCTTTTCAAGGTGCATACAATGTTCTTCATTTTTGAGAAAGTAGTCACGTCATCCTAATATACTACCATAATAGTATCAATTAAGCTAGCAAATGCAACATCCATCACTCTCTGAAATGTAGCTCCAACATCTGTTAGTCTAAAAGGCATCCTCACATAAACATAAGTGCCCCAAGGTGTTGTGAAAACTATTTTGTACTGCTCTGATTCCTTTACCTTGACCTGATTGTATCCAAAAAATCCATCCATCATGGATAACAACTCACACCCAGTTACTTTCTGTAGCAATGCTTCCATATTAGGTAGTGGATAGTTATCTTTTAATGAAGAAACATTGAGATTCCTAAAATCAACACATAACCTAATATCACCATTTTTCTTCCTTACTGACACTAAATTGGAAACCCAAGTAGAATACCTGATAGGCTTTATAATGCCTCCATCCCTAAGTTTCATAAGTTCTTACTGCATTTTTGGTGCTAATGTTGTATTTATTTGTCTCTACTTTTGTCTAAAAGGTTTGGCTTCTAGTCTTAAAGGAATTTAATGTTGGAACAAGTCCTCCCTATAAGCTTTCAAGTCATCATAAGACCAAGAAAAAAAATGTTTATACCTCTTAAACAAAGCTATCAGCATCACCCTTATCTTTGAATTTAATTTCTTTCCAATATAAACCTTTTTTGGAGTAGTATCTATCCCTAAATTAATCTCTTTAAGGTCCTCTTCAAGGTCCTGATCATACACTGGGACAAATTTCATAACCTACCTATCATTATTATCAAAACTTCTTTCCAAAGCAACCAAAACTCTAGGGATCTTGTTTGTTTTGACCTGAATAACTTCATTTCCAAACAATGTCTCTTTTCCATCTACTACATGAACATAATCCTGAAACTCAATTTCCTGATTATCAAATTCATGTCTGCACTGCAGAAAATTGATCAAATCCTTATCATCATTGTAAACCTGCCAATTACAAATATTATTTGGGATTGAAGGTCTTGTCTTGACTTCCACTGTAGATACATCTGCTAAAGTCACATCATATGGCATGATAGCAACATCTGCTAGGAAGTCTTCCATTACATTTCTTGACCTTTCCAACCAATTAATAGAAAATTCATAAAAAAACTTGATTGTATCCCACACAACATTCTTGTATTGCTTCAATCTTTCATCTTTTGATGCATATTTTCCTCTTACTTGTGAAATCACCAATTTTGAATCACCCAATACCTTGATCACTCTAATTCCATGTTTGACAACAATGTTCAATCCTAAAAGGAGTGCTTTGTATTCAACTATGTTATTTGTGCACTCAAAATTTAGAAGAAATGAAAACTTGAAGAGCTTTTCCTTAGGAGAGACAAAAACAACCCCTGCACCATAACCATTCTTTGAACAAGCTCCATTGAGATACATTGACCAAATTTCATCTTTAGTATCATCTATTTGAACTTCCTTTATCATAGGCCCCTTACCTATTGATTTAGACTCATGAGCAATAACTCTAAAATGATCAAGGTTGATATCCAAAAAACTTACCTGTTCCACATGTTCTTGATCTTCAACCAAAATAGTAGATCTCTTCTCCCTATCCAATCTGACATCCTTGCCATTCATAGGGATCATAGCATAAGAAAAATCTAACTGCATACTTCCACATACTACTCCAACCCACTTTCTAGATAGCAACATTCCATACTCAGGTGGGATGTCCACCACAATAATATTCATACCATATGTCTTTTCAGGGAAAGAAACCAATCTAAACTCTACATCTCTCATGATCCCAATGATAGGTACTTCTATTGTATCCATAGAAAAACATTTCCCATATGCCTTATTTACTTGCATACCCAGTTCTTGCATAATTGCTAAAGGCATAACATTGGTAGAAGCACCTGAATCTATCATACAATTCTTAACCAACTTGTCATTGATAAGTTGAGTAACATAGAAAGGTTCTACCTGAGTAGGGCATCTAGTTACAGTTGTTCCTAAATAGACTTCTAGAATTTCATCAACTGATTCTTCCTCAACCTCATTTACTTACTCTTTTCCCTTTGCATTCTAATTAAAGATTTGCTTTACTAGAACTGGTTGTTCGACAACATTGTATATTAAAGCCAATGCCTTATCCTTATGTTCCTCTATTCTCATCATCTCCAATAACAGGACTGATACCTTTATCTGGGATAAGAATTATGTCATATCAAAGGGAACGTACTATTGGATATGAGCAAAAGAGTGAGATGAACCTACAATTACATTCTTATTTTTATCCTGAGCTTGTACCACCTTAACATCACTAGTACTAGAAGAGACATCTATGTTTTTTTTATCAATATTTGTATGCAATTTCTTGTTTTTAGGAGTCTAAGCCTTTTCTTCTTAGTTTTTAGCAGCACTTTGACTCCCAACAGGGTTCTGAGCCTGTTTTGTGTGCAAATCTCCTATCCTATTTTGATCCTAACCTTGAGTTTGACTTCTTAGGTTATAATCATTTTTGACCTGTGCAATTGCAGCTACTGTCAATGTTAGGAAAAGTGTCTCAACCTTGCAACTACAAAAGGTTACTATTCTTCCTAGTTTTGGTCTTTTCGAATACACTTTATCTTGAAGAACGGTCTAGAACTTTCAACATTTCTAAAAGGGACAAAAATGGCAGGACTTACTATTTTTAGTAACTATATATTTTAGATCGAATAGACCCAAAATTTTTCCAAAAGGTGAGGAACTGCCAAGTAAACATCTTGGGTGAGTTTTAACTAAAGATCATGTCTGGATTACAAGATATTAAAGTTTCTATTTTTGAAACTGCCAAAAAAAGTTTTGAACTTAGATTTGAGGCACTTAGAGGTCCCTAAATGCCTCAAAAGTTGTCATAACTAGTGAATCTAGTTATAGCTTGATAGATCTCTTCACAAGCTTTTTGATGCATCAAACTATTTGTCAATTGGACACCCGGATCAAAAGTTATGACCTCCAAAAATTAGACCTCCTATTTTGCGAAATGTGAAAACATGTTGGACACTTAAAAGAGGTGTAAAGGGGAGAGTTAGATGTGTTGGTGTGTTATTTGACACATCACAAGGCATCTTTGATTAGAGATAATTTGGGTGCCACTTTTGGGTGGTTTTTTGGCTCATGGTTTTTTAATTATCGTTGACGGTTTACTGTTTTGTATCTCCTATATATCAGGAGCTTGAGATAGAGGTTGTGTGTAAGAGTCTTATAGATGTTGAGTTACCTTCAGATCTCTAGTTGGTTATACATCTGTGAAAGCTTTCTCTGTAGGTATATTGTAATCTTCTTGATTCCTAAATAATATATTGGGTAGCTTTGAAGTGTGGGGTTTTTAACTCAAAAGGGTTTTCCCCATGTATATCTTGTGTTGTGAGTTTTGTATTTGCATTTGGATGTTGTTATTACCTTTATGTTAATGTGCATCTTAATCTGTAACTATAAAAGTTAAAATTTGCATAAATCTTTCCTCAATAGATCAATGTAGGAAACATTTTTGCATACCTTGCTTCCTTTCAGTTGGTATCAGAGCCTGATCACCTTTAGTTCTAGTTGTTGGGTAGAGGATGTTTTGAGCTAATCTTCATTTTGAGTGGGAGCTTGTGTAGAGGATTCTAAAATCCTTGTTGTAGGAAAGGGATGGCGAGCACATATGGGAGGTTTGAGATAGAGAAGGTTAATGGAGGCAACTTTGAGTTGTGGAAACTCAAGATGGAGGAGAAGAAGAAAAAGAAGAAGAACTATGATTCAAATTCTGATAAATCCTCTCAGGATGATGTAAAAGCATTTGTTGCTACCTTGGCAACTCATGCATTTGAGGATGTGTGGCTTATTGACTCTAGTGCATCTTTTCACATGACCTCTGATCAGGGTTGGTTTTCAAAGTATGAAGAATATGATGGTGGGAAGCTGTACTTGGGTGATGACTCTCACCTGAAGATTGTTGGCTATGGAAGAGTCTTGATTTGATTTCCTGATGGACGAGTGAAGGGGATAAATGGTGTTTTGCATATCCCTAGTTTGACACGGATCTGATTATTTATATGTAAGTTGAATGATGTGGGTGTGCAGGTTGTTTTCTCAAATGGAGGATGCAAGATTACTAGAGGAGCTATGGTGCTAGCTAAGGGTGTTCAGATTGGCACTCTATTTCAGCTTGATGCATGTGTAGTTCAGTGCAATAGTGCCTCTATTTCGAAGAAGAGAACTTTAGAGTCTTCATCCTCACCATTGAAACCAACAACGAAGATGACTATTGTATCTACTTTTGATTGTCATGCTTTCTGGGTACACAAGGGTGCTCATTCTATGGACATGAAACTTCTAGTTGAGAAAACAATGTTATGGCACCAAAGGCTATTTCACATTGGTGAAAAGGGTTTGATGACCCTAAAAAATAAAAATCTTGTTGAGGGTATTAATGACTGTAACCTCGAGTTTGATTTTTGTGAACATTGCATCTATGGTAAACAAAACCGTGTTAAGTTTTATTCCATTTCTCACAAATCTTATGAGGTGTTGGATTTGATTCATTTTGATGTGTTTGGTCCTGTTAATGTTACTTTTATTTCAAAATATATTTACTTTGTTTGATTCATTGATGATTACAATAGAAAGACATGGGTGTATTTTCTTAGAAGAAAATCTAAATTCTTTAGTAGATTCAAAGAGTTTAAAGATCTTGTAGAGAATCAGAAGGATAGAAAGATTAAGTGTCTGAGGACTGACAATGGTGGCGAGTTTTATTCAACAGATTTTGACAAGTTCTATAAAGAACATTGTATTGAGAGGCACAAGACAACTCTGTATACCCCTTAGTAGAATGTAGTTATAGAGAGAATGAGTAGAATGTTGATGGAGAGAGGGCAAGGAGTGTGCTAAGTGGAGCTAGCCTTGAACAAAAGTTATAGGCTAAAACTATTGCTACTACTTCTTACCTAGTTAACAGGTCTCCTACATCAACGCTCATTGATAAGACATCTATGGAGGTGTGGTCTAGTAAAAAGCCTTCATTGAGACACATTCAAGTATTTTGTTGTGAGACATATGCACATGTGCCTAAGGAGAAGTGGTCTAAGTTGGAGAACAAGGATGTGAAGTGTATCTCCATTGGTTATGGTATTGGTGTGAAGGGTACAAGCTTTGTGATCCAGTGGCTGAGAGAGTTCTGTATAGAAGAAGTGTGATCTTCAGAGAGTTGAATCCTTCTTCTATTGCTCTACAAATAGAGAAAGAAGAGAAGAAAGAGGATGTGGTTGAACTTCCTTCCACCCTTAAGAAAATTGAATTGAAGACATCTATTGGACCTGATGATGAGGAGAGCTCTAGTAGCTCTAAAAGTTCAGAAGAAGAAGAAGAACTTCAACCTCAAATTTTGAGGAGGTCCACGTGGATAAGGCGATAACCTGATAGGTTTGGTTATTCATTGCATGATTCTAGTTGTATTTTTTCTTTGATTTCTAACACTAATAATCCTAGGGCCATAAGGGAGGCTATGGGTATGAGTGATGTAGATTCTTGGAAAGAGGCCACGGAAGAGATGGATTCTTTGAAGAAAAATAATATTTGGGTTCTGGTGCCCTTTCCTGATGGATGTAAACCTATTGGATGCAAATGGGTGTTCAAGAATAAGTTTGGTTCATATGGCAATGTTGAGAAATTTAAGGCAAGGTTAGTCGTGAAGGGTTATTCCCAGGTTGAGGGAATAGATTATGGTGATATTTTCTCTCCCTTTGTAAAACTGACATCTATCAGATTATTGTCATCACTTGCTGTAGCACACGATTTAGAAGTTGAACAGATGGATGTGAAGACAACTTTCCTTCATGGTGAATTGGAGGAAGAAATTTGTTGTGCCCTGCACACATGCCTCATTTTATCAAATAGAGACCCCCCTCTTTGCTTTGGCTTGAGGTCTCATTTTTCCTTGTGATGTTGAGAAGGTGAAATTCATGCTTTGGGTAAGGGATTTTCAAATGTTGGCATCAATGATGAATTGGTTTTCTTGGAGTTCACTTTTGTCTTCATGATGGATGCTCTAAGATTTTGGGTAAGTCTTAGTACAAATTGTATTAAGGGAAGTATTCTTTTTCATCCCTTTGTGCCAATTTCAGTCCTTACTATACATTGTACTAAAAATTAGTGCTACAGGATATGTTTGGTATCCCCATAAAGCTCCGCTTTTAGCATTAGCTAGTGTCTTCCAAGAGAAAGTAGGTCTTTTGACCCTTACAAGATATTGTGGGACTTTTGTTAACTAATGGACATCATCCAGTAGACCTAATTTTTTGTATATCCTATCTCCTTTGCTTTCCCTGCTTTCTATAGTTTGAGTGTTGGCCACTCTGTTGCATGTACTAGGACATTTATGGCGCACTTGTCAGAGGTATAAAAATTGAAATCTTGGCTTGTTTTTCCATTTGCATCAAGAATCTTGTAACCACTCAGAGCTCTTGGCAATTTTGAGTACTTGCACATCGATTCTCCTTGCGTTTGAAGCTTCCGTAGCATTGATTGAGGGATTTAGTGTTGGCTTAGAGGGTCTATTTATGTTTTCAAACTTAAACCAGGTCAACCCTTTTTTATTTTGCTTTGCATTTGAATGATATTTATATGTTATGTTGTAGGAGGAATCAATTGTAAAGTGAATGAATTTCTTGGATTTGCGGAATGGCTAGTTTGTGTTTTAAAACCCTAGTGTCTGTGTATGGTTTTGTTCTGGAAATTAAGGTATTTGTTGAGTAATGTTTGTTGAATGACCTAGGTCTTATAATTTCTTTTCTTAGGATCATTTACTTAGCATCGATAGTGAGGGTGGTAGAAAAACTATTGTCACGGAAGAAATGGGGTGAATAGGACAAATCATTTAGGGTAAAAAGGTTTCATTCTATTTAACTTCCAAAGATTTCTATAGAAGACATGCCCTAGGGCAAAAAACTCAAGTTTGCAAGACTTTTCGACCCTGATGGATATTATCCACTAAGGGTCTCTTTTACCGCTTTATCCCATAAACCCCTTTTAGCCCGCCAAATCCATTATGACTTATAACTATTGTTTGTGGGAGTTTTCATGAGTATATGATATATACATCAAGGGGCCTTTTCCTTGCTTGGTCTAGTAGACATCGTTTCACTTGCTTTCATTGTTTTAAGTCCTTGCACCTTTTTGCAGAAGTTTCCTCGGGTGGTGGACATATCTTGTAAGGTCCTTAACCCTCACTTCATCTGATAGGAACTTTTTGACCTGCCTTGCCCCTTTAACTATCAAAATGCCTTTCACAGAGAAAATGCCAAATATCAGATATGTCCGGTAAAGGTAGTTTCTCTTGCCTTGTCTGGTGAGGGTTGTTTCTTACGCATATTTGAAGACCCATCGATTACTTGCTTCTGACTAAGAAGACTCTCCAGTGCTAAAATAATTAGGTATAAGACATATCTTATAGGGACTAAAAGTCCTACTTATCCAACTAGCTCATCCTGCAGAAGCCAGAGAACCCGCTTTATCTTGTACATGACCCTGAGCCCACTTTTAGTGAAAATGGCTAATGCATCCTAAACAAGTCTAATTTCCCACCTCATGCTAAGTATTTTACATCATTTAGCTGATTTTAAATGCCTTATTTCTTATTATTTGATGTAAAGTTTGATTTCCATGGTGTTATATGCTTATATCCAGTAGGAGGGCAAATGCCCGCTTTTTGCTATAGTTGATTAACATTTGATACCTAAATGGATGCTCTTTGTTAGAAATTTTTGCAAATGGTCCTTTCAATGATTCAAGTAGGATTTCTAACCAAATTGATAGAATAAGACCTATTAAATGGTATTCAACTAGGATATTCATTAGGGTAATGTAGTGCAGGATAAATGTCTACAAGGGCTAACACAATGAAGTACGAGTTCAAAGGCATTCCTCCCACCTCCAAGATCACTTCAAGTTGGAGTAACATAGGAGATATCGACATAGGTCATGTTGACCTAGATGATTTCAAACTGAGGGTCTTCGGGGATAATCCAACAAACTAGGCAAGGAGAATCATATACAATGATATCGCCTAGGTTGCAAAATTTTCCACAACAATCTAGTCTCCAGAGTTGATAGTAGCTTCTGCAGAGAGATATCATGCACCTGCTAGGTCAGTAGTAGCACATTATGGGAGAGTTATTGCAAGTTTCACCGTGGAAGCCATTTCAATGGTTTTTGATATTCCTCCTTATCCTACCATGACTACAGTCACTAGGGAGAAGAATCAAGGGTTGTATGACCAAGGCCCAAAGGCATGCAGAAGAATCATTAATGATACATGGGTGATGAAGAAGAGGACAACAATGTCCAAAGTACCTCAAGTATTGTATAGGATTGATTTCAAAGATGAGGTAGGGGATTTAGTGATATTGTTGAGCAGGATCATAGGATTACCTGCTGCATCAACTTTTGAGCCATGGATGTTTGGCTATATTGAGGAAGTTTTGAAAGGAGATAGGAAAATATACTGGGCTTAGATTATTAGTGATAATATCCATGAGGGTTTCTTGGCCCTTAATGAGACCAAGATCTTCCACTAGTCCACCTATGTTGTATACATGCTAGCCATGAATTTTTCTTATCCCGGGTTGACCTAGCTTGGAATAGCTGGAAATGTAGATGGAGAGATGAAGGTGTATGACTATTACCCACAGTTGTAGCTAGTTTAATCATTGGTGCACTACAAGAGGGTGAATGATGCATTCACCATGCACATAACCAAAATGCTGCAGGGTGATATGTCAAGGAGGATATCCCTAGAGGCTGCCAATGTGATTTAGAACTATGGGTGGTGGTATATCCAATTCTTAAAATTTATATACCTCAAGGTGTAGGGATTCAAAGGAGTGCCTTACAAGCTTCCTAAGTACCCAACCAACAAGATCATTCTACTAGAGCTAACAAGGCAATTATGCACATGTCATAATATGCTCAAAGACTTGCATAGGGCTACTATCAAATTCCTCATCATTTTGGGCAGGGGATTGTTTACTTGTATTACAATTGGTGTAGTAGAGTTGGTGCAGTCATGGTTAGGAGGGTCCACAAAGTGAACTGTCCAGGTTGTGCAGCTAGAGTAAACACAACAGAAACATCTCAAGATATGAAGCAAATGCAGGTTCAATCATTTAGTATATCATAGAATTCAAATACAAATTGGCTGACAACATGTGAGCTTACAATTAGGGCTCATAGGTCAGATTACAGAATTGTAGTACATGCACAAGATATAACTTTGAAGCTCTTTCATAGAGAATTCAAACTATCAACTTACAACTAATGATCAACTATCAAATTTCATATTCCTAGGCAACTATTGCCTCAATTATATCATCTCCATAACCTAAGATTCCTCCGCGTCAGCCAAGGAAGATCACAAACTACAATGAAGAGTTGTAACTTGTGTACACTAGGTCAGACCTAATCATGTATAACTCCTCCGCAAATGAATGGAATGATGTGCAGATCTCAGGGGAGGTCGGACACGATCTAAACAACATTGAGTGATGTGTCATTTAGCTACACAGGTTGAGATATGCTCCACAAGTCTTCTCCTTTACCTGCCTATCTGAGACTGTCAAGGTGTTCTGCTATGAGAAAATAGTTGATCTTTAGAAAGCGATATCCTTCCGATAACTGATCCAAATGATCTAAAATTTGGATATGATGTACATGAATGTGTCTAGATGCTAAGTCCATTTCCACAAGATTTGAAATGCAATTGTAGTAGAATGTGGACCAAAATATAGAAACTTCTACCGACTAGACTGATTGTTCTGAACTAGAAAATGAAAAGAAACAAACTGAAATGCAAATATTTTTGGTTGATGCAAGATTGCTCTTGAACTAGGGATGCTCCTACATCAGACATCCAGGGTTATTGAAAAAGTGAGTCCCTCACTTTGCTAGGGCTAGGGGAAAACCAAGATAGTCCACCTCAACCTAAGAAATCCAAGATGAGTCTTCATCTTGTCTGCCTTTCCATTTCACAAGATAGTCTTTGTATTGCCTTCCTTTGGTGTTGCGTCCAACTCTGCTGTCCAAGATGTCTTTAATCTGCTTCGACACTTGTTGTGGTAACTGATTTCTCAAGTTCTCTTCAATACTGTCATTGAACTCTACTTCATGATATTGATATAGGTCTGCAATGTTGAAAATAGGTGATATGCCCAATGTTTTTGGTAGTTCCACTTCATATGCATTTGTTGAATCAAATTTTTTGAGTATCCTACATGGTCCAAGCTTCTTCATCTTCAACTTGTTATATGTCCCAACTAGAAATCTTTCTTTTCTCAAATATACCATCACTTCATCTCCCACTCCAAATTTTTTGCATCTCTTCTTCTCATCTACCTTCTCCTTATACTTGATGTTCATCTCTTCCAAATGCTTCTTCAACTGATTATGCATTGTCTCCATATATCCTGCAAATTCTTCTGCTTCTGCACTTCTCTTTTCTTCCATACTGATATCTATCAACTCTGCTACTTCTCTAGGGTTTACTCCAGTTACAATCTCAAAAGGTGTTCTTCCCGTACTCCTATTTATTGAATTATTATATGTAAACTCTGTTTGTGATAGAATCAAATCTGAATTTCCTGTCTTCTCTCCAACTAGACATCTCAACAAGTTTCCCAAACTCCTATTTATAGCCTCTGTCTGTCCATTAGTCTATGGATGAAATTCTGAACTAAAATTCAAGTCTATCTTTATCTTCTTCCAAAGTGTCATCCAAAAGTATCCTAGAAATCTTGTGTCTCTGTTTGAAATTACGCTCTTAGGTAATCCATGCAATCTTACAATCTCCTTGAAAAATAGGTCAGCTACATGCACTGCATCAGTTGTCTTCTTACAAGGTATGAAATGTGCCATTTTTGAAAATATGTCCACCACTACAAATATTGAATCATGTCCTCTCTATGTCTTTGGAAATCCCATTATGAAATCCATAATTTTGCCTTCCCAAGGTCTCTCTGGTACTGTCAAAGGTTTATATGATCCGATATTCTAACTACTTCCTTTTGCAACTTGACATACTCTACAACTTTGCACAAATTTCCTAACATCCTTATGTATCTGAGGCCAAAAATAATTTTCAATCACCAAGATACTATCATGTCAATGCCAAGATGTCTTGCCAATCCACCACTATGCTTCTCCTTGATCAAATTATCCCTCATGGAATTTCTAGGTATGTACAATTGATTTCCTTTGAACAACATGTCTTCCTAAATGAAATAATCCAACCACTTACTCCTATATGTCAAAATAGGTTCCTTACATGCTTTCCAAGGTTCTACAAAATCAAGATCTTCTTCATACCTGTCCTTCAATTCTTCAAATCCTAGAACTTCAACTCTCATCTTTGTCAACAAATTTCTTCTCCTACTCAATGCATCTACAACTTTGTTTGATTTACCACTCCTATGCTTTAGTACAAAGGTATAACTCTTCATGAACTCTACCCATCTCATATGTCTCTGATTCAACTTTCCTTGACTATTCAAATATTGCAAAGCTTGATGATTTGTATAAAACACAAACTCCTTAGGCAACAAGTAATGTCTCCACTTCTTTAAGGCTTGAATTATGGCATAGAACTCTTGATCATAAGCTGAATATATTCTCCTTGCATCGTTCAACTTATCACTGAAATATGCTATAGGTCTACCTTCTTGACTTAATACTGCTCTTTTGCATTCCCACTTGCATAACAATCTACTTTAAATACCTTATTGAAATATGATAATGCCAAAACAAGTTGCTCTGTCACTTTTTGCTTCAACCATTCAAAACTTTTATCTTCTCCTGATGTCTACTTAAAGTCTTTTCTGTCTCCTCTCATTGTCTCTGTCATAGGGTTACAAACTGAACTAAAATTTTTGATGAACTTTCGGTAGAAACTAGCCAATCCATGAAATGATCTAAATTCTTCAAGGCTCTTCAGTGTAGGCCATTCAACAATTGCTCTCACTTTCTCAGGGTCCATCTTCAATCCTTCTGCAAAAATCACAAATCCCAAATATACCAATTCTTCTTTCATGAAACTACACTTCTTGATGTTTATCAACAATTTCTCTTCTCTCAGTCTTTGCAATACTTGTCTCAGGTACCACAAATGTTCTTCCTTTGTCTTACTAAAAATCAAAATGTCATCCAAATATACAATAACAAACTTACCCAAGAATTTCTTCAAAACTTCATTAATCAATCTCATGAAAGTACTTGGTGCATTTGTCAATCCAAAAGGCATCACTAACCACTCATACAATCCCTCATTTGTCTTAAAAGTAGTCTTCCATTCATCTCCTTCTCTGATTCTGATATGATGGTATCCACTCTTCAAGTCTATCTTTGTGAAATATTTTGCTCCACTCAAACAATCCATGATATCATCCATCCTAGGTAAAGGAAACCTATACTTAACTGTGATCTTGTTTATTGCTCTAGAGTCATTACATATTCTCCATTCTCCATCCTTCTTTGGTGCTAGCACTGCAGGTATTGCACAAGGACTCAAATTTTCTCTGATCGAACCTTTCCTCAACAACTCTTGTATCTGTTTATTCAATTCTTCATTCTTTGTTGGTGTCATTCTATGTGCTTCTTTGTTAGGCAAACTAGCTCTGGGTATAAAATTCATGTGATGACAGATACTCCTAATTGGTGGCAATCCTTCAGGTACATTGTCTAATATGATGTCTTCATATTTTGTCAGCAACTTAGTTATCTCCTTCGGTTGTGATTCTTTAGTCTCCTTCTTCAATGTTTTAGGTTTCTTAGGAATCAAAGCATAACACATATTCTCATGCCTTAAACCATCCATAAATTTTCTTCCATCTACCAAACAGATTCTAGCATTTCCACATACTTCACTCTTAGGATCATCTTCCAAAGGAATCAAAGTAATTCTCTTTCCATTTGATGTTATAGTGTATGTATTCTTTCTCCCATCATGTATAACTTTTCTATCATACTCCCATGGTCTATCCAACAAAATATGAGAAACATCCATAGGCATAATATCACCCAATACTTCATCATGATAAGATCCAATATGAAATTTCACCAAACATTATTCACTCACTAGTATCTTATGATCATCCTGAATTCATGCTATCTGATAGGGCTTATGGTGTTTCCATCTTTCCAACTTCATCTTAGTCACCATCTCCTCTGAAACTAAATTATTTGAACTACCTCTATCAATTACGACTTTAAAACATTTACCTCCCGATTTGCACCTGGTTTTGAACAAACTTTTCCACTATGGTGGTTCCTCATTTGTCTCTACTTGAAATAGTGCTCTCCTCATGACAAGTGATTCTCCTTTCTCATGTTTGATAACTGAACTAGGTGATCCAACAAGTTCTTCCACATAGGTTGCTCTTCCACTGTTCTCTATCCTTTTGCTTGTACTACCTTGATTACATTCAAAGGCTCTATGTCTTTCACCTCCACACTTGAAACAAGTTCCTCTGAACATTCTCCTATTAGGTCCTCTTCCTGGTCTTTTGTATCCTTCACTCCGATATGGACTAGGGTTCCCTCTGTAGTAGAAAGTTTTGTCATCTCTCTGGTATGCATTGTTATCTCTGTCTTCCTTCTTGAATGTGTTTTCTTGTCTATTCTTCTATGCATATGATCTCTCTCCTTTGAAAAATGTTCTACCTCTCTGAAATTTACCTCCTCTACCTCTCTGTCTTTGATCATGCCTCTTATTCAACTTTTCTGCAACCTTCAGGACAAACTGATATGCTTCTTCTAGTGTTGTCATCCTTACTAAACTCAATTCTTGTCGAATGTTCAATCTTAGTCCATTGATGTATCTAGCCACTTTCTCCTTACTTGCTTCACTATGTCCTGTCCTTATGATCATCTTATAAAATTCTTTAGTATACTCCTTCACAGATTTCTCCTTTTGTCTCAGGTTTTGCAATCTCTTAAACAATTCCAACTCATAGTTAGCAAGTATAAACAGATTCTTCAATTTTGTCACCATCCTGTCCCATTTTGTAATATTTTATTTTCCTCTTCTATTTCTATCCAATTGAGCTTATTTCCACCATATAGAAACATGTCCTTTTAACTTTGTCTTTGCAAATTTCACCTTCTCCAGATCTTCAACTTCTTCATATTCAAAGTATTCTTCCATGTCATTTATCCCATCAATCAACTCTTCAGTATTCAAATTGCCAGTATAATTCAGTACATCAACTCTACGTCTCTTTCCAATCTTTGAAATAGCTCATAACATCTTAACTTGATTTGGTTCTTCTTCTTCATCACCTCCTAGGGTTACTTCATTTTGATCAGTGGATTGAAATTATTCATCATCATCACTTTCAATATTAGGTTGAGGTCTCAATCCTCTTCTCCAATCTTCTTCAACAACATCTAAGCAAACTCGCATGGTTTTCATCATCTCCATAATCTCATCCATTCTTATAGCCATTTTTTCCAACATCAGGGATTCTCCTTGGCGGCATTCATCCTAGGATCAAGTGTAACTGCCTCAAATTCGGTGATCAGGCTACAAGGTGACTACTGCCTCACAATCGGTGATCGGTTGCAACACAAGTAACCTGCCTTGGATTAGACAATCTATTCACAACAAGATCTTATAGAATTCCTTCACCAACTTCTTTCAATTCACTCCCAAAGATTTAAACTTTCACTCTGATACCATTTGGTGCAGTCACAGTTAGGAGGGTCCACAAAGTGAACTATCTAGGTCGTACAAATAGAGCAAACACAACGGAAACATCTCAAGATATGAAGCAAATGTAGATCCAGTCATTCAGTATATCATAGAATTCAAATACAAATTGGCTGGCAACATGCAGGCTTACAATTAGGGCTCACGGGTCAGATTACAAAATTGCAGTACATGCACAAGATATAACTTTGAAGATCTTTCACAAATAATTCAAACTATCAGCTTACAACTAATGATCAACTATCAAATTTCATTTTCCTAGGCAACTATTGCCTCAATTATATCATCTTCAAAACCTAAGATTCCTCTGTGTCGGCCAAGGAAGATCACAAACTCCAATGAAAAGCTATAACATGTGTACATGGATAGGTCAAACCTAATGATGTAGAACTCCTCCGCAAATGAATGGAATGATGTGAGGATCTTGGGGGAGGTTAGCCATGATCTAAACAATATTGAATGATGTGTCATTTAGCTCTGTAGGTCAAGAAATGCTCCACAAGTATTCTCCTTTAGCTGACTGTCTGAGACTGTCAAGGTGTTCTTCTCTGAGAAAATAGTTGGTCTTCTGAAAGTGATATCCTTCTAGTAACTGATCCAAATGATCTGAAATTTGGATATGATGTGCATGAATATGTCTAGATGCTAATTCCAGCTCCACAAGGTTTGAAATGCAACTGTGGTAGAATGCAGACCAAAATACAGAAACTGCTACTGACTAGACTGACTATTCTGAGCTAGAAAATAAAAAGAAATAAACTGAAATGCAAATGTTTTTGGTTGATGCAAGATTGCTCTTAAACTAGGGATGCTCCTCCATCAAACATCTGAGGTTATTGAAAAAATGAGTCCCTCACTTTGCTAGGACAAGAGGAAAACCAAGATGGTCCACCTCAGCTTGAGAAATTCGAGATGAATCTTCTTCCGGTCTACCTTTCCACTTCACAAGTGTGGTCCTGACTTATACAAATCTTCAACAAGAAATAGATAGTGATGACAAGAAGGATGAGCCAATAGAGGTTCAATAGCTAGAACCTGTAGCCCAAGGAGATGCAACCCAAGGGGACAAAGCTAACAACAAAGAGACTGAGGATGAGGTACCCTTAGCAGATAGAAAAGGAAAGGGTAAAGCAGTCAAGGAATCTAAGAAGAAGGTCATGAGGGATAGTGTATCCCCAATTCAGACAAGGACTTCCAAAAGGAAACTTGCACAGACTAGAGAGGCCAAGGGATCAAAAGTAAAGAAGGCTAGAATTTCAAAGAAGGCACCAGGGTTTAAAATCACACCAAACCCTCCAGCTATAGATGTATCCACTGTAATTCCTTCACTTGCTGCTATTACTCCTCCTGCTACATCTAACATACAAACTACCTCTATGCCTCCTTCCTCTCCTATTTCTAGCTCACAACCTTCTCATGCTGTTGCCCTAGTTCCCTCTATGTCATCCTCTCCTGCTACCATCCCAGCTGCACCTTCTTCCTCCCCTCCATCTTCTCCTCCATTGGCTTCCATTGATTTTCCCATCTCCTCATCACCTTCACTCTCCCTTCCCATTCCATTTTTCATTTCTTCTATTTCATCCCTCTCATCTTTCACAACTTCTTCCTTTCCACCCATCTCCACCATCCTTACACCTCCATCCTTCTCTTTTCCACCTTTTAACCTTTCCACACCTATTGTTATTCCTTCCATCTTTCCCCATCCTTCCATTCCACCCTCCTTAGGTTTTGCAGCATTTGCAAACCTTTCTAAAGTGTGATTGCCAGATACAATAGTGGATTCTTTCCTTTCAATAAACAATAGCTTATCCCAACCATTTTGGACTGCTAGTACTGCTAAGGATGCTCCTAAGCCCTCACCCTCTTAGGTGCCCCTATTTGAGGGAATTGAAAAAGTCTGTTATGAATTGAACATAGTTACTGAGGAGGTGCACATACAGGATTCTCCTAACAACCCTCCTATGGATTTGAGCACTGTGGAAGTGGTGAACATTGATGATAGCCCCCCACAAGATGAGCCAGACCAGACTGCATTTGATAAGCCTAAACAAGATGTGGGAGAGTAGCTAAAGTAGATAGGTTCTCCTCCAAAAGCTAATACTAACACTCCTGGGGAAGATAGCACAAATAAAGGGGTAATTATAGATGGTAATTATTCTTTAAATAAATAGGGAGGCCAAATTAACTGCCCTGATCATTCTTTGATAGCCTCAGATTCAATGCATCATAGGCTTCAAGGAAAGTAACCTCAAGTTGAACTTGTTGACTTGGATCTGAATAATTTCCTTGCTTGGATTGAAAAGCCAAAGAAGCATAAGCAAGCAAAGGTACAATCAAGATCTATAAAGATGCTTCAAGGTCTAGGATTGCTGAGGTTGTAGTACCTCCAGCATAGGAAGATAAGGAGGAAGTTAGGCTAGAGGAGTATAACATTTCCATAATAAATCTCGGTCCTACTTCCAGGGTATGAGAAATTGAGGAATTCAAAGATTCTTTTTCAAACATCATGAATGGGATGAATAAAGATGAGCTTACCAAGGAGCAGCAAAATCAAGAGCTCCGTGCATGTATCAAATATTTGATCAAGCCAATGCACACTGAGGAGGGTACTGCTATAGCTCCTTCTATTCTTTCAAAGGAAGAGCTAGAAGATTTTGATAACATAAGGAGACTTACTTCAGCAACACGGGAGTGGATAATAGAAATATACATAGAAGGCTGTGAGATAATTGATGAACTCACTAAAATGCATAGGGACTTTTGTGCTTTAAATGCTGAATGGGAAGAAATAATTGAAGACAGTGACGAATATGATGATTATCACTCACATATACAATCTTGAGTCTTAGCAATGAGAAAGTTATCTAAAGAAAACCTTGTGCAGGAAAATGTTTTTGTAAAGGACAAGCTGCACATGCCCTACCATTGGCTTGAAATGTTGAAGTTGAGAAGGGGGATTTTTGATAAGGCAAAGATTGAGGATGAGTATGCAAAGTCTCTACTTTTGGAAGCTATTTACAGCTTCAATGATCTGCTCTGGACATCAACAGGTTTATATTTAGATGGCAATACCCCTATTGATACTCAGGAATGTAAGAAACAATTGGGTTTGTTGCTGTAAGGAGATTGCTTCATCCTATAGCACTATAGATATGAACAAGGCAAGGAACTTGCATGCACAATTTAGAGAATTCAAATAGGGTAGAAGGGCTAAATTCACAATATATCATGACTTGTCCAGATTAGTTGACACCCTAAAATTTAGGGTAGATTTTACAAAGGATCCCACTCTTGAAGAAATCAATCCAACACTGGAGGCATTGATGACATATTGGAAAAAGGAAGTAGAAAAGAATAAAGTAATAGTGGATGACAGTGAGCAACAATAAGCTGAATCATCGAGACATAAGTCAAATGCCAAATATAGCTAAGTTGCCACCACCAAAAAATGTGCCACATACTCCTTTTGACCAGTTAATTCATTGTAAAAGAGATTTGTCTTGTTGGACAACTCCAAAATCTGTTATTTTGTCTTATTATATTGAGTCCAAAAGTTGTATTTTCATCTTTTTCCTAAAAGACAAAATGAATTCCACGATTGTAACTACCTAATTGCCAAAACTAAATTTTATTGAATTTGGGCCCTTGGTGTTAGATTAATCTTCACCATTCATTGTAAAACTCAGTATGTCTGCTCCTCTATATAAGAGCAGTCATTTTCTCTCTTTGTGAGGTTGGAATTATGAATTGTTGAGACTCTGCCAAAATTTTGAATTAATACAAAGCATGTTTACATGTGTTGCTGCAAATTGTGTTATTATGTTATTGAATTTTAGATTTCATTGTTCATTTCAACTTGGATTTAGATCAAGTTCAGTTATAGTTTGCATGTGTGCTTAGATATTTGATGAATGCTCTAGTTCATACCATTTGTTTCTTGCTAATTGTAAGTAACTTTGCATGGTTAGTAAACCTATTTTAAATGGATTAAGTTTGGTTGTATGATACTAATTAAGCTATACGATAGTAATTGGGTGTTTAATGAATTTAGGTAACTTGAAAATCTTTTGCCACCTTTGAAGATTGCACTATTTCTATAGCGTTGTGGTGAAACCTGATTAAGCAGAAATTAGTTTTTAGGATATTTGTCTATCTATAGAAATTTCATCCACTGTGATCTATCCTTAAGATTTACCATTTATTTCTCTATCCTTCACTCTTTGCACTTTCTTCAAAGAGTTGGTAGATTTAGGTCAAAGCAACACTTCGTTGATAATAACTGATGAAACTTTCAGACTTCACAGTCTGAATCACTTAGGGTTTTTTGCATACCTACTACTATCACATCTTACAAAACCCTATATTTTGTGTAAGTCCCCTTGACTAGAACAGCTAAACATATCCAATTGAGTTATCCTGCAAGTCAACACCTGATAGTATAAACCTTGGGGTAGTCTTTTTCTGGGTTTGATGGGATTAGATTCCTTTCAAGAGAGGTGAAGTACCCTATATTTCATCTATGTTGCTACATGCAAAAATACCCATAAGAAAAATCTATATGTCACAGCCAGAGCACTACGTGGTAAAACGTAAAGAAAATCTAGTTTGCAAGTTGAAAAAGTCTTTGTATGGTTTGAAGCAATCTCGTAGGATGTGGTACCAGAAATTTGATGCCTTTGTGTTGAGTTTGAGATTTCTGAGATAGAAATTAGATCATTGTGTTTACTTTAAAATAGATAATGATCACATTCTCATTATTGCATTATATGTTGATGATATGTTGTTCATTTGGAATGGTAAAAGTTTGATTTCTGAATTGAAGTCTCATTTGTCAACACATTTTGAGATGAAAGATCTAGGCGTAGCTAGGTACATTCTTGGATTAGAAATTAGAAGAGATAGAGCTGACATAAATTTTTGGTTAGGCCAGAGTAAGTATGTGAACACCATGTTGGAGAGATTCTGCATGGTATCTTGTAGACCATTGACAGTTCCTTTTATGATGGGGACAAAGTTATATGTTGCAAATTGTCTGAAGTCTCCTTTAGAGATGGAGGATTTGAGCAGAGTTTCTTATGCTAGTGCAGTTGGCATCTTGATGTATGCTATGGTCTATACAAGACCAAACATTGCCCAAACAGTGGGAGTCCTTAGTCAATTTATGGCTAATCCTGGACGGGTACATTGGGATGCAGTGAAGAGAGTGTTTAGATATTTGTGGGGTACTTTTGAGTATTCCTTATGTTATCATGGTTATCCTACAGGACCTCAGCATTCACTTTGTATTTGAGGATTTGTGGATTTAGATTGGGCAGGTGACATTGACAGTAGGAGATCCACCAGTGGTTATGTGTTCATTATGTTTGGTGGTGCTATTAGTTGGATGAGTAAGTGGCAACTTGTGGTTGCTTTGTCCACTATTGAAGCTGAGTAAATGGCAGCAACTCATGCTTGTAAAAAAGCCATTTGGCTTAAGAAATTGTGTTTTGATGTTGGGTTTGATGTAGGGAAGATTACTATTTGTTGTAATAGTCAGAGTGCCATATGTTTGGTGAAGAATTCTACTTTCCACACAAGGACTTGGCATATTCATGTCTAGTACCATTTTTTTCATGACATGGTAGAGGATGAGAAGGTAAACTTGTAGAAGTTGGTACTTTGACGAATGATACAGGTTCCTTGATAAAACCTGTGAGCACAGAGAAGTTCAAATGGTGTTCAGAGTCTATGGGACTCTTAGCCCCTAGCAATTAAATCATGGTGTTGATACTCCCCTTGCTCTTGCAAAGGTGTTTAATAAGTGGGAGAATGTTAGGAAAAGTGTCTCAACTTTACAACTACAAAAGGTTACTATTCTTCCCAGTTTTAGTCTTTTCAAATACCCTTTATCTTGAAGAATGATAGGACTTACTATTTTTAGTAACTCTACATTTGAGCTTGGATGGACCCAAAATTTTCCCAAAAGGTATGGAACTTCCAAGTAAACATCTTGGGTGAGTTTTGACTCAAGATCATGTCTGGATTGCAAGATATTAAAGTTTCTATTTTTTGAGACTATCGAAAAAAGTTTTGAACTCATATTTGAGGCACTTAGAGGTCCCTAAATGCCCTAAAAGTTGATGTTACTGGTGAAGTAGGTTATATATTGATAGATCTCTTCACGAGCTTTTTGATGCATCAAACAGTTCATCAATCAGACACCCGGATCAAAAGTTATGACTTCCAGAATTTGGACCTCCTATTTTGGGAAATGTGAAAATGTGTTGGACACTTAAAAGAGCTCTAAAGGGGAGAGTTACATGTGTCAGTGTGTGATTTGGCACATCACAAGGCATCTTTGATTGGAGATAATTTGGGCACCACTTTTGGGTGGTTTTTTGGCTCATGGTTTTGTAATTACCGTTGACAGTTTACTGTATTGTATCTCCTATTTATCAAGAGCTTGAGATAGAGGTTGTGTGTAAGAGTCTTATAGATGTTGAATTACCTTTGGATCTCTAGTTTGTTATACTCATATGAAAGATTGCTCTACAAGTATATTGTAATCGTCTTGATTCTTGAATAATATATTGGGCGGCTTTGGAGTTTGAGTTTTTTTACCTGAAAGGGTTTTCCCCATGTATATCTTGTGTTATGAGTTTTGTATTTGCAATTGGATGTTGTTATTACCTTTTTGTTAATGTGCATCTTAATATGTAACTATAAAAGTTAAAATTTGCATAAATCTTTCCTCAATAGATTAGTGTAGGAAGTGTTTCTGTATACCTTGCTTCCTTTCAGTCAATGCCTTAATTTCTTCATCCGAGGGTCTCCTTAATCTAGCATCATTATTATAAGTATGAAAAGCATATACAGTAGAATCACTTTCCTCAATATTAGACAAAGCCTACTGAACAAAATTTTCCTCTTGATCGAGACTAGTAAACAACATTTTTATCTAACTATCCTCATTATAGTGGGAATCATTACATTCATCACAAGGAATAGTAAATTCATGAAAGGATTGTGCAACCATGCACTGTGCTTGTGCATGTGACATTTGACAAAATACACACCATGAAGTCTCATCAATCATATTTACATTAATTTTTTTGAGAGGATCTGGAGTTTCTCTATTGGAATCATTTCTTTGGTTATTAGGTATTGGCTTACCATTATGCCATGTAGTGTTATAAGGTTGATCTAACAATTTATGCATTCTTTCCCGCTTGGGGTAATTCTATCTATTAGAAGGCAAACCCTTCTTAGTTCTTGCTACTATGTAACTCAAATCCTTTAATGCACTTAATACTTTATCCAACTTATCTTCAGGTATAGCTGCTCTAGCTTGTGCTTTGAGATTGGGGTTTTGTAATATTGTGACATCATCCCTTTTATTCACTTTCCCTGATGCTTTCCTTTTACTTTCAATGTGTGTTACTATTTTAAAAGCATCTCTTAGGGTTTGAGGATTCTTATCTCTGAGTTCATAACCCATATTAGCATCATATGCATTACAATACAACATCAAACACATGGATTCATTTGGCCTCATATATGGGAAAATCTTGTTGAAAACCCTAGTAAACCTAGCATTAAAATTTGAGACAAGTTCATTATAGCCCTTAACAATGCTAGTAAATTCATTAAAAACAAATCTTGGATAAGTTTTATCACCATATTGTTCTTTGAAAGCTCTCTTAAATTCATCCCAAGAGTTAATACTTGCATCAGGAAGATTCCTATACCAATCCCTAGCCTCATCAGCCAATGATTGCATAAACAATTTCATGATCACATCCTCATCTTCTACTTCATAGTCATCCATTAAATTTGATTTTTTTTTCAAATGGCCTTCACCAGATAGAGCATTATTACCAAAAAACTTTACTAAATCTTTCTTGATGTCATTTGGGATAGGATTTGGGTAACCACGAATACCTTTGAAATCAAGCTGTCTATATCTTTCAAGATGCAAGGCTCTCTTGAACTAGACATTCACTTGCATATTTGGTTGTCCCTGTACATTCTGTTGTGCATGAACATTATGTTGTAGATTTACTTGTGGGTTTTATTGACCAAAATTATGGCCCACTTGCATATTATGCGCATGGCTAACTCCTTTCCCTGCACAAGGATGATGTACAAAGTGCTGACCTACCCATCTAGTATTTGCATTATGAGTTGGGGTTATTACCCGTGTTTGAGGATTTGACATAGTTTTCCATTGTTGATGCATATGGGTAGTCATAACAACTATAGCTATTGGGACATTTCCTTGTTGTATTACATAATTACTTGTGCCTATTAAAGGTGCTCTTTGTCTAGAACTTGAAGTCATCAAACCTTGTGAAATCCTATTGATGTCAGGAATTTGGGAAACAAAAGCCTTCATTACATCAATTCTCCTTGTTTCTAATATATCCAATTCAATCTTTAGATCTTTGACTTCTTGTAATAACTCATTCTCAGTTCGCACCCTTGTTCGAGAGGTTGAGACTTTAGGGGAGAAATGGACACTCTGAGTGTTTGCTATTGCATTAACAAAATTTGTATACACAGGGTTAGAAAAGGTTTGAGATTGAGGTAAGGTTTGAATACTATCCTAATAGATCAAATTAATCTCCTTTTGTACTCTTGTTTGATACTCTGAATTTTCCAAAGCTCTTTATTTCTAATATTCCCAACATTCAATTTAGGAATCCCATGACTAACATACTTTACACCAGACACACTTCTAGTAGGACTTTCATCACCACTAGAATCTGTTGCATGAGGGAAATGGTTATAAGGAGTAATATGTGATTTACTAGTACCCTTTGCTTTCCATTCTGGTCTTAAATTTGTTTGATCCCCAATCAATAATCTATTTTCAGGATTATTCTTAAACTGAGATCTTCTTCCATTCATTGTTAAAATAAGTCCTGTTACTTATATTGGCCTATGTTGGAGATATCAGAGTCACCACCCAAAACCCTTTGGGGATATCAATATGATCTAGGGTCTAACTATTCCTTTCTTGATCCCTAGTAGAGTCACCAATCTGTTGGTTCTTCCTACTGGTTACTTGATTATCTCTATAAAGTAGCCATCTTTAATGCTCAAGATTCTAGATCAGTGGCCAATGAACAGGAGACAACAAGTTGATCTCATCTGCACTTTAGGCTCTTCTAGACATGGGGGTATTCCCTTTATTGCAATATCAATTGATCAGAACCCTAATCGCTATAGGATATTTCTAAGCATAAATGTTCTCTTTCATATACACCAAGACTATAAGATTAATCCAAAACTGGCCAGGTCTTTGGAGATTAACTCATTGTTGGCTTTGAGAATATATATTTTAAACCACCCTACATATTGTAGAAAATAAAAACAAACTAAAAATCAAAAGATTTGTCTTTAAGGTACTATTCTGGATTTTGGGCAAGATGAGATTTAGACTGGTGCCTACTCTAGGATACAGTGTCAACCACCTCTTTCAAGTGTCTCCTTCTAACATGCAAACTTCAAACATAGAGGATTAAATTGTATTAGTGCCTTACAATGACACATCCATAAAAGAGTATTTCCCACATCTCTTCTTAGTAATCCTTAATAAAATACACAATTCCCTATATCTTATCTAAAGCAATTTAATCCATTACTTGAATAGAAGCAACACATAAGATATTCAATACAACAAATGTGTATAGACAAATTCAAAAACCCTTGATTCCTTCATTTATAAGAGAAATGCAAATATACAAGGAGACAAATGTGAGAAACACATGCAAAAT
Organism: Cunninghamia lanceolata; assembly: GCA_027924645.1. Classification (NCBI taxonomy): domain Eukaryota; kingdom Viridiplantae; phylum Streptophyta; class Pinopsida; order Cupressales; family Cupressaceae; genus Cunninghamia; species Cunninghamia lanceolata. The sequence continues at coordinate 10,513,257 of BSBN01001281.1, forward strand.
GTATTTTTCATTTGATTCATTTTGAATTGAAAAATGCCATACAAATATTTTTCACTGGAAAAATGTCTGCTTGCAACCCTGAATATTATTTCAAAATGTACCCATCAAAATTGTGTTCCAAAACCCCTTATAATAAGAAAAACAAGCTCTTTTATATATTTCAAGAAACTTGTCGGCCTAAGACCTATTTCAACATAGTCAGTAACATTTTCTCATTACATTAAATGCAAGAGGCATAAGAACATGCGCTATATTTACAACAAACTATCTACAAATAGCCCTTGTCGTAGCTGCAACTGTCAAGAAGACCAATCCATAAGTTGATGAAAATCTTTTAGAGATGATTTTTCCAAAATTAAACTCCCAACCACCTTGGACTCCAATCTTGCACTCAAGTCACTATATTTCTCAGTCCACGTAGCACACATCCTCTCTATAGGCCATTGGAATGAAAGAACTTTTGCAACCTTATCATTATTATATATGTACCTAGCATCCAAGATTGACCTAGTTTCTTTGTTGAAATTATCCACGATCACCTCCAAGTAGAACAACTTATTCAACCTATTGTTCAATTGATCTATGCTAAATGCATCATCAATATCCTAGCTTAACTCCTACAATACATTTTGTTTTATTTCCTCACACTGATTTGGGTGTGTATTACTTTTGGCTTCTTCCACTCTTCTCTGAAACTCTACACTTCTTAACCTTAGCATAAATCCCTTAAATTCCTAGGACTTAACAAACTCATCATTAGATAGAAACTGTGTACAATCTAATGCTCGTATATCATCTATTTTATCTTTTCCTTGTCTGAGACTCATATCCAATCTATCCTCAGGTGGGGGGTTTACTGCAACTCTTATAGGTGAAGGCATTGGTTGGTTTACTTCTTCTCCTCCAAGCACATTTTCTTCTGCACCCTCTAAATCAACCACCTCAATCTTTGGTTCTCCTCCTTCAAGATCAATCATCTTCCTCTTCTTTAAAGAGGAAGGTAGTGCATCAGAGCCATGAGATTGCTCAGGGGTAGTGGAGTCACTTTCTGCTCTAACATATATCTAATATGGTGCATTTTTATCATATGGAGGCCTTTCTTCTAATGCAAGGGCCTACCCAATCAACAATTCAACATGATCCAATATCCTTTGTACTTAGACAATACGATCCTTTTCTTCTGTAAAAGCACCAGGATAATTAGGATTCACCCTAGTCTTATGGTCCTCCACCTCCATATCTCTTTTCCATCTCCTTCTCTTATCTATCACCTCCTCCATAGAAAAACAATTTCTAACTATATCCTCATCTTACAAGATTTGATGTGTGAATGTAGGTCTCTTGATACTTGACCTGATCCTGTTAATAAACCCTTCTGGATCAATGACCCTTGAGGACTCCTTTCCCATCCTATATGACTGCAAAATTAGATAAATTTGATCAAGGCCCTCCTTATTGGTTGCCCAAAAGTCAACAAATCTTGTAGAAGTAGGGAAGAAAGAGTCTTTCTTTTGTTGCCTTAAATGAGTCTTGTCTGACTCATTTAGTTGCCATATCACTTCCAAATAAGAAAGTTTTTTTGGAACATATTTTAGAAGTATATGATGTCTCAATAGACACCCATACACCATAATAGTAGTGGTCTCAATATGCAAGAACCAATCACCCCAATTATGCTATATTCCCATCTTAGGGGTCTAGTCCTTGGGCCTCAAGAAATCCATAATTTCTTTGGGCACTTTGTCCTATGGTGGCTCTGTGTAACCCAAGAGTCTTTTGATTAAGTGCTCTTCAAAGATCACATAACTGGATTTATTACAACGCTTATCTAACATATGAGTCCAACATTGAATAGGATGTGGCACACCTTTCTCATCTACCTGAGTAACCTGCAAATCATTATGCCATGCTTGATCTCCTGCATACAAAAACATGTGACAGAGTAGGGAATACCACCCAAATTCCATTTTGAATTCCTTGTTATCTTCATTTTGTCTAATAGCTATAAACTGCTCATTCATCTTATTTGCAATATATGAACTATAGTCATACTCAGTATTCACCATAAGGTCTTGAACATCTATTGCCATGAGTACGAGAGCAACAAGCATATTACCCCTTGCATCCTACCCCAAAACCTGACATAATGAATGGTATGTCTTAATAAAATAATCACAGAAGAGATCAATTGCCAATGACTCTTTCTCACTAGGAGAAATCTTAATGGGCCTACCATGTATCCCTTTGAACCTATAACATGGAAGTAGCACAGTTCTATAATTACTTCTATCCTTCTTATATCTATCATTGAAAACATTGAAATCAATACTTTTGCTGGCTGCAGGGTTCAATCCAAAAACACTAGAAATATACTCCTTTGTTATCTTTATCATTCCCACACGATTCCCTGCCAAAACCATTCTCTTTTTCAGGTCATATCTTCTAGCCACAACCCTTAAAAAATTAGCATCAATGTACACATCTGGTGTTGGTAAGATAGTTGCCATTGCACCAAAAGATCAACCTGTTAATGCCTAATACAACCATTAGAGTTAATGAATCTAGGAGAGGCGATTAAGCCTTGTCACGAACCCAAGTGCTATGCTACACAACACAAGGAGATCGAGGGTGCAAACCTTGCAACAATTCCCCAGCATAAGCGAGAGGTTCGAACCTGTGACCCAAGCTCTGATACCAATTGTTGGTAAGACAATTGTCATTGCACCAAAAGATCGACCTGTTAATGCTCGATACAACCGTTAGAGTTAATGAATCCACAGGAGGTAGTTAAGCCTTGTCACGAACCCAAGCGCTGCGCTGCACAACACAAGGAGACCAAGGACACACTCCTTGCAACATACTGCACCACCAATTTTGCCAAGTCCAAACTCCAAGCATGTGATATAGGAGCCCATGCATTTCTCTTTCTATACTAGTGGTAAAACAATGCCCACCCTCCTTTAGGGATATTTGTGTCTCTACAACCCTAGGTGTTATCTAATAACCTAGCATTGACTCATCCTAGACCACAAACATTGTAAGTTTTCCTTGCTGACCTAGGCAACTGCATCATCAAATCCTCGTCCAACATTCTCTTTGATGTGGACGACTGACCTATCGAATGACTCATTTTATTTGAGTAGTTTCTATAAAATTAGGGTCTATGTCAATTGCTCAAATTCTACAGTTGTTTTCCTTCTAAATGAGCATAAAAGCACTGGAAATAAAATGAAAAACAATTATGAATAGAGTAAAGCTCAAAATTTAACCAACTTGGATATCTACCCGTAAACCTTAATTTCCACCAGAAAACTATGAGAGCTTCAAGTCACGAAGAAATTCTTTCCACAACATGAAATGACCATCTATATGACTCCAATACACCATTTACTTGCATTGAAGACCTCTTCAATTTGTCAATATCACTCATTTCCACCATTATTGCTCATTCGCTTGGACAGAGCTGTTAGGGTTAACCGGCAGAAGATATCAATTAAATGTAAATAAAGATTAAATAGAGAAATGAAAAATACACAGAAATAATAATAGCGAGAGATAATTTTAATGTGGATCACCCAAAATCTGGCTACATCCTCCAATAGAGAGTCCAATATTATTATCCAGTAAATCAAATTGATTACATCGAGCAATCCTTGCAATTCAATACCACTGCAAATGCTACAATACAATATCAATGGAAACCCTAACCCTTATCCGTTTTTATAAAGACTTATGTCGGTTACAAAATAGGGTTTTTTATGTTGGCCAATAGAAAAATAACTCCCCCGTTAAATAATTTGGGGGGGGGAACTGCATCGATAAAAGTGGGGAAAATTTAACCTCCGAGTCTGATTAGGCTCCATATAACAACAAGAGCATCTGCAACAGTGTAATTTGTGAGTATGATTAATATTCATTGATTCAGGGCTTATCACGACAAGATCAGCGGTTTAGAATAGTCTGAGATTTGAAAAATCTACCGCACATATTGAAAGGTCATCAACAAATTAGCCTCAACCATGCAAGACAAAATTTTCCATGTCAGTCTTCAAAACTTACCACTCCCCACACGCCCCTTTGGGTCCTAGTTTCCTGACACTACAGGCTCACGCTCTCCATCCATACCACACTACTCTTCATTCTTCATATGCACGTAGCTGACTAGGCACACATGGGAACAAACTGCAACAACGCTGAGCCTACTCAGCTCTGACAGAATATCATCTATGGTAATGCATGATCAATCAAAACATGCACAACTGGACTTCCTCTTTCATTGGCGCTTACAAGATTGTGGGACCATGGGACTGTAAACACCAAAATCATGCACAACCTCCACGAGGACCCCTATGATGAGTCATAATCCTTGTCACGTACATGTAAGCGTGAAATAACATCCTCTTAGCAGCAATTGTCTTAGTGATGTGTCTTTTCTTCCACTTTGTGTTGTTTCCCCTTTGTCATTTTCTCTCTATCTTCACTTTTTGACACTTGTCGATTTGCATGTTTTGTGCTTGTGACCCTATTCCTAAGCCTTGTATGTGTCTTGTAGGTGTGTTTTCACCTTTCTTTTCATCCTTTCCCACCCCTAGAGGCCTTCTAGAGGTCCTTAGCCATCTCCAACTTTTAGTTTTCAGTTTCACTCAACCAATCCAAATCTCCCCCTATTATTTGGAGATCTCCCCTAGGAGATCCTACTTTTGCAAGTGGAGATTTGGATTTTCACACATGATTGACCTATTTCTGGAGGCAGATCCCCTCCTTTTCATCTCCTCTACCATCTCCCACCATGGAATTTCACCGAGGTGCCCTCCTTTGAGGGTTGCCCATGGGTCACCCCAGGTGACCCTGAATGGTGAAAGGGGTGACCCAGTCCTATTTTCAGCCACGAAAAAACTCAAGTTTCTAACTCAAACTAACCCTATTTTTGCCCCTTTTTCTTCCTATTTGCATAGATTTTCGTGCCAAATATGGAGCTAACTATTTCATGTACCCACACATACATAATTAGCTCTATTTCATCTTTATTTAACAATTCATGCATTCCCTTGCATTCTCATGCACTCCTCTTTCTTCACTTCTTCTTGAGTGATAAGCTTTTACTGGGTAGATCACTCCAAATTTAGTCCAGATCACTCTTGAGTCTTCTAAGTGAACTCTCCAATCAAATTGAGTTAACTCTCATTCTTCTTCACCTCTCATCCCTTCTTCTAACCTATAAATACCCCCATCCCTCAAGCACAAAGGGAGGCAATTTTATTTGTGCACATAGCTCTTGCAAGTTATTGGTCTCCAAATCAAGCATTCTCATGCTTATATAGGACATAGGAGCCTTTTGCTTTCATTTGTTATCTTGTTTAGCTTTCTAAAAGCTTGTTCACATCCATATGTTGCTCACATCACAAGCCATAGTGCTCATCAAGCTCTCATTGAGCTCTTTTCAAAGCTTCAAAGCTTCTTTTACTTCCATTTTCTCCTTGTGACCAAGATGATCACCCCGCTGCTACAAGAGGATTTGAGGTTGCCATTAAAAGGATTTATGAGGGTAGTGGAGGCTCATGCATCTCAAGGTTCCTTTATGCTTTCTTTTAATTTGATAGTATTTAGATTATTAGAACTTTGCTCTTGGAATAGTAAAATACATGTTTGCTTTTTCCTTGATACGCTAAGTAGATTTGCATTGTTAAATTAGTTTGCCTTTCCAAAGTTTATAGATTAAAAGCAATTTACTTTCTTAGATTAGATTGATCCATCTATTCAGAAAACAAACAAAAACATAGATTACATTGCACTAGGTAGCTTCATCATAGCTTGCATACATTTTCTCATTTCTAGATTAATAAAAAGCACTTTTGATTTCCAAAAACATAAAAAAGCACAAAAAAATGTTTTGAATTCATAAATCCAAAAAGAATAAAAAAAACATTAGTAACATAGAGGTTTTGCAAACCCTTGGTCCCAACACAAGGTTAACTTCAACCGACATTGGTCAAAACCCTTGGTTTCACCATAAGGTTAAACAAAGCCAAACCTAGCCAAACCTTAGGTCACACAAACCCTAAGTCAAAACCATAGGTCAAGTCAAGGTTAACTTAAACCACCTCTCTATTGTCTCGGCTCATGAATGTGCCCTGGACTTAGAGGTGAGTGGGTGAGGGCAATCCTTGACAAGATAGAGGAGATCCACCCTAGGCAACAACAAGATCAACTAGTCATTCAACAACAATGAGAAGCATTTGGACAACTCCTGGTACAACAAGCATTCATCCAACAACATGAATGATAGTTAAACATCATCAAGAACAACAGCCTACCCACACAATGGTGGAACATTAGAAACCCCAAAATGAAAACTGTGACTAGTGACCCTACGGGTCATAGAGTTATATTTACAACCACGGTCACACAACACTGCATCCAAATAAGTGTACAACACAGGCCCTAGGACTGGCTGACCCCTCTCTGTGAAGTCCATCTCTCCAACGAGCCAGACCACCCCCATGTCTCGCCTCCTCTCGACTAGCTACTTCCACGAGAGCGAGAGTGATGTAGCGGTTCACCTCGTGGCAAGGAGAGAGGGTCTGTGTGTGCGCCAAAGCTAACTCAACTGCCCTTGAGGCCACCGAGTCATGATTTTGAATGTACAGGGACAGGTGGTACAATTCTGTAACAACACGATCTCGACAAAGTATAGACTCAAGAGGCTCATAGGCTCATGCTAAGTTGCCATCTATCACCACCATACTGACTTCTAACTATAGCCCCATACATTTTAATATTTACCCCCTGATGGATTAATGACAACCAGCAACCTAGGACAAAGGGGGTTGGTAAAAGCATGACTTATATGACTCAAAAACAACCAGTGACTAGGATAAACAATCAACAACAAAACATAACAAGAGCATTTGAAGCAATGAGACAACTTAGGTTTATCCTAGGGCATATATCAAAGTCCATGAAGCACCCAAACCCTACATCTACAGAGAAACTAGGGATTTTGACCTAGAAACCCTAGAATTTTAGCACTGACCACCAATTACGATGCCATGTCCATTCATTGCTATGATTATGTTTGGAATCACGATGTTATGGTTTCATTTCAATTATATGTATCTCAAGTTTTGAGCAAATAGGATTTATGTTGTTAAATTCCTAGATCTTGTTCAATTATATCTATGTTATTACTCTGTTAGAGGATGAAGATACATGCTAGAAAACCCTTACTTTAATGTGTTTTTTACTTGGTAAGTTGCTTATGTTATATCCCTAGCCTAGATGACAATGCAATATAGGACTATAACGTAAATGCATTGACATATAGTTGTACGATGTAGTCCTATCCCTTTAAACAATAAGCACTTCCCAAACTTTTTAAAGAAAAGTTTCTAAATGATAGTTATTTCTAGGGTTCTAATCTATGTGCCTAGCATCTTAGTTCATGTGGTCCTTTAGGTATTTTGTGAGATACCAATCTCCTTGTACCTAGTCTTAGTGCGTGTGCACCATAGTCCTTTTGTCTCTTTTAGTGAAGTCTTTCGCTTGTGCCACCACACTTGGTGCATTGATATGAGTGTTTTGTATCTCATTGTTCTTTGTCACAATGGCTTGTTGCATGTGAGTTTGTAATTTGACATGTAAATGTCACACTTGCAATGCAAAAAAAATGTTGGTTCATTAATGTCCTAATTTAAAAGTTGGGGCATGAAAAATTCTCTATGTCAAGTCAAACTCATGCTACTCGAGATCATGCAAAACTCATATTTAAATCACATAGTTTTCTAAGATCAAACAAATTTTTCATCAAAAAAAAAAAGATCAAACAAATTTTGAGGTAGTTATTAGACTGAGGACATAAATTCCTAGACAAGGACAAATCAATTTAATGTCACATCTCCATTATTTTTCTAACCTTGGTTCTAGAGCTAAGTACCCCTATCCATCACATTTAATTTTTAAACATTTATTACAATTATCAACCCCACCCTAATTTAATCTAAATTAGAGCGTGCTTATTGATTGCATTTATTTAATTACCATAAATTTATTTTTGTAGCACAATTATTTTTATTGTAATATTTAAGACACCCATACAAAATGTTGTAAAATAAAGAAGAAAAGTATAAAAGATGAACTTTTCACTCTTACAATAATGAACATTTTGATTTAATTATTATGTAGACAAAATGATATATCATCTTGACAAAATTAAAAACAAACAAGAAGATAAAATAATAAAATTTGTAGATGTAAAAGATGTCTTCTTTAAAATATCTTACCATTTTTGAGTGATATCTTCATTTATTTGAACAATATTGAAATTAAAATTAAAAACAGCCACAAACATTGAAAAAAAAACTTAGGACAAAAGTATATTAATTTAGGTGATGTCTTACTAGTGATATGTGGATTCACACAATGCATTTTGTCTCTTAAAATTAATAAAATAAAGTGAACCCGATAACATTTTCATAAGTTCGATGTAACGAGTGATCTCTTGTATGATGTTTTTCCCATAATGTAGGGTCCCACGTCTCACGACCCTTTCAAGCTAGGAAAAAAATCAAAGAACAAATTGAAAAATAATTCATTAATACATTTATATAGACTAATATATTTCTTTAATGTGGTGGGTGATTGTAATGCAACAAAGTTTTGAGATTTATGTGACCTCATGTATGGGTGACTTAATTTTTTAAAAATGTTGTGTGTTTGCCCTTCTCCACTCATTCAACCTTTAGACATGACACCAAATAAAATAACATGCACCTAATATTTCTTGAAAAGAGAGAATCCCACATCATTTTAATTGTAGTAAGAATGCTTTAAAGATGTAAGAAAAGTCTTTTCAAAGCATCATCAAACCATTCAAAGTCTATATATGATTTGAAAATGAAATGAATTTGATTTTGGAATTGATTAAGATGGGTCCTCTTCTTTTGATGGATAATTGTACCTGCTCTAACAAACCCATATTGATAAATGATGTAAGCATGATCAAGCTTGACACATAAACCAAGTTGTTTTTCTACAATTTAATATATTAGGGTAATACGATTTATTTTTTTATATTGGATTAAGTTTCAAATATTATTGATTAGTATATCTAGTTGTTTATGATAGCATGTTTATAATAATTCAAATTTAAGTTAACGTGAAATTAAATGAAAAATTGTTGTTGAAGAGGAGAAATGGTAAAACTTTGAGAGGTTAATTTAACTCTTATAAATGAGTTGAGTTTATATTAGATATGTAAAGTGCAATTGAAACAAGAGAATTAGGGTACTTACCTCTTTCAAAAGGGTTAATTTATGAATGGACTATCATTTGATCGTGTCACACTTTTGTTAGTGAATTATGTCTACTAACTCTAGATCTTATTGAATTGATGTGATCTTGAACTTAAACTCTAAAAATTAGTTAGATAGACTTGCTATTGTGATTTGTCTTCCTAAATTATGATTATGCCTAACTTTAATGATTTTGTCTAATTTCATATGATTTTGCCTGTGTCTATAGATCTGTTAAAACTTGCTTGCGTCCTTTCTGTTATTTGAACCTAGATAGTGTGGTGTTAAGGAAAACCTTTAAGATCTTGCTATGCTAGGGTGTGGAAACATTCTAACTTTCCCCTTATACCTTAGTCAATCCCCTTGTACTTGCTCGTTGCAATAATGAAAAGATTAGAATGTAGTATTTTTCCTTTTACATGATATAAACTAACATGAGTATCCTTTTCTTTTTCTAGAAGTTAATTCAATGTTCTAATATGATGCATTACGATTTCTATCTATGTCTCCTCATGTAACAAGTTAAAACAACCTAGGGCATGTCCTTAAATATTCCAAACTAGACCTCAATTCGAACAAATTACTGCTTGAGGAAATAAACATCAATCATAAATTTGTATTAAGTTGACATAAAATTGGCATAAGATGGGTTTGAATTTGGCAAACAAAATTTGATGCAACTTCATAACAAGTAAAATGAATAACTAGTGATGAGAGCACGTATTGGGATAGGTGTCTCATACTTGCATCCTAATGTTTTGATTTGTTAATTATTTGTATTTGGTGCAGTCATGGCCAGAGGGTTCAAGGAATGAATTGTTCAAACCATGCAGCTAAAGTAAACACAACAGAAACAACAAAATCATAGAATGCAATGGAAGATTCATATATTTAGAATATCAAAGAATTACAAAGTTCATATGCTGGCAACATGTGGCGTACAATCAAAGGGCTCACAAGCTTGCTTTTCGAGTTATAACAAATATGCAAGATATGGCATTGAAGTGCCTTCCGGAAAGAAAATTGAACTCTAAATCACATTCTAAAACTATTGCTTTCCTAATGCATCTAGGAGATCTATATATATTATCTTCAAGCTCATAGAATCCTCCACGTCAGCCACAAGAGGTTATAAACTCCAATGAAGGATGTAACATGTAGAAACAAGTAGGTTAGCCTACAACATGTCGTATTGCTCTGAAAATGAATGAAAACTTGGTGCGGACCTCAAGAAAGGTCTATTTGATCTTTATGTGCCATGTATGATGTTCCATTAGGCTCCGCAAGTCATGGAAGTGCTCCGCAAACCTTCTCCTTCAACTATCTGTATGAATGCTTTGCTCTGAGAAACATGATGATATTTTGATAGCGATAACTCTCAGGAAACAAATCCAAATCACTTGAAATTTGAATATGATGTAGATGACACTATGTAGACGCTAAGTCCTGCTCTGCGAGCTCTGATACGAAGATGCAACAAAATGTGGTACAAAATGTTGAAACTGCAAATGACTGAACTAAACTGAAATGAAAGAAAAGAAAGAATGCAAATATTTTTGGTTGATGCAATATTGCTCTACAACTTGGGATGCTCCTTCATCAGACACCCGGGGTTGCTAGAGCTAGAGGAAAACCTAGGCGGTCTACCTTAGCTTGAGAAATCCATGATGAATATTCTTTCAGTCTTCCTTTCCACTTTACCAAATACTCTTTATACTGCTTTCCTCTGGTACTGCGTCCAACTTTGCTATCCAAGATGTCCTCTATCTACTCAGGTTGTTGCTATGGTAACTAATGCTTCAAACCATATTCAATGCTATCTCTTGTCTCTCCTTCATGATACTAATATAGGTTTGCAATGTTGAATATAGGTGATATACCAAATGTCTCCGGTAGCTCCACTTCATATGCATTTTTTGAATCAAATTTCTTAAGAAATTTACAAGGTTGAAACTTCTTCATCTTTAGCTTGTTGTATGTCCCTATTGGAAATCTCTCCTTTCTCAGATATACCATTACTTCATCTCCAACTAAAATTCTTTGTGTCTCCTCTTCTCATCTGCTTGCTCCTTATACTTACTATTCATCTCCTCCAAATGCTTCTTGACTTGATTATGTAGTGTCTCCATGTATCCTACAAATTCTTCTGCCTCTGCACTTCTCTTATGTCTCTCAACTCTGTTACTCCTCTAGGTTTCACTACTGTCATAACTTCAAATGGTGTCTTCCTTGTACTCCTATTTACTGAATTATTGTATGCAAATTCTGCTTGTAGTAGAATTAGATCCTGATTTCCTACTTTGACACCTACAAAACATCTCAATAAGTTTCACAAACTCCTATTTACCATTTCTATTTGTCCATATGTCTATAGGTGAAATGATGAACTAAACTTTAGGTCCATCTTCATCTTCTTCCACAATGTTCTCCAAAAATATACAACAAATCTTGTATCCCTATCTGAAACTATACTCTTAGGTAATCCATGCAATCTCACAATCTCCTTGAAAAATAGGTTAGCAACATGCATTGCATCATTTGTCTTCTTACAAGGTATGAAATGTGACATCTTTGAAAATCATGTCCCCTCTATGTTCTTGGTAAACCTAATATTAAATCCATGCTTATATCTTCCAAGGTCTCTCCGGTACTATCAAAGGTTTATACAATCCAGTATTCTGAGTACTTCCTTTTGCAACTTGACAAACTCTACAACTCTGCACAAACTTCCTTACATCCTTATTTATCTGAGGCCAAAGTTAATGTTCACTTACCAAAGCTACTATCTTGTTAATCCCAAAGTGTCTTTCCAATCCACCACTATGTTTCTCCTTTATCAAATTATCCCTCATCAAACTCCTAGGTATACACAATTGATTTCCTTTCAACAACATATCCTCTTGAATGAAATAGTCTAACCACTTACTTCTATCTATCACAACAGGTTCCTTACATGCTTTCCATGGTTCTGCAAAATCAAGATCCTCTTCATACATATGCTTCAGTTCCTCAAATCCTAATACTTCTATTCTCATCTCTATCAGCAAATTCCTTCTTGTGCTCAATGCATCTACAACTTTGTTTGACTTCTCACTCCTATGCTTTAATACAAATGTGTAACTCTGCATGAACTCTATCCATCTCATATGTCTCTGATTCAACTTTCCCTGACTGTTTAGATATTGTAAAGCTTGATGATCCATGTATAATGCAAACTCCTTAGGCAACAAGTAATGTCTCCACTTCTCCAAATCTTGAATTATGGCATAGAACTCCTGATCATAACTAAATATCTTCTCCTTGAATCATTCAACTTCTCATTGAAATATCCTTCTTGACTTAACACTACTCCTGTTGCATTTCCATTGATATCACAATCTACTTGAAATACTTTGTTGAAATCTGGTAATGCTAACACTGGTTGCTCTGTCACTTTCTTCTTCAATAACTCAAAAATCTTATCTGCTCGTGATGTCCACTTAAAGTTTTTTCTGTCACCTTTCATTGTCTCTGTCATTGGTGTGCATACTGAACTGAAATACCTGATGAACTTTTGGTAAAAGCTTGCTAATCCGTGAAATGATCTTACTTCTCCAATGCTCACAGGTATTGGCCACTCAACAATTGCTCTAACTTTCGCAGGGTCCATCTTCAATCCTTCCGCAGAAATCACAAATCCCAAATATACCAATTCCTCCTTCATGAAACTGCATTTCGTGATGTTTATCAGCAATTTGTCTTCTCTCAATCTCTGCAATACTTGTCTAATATGACACAACTGTTCTTCCTTTGTCTTACTAAAAATCAAAATATCATCCAAGTATACAATAACAAACTTACCCAAGAATTTCTTTAAAACCTCATTCATCAATCTCATGAAAGTACTTGGTGCATTAGTCAATCCAAAAGGCATCACTAACCAATCATACAATCCCTCATTTGTCTTAAATGTAGTCTTCCACTCATCGCCTTCTATGATCCTGATATGATGGTTTCCACTCTTCAAGTCTATCTTTGTGAAATACTTTGCTCCACTCAAACAGTCCATGATGTCATCCATCCTTGGTAATGGAAATCTATACTTAACAGTGATCTTGTTGATTTCTCTAGAGTCTGTACACATCCTCCATTCTCCATCTTTCTTCTATGCTAGTACTGTAGGTACCGCACATGGGCACTTTCTCCGATCAATCCTTTCCTCAATAATTCCTATATCTGTCTATTTAGCTCCACATTCTCTACTAGTGTCATCCAGTGTGCTTCTTTGTTAGGCAAACCAGCTCCAGCTATAAGGTCCATATGATGAATGATACTCCAGCTTGGTGGTAATCCTTTAGGTACATTATCTGATATGATGCCTTCATACTTTGTCAACAATTCAGTTATCTCCTCTAGCGGTGGTTCTTCTTCTTTTGCTGTGATGTTTTTTGCACTTAGGGTTTCACACTTCTTTGGAATAAAGGAAAAACACATATTCTCATGTCTCAATCCATCTAGGAATTTCCTTCCATCAACCAAATAGATTCTAGCAGTCCCACATACTTCACTCCTAGGCTCATCTTCCAAAGGTATCAAGATATGTTTCTTTCCATTTGATGTTATAGTATAAGTATTTTTTCTCCCATCATGTATAGCCTTTCTATCATACTTATATGGTCTTTCCAACAATATATGACATACATCCATTGACATAATATCACACAATACTTCATGATTATAAGATCCTATATGAAATTTCACCAAGCATTGTTCACTCACCAGTACCTTGTGTTCATCTTGAATCCATGCTATCTTGTAGGGCTTAGGGTGTTTCAATCTCTCCAAGTTCAGCTTAGTCACCATGTCCTCTAAAATAAAATTATCAGTACTACCACTATCAATGATCACTTTACAACATTTACCTCATGATTTGTATCTGGTCAGGAACAAACTTTTCCTCTGCGGTGGTTCCTCAGTTGTCTCTACTTGAAATAATGCTCTCCTCATGACTAATGATTCTCCTTTCTCTGGATTTCCAACTAAACTAGGTGATCCAATAGGTTCTTCCTCTGCATAAGCTGCTCTTGCATTGTTCTTTGTCCTCTTGCTTTTACTTCCTTGATGAAATTCAAATGCTCTGTGTCCTTCACCTCCACACTTGAAACAAGTTCCTCTAAATCTTCTCTTATCAAACCCTCTTTCATCTCTCATGTGTCCTTCATTGCGGTAAGAATTATGATTCCCTCTGTTATTGTGGTAGAAATTTTTGTCATCTCTCCCTTTGTAGTATGAATTATTATCCTTTTCTTCCTATCGGTATGGGCTAATTTCTTTGTTTTTCTCCGCATAAGGTCTTTCTCCTCTAGAATATGTTCTACCTCTTTAAAATTTACCTCCTCTACCTCTCTGTCTTTGCTCATGCTTCTTATTCAACTTGTCTTCAACTTTCAATGCAAATTGATATGCTTCTTCTATTGTTGTCATCCTTATCAGACTTAGTTCTTCTTGAATGTTCATCCTCAATCCATTTATGTATCTTACCACTCTCTCCTTGCTTTCTTCACTATGTCTAGTCCTTATGATCATCTTATGAAATTCCTCAGTGTACTCCTTCACAGATTTCTCCTTTTGCCTTAGGTTTTGCAATCTCTTCAATAGTTCCAACTCATAGTTAGCAGGTATGAACTGATTTTTCAACTTTGTCACCATCCTATCCCATTTTATGATCTTTTCTTTTCCTCTCCTATTCCTATCCAATTGAACTTCTTTCCACCAAATAGCAACATGTCCCATCAACTTAGTTTTTGCAAATCTCACTCTCTCCAGATATTCAATTTCCTCATATTTAAAGTATTCCTCCAAGTCATTTATCTAGTCAATCAATTCCTTAGTATTCAAATTTCCAATATAGTTTGATACATTTACTCTAGGTTTCTAACCAATCTTAGAAATAGCTTTCAACATCTTCACTTGATTTGATTCTTCTTCTTCTAGGGCTTCTTCATTTTGGTCGGTTGATTGAAATTGTTCATCATCACTTTTAGCATCATGTCTAGGGTTTAGTCCACTTCTATCTTCTTCTACAACATCTAATCAAACTTTCATTGTCCTCATCATCTCTATCATTTATTCCATTCTTCTAGCAACATTGGTCATAGCAGGTATCCCCTCAATGACATCTCTTCCTAGGATCCAGTGCAACTGCCTCAATTCGACGATCTGACTACAAGGTCGCAACTACCTCACAATCGACGCTCTATTGACAAACACAAGTAGACTTCCTCAGGTTGGTGCTTTGTTCAACATAAAATCTTATGCAATGCCTTTAATTCACAAAGGATTCAAAACTTTACTCTGATACCACTTGGTGTAGTCATGGTTGGAGGGTTCAAGGAATGAATTGTCCAAACCATGTAGCTAGAGTAAACACAACGGAAACAACACAATCATAGAATGCAACATAAGATTCATATATTTAGAGAATCAAAGAATTACAAAGTTCATATGCCGACAACATGCGGGCTACAATCAAAGGGCTCACATGCCTGCTTTCTAGGTTACAACAAATATGCAAGATACGACATTGAAGTGCCTTCCAAAAAAAAATCAAACTCTAAAACATATTCTAAAACTACTGCTTTCGTAATTCATCTAGGAGATCTATATATATCATTTTCAAGCTCATAGAATCCTCTGCGTCAGCCACAAGAGGTTATAAACTCTAATGAAGGATGTAACGTGTGGAAACAAATAGGTCAGCCTACAACATGTGGTATTGCTCTGCAAATGAATGAAATCTTAGTGTGGACCTCAAGGAAGGTCTATTTGATTTTTATGTGTTGTGTATGATGTTCCATTAGGCTCCACAAGTCATGGAAGTGCTCTGCAAACCTTATTCAACTGTCTGTATGAATTCTGTGCTCTAAGAAAGCTGATGATCTTCTAATAGTGATAACTCGCAGGAAACAAATCCAAATCACTTAAAATCTGAATATGATGTAGATGCCACTATGTAGATGCTAAGTCATGATCCATGAGCTCTAATATGAAGATGTGGCAAAGTGCGGTACAAAATGCTAGAACTACAAATGATTGAACTGAACTAAAATGAAAGAAAAGAAAGAATGCAAATATTTTTGGTTGATGCAAGATTGCTCTATGACCTGGGATGCTCCTACATCAATATTTATTTATTATTTTAGCCTCATATTGAGAAATGAGGTGTCACACTTTGTGTTGACATTATTTTCCATGTGTGGGATACTTTGGGAGGTGTGTAAGAGGTTGTAAGAGAATTTAATATCATTAATATGTGTAAGAGCATCTTATGACATTATAAGATGGGAGTTTCTTATGATAGATTCTATTGTGCCTTACACACACGCCCCATTTTGCCAAATGGAGACCCCCTCTTTTGATTTGGCGTGAAGTCTCAACCTTTGTTACTTATGATGGTGAGAGGGTAAATATGTGCTTAGAATGTAGGATTTGCTTCAAATTTGGGTATTTTGTATGTTTGGAGTGATTTGATGTCTTTCATAATTGATTTGGAGGTGTCTTGAGTGGGTTTGTGCTTTAGAAATAGACCTTTGTTGCCTTTTGTGCTAAAGTTGGGTGTCACTGCATTTTGTGCTAAAATCCTATGTCACTAGATATTGTCCTTGAAATTGCTACTGTAGGATGCATCATGTCAGAATTCCTAGTTTCTAGGTCTTAGAGTTGCAAATCATGTCAAATTCCACAAGGTTTCACTAAGGGGTTCATATACTTTCATTTTGATGCATGGCCCTGAAGCCTTGATTTGGCTAAGTCTGAAACCCTGAAAACCCTGCAAAATGGCTAAGTTTGAAATTTGGTGGAACCTCAAAAATCTAGAATTTGCATATTAAATCCTATGGATCTGGAACCTATCTCAAACATCCTGACAATATATTTCAAAATATATAAAGTAGATATTTATCTACTTAAATATATTTTGAAATATACTGTCACCCTGGGCAATTCAAAAATTGGCGCTAAAAATGCCTCCTACTACCAAAAGTGCTAAAACCCACTTCATTGACATGTGCTAAACCATCCTCGACCGTCTTCCCTCCAAACTACCGCTAAGTTGCAAGGCATCAAAAACTCTGCTAGCAGTACCAAGCAAGGTTTGCTGTAAAACAGGCACTTACTGACTTGCGCTAAAATCACTTCTGACTGACTTGCACTAAAAATTGACTTCACTGACTTGCGCTAGGTTCGACCCTAACCGACTTTAGTTAGTGACACCCAAAATATGCGCTCGTTGGTCACATAAAAATCCACACCAATGAGTTAGTGGTAAAAATGAACCTCTCCAACATGCGCTAGAATTGCACTTCACTGCCTAAAGTTAGTGACACCCAAAATCCGCGCTAGTTCAGTGAGACCTAAAATTGGCGCTTTTGAAATTTTGGCCTAAAACTGATTTTTTCGAGGTGCAAATTGGATTTTATTGGTGAAATTGAATTGCACAACTATTTATCACATCATGATGGAAATTTTAGGCAAGTTCTTATGGATTTTGAGCGTGTTTGGCATCAATTAATGCCATTGCACCTAAATATGCAGTACCCCCCAAAAATCTTTCCCACTTTTTACAAAAAGGCTATAAAAATGTGAAATAAATGTCTCCAAATGGATCCTAATAGTCACAAAAACCTCCCAGATCAACATATAGGCCAAATGGGTACTTGAAAATGGTAAAAAATGTAGAAAATCATGTGAAAATCACTTGATTTAAGAGGTTGTTCATAGAGAAAGTGACATTGACAATGAGTTGTTCCAGGTGAATCTAAGGCTGGAAATGGACATATTTTGATTCAAAATGATAGAAAATAACTTTTTAAGATAAAATTGATGCTTGGATTTGTCAATTGCAGGTCTGAGAGTACCAAGGAGCTTGTTGGAGCTAATTGGAGCAATCTTGGAAGGATGCACACCCAAAGATACGATGCTGACACAGAAATACAGAATCTTTAGTTTATCAACCAAATCACTGCTGCACCCGCAAGAGGAAGTCAATATGATGTCCAAGATGATGGAAACAAGTCCTAGGAGCTACAAGACATAAGAGATCATGCCTACACCCTGCTGTTCCTGCAGATCCTGTTCATTGTACAGGACATGTTCACAGCTGCCTACACATGTTCCAACAGTCCAGTCATCAAGAATTGATCCAGCAAGCATCCAGTTGGACATGCCTTCATAAAAAACGTGCCATATACTCTTCTTAACTTTTCTACACCTTGGAGAAGTCATTTGTCCTATTAGACAATTCACAAGTGACAAGCAACAAGATGATCCAGTCAACATATGAAATCTTGTCAGTCCACATCAACTCAAGTTTCCAAGGGTCATATGACTTCATTTTGACTTTCTTTTACCTTGGAAAGTGGGTATTTGGCATGTATATCCAAATGGGTATCCATTTTATCTAGATTCAATGTATTTAGAGGCTATATTTTGTCTTTTTTTGTCAAGACAAAATCGAATCCGAAAATGTAACTACAGTGAATTGCTGAGACTCTGCCAAAATTCAGTCAATAACAAAGCAAGTTTTGCAAGTTGCTAGGAATTTGTGTTTCTGTGTTGTCTCATCTTGGTTTTCATGGTTTATGTCACTATGAAATTAGTTGATATTCAATTGCATTTGTGATTAATCATTCAGATATTTGATGGATTTCTTGTCCATACCATTGATGGCTTGCTGATTATATGTCATTGTGCATGGTTAGTTTGGGCATATTTTATGAGATAAGTTTGATTGTATGATTTCATTGATCTGTACTAGGGATTGGGTGTTTGATGAACCCTCTACAATTTGAAAATCATTACATTTCCTTAGAGGATTGCACAATCTCTGTGGCATTGTGGGCTGCCTGGTTAAGTAGTCATTCATTTATTGTTGGGAATCTATTTACCTGGTTATTGATCATTTTTGCAATTATCTATAAGATCTCTTATCCCTTCTCTCTCTCCCTTTTCTTTTGCATTTTATTTACATAAAATTTGGTAGATTTAGGGTTTGAGCAGCATTACATTAATTATCTACTGATAAATTTCAAACTTTACAGTCTGCATCACCTAGGGTTTCTACATATACATTGCTGCCATATTTCATAAACCTTGCATTTCATGTAAGTCCTCTTGTTGGTACAGCTAGACATACCAACTAAGTTATTCCTGCAAGCTAAGACCTAGCTGTAGAATCCTTGGAGTAGTCTTACCTAGGGTAAGATACTTTTCGAGAGAGGTGAGATGCTTTGTGTTTCATTTGCGTTGTTGTGTGCTAAAAACACCATCAACAAAATTGACACTAGAAGGAGGGTAGACCAAAGGCATTGGTGAACAAAGACATTTCTGACCAAAGCCATTGCTGAACCAAGACATTGGTGAACAAAGAGATTGCTCCATTCAGTTCCAGCCCTTCTCCTCCTAATGCCCATCAACAAAATTGGTGCTAGAAGGAGGGCAAAACTAAGTTTTAATGCAAGATTCCAATTTCAGTGCTTTACTGCACATGCTGAAATGAATTACGTAATCAGAAGATTCATTTCCAATGGGTACACATAAGGGTTTCAGTAATGAAGTCCTTTCATTCTTCAGAGGGCTTTCACAGCAGTCATATAATCATGAAGAGAACTTCAAAGTAGATATCCCACTTTTCAAAGAAGTATTAGATAGGCAGATCAGAGTGAAGTATCATCGATTTACATTGCTTGATTTTAATTCACCTCAAGTCTGCACTATACATCCTGGAGAGCTGCATGACAAAATTGACAGTTTAACTTTTCTCCAAAGGTTGGATCTGCATTTGAAAGGACTACTTCCTATCTTTGAAATATACAAGCCTGAAGTGGGATAAGTGCATAACAAATATATTCAGGGCAAGGCAATTCATGAAGGAGTTGTAGTACAGATGGATGCATATGCATGTAGTCATGTCTCAATTGAAAGGACCCAAAAAATTGATGTTACAAGACCTATGAATCCATTCATAAGAGATCTCAATCAAAACGGTAGTATGCATATGGGAAAAATTGAATCTATTAATCAAAATACATGTCCAGACGATGATGGCAAACAATGCATGTGGTATGCAGGTCACCCAACTAAGGAGTATACTGTCTCTGACTGGTTAAAACCTAGTTTTCATTCACTAGACTTTGACAATATAGTTCCAGCATGGTTGAAGTATAGTTTTCAATTGCAGGACAACAAACAAACCAATATATAGAGTCATATTTCTGCTACTGAGGATGTGGATAAGATAGATGATAAATCAGACCTGATGAATAGTCATGTTGAGGATGCCGATCAGCAACATGATGCCTCATAGATATCAAGTTCTAAACCTAAGTTTGCTGCTGTAGAAGTGGAGAACAACAGTCCAATCCAGACTGCTGATGATTCTGAGTTGGAAATCAAGTGTGAATAGCAGCGAGAACAAGAAGAAATTAGTCACTCAGATGCAGAAAAATCATGGACAGCAAGGCAGGAAGAACCCCAATCAAATCATCCAAAGAAAAGTGATTAGACTCTTGATTGTATCAGCCCAGTATATCATCATGATCAGCCCTCTCAGGTCAATACAATTATTGCAGAAGAGTCTCCAGCTGAGTCAAATGAAGAAGAGCAGGATGATGCATCACTCCAAGATAATACCAACATCATGAATTCAGTTATGCAAGAAGAAGGAGACCCTGTTGCTGCTGCAAACAATGAACTTACAATCCAATATCAAACACTAGTTGAAATAAGAGGGTTGTTGATTGGTGCAGAGGAAGTTTTTTCAGAACATATGATTGATTTTGATGAAGTAGATTCAAGTGTAACATATATTCATCAAGCTGATCCCATTTACACCTGCGATAAAGAAGATCCACACATGGCTGATGGTGACCTACTAATGACAAAGGAGAATAAAAGTACACAGTCTAAGAATAAAAATTAATCATGCAAAGTGATGGTTTGGAAGCTTTTTTATGCCAGTCACTTGATCACATCATTGAGCTAGTGTCAACAATGAGCAAGGATATGTTATTGCATGGAAATTCACCACACGTCAGACTTTCCTTTGACTAATTCATGCAGAGTTCATCCACATGATCCATATTCCGAAGAGAGTTTTCTAGACTTTCTATTTTCTTGGGAGGTTGCTATAGCATTTAGTGATCCAGAGGTATTTGATACACAAGATGTGATCCAACACGATCTAAGATCTCCTGAAGATGAGAAAGTAGGTGGTATGATGCAACAAGGTGATCAACTTACGTCTCCACTTGATGGTACTGCAAATCAGGTTGTATCTTCCCCTTTTTCAGTTGGTTTTGATAGTTATCAATTTGATTATGGTGATTTAGGTAAGACAACTTGCATTTGGATTGATCATGGCCCTAATGAATTGCCCCAACTGCTAATTCTGCATAACCAGTACCCCGAACATGAACCGAGCCTGCCCATACCTTACTTTTCAGAGTACAAAGATGAATTTGCCAGACTTAGGACATTGACCTGTACATTAGTACTCCTACATGTCCTAAGAAATAAACCCCAGGGAAGTGCAAATACTTTCTCTCCCAAGTCTCTATACATAGTTCTTGTTTTAGTTAGGTTTTAGCTAGTAGTTTGTTGTTTTAGTTTTTGCTTTCTGTTTTTGCTTTTCCTTAGTTGTTAGTTTCTTTCATTTTCTTTTGTTTTGCTTTGGTTAGAGTAGTTTTCTTTGATTAGGTTTCTTCCTACTTTCTTTGCTTTCTCTTCTTGCGCTTGTTTTACTGGGGTTCTCCATTTCTTGAACGTGGTGGCTGGTTGTGCAGTCTTGCAAAAGGTCCTCTTTGGGGAAGTAATCTAGAGGATTTCCTTGAGAAACTTTGGTTTCCTGCTTAGGACTTCATGTGGGTTCTATTGTTACTCTCAGATGGTATGATGCTTGTTCATAGGAAAGGAGTAACTGGTTTGGTTCACTTGAAGTGTTTTCTAGTCATATATATTTCACATCTTTAAATAATCCTGAAGCTTCTGAAGGAATCTTGGTGATCTTGGGTTAAGTGAAAAATCTATAGACTCATCTTTGCTGCCACTATGATTCCCATCCCAACAAGGTTGAACCAATTCATAGCCCATGTGATATTTATCATTTGCTACAAGGGTATGTGGTGCTTTTTAGTACTCATATCAAGAGCTAAGCTCAATGCATTATCAAATGAATACTCTGCTAAATAAATACTTCCTAAATTTCCTTAAAAAATGTTCAATCAGCTGGAGCAGTCAAGTAACTTTGTTAGGGGCTATGGAATCATAGAGACAACTCTGCCGGGGCTATAGATGCTTGCTGGCAGCGAGGCAATGCCCAAGGTAGTTCAAAAGGTGTGTATCTTTACATAGCTTAATGCAAGTGAACCTTAATGGGCTTAGTTGTAGAAGGATGGGAATGAATGCAATTGCACACACTTAGACTTTAAGGATATGGATGGTTGTACTGAGTTGATGATCTCTTGGTGTAGGGGCACCTTCAGGCCATATGGTCAAATTTGGTCAAATTTTGGTTTTATGTTTTATTTTGATGTGTTTGATCTAATAAGGTTATTTATGACCATTTCGGATCATTTTGATCCATTTTTGGAATGTTATAGGTCCATTGGTCAAAAGTTGTAAACATTTGCAAAAAGATGTAAAAGTTGTCATTGTGAAAGTTGTCAAAAAGTAAAGTTGCAACTTTGATTAGGAAGATAGTTGTGGGTGGTTGGTAGTTAGAAAATGATTGGGAAAGCATAAATACATGTTGTAAACATGAATCCCAAGGTTGGAGAAGGTTGGAGTAAACATTTGAATAAAGAATTTGAATCATTTTGGAGTAATTTCTTTGCATTTTTTCTGTAATAGTTTTGTTCTTTTGCTTGGTATGGATTTGTAAGGCACATTTAATGATCTAAAACTAGTTGGAAAGTGTGGGCATGTGAATATAATTCATTTTGCCTTTTGTTTTATCAATTTTCATGGAGATTTGAATAAATTATGGCATTTTTATTGAGGGTAGGTCTGTACGGTTTAATTTTCTAAAAATGCAGTTTGAAAACATGCATGGTACGACCTGGTATGGCCTCATATTAAGGAATATAATAGATGGATGAAAATATATTTGTTTCTAATTTACAATTCTTTTGGTTACATGTGATTTAATTATGTTTTGAGTGAGTTATGCCATTTTTGGTGAAAGTAGTTCTATAACAGTCCTAGGGTTTGCACAGGAACAGTCTTGTTTTTGCCCTATTCTGTACAAAACAACCCTAGTCTATTTTGATATATGTTTAATAAGAGCCAAAAGGGTAGTCCAAAAAGGTCTTAGATTTTGAATATTAGGTCTGTACTAAAAGTTATGGTCAAAAAGGTCAAAAATTTTGCTCCATGTTTTAGGGTTTAAGAGCAAGTTGCCAAGAATGAACAAGAATGCACATTTGCATTGAAACCCTATCTGGCATGTCCTTATTCCTCTACATCAAATTGATTTTATGTTTTGTTTTGATGTGTTGGTCTAATAAGGTCATTTATGACCATTTGGGATCATTTTGATCCATTTTTGGAATGTTATAGGTCCATTGGTCAAAAGTTGTAAACATTTGCAAAAAGATGTAAAAGTTGTCATTGTGAAAGTTGTCAAAAAGTGTATTAAAGTTGTAACTTTGATTAGGAAGTTAGGTGGTTGGTAGTTGGAAAATGATTAGGAAAACATAAATACATGTTGTAAACATGAATCCCAAGGTTGGAGAAGGTTGGAGTGAACATTTGAATAAAGAATGTGAATCATTTTGGAGCAATTTCTTTGCATTTTTTCTGTAACAGTTCTATTTTTTTTTACTTGGTATAGATTTGTAAGGCCTATTTAATGATCTAAAACTAGTTGAAAAGTGTGGGCATGTAAATCTACTTCACTTTGCCTTTTGTTGCATCAATTTTCATGGATATTTGAATAAGTTATGGCATTTTTATTGAGGGTAGGTCTATAAGGTTTAATTTTTTAAAAATGCAATTTGAAAATATGCATGGTACAGCTTGGTATGACCTCACATTGATGAATATAATAGATGGATGGAAAGATATTTATTTCTAGTTTACAATGCTTTTAGTTGCATGTGATTTCATTATGTTTTGAGTGAGTTATGCCATTTTTGGTGAAAGTAGTTCTGTAACAGTCCTAGGGTTTGCACATGAACAATCTTATTTTTTCCCTATTCCGTACAAAACAACTCTAGTCTATTTTGACATATGTTTAATAAGGGCCAAAAGGGTATTCCAAACAGGTCTTAGATTTTGAATATCAAGTCTGTACTAAAAGTGATGGTAAAAAAGGTTAAAATTTCTGCTCCATATTTTAGGGTTTAAAAGCAAGTTGCTAAGAATGAACAAGAATGCACATTTGCATCATTTGTATTGAAACCTATTTGGAATGTCTTTATTCCTCTGCATCATCTCTGCTTCTTTGATGTTGTATCATGTTGTCCAGTTTAATATGTGGGAAACACAGAGATTCTGGGTTCGAAACTGGCGGTTATCTTAGAAATGCTCTAGAGCATTTCTCTAGCAGAGTTGCAATTTGTTATGTCTTGCACACATGCCCCATTTTGCCAAATGGAGACCCCCTCTTTTTCTTTGGCTTGAAGTCTCAACCTTTGTTACTTATGATGATGAGAGGGTGAATATGTGCTTAGAATGCAGAATTTGCTTCAAATTTTGGTATTTTGTATGTTTGGAGTGATTTGATGTCTTTCATAATTGATTTAGAGGTGTCTTGAGTGGGTTTGTGCTTTAGAAATAGACCTTTGTTTTCTTTTGTGCTAAAATTAGGTGTCACTGCATTTTGTGCTAAAATCCTATGTCACTGGATATTGTCCTTGAAATTGCTACTACATGATGCGTCATGTCAGAATTCCTAGTTTCCAGGTCTTAGAGTTGCAAAATCACGTCAAATTCCACAAGGTTTCACTAAGGGGTTCATATACTTTCATTCTGATGCATGGTCTTGAAGCCCTAATTTGGCTAAGTCTGAAACCCTGAAAACCCTGAAAAATGGCTAAATCTGAAATCTGGTGGAACCTCAAAAATTTAGAATATGCATATTAAATCCTATGGATCTAGAACCTATCTCAAACATCTTGAAAGTATATTTCAAAATATTCAATATCTACTTAAATATATTTTGAAATATACTGTCACCCTGGGCAATTCAAAAATTGGCGCTAAAAAAGCCTCCTACTGCCAAAAGCGCTAAAAACCCACTTCACTGACTTGCACTAAAACCATCCCCGATTGACTTCCCTCCAAACTATTGCTAAATATGTAGGCATCAAAAACTTCGTTGGCGGTACCAAGCAAGGTTTGTGCTAAAATAGGCACCTACCAACTTGCGCTGAAATCACTTCCGACTGACTTGCGCTAAAAATTGACTTCACTGACTTGTGCTAGGTTTGACCCTAACTGACTTTAGTCAGTGACACCCAAAATCTACCCTAGTCGGTCACATCAAAAATCCCCACCAATGAGTCAGCACTAAAAACAAACCTCTCTGACCTGCACTAGAATTGCACTTCACTGCCTAAAGTCAGTGACACCCAAAATCTGCGCTAAGTCAATGAGACCCAAAATCGGCGCTTTTGACATTTTGGCCTAAAACAGATTTTTTCAAGGTGCAAATTGAATTTTCTTGGTGAAATTGAATTACATAACTATTTATCACATCATGATGGAAATTTTTATCAAGTTTTTTTGGATTTTGAGTGTGTCTGGCATCAATTAATGCCACTGTAGTTGAATATGCAGTACCCCCCAAAAATCTTTCATGCTTTTTGCAAAAAAGGCTATAAAAACATGAAATAAATGTCTCCAAATGGATCCTAATAGTAACAAAAACCTCCCAGATCAACATATAGGCCAAATGGGTACTTTAAAATGGTAAAAAATATAGAAAATCATGTGAAAATCAATAGATTTAAGAGGTTATTCATAGAGAAAGTGACATTGTCAATGAGCTATTCCAGATGAATCTAAGGCTGTAAATGGACATATTTTGATTTAAAATGATGGAAAATGACTTGTTAAGATAAAATTGATGCTTGGCTTTGTCAATTGCAGTTCTAAGAGCACCAATGAGCTTGGTGGAGCTAATTGGAGCAGTCTTGGAAGGATGTACACCCAGAGATACGATTCTGACCCAAAAATGCAGAATATTTATTTTATCAACCAAATCATTGCTGCACCTGCAAGAGGAAGTCAGTATGATGTCCAAGATGATGGAAATAAGTCCTAGGAGCTATAAGACATAAGAGATCATGCCTACACCCTGCTGTTCCTACAGATCCTGTTCGTTGCACAGGACATGTTCACAACTGCCTACACATGTTCCAGTAGTCCAGTCATCAAGAATTGATCCAGCAAGCATCCAGTTGGACATGCCTTCATAAAAAATATGCCATATACTCTTCTTGACTTGCCTACACCTCAAAGAAGTCATTTGTCCTATTAGACAATTCAAAAGTGACAAGCAACAAGATGATCCAGTCAACATATGAAATCCCGTCAGTCCACATCAACTCAAGTTTCTAAGGGTCATATGACTTCATTTTGACTTTATTTTACCTTGCAAAGTGGGTATTTGGCATGTATATCCAAATGGGTATCTATTTTGTCCAGATTCAATGTATTTAGAGGCTGCATTTTGTTTTTTTCTGTCAAGACAAAATTGAATCCGAAAATGTAACTACTTGATGTATCTCATTAATTACCATATAATATGGACCATTGGTGTTGAGTTAATCTCCACTGTCCATTGGAAAACTCGGTATGGTGCTTTGTCTATAAAAGGGCCATCATTTTCTCTCATTGTAACTAAGATTGGACAGTGAATTGCTGAGACTTTGCCAAAATTCAGTCAATAACAAAGCAATTTTTTGCAGGTTGCTGGGAATTTGTGTTTCTGTGTTGTCTCATTTTGGGTTTCATGGTTCATGTCAATCTGAAATTAGTCGATATTCAGTTGCATTTGTGATTAATCATTCAGATATTTGATGGATTTCTTGTCCATACGATTGATGGCTTGTTGATTGTATGTCATTATGCATGGTTAGTCTGGGCATATTTTATGAGATACATTTGATTGTATGATTTCATTGAGATGCACCAGGGATTGGGTGTTTGATGAACCCTCTACAATTTGAAAATCATTACATTTTCTTAGAAGATTGTACAATCTCTATGACATTGTGGGCTGCCTGGTTATGTAGGGATTTGTTTATTGTTGGGAATCTGTCTATCTGGTTATTGATCATTTCTGCAATTGTCTATAGGATCTCTTATCCTGTCTCTATCTCCCTTTTCTTTTGCATTTTCTTTACATAAAATTTGGTAGATTTAGGGTTTGAGTAGCATTACATTGATTATCTATTGATAAATCTCATACATTACAGTCTGCATCACCTAGGGTTTCTGCATATACATTGCTACTATATTTCACAAACCTTGCATTTCATGTAAGTCCCCTTTTTGGTATAGCTAGACATACAAACTAAGTTATTCCTGCAAGCTAAGACCTAGTTGTAGAATCCTTGGAGTAGTCTTCCCTAGGGTAAGATACTTTTCAAGAGAGGTGAGATACTTTGTGTTTCACCTGCGTTGTTATGTGCTAAAAACACCATCAACAGATCCCATGACATGTAAGAGCATGATTATAAAGGAGTTATATTGGAATCTTGACCAACATTATGACAAGTCATGAGGCATCTTTTAATGGGTTTGAATATGCAAAAGAGGATTGACCAAATTAAGGAGTCAACTATGACAAACATTATGACAAGTTATGGCAATGTAAGCGCATCTTCCTTTTTAGCAGGGAAGACCATGACTAACTTGGTCATTGAAATTTGAGCCAATTGTGGTGTCATTTTTGGGTCATTGTTGTTTTGACTCATGGTTTTAGTAAATCATTTGTGGTTTGTGGTCTTAGTTTTTCCTATTTATTGGTGCTTGAAGATGGAGTATTGTATGGATTATATAATTGACTTTTTGGTACTATTATGTTGTCAGAATTGATCTAGAATATGAATATTGGTGATACTCTTGTAAAGGCATAGGCTGAGATTTGTATTATAACCTCTTAGTTGTTAAATAATACAACTAGTTTTACTATGGAGTGTGGAATTTTTCTCTTGAAAGGGTTTTCCCCACATAAATCATCTTGTCATGGTATAAATTTCTTTGTGCATTCTTTTTTATAACTTTAAGATATTTTAGTTTTGCACATACCTTCCCTTAAAGTTTAGTGTAGGAAATTCATTTGCACAATTACTTCCTTTCATTTGGTATTAGAGCCTAAGCACCTTGGAGTGTAGGTGTTAAAGATAGGTTTTTTTTACTAATGTTGGATTGAGTGGGAGCTTGCCTAGAAGGAAACATCTTTATAGGAAAAATAGAAAGCACTAATTTTGATCTATGGAAGTTGAATATGGAGGATGTTCTCATAGACAAAGATCTAAGGGTTGTGTTTAGATCAAACACCACTACAATGAAATAAGAAGTCCAAGACATATTAGACATAAAAACAAAGGTTCTTATTAGACTCTATTTGGAAGATCTAGTGTTGTTAAATGTACATGAAGAAGCCACTATAGAAGCCCTTTGGAATAAGTTGGAAGAAATTTATCAAGTTAAATCATTGGTGAATAAAATTTTCTCAAGAAAGAGGTTTTATACCCTTAAGATAGAGGATGGAAGTTATATAGAATGTGTTCAATATGATTGTGACTGCACTTTGTTAGAGTGGAGAAGATGAAAAAGAAAAATGATTTAGATGATGAGTCTGAGAAGTCCTCTCAAGATGATGTAGATGCCTTTGTCATAGCCTTAGAATCACATGAATTATAATGTGTGTGGTTGATTGACTTAAGTGCTTCCTTCTATGGTGGTAGTGAGGTGTACCTTGGAGATGAATCTCACCTGAAGAGTATTGGCCATGGAATATTTATTGTATAACTCCCAAATAGATGTGTGAAGGTGATCAATGGTGTCCTACATATCTTTGATTTGGCATGGACCTTGTTATCGGTGAGTAAATTAAATGGTGTGGGTGTGTAGGTTGTTTTCTTGAGTGGAGGGTGTAATATAGTGTGAGGGGATATATGGTGATTGCTAAGGGTGTTCATGTAGGCACTTTATTTTAGTTAGATGCATGCATTATTTAGTGCAATAGTTCCTCTATTCCTATGGCCAAAGGATCTATAGATGCTACACTCTCACCATTGGAATCAAAGAGAAGTGTTGTATCCACTGTTGATGGTCACGCTTTCTGGATACCTAAGAAAACTCTTCCTTTAGAGAGAAAGATACATGTAGA
Source organism: Cunninghamia lanceolata (assembly GCA_027924645.1). Classification (NCBI taxonomy): domain Eukaryota; kingdom Viridiplantae; phylum Streptophyta; class Pinopsida; order Cupressales; family Cupressaceae; genus Cunninghamia; species Cunninghamia lanceolata. The sequence continues at coordinate 10,542,927 of BSBN01001281.1, forward strand.
TAACATAATGTTATGGTACTAGAGAATGGGCCACATAGGTGAGAAGGGTCTTAGGGACCTAAAAAACAAAATTTTTATAGAGGGTTAACAAATTGTGCTCTTGAGTTTTAGTTCTGTGAACATTGCATATATGGTAAAAAACACCATGTTTAGTTTTACTTGACTTCTCATAAATATTAAAGGGTGTTGGATTTAATTCATTTAGATGTATTTGGTCTTGTAAATGTTCCTTCTATTTCTAATTCTTTATACTATGTATCTTTTTTAGATGATTATTCTAGGAGGACATGGGCATATTTCCCTAGAAGTAAATTTGAAGTCTTCAAGCATTTTAAGGAGTTTAAAGCCCTTGTAGAAAATTAGATTGGTAGAAAGATTAGGGTTTTGAGAATTGATAATGGTAGTGAGTTTTATTCAATAGATTTTGACAAATTCTATAAGAAGCACATAATCAAAAGATGCAAAACAAATCCATATAGCCCTCAACAAAATAACATTGTGGAAATGATGAATATGGCATTGATGGAGAGGGCTAGGAGTATGATCAATGGAGATAGCTTGGACAAAAGTTCCAGGTACAAGCTCTTTCTATGGATTATTACTTGGTTAATAGGTCTCTTACATCAAATCTTGTTTAAAAGACACTTATGGAGGCATGGACAATAAAAAAGTCCTCATTATGACATCTTCACATTTTTGGTTATGAGGCATATGCACATGTGACTAGGGAGAAGTGGTCAAAGTTGGATAACAAGGTTGTGACATGTATCTTCATCAGCTATGGTGTTAGTGTGAAAGGGTACAAGCTTTGGGACCCTATGACTGAGAGAGTTCTATATAGTAGAAGTATGATTTTTAGAGAAATTAATCCTTCTTCCATAATTCTACAACTAAAAGAGGATGGAATGAAATATGTGGTTCATCTACCTTCAAAGACTAATAAGGTTGAATCAAAATCGCATGAAGGACTTGAAGAGGAGGAGAGATTAGATAGTTTAGAAGAGCAGGTAGAACCTCTACCTTAGCTCTTGAGGAGGTCCACTCTACATGAATAACAAAATATGTATACTCCTTTTGATTGGAGATGTAGTTTTGCTTTAATTACTAATACCAATGAGCCTAGAGCTATGGAAGAGGTAATGGATATGAGTGATTCTAAGTACTAGAGAGTGGCTATGGATGAGGAGATGGTTTCATTGAGGAAAAATGATAAATGGGACTTGGTACCATTGCAAGAAGAAAGAGAGCCTATTGGATGTAAATGGGTATTGAAAAAGAGTATTATTTTTGAAGGCAATATTGAAAAGTACAAGACAAGTTTAGTTGTGAAAGGCTATTTCTAAGTTGACGAGATAGACTTTGGTGAGATTTTTCCTTGGTTGTAAGATAACATCTATCAAGTTATTGTTATTTGTAGCATCGACATTTGATTTGGATATAGAACATATGGATGTGAAAATGACATTTTTCATGGTGACTTGGAGGAAGAGATCTACATGACATAGCCAAAGAATTACATGGATAAAGGTAAATAAACTTGTGTTTATAGACTAAAAAATGTTTGTATGGCCTCAAGAGATCATCTAGGATGTGGTACCAAAAGTTTGATTCTATTATATTAGGATTGGGGTTTCTAAGATCTAAATAGATCACCATGTTTAGTATAAAATGTGTTGTGATAGTTTCCTTATTATGACATTGTATGTAAATGACATGTTATTCTTTGGTAATAGTAAGGAAATGATTTGTGATTTTAATTTTCAACTTTTATCACAATTTGACATAAAGGACTTGGTAATAGCCAAGTATATTCTAGGCATGGATATCAGAAGAGATAGAGTGGATAGAAAGATTTGGTTAGGCTAGAGAAAGTATATAAACTTAATGTTAGAGAGATTTAGCATGTCATTTTGTAGGCCTTTGAGTGTTCCTATTTTAGTGAGGACAAAGTTATTTGTAGAGTAGTGTTTGCCTTCACCTCGTGGGAGTCCTTAGCCATTTCATGGATAATCCTAGATGAGATCATTGGGATGTAGTCAAGAGGGTCTTCAAATATTTGTGGGATACCTTTGAGTACTCTTCATTATCATAGAGTACTCATGTTGATTCCATAGGGGACCAATACTGAGTGGATATTTGTGGATTTAGATTTCGTAGGTGATGTTGACAATAGAAGATCCACTAGTGGTTATGTTTTTATTTTATTTGGTGGTGCTATTAGTTGGATGAGTAAGAAACAGGTTGTGGTCACTTTGTCCACTATAAAGGCTGAGTACATAGTAGCTACTCATGCTTATAAGGAAGCCATCTAACTTAGGATATTCTCTTTAGATGTGGGGTTGAGTTAGGGAGTTATTAGAGTTCTTTGTGATAGTCAAAGTTCCATATGTCTAGCAAAGAACCTAATGTTTCATTGGAAGATGAAGCACATATATGTCTAGTACTATTTTGATCATGACATGGTAGAGGATAGGAGGGTGATGATAGAGAAGGTTGATGCTTTGAAAAATGTTGTAGATGAATTTATGAGTTCTATGAGCACAAAGAAGTTTAGGTGGTGTAGCGAGTCTATGAGCCTCTCAACCCCTAGAAGTTTAGTTAGATTTTAGTGATGGAGTTCCCCTTTTTTCTTTATCAAGGTATTGGACAAGTGGGAGAATGTTGGGAAATATGCCTTGACCTTGCATCCTAATGTTTCTATTTATTAAATATTTGTCTTTATTTATTATTTTAGCCTTATATTGAGAAATGAGGCATCCCACTTTGTGTTGGAATTATTTTCCATGGGTTAGATACTTTGGGAGGCATGTAAGAGGTTTAAGTGAATCTAATGTCATTAAATTGTGTAAGAGCATCTTATGACATTATAAGATGGGAGTTATGATGGATTCTATGGCATATAAGAGCATTATTATAGGGGAGTTATATTGGAATCTTGTCCAACATTATCACAAGTCGTAAGACATATTTGAATAGGTTTGAGTATGCCAAAATGGAGCACCCAATTCGAGGAGTCAACTATGATAAAGAATATGATAGGTTATGATAGTTGTAAGAGCATCTTGCATTTTTAGCGGGGAAGACCATGACCAACTTGGGAATTGGAATTTGAGCCAATTGTGGCACCTTTTTTGGTTCATTATTTTGACTCGTGGTTTTAGTAAACTACTTGTGCTTTGTGGTTTTATTTTTACCTATTTATTGGTGCTTAAGGATAGATTATTGTATGGACTATATGATTGACTTGTTGTTATGCTACTAGAATTGCTCTAAACTCTAAATGTTGGTGATACTCTTGTAAAGGCATATCTTGAGATTTATATTCTAATCTCTTAGTTGTTGAATAATTCAAGTGGTTTTACTTTGGAGTGTGGAGTTTTTCTCTCGAAAGGGTTTTCCCCATGTAAATCATCTTGTTATAGTATAATTTTCTTTGTGTATTTTTTTGTAACTATGTAATCTTTTGTTTTTGCACATACCTCCCCTCAAAGTTTAGCATAGGATGTGCTTCTATATTATTGCTTACTTTAAGTGTGCAAAATCACAACAAAAATAATTGAAGAAAAGGATCAAAATGTAGGAAAATGGAACCTTTATTAAATTTATATAAATTTTACAAACATATAGATGCTTTATTACAAAAGGAACTTGATAACAAATAAACCCAAGAAAATAAATACCCAACCTCAATAGAGACTCCTTGCAATACAATCTAACCCCAACAATAACCAACCTAATCCCAAAAGTACTATCTTAAACTCATGAACAACCAACCACTTCTTCTAAAAGAAGACACCATTAAAATAGACACAAGTTTTGATGTTTGTAATACATTTCTGAACTAATCACAAATAAATAAATCTACTCACTAATGTTGCAAGAAGTGATGAATTGAATGAAGAATAACTATTTAATTCCAAGCACTTGACTACCTACATGAAGTCTGCATGAAAGTCCATATCAACCACAAAGGATCAACTATCATGGAATTTATCTTTAGGGAAATATAGAACTAAAGTGAGTGTGGTTCAAATAATTTGGTGCAAATTAATTATATGCATGGATGAATAACATGGCATGAGGTGATGCAGATGGCGTAAGTTAACACAAAAACTTAGGCACCATCTAGCTAAAGTCCAACACATATGCAGTAACATCATAGACAACAAAGATTATGTAGATGATTATATGGTAGTGCACAAGATGGACATGTAATAGGTACTAGATAAGACTTTCAAAAACACACTTTGAAGGTTATGTAGAAGAACCACTACATAGGGTGCATGAAAGAACATGTTACACATAATGGTGGATAGGCCTCATTAGGTTGCATAAGAACTAAAGTGCAAAGGCATGCAAGTTTGCACATGTCCAACACCTACATAAGATAACACAAAGGAATAAAACAATCAAACACATTTAATAACAATTAACAAAAAAAATAATTTTGGTGATGTAAGATTGCACAACCCCTGGGATGCTTCTGCATTAAGTACCCTAAGTAACAAATTTTGAGCATGGTGCTCAAAATTAAGACTACACATAACACTATTTCATCCACTCAAGTTAGCTTACTTATACTTCTAAAGTCAATGAGTCTTGTTTAGGTCCTTTACTCTTCCAACAAGTTAGATATTCTTTATAATCACTCCTTAAGCTTTTCTTACCAATATGATAATCCAAAATCTATGCAATCTCTTCCCACTACTTTTTGGGAATTTATTTCCTCTAATCTAAAACTTCATGTAGTTGCATGAAATAATTAGGATTAAGCACATTCTAGGAATACTATTTGGAGACATTAAAGATATATGATATTTCCAACCCTTTTGGTAGCTCAATCTCATACACTTTTTTTGAAAATATGCGCAATATGCAACATGGACCAATCTTCTTAGGTTTCAATTTATTTAAATTTCATTTTGGGAACCACTCTTTCCTCAAGTGCACCTTGACTAACTCACTCTATGAGTAAGTATTTTATCTTTTGTACTCATCTATGTATGCTTTATACTTGGTATTGTTGGTTTCTAGTTACTTCTTGACTTGTGTGTGTACTTTTTCTATATTCTATGCAGTCTTTATTCTTGCACAAACATGATTTCCACTTCCAACTCTTGATAGATCAATAACTCCACTAGGTGAAATTATATACAACACATAGAATGGTGTTTAACTTGTAGGCCTATTCACTAAATTGTTGTACATAAACTTTGATTATACCAACACAAAACCCCACTACATAGGACTTTCACCTATTAAACACTTGAGTAAGTTTCTAAGACTTTGATTGGCAATCTCCATTTGTTTGTTTATTTATATATGATAAGTGGAACTATAATTGAGTTGCATGACCTAATTATTTTATATAATGCACCAGAACAAGCTTAGGAACTTGGTGTCTCTATCTAAAATAATACTCTATGGCAATCCATGCAATTACACAACTTCATTAAAAAATATTGTAATCCTAGATGCATCATTCTAGTTTTAACAAGGAATGAAGTGTACCATTTTTATAAAAATATCAACAACAACAATTATGGAGTCATTATTTTTTTGTGCACATGACAATACAAAGAGAAAGTCCATGTACAATTCCACCCATGGTATATTTGGTGTGTGCAATGGATTATACAACCTCGTATTTTGAGCTTCTCCTTTTGCTACCTGACATGTTCTATAATGCTCAACAAATCATTGCCCATGTTTATGAAAATTAGGTTAGTAATACTTCTCTTGCAATACTTTTCATGTATTGTTTGCACCAAAATGGCCTTTGAGTCTACCTCCATGCAACTTGTAGATGAGATTCTCCATCATTGAACTACATGGGATCCACAACTATTTATTTTTAAACAAGTATTCTCATTGCATAAAATAGTCCTCAAACAAGCCTTTGTCTCTTGTCCATGGTTCCATGCATGAACACCATGTATTTATAAAATTAGGATCTATGACCTATAAATCCTTCATCAAATACATGCCTATCAATTCAACTATCATAGTGGCTAACAATGCTTGCCTCCTACTTAAGTCATATGGGACCTTATTCATCTTACTAGGACAATGCCTAAAAATAAAAGAATAAACATGTAGATATTTATCCCATCTCACATGGTGCCTTTGATTCAACTTTACTTGGTTTTTAATAAATTTCAGTGCCCGATGGTTAATGTATAACATAAACTATCAAGATAACAACTAGTTCCTCCACTTGTGCAAATACTATACCGTGCCATAGAACTCTTGGTCATAGACTAGACATTTCTACCTAGCATCATTCAATTTCTTGTTGAAGTATGTGACATGTCCACCCTCCTCAATTAGAATGGCACTAGTTGCACTTCTACTAGCATCATAATCCACTTGAAATTTTTTTCCAAAATTAGGAAGCTCCTCCTCTATCACTTTCTTCTTCAAGAGTGTAAAACTCTTGGTAGCAACAACCATCCATTCAAATCCACCTTTCCTCATTTAATGAGTCTAAGGTGCACAAAATCTATTGAAATTCCTAATAAAATTTCTATAGAATCTTGCGAACTCACAGAATCTCCTCACCTCAATTGAAGTTCTTGGTTCTAGCCACTTAATAGTAACAAGAAACTTTTCTAGGTTCATCTTCAATCCAACTCGATATATGGAAAATCTCAAGTATCGACCCCCTCTTATGAAGATACACTTCTTTAGGTTAACGTGTAACTTCTCCTTCCTTGGTTGCAAAAAGACCTATAATAAGTGTGTAAGATACCCTTTCCTGGTCTTGCTAAAAATCATAGTATCACTAAGGTAAATAACCATGAACTTACCTAGAAATGATTTTAGAACCTTATTCATTAACCTCAAGAATGTTCTTGATGTATGAGTTAGCATGAATAAAATTGCCATCCTCTTGTACAAGCCTTCCTTAGTTTTGAATGTGATCTTACATTAATCACCTTACCTTATGCAGATTTGATGATACCCACTCTCGAGATTTATCTTCAAGAAATATCATGCACCACGTAGGCAATCCATTAGATCATCCACATTTGGTAACCAAAACTTATTAAAATTTTTTATTGAATGTATAGGAGTCGATACACATCCTTCACTTTCCTCCCTTCTTCAATGCAAGTACTTTAGGCATTATGTAAGGGCTCATTCTTTCTCAAATTAGACCTTTCTCCAATAAATCTTCTACTTGTTAGCTTAACTCTACACTCATGTTTAGACTCGTGATGCAACTCCTTGTTCAGTAAACTAGATCCCAGGATAACATCCATCCACTAGAAGATGTTATGCATTGATGACAATGCATCTGACATCCCTACATCAGTCAAATGTACAAACTCCTTGAGTAATGTAATAAATTTAAGATCCTCAAAGTTGCACAACTCTTCTTCCTCCTTCTACATGAGATTAACTACTAACATATATCATTCCTTCAAGTCCCTCACCTCCTTAAGAAACTCATTTTCTAAGATTGTCACCTTTCCCTTTACACATTCTTCTTATATCTCCATGGACAATAATTCAAACTTGTTACCATTCTTGGTGTTAGTATAGGTGTTATTCCTCCCATTATGGGTCTCAAAACTATAATAGTACCAAGGTCAACCCAAAAACAAATGGAATGCATCCATGTAAAAGAATATTTCATTTACGTGATTGCCAATGCAAAACACCACCTCATGCTACTCTATTACATAAGTTGTTGTCCCTTTTGCAATCATGAGACTTTGCATGCTATGGGATGCAAATCTATATTCAACCCAATTTTAAGACAATCTTTGTGCATAGTAAGTTACCAATGTTTTCTTTGTCTATAATTAGCTTACAACACTTACCACCCAACTTGCACTCAGTGTAGAAGATGATCTTCCTCAACCATAGTTCATTCTCCTTTTGTGTAGGCTTTAACAAAACCTTGTGCATCATCAAATTTTCCCTTACCTCAGGAACTATGTCTTTTGTGTCATTGTCCTACTCTCCCACTCCTAGTGCAACAAGCATACACTTCTCTAGATATATTATCTAGGTTATTTGTGGACACGACCATGTAGTGTTTTTGGCTTAGCTCTATTATATAGGTTATTTATGGACATGTTAATCTAGTGTTTCTACCTTAGCTCTATTATCTAGGTTATTTGTGATTTTATTACATTAATTAATACATCATCTTAGATGATATAAAAAGAATAATATTGATTTCTTTTCAATTATATAGGAAAATTTCTTTTCTAAAAATGCTCGCAATATTCAAAATTGTTATAAATGGCATCTTGTAGAAACAAGTTGGGATTGTGTTTACCTATGTTATCTACTGACTAGTACTTGGGAAGTATACATTAGGATTTTTGGAATGGATGTCATACACATTGCAATCCTAATGTTTTAGGTTATTTAATTATTTTTTTATTTATTATATTGTACTTGCATATTTGAGGCACCCCACTTGGAGTGGCACTACATGTCACTTGTTAGTTCAAATTTTGACAATTATAAGTCTCACTTAGTGTCATGGAAGTTTATAAATACAACTATGATAGATTGTAAGGTGTGTAAGAGTTGTCATTATAGAAAGAGCATTATGAGAGGGAGTTAATTGTGGACTTGGAGAAAATCAAGGAGGATCTTTTAGTTAACTAAAATTCTCATGAGCATGTTTCCAAAAAGGAGGCTAATACCAAATGGAGCACATAAGTTGGTGATGCTAGTTTATATTTTACCATTAGTTAACTTACCCTGATTTGTTCCATAGTAATATTTTTCATCTAGTAGAATTACCTTCACTTGGAAAATCTTTGTGTTATGTTTCTTCCGTTGATGATTTTTCTAGGAAGACAGTCTATTTTTTGAAACATAAATTTGAGGTATTTAGTTAGTTAAAATAGTTTAATAATATTGTGGAGAACCAAAAGGACATGAAGATCAAGGTGTTGAGAATGGACAATAGGGAAGAATATTACTCAAATGAGTTCAATAGATTCTACAAGAACAATGGAATCGCATGGCACAAGACAAATCCATACACCACAAAACAAAATAGAGTTGTAGAGAGAAAGAATAGAACATTTATGGAGAGGGCTAGGAGTATGCTTAGTGGTGTTGGTTTAGATCAAAAGGTCTAGGAAAAAAGTGATTAGTAATACATGTTATCTAGTGAACATATCTCCTACATCATCTTTTATTGACAAAACACCATAAGAGGTTTGAATGGGAAAAAATCCTTCATTTTAGCATATCTATGTGTTTGGTTGCAAGGCATATGTTCATGTTCCCAAGGAGAAGAGGTAAAAGTTGGATAAAAACATGTTAAGTGTATCTTCATTGGCTATGATGAAGGTGTAAAAGGATATAAGCTTTGGAATCCTATAACTAGAAAGACTCTGCATAGTGAAAATGTGGTCTTTAGGAAGATCAATTCTAGTCCCACCATTGAGAAACCAAAGGATGATGTGAAGTTAGTTATGAAACTATAGCCAAAGACTTAGAAGGTTTCACTAGAGGATGAACTAGAGACAAAGGTTTATGATGGACTAGATGAGGAGGATAATACTAAGATCTATTTGAGCTTAGAGGAGGAAGAACCTCCACATTATCTTTTGAGGATGTCCACTTAGTAGAGAAGACAATCAGAAAGAACTGAGAAGGAGGCAATGGAGATGAATGAGAGTAAATCATGGACCATGGCCATGAATGAAGAATTTTTTGCATTGAAAAAGAATATTACATGTGATCTATCTTAGTTGTTTGAAGGTCATAAAATTGTTGCATGCAAATGGGTTTTCAAGTATAAGTTCAATTCATATGGTAAAGCAGAGAATTACAAAGAAATTTTGTTTGTGAAAGGATATTCCCAAGTTGAGGGAATTGATTTTGATGAAATCTTTTCTCCTATTGTTAAGATGACAATCCATTAGATTCTTATTATTTTGTGTTGTTGTATTTGACCTTGAGGTTGAGTAGATGGATGTGAAGAGAACTTTCCTACATGGTGATTTAGAGGAAAAGATCTATATGTTATAGTCAAAGCACTACATTGATAAAGGTAATGAGAGTTTAGTTTATCCGTTGGGGAAATCCTTGTATGGTCTCAAACAGTCTCCTAGAATGTGGTACTTGAAGTTTGATTCATATGTTTTTGGGTTGGGATTTATTAGATCTAAGTCTGATCATTATGTTTATTACAAATGGGATAGTGATCATTATATTTCCACCATTTTGTGTGTTGATGTTATTTTATTTGGTAGTAATAAGGGTATGATTATGGACTTGAAATCTTAGCTTTCTTTACAGTTTGAAATGAAAGACTTAGAAGGTACTAAGTTTATCTTAGGGATGGAGATTACACATGATAGAGATAATAAAAACTTTGGTTGGGATAGAGGAAGTATATTGAGTCCATTTTGCATTGTTTTAACATGGCTAACAACAAACCAACAAGTGTTCCTATTTCTATGGGAACATAGTTTTTAGTTGAGCAATGTCCAACATCTAGAGAGATGAAAAATATGAATTTTGTAATTTATGCTAGTGCAATTAAGATCCTTATGTATTCTATAGTTTTCACTAGACTTGACATTACCCAAGAAGTGGGAATCTTAAGTTATTTCATGGCTAATCATGGGTAGGATCATTGGAGAACAATAAAGAGGGTCTTCAAATATTTTTAGGGTAGTTTCAAGTACTCTATATGTTATTAGGGAGGCAATGCCTCAAGGGACCTATAATACTTAGTAGATATTCTAGGATAATGTAGATTCAAATTGTTAGAAATGAAGGCAACAACTACCCAAATGAAAATCTGATTACAATATGTTTATGATCTTAAAGCAGTGTAATATGAACAAAGATTGTGTATATAAATGAAATCACAACACAGGAATAAACACCAAATAAGAATAAACCATATGAACACCAGATATAACGTGGAGAAAACCCTTTCAAGTAAAAAACTCCACCAAGAAAAGAGGCTCAAGCTGTATTATCTTCAAAATTTGAAATACATAATACATGCACTTCCTCTGTCTCTCCAACCTTCAATCTGGAAGAACCTGTGTACAAGAAAACTATGATATCTAAGACATACATAACACATACAAGGCATTGCATTTATAGATGTTTTTACTCCCCAAACTAGGTGTCCACTTTCTCTCACCTTGGATACTCCAACATGCAACATTAAATGACCTCTTACATGCTCATGCCACATGTCAATAGTCAACCATGCAAACTTGGGTGCCCATGGACAAGAATAGGTAATTACATGGCAATAAATGTTGTCATAACCATCATAGACTCCGTCATAACACTCCCCAAATAATATGTTTCCAATATGGGCACCTAGAGCTAAGTATAGTGACTTACAAGTAATAAGTATCCGTCATAAGTTGTCATATTGTCATAAAATCTTATGACAACTTATAACTATCATAGATTCTCTTACAACCTCTTACCAACTTTATGACAGGTGTCATAACTACCAAAAATAGTACATTCCTCCAAGGTGGCTCCTACCCTCAATTACTCTTGATTTTTACAATAACCATTAGTAAATATTACTCCATAACTACCACTAGTAACTCCAGAACTTACCAATGCAGTAACTCCGTAATTACCATCCCTGGTAATTATTTTTACCACCACCGGTGAAACTTGTACATCCCTTAAGGTTGATTTACAAACAATATTATAAATAATGATTACAAGAATTTACAAGGTTAATGGCACCTTTAATCCTAGCATTCTCCCACTTGGCATTATACATTATAAATACCCATAGGAAAACATAAAACAACTAAGTACAAGAAATAAGGCTCATGGCCTCCCTGCACCAAGTAAACTTCTCTATGCTCATAGGTTTGGTTAAAGCATCTGCAACATTCTCTTGAGTGTCCACCTTCTTCATCTCAAATTGTCCAATTGCAACCATTTCTCGAACAAAGTGATATTGTACATCAACTTGCTTAGTTTAAGCATGATACATATGATTCTTGGCCAAACAAATAGCACTTTGGATATCACAACCAATCTGAATGACCCTGTAATCAAAACCGATACCTATACATAATCTCCTCAACCAAACTACCTCCTTAGAGACATGGGTAGCATCCATATACTCCACTTCAGTGGTGGACAAAGCAACTATTGGCTGCCTTTTTCTCATCCAACTCACTGCTCCTCTAACCAAAGTAAATACATAGCTACTAGTAGACCTCTAAATATCCAAGTCACCTGCCCAATCTGCATCAATAGAACCATGTATGTACAATTTATTTTCCACACTGTCAGTACCAGAATAAACCAAATAGTAATCAAAAGGACTAGCTAAATATCTAAATACCCTCTTTGCATAACTTCAATGTTGTCTACTAGGGTTAGACATAAACCTGCTCAAAACTCCCGCTACTTGAGCAATATTTGGCCTAATACAAACTATTTCTTACATCAAAATCCCTACAAAGCTAGCATATGGCACATTAGTCATATCCTTAAAATCATTCTCATTCTTCGGATACATGTCTAATGAAATCTTAGTACAAATGGGCAAAGGAATTCTAATTGGGTTACAATCCTGCATGCTAAATCTCTGCATAATGATATTCACATATTTACTCTAAGATAACCAAAGCTTTCTATTACCTCTATCCCTTTTGATCTCCATACCTAGAATATACCTGGCTACTCCAAGATCCTTCATATTGAATGCACCTTAAAGTTTGGATTTCAATTCATTGATCATACCCTGTGTATTGCTGAAAAATAACATGTCATCAACATACAATGCAATGATCAATATAAAATTATCAATACAACGAATGTACACACAATGATCCTCCTCACTTACAAGAACATTGATCCTCCTCACTTCTAAGAAAACCCAATTTCAAAACAAATTAATCAAACTTTTGGTACCACATTCTAGGGGACTATTTCAGACCATAAAGATGTTATATGGAGCCTAATCAGACTTGGAGGTTAAATTTTCCCCACTTTTATCGGTGTGGTTTCCCCCCAAATTATTTAATGGGGGTTTGGGGGCAGCGCCCCCAAGACGGGGTGAAGGAGCAACACCCCTTGCGGGGTCGAGGGGCAGCGCCCCCGTGGGGGCTCAGGGGCAGGGCCCCTGAAACCTCAAATGACTTTTATTATTTTATAAAGGCATCGGGAGTTATTTTTCTATTGGTCGACATAAAAAAACCTTATTTTGTAACCAACATAAGTCTTAATAAAAATGGCTAAGGGTTAGGGTTTCTATTGATATTGTATTGTAGCATTTGCAGTGGTATTGAGTTGCAATGATTGCTGGTTGTAATTGGTTTGATTTGCTGGATAATAATATTGGACTCTTTGTTGGTGGATGTAGCCCGACTTTGGGTGAACCATGTTAAAAATTGTCTCTCGCTGTTATTATTTTGGTGTATTTTTCATTCCTCTGTTTAATCTTTATTTGCATTTAATTGATATCTTCTACATGCAATTCCTAACAAAAGAGACCTCTTCAATTTGCAAACCCAATGTTCTTTCCCTTTTACCTCAAACCTTGTAGGTTGTTGCATGTAAATTTCTTCCTCAAGATCTCCATGCAAGAACGCAAACTTAACATCCATTTGTTCAACCTCAAAATCAAAAGCTGCAACAATGGATAAGAGAAATCTAATAGAAGATAATTTAGCAATAGGAGATATTATTTCACTAAAATCAATTCCATCTCTCTAGGAGTAGCCCTTGGATACTAGTCTAGCCTTGTACTTCTCCAATGAACCATTTGTTCCAAACTTCTTCTTGAAGACCCACTTGCAACCTATGGCCTTTCTTCTTTTGGAAAAATGAACAAGATCCCAGGTGTTTGAAGAGTCTAAAGCCATTATCTAATTCTGCATGGCTAACTACCAAGACTCACTATCATCTGCATGAATAGCTTCCCTATAGGATCTAGGCTCATCATCAGTACTTAGTAAAGAAAATACACAACAGAAATATGGTGGGCTATATCTGTCAACTGGGTTCTATTTTCTTGTGGATCTCCTTAAGGGTGGAGTAAGAGACTTTTCTGATTCTTCTGGATGCTCAACTTCTTTTGTAAGAATAGAGTCTTCCTCATCAGAACTACTTCCACTTAGATCTTCTTCTTCTTCTTCACCCCCCAATCCATGATTCTATTCTTCTAGTTGTGCATATTCCTGCTATAAATCAAAATGCACTACCTTTGACCTATCTTTCTCTTTTGGTTGTTCAGGTTCAGAAATAGCTCTAAGTTCCTTGAAAATAACATCTTGAGAAAAAAATGTTTTTTGGTTAGAGGATCCCAAAGCTATAACCTTTAACATTCTCACCATATCCAATGAAGATGCATTTCTATGCTTTTGGATCCAACTTAGATTGATTTTCCTTAGGCACATGAATAAAGCCTCACAACCAAATACCCTTAAATGTGAAATAGAAGGTTTCTTACCTACCCACACTTCATAAGGTGTTGAATCAAGATCCTTACAAGGAGTTCTGTTAATCAAGTAACAAGCAGTACACAAAACCTCTTCCCAAAAAAATTTCTCCAACTGTGAATCACTCAACATACTTCTGGCTCTTTCCATGATTGTTCGATTCATCCTTTCTACAACACCATTTTGTTGTGGTGTATATAGAGTTGTCTTGTGTCTGATTATATTTGCATTCTTACAAAACTCATCAAATTCCTTAGAGAAATATTCCCCTCCATTGTCAGATCTTAATATTTTTATCTTTAGTCCCGATTAGTTTTCAACTAAGACTTTAAAATCCTTAAACTTAGTGAAAACTTCATATGTGTTTCATAAACTAAATCCATGTAAATCTGGATACATCATTAATGAAGGTGACAAAATAACGAGTTTTTCCAATAGAGTCATTATCCATAGGTGCAAACACATCTGAATGCATAATCTCTAACTTCTCTTTTGCTCTAATACTTCCTAAAGGAAATGATGTTCTGTTTTGTTTACTAAACACATAATGCTCACAAAAATCAAAATGCTCATCAAAATAAGAGAAACTATCCAACAATTTTTTATTCTTGATTGTTTTTAAAATATTATTACTTGTGTGATCCAATCTATGGTGACACAACATACAAGTGTTTTCAGAAGCCTCGAAATATAAGAGGAGTTACAAACTGTAGTTGCATCTAGCTTAAACAATGTTCCCAATCTTTTCCCTTTTGCTACCACCAGGTTTCCTCTCACCAATCTGCAACCATGCTTATCAAATGTTACATGCATTCCCAAATCATTCAACTTTGAAAAGTTGAAATTAGATTTCTAGCCAATCCAAGAACATACAAAACACTAGGGAGGGGTTTAATTCTCTCATCACTAAAACACAACATTATCTTGCCTTTCCCAACTATCAGATATGTAGAGTTGTCCCTAAGGTACCCTTTACCTCCATCATAATCTTCATATGTGGAAAACTATTCTTTATGTGGGGTCATATGATACGAGCATCCAAATTCAACCAACCAACCAATGATCATTAGTAACAACATTGCATGTAGAAAGTAAAACATCTTCACCTACATTCGATGACTTATCAATAGCGGAATCCCATTGTTTCTTTGGGTTTCTACATCCCTTTTTCACATACCCTCTTTTTCCATAATTCCAACACTTGACTCTGTTATTCTTTCCATGAGTCTTAGAATGACCCTTAGGCTTGTCTTTAGACCCCTTCTGATATTCTTTTAGTCCTCTTTCCTTAGACCTTCCCCTCACATTGAGAGCCTCAATGTTACCCTCAGAAGTCTTCTTCCTCATCTCCTATGCCAACAAAGTTGCAACAAGGTGATCCAACTTTGGATCTTCAAGGTTAGTAGTAATAGCAAGGATAACATTCTTCCAAGATTCAGGTAAAGAAAAAATTAGAAGTATGCATTTACCTTCCTCTTCAATTGAAGCATCAATGGAATCAAATTGAATCAAAAGTAAATTAAAATTATTTAAATGCTCTACAATGGAATCACCCTCTTTAATTTTAACTGAAAATAATTTCCACTTTAAATAAAGATTATTTACCATGCTCTTGGCTTGATAGATCTCACCTAATCTCTTCCAGAGTTTGAAGGTAGTCTCTTCCTTCAAGACATTCAACAGGACAAAATCTACAAGGCACAGTCAGATGGTTCCCCGTGCCTTCTTATCCAACCTTTCTTATTCTTCCTCACTCACATCATCAGGCTTCTTCTCTTTCATAACAACCAACCATTGGTTTATTTCCTCAACCAAATCCTCCATCTTTAGCTTCCACAATTCATACCCTATATCGTTGAACTTCTCAATGTCCAAACGAGAGGTTGAAGCAATGGATTGAGCCATGAATACTACACAAAATCTACAAAACAAAATAGCCAAATCTTCATTGCAACTGAACAAACTTAACACTACCACCCAAGAATAAAAAATGGATAGGCTCTGATACCAAATGTTAGAAATAAAGGAAACAACTACCCAAATGGAAATCTGTTTACAATATATATGATCTTAAAGTAGTGTAATATGAATAGAGATTGCATACAAAAATGAAATCACAACACATGAATAAACCCCATAGAAGAATAAACTATATGAACACAAGATGTAATGGGCAGAAAACCCTTTCAAGTAAAAAAATCCACCAAGAAAAGAGGCTCAAGTTGTATTATCTTCAAAATATGAAATACATAATACATGCACTTCCTCTGTCTCTTCAACCTTCAATCTGACAGAACCTATGTACAAGAAACTATGATATCTAAGACATGCATAACACATACAAGGCACTGCATTTATAGAAGTTTTTAACTCCCCAAACTAGGCATCCACTTTCTCTCACCTTGGATACTCCAACATGCAACATTAAATGACATCTTACATGCTCATGCCACATGTCAATAGTCAACCATACAAACTTGGGCACCCATGGACAAGAATAGGCACTTACAAGGTAATAAATGCTATCACAACAATCATATATTCCATCATAACACCCTTGAATAGTATCTTTCCAATATGGGTGCCTATAACTAAGTATAGCAACTTATAAGCAATAAGTATCTGTCATAAGTTGTCATATTGTCATAGAATCTTATGACAACTTACAGCTACCATAGATTCTCTTACAACCTCTTACCGACTTTATGACGACTGTCATAACTACCAAAAATAGTAGATTCCTCCAAGGTGGCACCTACCCTCAATTACTCTTGATTTTTACAATTACCATTAGTAAATGTTACTCCATAACTATTGTCGG
This sequence comes from Cunninghamia lanceolata, assembly GCA_027924645.1. NCBI lineage: Eukaryota > Viridiplantae > Streptophyta > Pinopsida > Cupressales > Cupressaceae > Cunninghamia > Cunninghamia lanceolata. Next base: position 10,560,177 of record BSBN01001281.1, read on the forward strand.
TAACTTCGAAACTTATCGATGCAGTAACTTTGTAATTATCGTCCTCGGTAAATAATTTTTACCATTGCCAGTGAAACTTGTACATCCTTTATGGGTGATTTACAAACAATATTATGATTAATAATTATAAGGATTTACAAGGTTAATGGCACCTTTAATCCTAACACAAATTGGGAAAGGGATGTCAAGAAGAGAATGCCTACCAATGGCTATGTGTAGCCTATTTAGTGGTGCAGTGAGTTGGATGAGTAAGCGATAGTTTGTGGTCACTTTATCCAATATAGAGGTAGATTATAGGACATGTAATCATGCTTATAAGGAGTCTCTTTGGATTTAAAGACTATGTTTGGATGTTGGGATGAGTCAAAGTGTAGTTAGAGTTTATTGTGGTAGTCAAAGGCCATCAGCTTGGCAAAGAACCTAAACATTCACATGTGGATGAAGCATATTGATGTTTAGTATTTGTTATCCTCAAATTCTAGCTCACTCAATTCATGGGATAACCCCTATGAAACTTGTCTGTTTCGTAGCCCACATCCTCTAAGCATGCAAATCGAGACATTTCTAGGTTGTCTCGAGTGTGGTTTGATCCCTTGAAAAATATTTTCGATTTGAGTCATAGTTTGTTTCTAGTAATTTGCATGTTTTCATTTTTCCAATGTTATTCTTTTTTTTTTGTAGAGTTTGGTGTAATCGTGCTAAAAATTTGCGCACTTGCATAAGATATGTAATTGTGGAATTTTTTTTTGCAATTACATGAAGGGTGTAATTGCAGAAATTTTTTTTGCAATTACACTCCTTCTCTAGCATGTTTAAACATTAATGTCATTTAATGAAAGATTTCAAGGATCCCTTTTTCCCCCTATCTTTGCTTTTCATTTCATTTTTCTTCATTGTGGCTGTTTGCATCATTAATCCTACTTCTTCTGTAGCCTAAGTTGTGCAAGTTCATCTTTTGTGCACTTCCTTTTTGGATATGTGTTCATTTTTGAATAGGTATGTTAAAGTTTTCTTTCCTCTGTATTTTTCGTTGACTCTCTATTTTATTTCTTCATTGTTTGCTATTCTTTGAAAGACCCTAGTTCTACTTGTTCTTGACGAGCTTTCTTTTCCTCTGTGTATCTTTGAAGTTAGGGTTTCTATTGTCATTGTGTTTTCACTATTTGCATATGTGTTTTGTTTTTCGAAACCCTAGCCTTGGTGTTCTTAAATGTGATCAGAGATCACATTGTTTGGAGTTTAATATCTAAACAACATGATCATATGATCATAGGTTGTTCGGAGATTAAACTCTAAATAACCCTATTTTCACTGTGACCATTTGCACGACCTAACCAGGATGTCGTGCAGAATTTTATCTCTGTACAACATCCAAGTTTAGGATGTTGTGCAGAGATAAAACCCCACACAACATCCTAAAAAATCTTACCCTTTAAACATTGTTATATCCTACAGGATGTAATGCGGAGTTTAAACTTTGTATAACATTTGACTTCAGATGTTATGCGGAGTTTCAACTCCACATTATATCCTAAGAACTTTGCCACTTTCCTGTCCAAGTAATGATGTCTTGCGAAGTTTAAAATCTGCATGACACCTACTATTAGATGTCTATCAGAGTTTAAACTCTGCAAGACATTTTTTGTTTACACAAATGCAACTCTATGTTGTGTGGACTTTAAACTCCACACAAAACAGAGTAATATGTTGTGTGGAGTTTAAAGTCTACACAACATATTTTTGACCTAAAAAACTATCCTTGAGATAAGATGCAGATTGGAGTTTTTTTTTTCTGATATGCACCTAATCTTTCATTTATGCAGATCAAAGTTTTTTGTTCGATGTACATCTATTGCACCTTTGCATTGTGAAATGCAGGTCAGAGTTTAATCTTGATATGCATCTAAAATGTATGAATTTTTCTAACACTGGGATACTCATGATACTCAAAGGGGATAGTTTTTATGGTGTTGCAAGTGAATGTTTCTGAGTATGAAGGTGTTGTTTTTTCCTGCAATTGCACAGAGGTGGGTTACATGAAATTTTTCTAACTCTGAGAAATTTCTAAAAGGTCAAATTTTTGTAGTTATTTGCTAGATGTCTGAATCCTCCCTGAAGAAGAAGATGAAGTACAAATTTCAAGGTGTTGTTCTAGAAACCTTTGTGGAGTCAAACATTGACGAAATCAAAGACACAGAGATTGGACATGTGGATATGTCTGAGTTCTTGGAAAGGGTAAATCAACAACTAGTGCCAACCCACATGTAGTGCATATTGAATAGTGATATTCACTTGGTCTCCACATTCCCAATATCTATACAGAACCCCGATTTCATATTAGCTATGGTGGGGAAGTTTGACAAGGATACAAGAATCATATTTGATGCAGATGGTAATGTTATCTTACAGTTGGATGTAGAATTCTTTAACACAGTTTTTAGGTGTCCAAACATTGAGAACTATGCTGATCTTACTATTGAGGAGGCACAAAAGCACTATGAGACCCATACAAAAGTGTAAGAGAATCATCAATACAAGATGGCTCAAGACTCCTCGGCCTACAATCTCAAGATGGCCCAAAAACATCTTTCGAAGTGAGTTCATTGAAGATGTGGGTGATCTCATAACCCTCCTCAGCAGAGTAAAGGGGCTTTCTACATCAAATACCTTTCATGAATGGATGCATCAATACATTAATGTCATTAAGAAGGGGATTAGAAGATATGGTGGGTTCAATAGATTAGTGATTCCATCTGTGAACAACTGTCAAAGGTGTCAACAACATTGAGGTTCTACATGACCTCATACTTGGTGTATGTTGCTGCATCAATGAAACATTTCTCAGGACTTACAACCGAAGAAGATAGGAGAGTGATTCTTGTGTATGATTATTACCCCCAACTCACCCTGAAAGAAAATATCAAGCATTTCAAGAGGGTGAATGATGCCTTCTTTTATAATTACATCTGCCTGTTGGAGAAAGATCTTGACAAGAAGAGGGTATCAGATGAAGTATGGGAGCAGGTAAAGAAGTTCAGATGTATCTTCTTGCAATTTCCTACCTTCACATACATTAGAGCTAGTTGTTTCAGTGGACAACCCTATATGCTTCCAAGGCATCCAGGGGACAAGTTGGTTTTGATGGAATTATGTAGACAAGTGATGGATGTACACATCAAGCAAGTCAGATCCCATAGGGGTGGCTTCATGTTTCAGTTTCAAATTGGTAGATATGGTATTTCTACCACTCCTAGAGATAAAGCCATGGAGACAGAGCTGTAGTAGATTACCTTGAAGATATATAGGAAAAGGCTTGATTTTGATTATAGAGGGATGAAGGACAAGCTGAAAGGTAATTACATCCATGTCCATAAAGTTGAAGATGTTTGGGTCGAATGCCAGACTAAAGAAGATGTAAGGAGAATGGACTACAGTCGGCTCTCCTTAGATCAAGTAAGAAATTTTTAATTGGCTGATATCTCAGAGGACATGTAGGATGAAGGTGATATAGTTGAAGCTATGTATATGGGCAACAAGATTTCCTATACTCCAATTCTTGCAATCCAATGGTCACAAAAGGAGATGGTCTCGATAAGAGATAGATTTCAAAAAAATCTTGCTAATACAAATGTTTTGCTGCAAAAGAAAGGTATAAAGTTGAAACCTTTCAAAACATGTTCAGAGGAGGAAGAAATAGAAGGACCTTTGGAGAAGAGAGAGGAGCTAAGGGCAAAGAATAAAGAAGATACTCCTACTCATGACAAAAGCCTTAAGTTTGTTTTCAAAATAGGAGATAAAGGGAAGAGGAAAGAAAAGGAAGGAACATCTACATAGCCAGATGTCGATCAAGAGGAGACAACTGAAGAAGAGTTACAAGAGCCTCCTGTAAATTCTCAAGATGAATATCTATAGGTGACACCTCCTCATTCATCTCCTTTAGATTCAAGTGTTCAAACTCCTATACCTCATGTGTCATCAATTGCACAATAGTTACCATATATTTCTGTGAATCCTGAGTCATCAATGTGTCGATACACTCTATTTATTCATCCCCTTCAACACCTGGTAATGTGCCATTGTTTGATCATCCCTTTGATGATGTTTTTGGTTCTCTTTCATCCATGCCCAGTTTATCTAATGTTCCCATATCAATGATTGATCCAATAACACAATCTAAGTTTGAAAAGTTTTTGGCCTCTACTTCTTCCAAAGTGACTGTTGATGTCAATCCTTCTGCTGTACAAACACAAACTCCATCAATTGTTACCTATACACCACTTGTGTCTGCATTAGTACAAGATCCTCCCATTCCACCTGTGTAACAAGAATATATATCTCCTCCTATGTCCTCCCAAGCCATGACTACAGAAATAAGAGGTGATACCTTTGTCCTTCCACCATGGCTCATGTCACAAAAGTCAAAATGGAAGAAATAGGCTATGTCACTTGAAGATTTTAACTTTGTTTAGCTGGTTCTAGTAAAATCAAAGGCAACTAAAAAAGCCAAGACTTGGTCTAGGGTGCTTGTTGATGCATCAGGAAACAAATATGCTGAGGTAGCAATGCTTCCACCTGATAAGATCATCATAGAAGTTCAGGCTGAGGATTATACTATAACAAGAGTTGAGCTCAGAAAGAAGACACATGAAAGTGCAAAAGAAGATTTGCTGGCACAATTGTTCGCTTTGCTAGATAGATATGACATGGATAAATCAATCAAAGATCAACTCAAGGTACAATTGGATCAACTAAAAGAAGTACTTCTAAAAGTAGCACAACCATCAGAATAGGTAGAACTTGTTGATACCAGCACAAAGAATGAAGCCATTCAAAAGGCTAAGAGAATTGGTGCTAAGGGTAAGGCAGTTGATGCTTGGATAGAAAGAATACTTGGCCAAGGTTCACAGCTGATAAAGTCAACAATTGAACTTTATAATGACCTGGGCAAAGTAGGAAAAGAGGTCAACCAGACACTTGAGATCTTTTCTCAAGATATGCAACTCATGGAACAAGATTTGGACTCATGCAATAAGCCGCAGGAATTCAAAATTGAAGTATTAGTTGAGCATGGAATAATCCCCAATAGAAATAAATATGTGGAGTACAGGGAGGCCATGATTCACAAGAAAGAAATCATTGAAGGCCTGATTCAAGACTTGAAAAAGGATCTAGAAAGGGGAGAAAATAAAGCTTTGGATATTTCAGATGAGTTGTCCGAGCTTCCATGCCATATGCTAGATGATAACCAGTAGACACTCCCAGAAGATGTAGTTATTCAAGAGTTTGCCAACCTGATACAAACAGAGGTCTTCACATTGGCTTCACTTGACAAGTTGGTGGAATTTCAGACAACTTTGAATAGGTTGCAAAAGATATTGAATAAGCACAAGAGTGTGCCTGACACCCTCATGGATTCAATCACCTGAGTGCTTACCATCTCTGAACATACATCGGGGCTCGACGGTAATGAAGTCCAAGCCACCATGAAGAGATATGAAGAATTTCTAGAGAAATATGAAGATGTTAAAAAAGTGCCTGAGGACACTTAGTTATTTTTCCATGCTTTAGTTATGTTTTTTGTAATTTGTAGATGACAAACTCCATGTCTTTTTATAAAATTAGATAACATAAAGTTGTGAGACAGAGTCCTAATTCAATTAGAACTTTGATTTTGAATAAGTCAAGTTAGTTGTAATTTCCCTATTTTTGCTCTTAGCCTCTCCCTATAAATAAAGAGGGGCTCTTATGTAAATATGATCTTTTAGTTATTGAAGCAAAATGCTGCCGAATTGAAGAGAATTTTGAACCTTTGTGTTCAAGTTGTAAATCATATTTTATCAATAATAAGAAAAGCAAGCAGGCATTCAATCTTTGTCTTGAAGCAAACTTGTGGTGCATTGGAGATGTTCTTATGTCTTTTCCTTTGTACTTTCCTATGCATTTGATCAAACAGTAGTGTGAGTTTGGATAATCTAGGAGATGTCCTAAAGCTGATTTTGAAGACTTTGTGCTACAATATTATCTTTGGGTTTATGTTTTATGTTCGTGAGAAGAAAATATTAGAAGACTTGAACTGCTAGTTATTTTCTTTCGTTAATCTCATTATAGCATACGGTGGAGACTTTGGGCTACACCTTATTCTATATGTTTTCAAATTCAAGTCAACGAAAGAAGCAACAAAAGATTTTGTGCTTTTGTGGGTTTCTTGGTATTAACTCATTATGGTATCACTTTGAGTATTCTTCCATTTATTCAATTTGGATATTGGTTATTATGGTTCCAACAAGTAGTTTTTATCTTATCACACTTTGTAAGAATCAAAGATTTGATATTGAAGGTTTGTAAGTGAACATCATTTCTGAAAAAAGAGAAATAGATGATATGGTAACATCCACATGTTAGTTTTTAGTGTAAATAATCCTAGTTAAGTACTTGTTGATTGTAAAGGGCAATATGAAGGGAGCCTCCCCTTTCTGAGAGGAGAGATTATATCTCATCAGCTTGTGGTTGATATAACCATTTTGTTATCAGTTAGTTGATAACAAAATATTCACCCAATAGTATCATTTTATTCATGACATGGTGGAGGATGAGAGGGTGTTTCAAGAGACAATTGATACTTTGGAGAATGTTGTAGATGCATTGACAAAGCCAGTGAGCATAGACAAGTTTAGATGGTACAATGAGTCTATGATCCTCATGACCCCTAGTCGACAGTTCACAATTTTTTGTAGTTTCTCATTTGCTCTTGCAAGGTATGAAACAAGTAAGAAAGTGTTGGGATATGTTTCATACACCTTGAGATCCTAATGTTTAAGGGTATTTAATTAATTTATATTTATTTATTATTGTAGCCACATATTTGGGGCATCCCACTTGGAGTAGCACTATGTGTCACTTGTTTAAATTTTGGAATTTGCCTCACTGAGTATCATAAAAGTTGTTAAATGCAACTATGACATACTGTAATATGTGTAAGAGTTTCCATTATAGAAAGATCATGATGAGAAAGGGTTATTGGTGGACTTGGAGAAAATCAAAGAGGATCTTTTAGTTAACTAAGATTCTCATAAGTATGTTTCCAAAAAGGCGGATAAGACCAAATGGAGCACCCAAATTGGTGATGGAAGTTTCTATTTTACTATTGGTTAACTCACCATGGTTTTGTACATTAGATTTATGCATGGATTGGGTACCTGATTTAAAGCTAGCAGTGTTTCCAACACATGGTTTTAGAAACCATTGATGGTTTGTGGTTTTGGGCTCTCCTATATATTGAGTGCTCGGGTTGGAGGTATTATGATATGTAACTATAAGTATTGTTATGCCACCAAAATATCTCCAAAAGTGTATGTTGGTGTGATCTCATGTGAAGACTTGAGCTTGATTGTATTATAACCATAGCATACATTTGTTTGAGATGTGGAGGCTATTTTTCCAGAAAGTGTTTTCCCTAGGTAAACATTATGTCATCTATTCTGTGTGTTCTTTTTTGTGTCAAAACTAAATAAATTTGTTTATTACACCGCTCTCCTCATAGATTAATAGTGGCAGTTTTATCCATCTTCCTTTTAAGGACTATGTCATAACCTAGTTTAATGTCAATTTTTAGGCTTAGTTTTTAAATTAAATAGCGCATTCAGGAGATTTGCTATTATTAACACTTACTAACTAATAAATTACCATTCTTAATAAAATAATATTAAAATCTAATGTAAAAAGATCTAATTTCTAATGTTAATCCATTCCAATATGGGGATTACCAATGGGCTATATAGCCACATTAATTAATGGTCTCAAGACTCTTGTAGTAATTCTCTTGGTTCTACTAAGAGATTTATTGTCATGCTTTCCTACTTGTTCTACCATTTTAAGGTTAACTAATTATTTTGTATTCAAAAGCTTCATGTTGTCTACATTGTAACACATTCATAAAAGTTGGTTATTATTCTAAATAGACAAGATTCATGTTCGATAGATTAAATAAATATTAGATGTCACCCCAACCTTTAGACACTATATTGTGATTTCCTAAGGTTTATTACATTTTAAGCCACATAATTACTTATTGTATTCTCTTTCACCATCTAAGTTATTTAAGTACTGTACTTTTCTCCTTTTCAAGATGTTAAATAACTCCAATCTTTCATAAAAATTATTTCCTAATCATGAAATTACTTCTATTAGGAAAATCCCATTAATATCACCTTTAGTTCTAATGTTATGAACTTTATTTCAATCTTATTGTATGCTCTCTACATTATTTCACTTGGAGTTTGATATTTCTAACTTTTTGAACTTGATAAGAGTTTAGATTGATATTCTATATCTATATGTATTGTTTATTATCAATTCCAAGAGGAATCATTATTTAGAGTTAGCTAAGTTGTCCCTATTTTGAAACTATTTTCCCAAAATTTTGAGCTAAATATCATTAAAGTCCACATTTGTTTTTGATTAAGATAAGTTGCTAACCTAGGAGCAGAACCTGATAAAAGAGCCAAGAGGCAGTAATAAAGGCATAGGGCCAACAATAGCCGACTAACAGTTCAACCAAAAACTATTAACAAAACATATATCGAGTCTTTTTAAATAAGTCTGAAAAGAGCATAAAGCATAAACAAGAAACCAACTAACTAAACAAGGCCTTCCAGTCATTAGTTAACAAATTAAAGAGATTTTTTTGGTCCTTCATCAGCACATCCACGTTACTGGTCTTGTCCACCTGTAGAGCATCGAAGGCATCAGCAGCATTTAGAGAGGTTTTCAGCATCAACTAGGTCATCTTCTTCACCCTGTCTTCCATGACAGTCAATCTAGACTTAATATTAGCTAGTTTCGCTTCCAGCTTCCTACAATCTATGTCCCTCTTGGCACTCATGACTTCTTTGTCTGGAGTCTCCTGCACTTCAGTGTCTTCTTCATTAGTGTCATAGAAGGAATTATTCATAGATGCAAAATGACTTGCACCCTCCTACTCTTTCTCGGGAGTGGCCTTCTTCTCTTTCATTTCCCCCTCATGCCCAGTTTCTTCCCCTTTAGACGCTGTAGAGTACTCCACTAACTTAATTCCCTGATGAGAACCGACAGCCAACCATGATGACCTCTACAGTGAAGGCCTTCTGGGCCTACCATCCTTGCCCAAAACCACCCCTTTGACAATAACATCATCATCAATCCCTGGGGTCCCCTAATTTTTACCTAGCTCTTCAACATCTTTCTTCTAAATTTCCACACTACATCTCTTGTTAACAGTAGAGGTTTTAGCAGGGTTACCACCTTTGCGCTTTTTACTTTCTTGTGCCAGGAACTTGCCTTTTAGATTACAAAGGCCTTCAATAGCACCAGCTTAAGACTTATCATGGGTGGTTTCAAGGGGTTGGGTTTGACTGCGACCCCCTGACATGGCTAAGGAAGTGGTTTTAGAAATAGGTGGGCTGGACAGAGGTCTTGAGGGTCCACTTAGGGGTTGGTTGGATGGGGAAGCGGGATGGGAAACCTTTGGGGAAGCCTTTTTAGCCAGTCTAGTGCTCAAGGGAACTTTGTCCGCAGAATCATCATTCGAACTTTCCTCCACAGGTTTGGAAGTAGGGGTTTTAGGTAGATTCAGAGCAAGGTGATAATGGTATAGGTGAAAGATAAGACCTTGATGAAGGGGAAGGGCTATAGGGTCATCTACCTAGATTTTCTTGAAATGTAAGACAGAGTTTTCAAGGCTCAACAATAGAAAAGAAGGGAAATTCACCAGGGTTTTGTGTCGAAAGTGGTTTAAAAAAGCAAAGTGGTAATAATAAAACACCCTATACCTCCCTCTAAGGGTGAAATACTTCATGATAAGGAAACATACCCGGTTCCAGGGCGCAACCAAGCTCTCTCTCTCAAAACCACCTTGCAGCTTGACTTGTTTCTCCCCCTCCTTGTAGAACAACTTCAAGCCTTCCATGTCCGGGATGCGGGTTTGTTTTTTGAGCCTATTACCCGAACATAGCAATCCAGTAGCAGCTGCAATTGAGGCCTCTGAAACAACAAAACTAATACCACCAATTTCCACCTTGCGCTTTCCGTCCCATGACTTGGCAAACTAGGTCAACAAATTCTCATCATAACCATTCAGTGACTCCATGAACGCTGTGATACCTCCTTATTTGTTATTCTCAATTCCTTTATCAATTAGTGAGACCTCATCGAAGGATTCTAAGTCTTATTATATCATTCATTCTATATGATTTTTAACAAAGTTTATTATTCAAGTTGAAGCCTACTTCACTCCACATTATTATTAGGTAATGAGTTTCAAAGTGTAGCACAACATGATTGACAAGGTCTAAGCACTTATTAAAAAATTAATATTTAATTAACTCTTTATTGAGGTAAATGGATTGTTAATTATTGTTTTTGTTGGTGTATTATTGCACCTCTTTTCTTAAGTTTACTTAGGTAAACATGTTTTATTCCTAGGTAGATAATAAACATGTGTGTAATTCTTGGACTAAAGGCAATTAGATACAACATCTTCCTCATTAGTTGCCACCATTGCCTCACTAGGTGCCAATACTATCTCATTAGGTACCATCACTACCTCTACTTATTGAGTTACCTCCCATATTTATTCATTTAATAATGACTCATCTATCTAAGAGGATGTATAAGTGTATTTTCTTTTAAATAGTGAGGAATGAAAATACCAATTCACGTGTATTATCAATTCTTGCTTTGATACATAGAAAACATTGGTAATAATTTGTTTGATTGTCAAAGGTCTTAGGTTGACATTCTAGGGTTATTTAGCCGATAGGCTTTTATATGTGAGCATTATAGTGCTTGGAATTGTCTCACATCGTGAAAAAAATTCACGTCGAAAAAATTTCTATACTTGTCAATTGTTCTTATCGGCATATTCCTTGAACCTCTTATGGGTGCAAGTGATAGTTTATAAAAGCTCTACTCTAGACCTTTAGAAATCAAACTAATTACTACCAAAATTTTCTATGCAAGGAAGCAAAAAACAATAATATATGTGAATAGAAATTATCATTCTCGTTCCTCACTATTCAAAATATACATTGATATATATTATGTATAACCTTTTGTATGGATGAATCGTAGTAATAAGTGCACAAGATGAGTTGAGTTAACTAAATGAAGAGAGAAGCTAACTTAACAAGTAGATGTAGTGGTAGCACCTGACGAAGCACATAATTGCCTTCAATCAAGGAAGCACACATGTGCTTATTAGATACCTCGAAATAAGATATTACACCAACCCCACCCCCCTCAAGTGTAAATTAGGGGGGTAAAATATAGGTACTCTTAAAGTGAAATTTAGGGAGGAAAAATAATGGGTCATGAAAAACAAGTGACATGTTAGGTACCCATGTAAAAAGTATCCCCCCTAAAGACAGAACCCCCCATTGAAGAGAGAAAAGAGATGCCTCCTACGGAAAAAATCTTCTATGTTGTAGAAGACAAACAATGTTCAAGCAAATAATCTCATAATGAGTGTTGAAGTAGCCCCCTACATTAAACAATACACCTCCCTTTTGGAGGAAAGTGACGAGGGTCGTTGCAGTCCTCATCATTTAATTTTAATAAATATCAGTCCAAGGCGGTGTCCATGGCTGTATGCAAAAGGGAGAAGGAATAACTTGAATGGCAGTCTTTTCTAAAAAAAAGGGAATTGACAACAATTGCATGGAACAGACTAGGGTTTAACTCTACTGAAAAAGACAATTTAATCTAAGGAAAGCAATAACTTGAGCAGTTGATCTAATTCTGGAATAAAGGAATTGCATAGCAGAAAAACAAATTATTCTATGGAAGGCAAAACTGGAACAGCTAAAGGAATTATGCATAACGGCAAAGCAACTAATGAAACTAAGAAATATAGTCTTTGCCCTTTGGTTGGAGTGGGCCCTTGCTCCTTCCTCCGGAGAGACTAATCAATTCCAACAATCAACAAATGGGTAGAACAACTTTCTTTATTCAATAACCTTCAAGATCCAAAATACATGTTGCTGTAAAAAAACAGAGTTCTTCTTTCCTTCAAAATAATTCTTTTACAACTTCCCTCCCTCTATTCTACGCCATAGTTCTCTATATATAACTATGGTTATTAAATTCTTAATTGAGAGTCTCTCTAGAGTAGAGAACTTATTCATGCAGATAACTAAACTTATTTATCTAGTTAACTAAACTTATTCATTTAGTTAACTGATTATACAATTGTTGATTACAAGGCAAAACATGCAGTCTTTTAGAAAGACATGCAATGACACTAAGTGTGTATTTTTTGCATGGAATAATTACTCATAATTAGATCCATTAATTTAGTAGTAATTATAGTCAATCTATCCTTCAAAAAATCTTGGAGTGTGTTTTGGTAGATTGCAAGAATTCGCAGCAACTTTATAAAGTATTTCTGGAACATCTTTGGAGCTTATGGAACAGTCAACTTCTATCATAAATTAATCATTTAATTTACTAGATCTCCTCAAATGATTTCTGGGTTTTGTTCCCCTAACTTTTAGATTTTCATATCATTTTGAATTTTTGAATTTTATTAAAAAATGAGAGAGATATTGAAGTTTTACTGAAACTAGTTTTCTTGACTTTTTCTGTTCTGCATCTTCGGCACTATGTAACAATCAACTTATATCATTAACTATTTATTCATTTTAGTGAATCTCATAAAAAAACCTTCATATATTTGTTCCTCTCTCTTTAATATTTCTAGATCATTTTTAAATTCTAATTTTCGTTAAGAAATGAGTGAGATATTGCAGTTTTACTGAAACTACATTTTTGACTTCTGCATCTCTGGTGCTCTGTGCATCTCTGGCGCTCTATAACAGTCAACTTATGTCATAAACTACTCATTTGTTTTACCATATCTCCTTAAATTTTTTTTTGGGTTTTGTTCCCCTAACTTTCATCTTTCCAGATCATTTTGAAATTCTAACTTTCATTAAGAAATGACTGAGATATTGTAGTTTTACTGAAACTACATTTTTGACTTCTACATCTTCGACGCTCTATGCATCTTCGGCGCTCTGCAACTCTAAAACTCTGCAACTTGACATAAAATATACTTTCTCTTCATTTTATTGATAAAATAACTGTTGATCTGGAGGTGAACATGTAATATCAAGATAAACTCATGCATGGCATTGATTGTTCCATTTAGACAAGTTTATTTGATATTTAGCTAAAAATCTTCAAACCCATACACAAGTCCACTTCAAAACTGATTTAATGAAGAGAAAAATGTATTCTTTTATTTGACTAAAGATGAGACACTTTATGGTCTCATCATCTCCCCCACACTTAAGGGGTTGCAGGGCCTCCTGCACTTCATAATCATCTTTTTGAGCTAACCTCTTTGCTTTTATTTCAGTTGTTCTGCAGATGCTTTATAGTTGCTGATCTGGTGTTCTTTGGAGCATTTGTTCTAATGATCTTTGGAGTTGCCATTCTGATGATCTTTGGAGCTAATACCCTATTGTCCATCTCCGGAAGCTACTATTCTATTGATCTCTGGAGCTGCAGTTCTAAGAGCTCCAAAGATGTTGTTCTAAGAAGAGCGTTGGAGATGCTCTGGAGTTGCTATTCTGATGATCTCCAGAGTTGTTCTAAAAGTTCTACTGATCTCTGGAGCTAGTGATCTGCTAAACTTTAGAGCTATTGTTCTACTGATCTCCAGAGTTGATACCTTGCTCTCCATCTCCGGAGCTAATGTTCTGTTGAACTCCGGAGCTGTTGTTCTGAGTGATCTGGAGATGCTATTTTGAGAGCTCCAGAGTTGCTGTTCTGATAGCTCCAGAGTTGCTATTTGGATTTCTAGAGTTGTTTTTAGCTGAGTCCATCTTAGTCTTCCATGTGACCATCATGTACCAGTTTGTTCTACATCCTTTTTAGCCCACGTTTTGCATGATGCATGCAAAGAGGTCTTCAACTTCTGAAAGCTAAAATATCTGCAAGAGTTCTCGGAAGCAGCAAATTGTATAGAAAAAACATGTGCAAAGCACTTATTTGTAGAAAATAAACCTACCCTAACCTACTTTACTTAGTGATGTAGAGATAGGTTACACAAAACCATTGACTGGTTGAAGAAAATAACTTCCTTTTCTCAAAATAAGGATCCATGCATTTAACTTTCTAAAAGAAAAGGAAAACCATGAGAAGAAGATGACTAAAAATTTGAACTTTGATGCTTCACCTTCCTTTGAAATAATAGCCTCCTCCATAATTTCTGACTCTAGCACATGGGCTGATTGGAGAGATCTTGCAACCCTTCCTTACATTTTGGTGCATGTATGATTAGAGGCAGATCCTTGTTGTTCATGGGCTGATTGGAGAGATCTTGAAACCCATCCTCATATTCTGGTACATGCATGATTAGAAGAAACTCCTTGTTGTTCTTCAAATATCTGATCAAGCAGCCCTCCTTGGACATTGAAGGCATCCAAATAATACTCTGCCATACAAGCTCCTCCAGTGGAGACAAGATTTCTTCATTATACTCGTTACCTATTGCAAGCAATAGGGCATCAATGTCTCCTTCTAAAATGCATTTTTCCTTGCTGGACATTGGAGTCATGGTCATCTAGTTGAAGAGGCTGCACAAGAGCTGAAATTACAAAACAACAAGATTTTTCACCTTCTTTGCATGCAAGAACCTTAATATTTGGATCTACTATTTGCGGGATTTTTGACACACAGATCTCTCTTGAGGAACTTATTTTATCTACCTAGACTTTAAAACAATAAACTTAAAAAGACTACCAAACTAATTTTCCCCTCTTTTTGACTTGCTGTCACCAGATCAACAACTCCTTAATGACACATATCCCCGACAATGGCGCCAAAAATGACGAGGGTCGTTGCAGTCCTCATCATTTAATTTTAATAAATATCAATCCAAGGCGGTGTCCATGGCTGTATGCAAAAGGGAGAAGGAATAACTTGCATGACAATTTTTTCTACAAAAGGGAATTGACAACAATTGCATGGAACAGACTAGGCTTTAGCTCTGCTGAAAAAGACAATTTAATATAAGGAAAGCAATAACTTGGGCAGTTGATCTAATTCTGGAATAAAGGAATTACACAGTAGAAAAACAAATTATTCTATGGAAGGCAAAACTGGAACAGCTAAAGGAATTATGCATAATGGCAAAGCAACTAATGAAACTAAAAAATATAGTCTCTGCCCTTTGGTTGGAGTGGGCCCTTGCTCCTTCCTCCAGAGAGACTAATCAATTCCAACAATCAATAAATGGGTAGAACAACTTTATTTATTCAATAACCTTCAAGATCCAAAATACATGCTGCTGTAAAAAAATAGAGTTCTTCTTTCCTTCAAAATAATTCTTTTACAACTTCCCTCCCTCTATTCTACGCCATAGTTCTCTATATATAACTATGGTTATTAAATTCTTAATTGAGAGTCTCTCTAGAGTAGAGAACTTATTCATGCAGCTAACTAAACTTATTTATCTAGTTAACTAAACTTATTCATTTAGTTAACTGATTATACAATTGTTGATTACAAGGCAAAACATGCAGTCTTTTAGAAAGACATGCAATGACACTGAGTGTGTATTTTTTGCATGGAATAATTACTCATAATTAGATCCATTAATTTAGGAGTAATTATAGTCAATTTATCCTTCAAAAAATCTTGGAGTGTGTGTTGGTAGATTGGAAGAATTCGCAACAACTTCATAAAGTATTTCTAGAACATCTTTGGAGCTTGCGGAATAGTCAACTTCTATCATAAATTGCTCATTTAATTTACTAGATCTCCTCAAATTATTTCTGGGTTTTGTTCCCCTAACTTTTAGATTTCCAGATCATTTTAAATTTCTAAATTTCATTAAGAAATGAGAGAAATATTATAGTTTTACTAAAACTAGTTTTCTTGACTTTTTCTGTTCTGCATATCCGACGCTCTGTAATAGTCAACTTATATCATTAACTATTTAATCATTTTAATGAATCTCATAAAAATGCCTTCATATATTTTTTCCTCTCTTTAAGATTTCTGGATCATTTTAGAATTCTAATTTTTTTTTAAGAAATGAGTGAGATATTACAGTTTTACTGAAACTACATTTTTGACTTCTGCATCTTCGACGCTCTGTAACAGTCAACTTCTATCATAAACTACTCATTTGTTTTACTATATGTCCTCAAATTCTTTATGGGTTTTGTTTCCCTTAGTTTCATCTTTTCAGATCATTTTGAAATTCTAATTTTCATTAAGAAATGACTGAGATATTGCAGTTTTACTGAAACTACATTTTTGACTTCTGCATCTTTGGTGCTCTATGCATCTCTAGCACTCTGCAACTCTGAAACTTTGTAACTTGACATAAAATATACTTTCTCTTCATTTTATTGATAAAATAACTACTTATCTGGAGGTGAACATGTAATATCAAGATAAACTCATGCATGGCATTGATTGTTCCATTTAGACAAGTTTATTTGATATTTAGCTAAAAATCTTCAAACCCATACTCAAATCCACTTCAAAACTGATTTAATGAAGAGAAAAATATATTCTTTTATTTGACTAAAGATGAGACACTTTATGGTCTCATCATCTCCCCCACACTTAAGGGGTTGCAGGGCCTCCTGCACTTCATAATCATCTTTTTGAGCTAACCTCTTTGCTTTTATTTCAGTTGTTCTGCAGATGCTTTATAGTTGCTGATCTGGTGTTCTCTGGAGCATTTGTTCTAATGATCTTTGGAGTTGCCATTCTGATGATCTTTGGAGTTGACACCCTGTTGTCCATCTCCAGAAGCTATTGTTCTGTTGATCTCCGGAGCTGCAGTTCTAAGAGCTCCAGAGATGTTCTAAGAAGAGCGCTGGAGATGCTCTGGAGTTGTTCTGATGATCTCCAGAGTTGTTCTAAAAGTTCTACTGATCTCTGGAGCTAGTGATCTGCTAAACTTTAGAGCTATTGTTCTACTGATCTCCAGAGTTGATACCTTGCTATCCATCTCCGGAGCTAATGTTCTGTTGAACTCCAGAGCTGTTGTTCTGAGTGATCTGGAGATGCTATTTTGAGAGCTCCGGAGTTGCTGTTCTGATAGCTCTAGAGTTGCTGTTTGGATTTCTAGAGTTGTTTTTAGCTGAGTCCATCTTAGTCTTCCATGTGACCATCATGTACCAGTTTGTTCTACATCCTTTTTAGCCCATGTTTTGCATGATGCATGCAAAGAGGTCTTCAACTTCTGAAAGCTAAAATATCTGCAAGAGTTCTCGGAAGCAGCAAATTGTATAGAAAAAACATGTGCAAAGCACTTATTTGTAGAAAATAAACCTACCCTAACCTACTTTACTTAGTGATGTAGAGATAGGTTACACAAAACCATTGACTGGTTGAAGAAAATAACTTCCTTTTCTCAAAATAAGGATCCATGCATTTAACTTTCTAAAAGAAAAGGAAAACATTGAGAAGAAGATGACTAAAAATTTGAACTTTGATGCTTCACCTTCCTTTGAATAATAGCCTCCTCCATAATTTCTGACTCTAGCACATGCATGGGCTGATTGGAGAGATCTTGCAACCCTTCCTTACATTCTGGTGCATGTATGATTAGAGGCAGATCCTTGTTGTTCATGGGCTGATTGGAGAGATCTTGAAACCCATCCTCATATTCTGGTACATGTATGATTAGAGGCAACTCCTTGTTGTTCTTCAAATATTTGATCGGGTAGCCCTCCTTGGACATTGAAGGCATCCAAATAATACTCTGCCATACAAGCTCCTCCAGTGGAGACAAGATTTCTTCATTATACTCGTTACCTATTGCAAGCAATAGGGCATCAATGTCTCCTTCTAAAATGCATTTTTCCTTGCTGGACATTGGAATCATGGTCATCCAGTTGAAGAGGCTACACAAGAGCTGAAATTACAAAACAACAAGATTTTTCACCTTCTTTGCATGCAAGAACCTTAATACATACAGAATACCTAGACTTTAAAAGAATACCTAGACTTTAAAACAATAAACTTAAAAAGACTACCAAACCAATTTTCCCCTCTTTTTGACTTGCTGTCACCAAATCAACAACTCCCTAATGACACCTATCCCCAGCAACGGCACCAAAAATGATGAGGGTCGTTGCAGTCCTCATCATTTAATTTTAATAAATATCAATCCAAGGTGGTGTCCATGGCTGTATGCAAAAGGGAGAAGGAATAACTTGCATCGTAGTCTTTTCAACAAAAGGGAATTGACAACAATTGCATGGAACAAACTAGGGTTTAACTCTGCTAAAAAAGACAATTTAATCTAAGGAAAGCAATAACTTGAGTAGTTGATCTAATTCTAGAATAAAGGAATTACACAACAGAAAAACAAATTATTCTATGGAAGGCAAAACTGGAACAGCTAAAGGAATTATGCATAACGGCAAAGCAACTAATGAAACTAAGAAATATAGTCTCTGCCCTTTGGTTGGAGTGGGCCCTTGCTCCTTCCTCCGGAGAGACTAATCAATTCCAACAATCAACAAATGGGTAGAACAACTTTCTTTATTCAATAACCTTCAAGATCCAAAATACATGTTGCTGTAAAAAAATAGAGTTCTTCTTTCCTTCAAAATAATTCTTTTACAACTTCCCTCCCTCTATTCTATGCCATAGTTCTCTATATATAGCTATGGTTATTAAATTCTTAATTGAGAGTCTCTCTAGAGTAGAGAACTTATTCATGCAACTAACTAAACTTATTTATCTAGTTAACTAAACTTATTCATTTAGTTAACTGATTATACAATTTCTGATTACAAGGCAAAACATGCAGTCTTTTAGAAAGACATGTAATGACACTAAGTGTGTATTTTTTGCATGGAATAATTACTCATAATTAGATCCATTAATTTAGGAGTAATTATAGTCAATCTATCCTTCAAAAAATCTTGGAGTGTGTGTCGGTAGATTGGAAGAATTCGCAGCAACTTCATAAAGTATTTTTGGAACATCTCCAGAGCTTGTGGAATAGTCAACTTCTATCATAAATTGCTCATTTGTTTTACCAGATCTCCTCCAATACTTTCTGGGTTTTGTTCCCCTAACTTTTATCTTTCCAGATCATTTTGAAATTCTAATTTTTATTAAGAAATGACTGAGATATTATAGTTTTACTGAAACTAGATTTTTGACTTCTGCATCTCCGGCGCTCTGCAACTCTGAAACTCTGCAACTTGACATAAAATATAGTTTCTCTTCATTTTATTGATAAAATAACTACTGATCTAGTGGTGAACATGTAATATCAAGATAAACTTATGCATGGCATTGATTGTTCCATTTAGACAAGTTTATTTGATACTTAGCTAAAAATCTTCAAACCCATACTCAAGTCCACTTCAAAACTGATTTAATGAAGAGAAAAATATATTCTTTTATTTGACTAAAGATGAGACACTTTATGGTCTCATCAGAAAGACCCAATGTTGTATATCTATTGAATTCCCACTTCGAAGGTGGAATGAAGGGGGGTAGGATGAAGAGTTCTAGACAATATTCATATTTCCTTATGCTTATGCTAGAAATGTGATTAGATCAGTTGAGTTAGGTACAATTGTATGATGTGTCATCATGAAAGCACGTAGAGATGAAGGAGAGAGAACACAAGGGTTTATATAAGTACTCTCATTACATTGATGAAAGATGATGAAGCTATAAGAAATATGTCATCAAAGAAGAGGATAATGTCCTTGATAGGATTATCAAGATTTGAAAGGTGAGATTCTACAAACATAGATGAGATGTCTTATATGTATCCCAATGAGGTGGGTCTTGTAAAGATATTAACCTATTGAAGAGAGTCATTAATTTAGGATTTAGATAGCTCATGATCTCTATAGAAGAAACTAGAGGAAGAATCTTTGTAGTGGTGTTTGCAACTTTTGGTGAAGAAAGGACAACTAAGGAGTCATTTTAGGTAGATAGAAGTTTTACTTTATCTCCACACAACTATTGTAGACTGGAACAAATAACAATATGACAATCTAAGTGCTCTATGTGATGTAATAACTTCTCAAAAATAGAGAGACATAGAAGGCTATAGACTTTGTCATTGTTGTAAAACCATTCATCCTTATATAAAGTATCACTTGACTAAAAAATAAGACTAAGTTGATAGAGTAAAAGAGACTTATCGATGTAACATTTCTATACCTATTCTTGCTAGTACCACTATGTCATGCCCACATCTCCCATGTGGTCGTAACATGATATCCACGTGTCATGTCCACATTTGTCATGTGGTCATGACATGGATTACCAAAAAATTTTCCCACCCAACTCTAAAACCCCCTCACACGCAACATGCGTGCTCGGTGGCATATACACAAAGGCGTAGACATCAATCAAAATTTGGGGTAATGCGAACTCCTTTCGCAACCCCTACAAAATGAAAGCCTATTAAGGGGGTTATGCGACGCGAGGAGCGTCGATAAGAGAGGTATGTTGGCAAGAGACACTGCTCCGACATGGACTTGCATGTTGTCATTGATGGAAACAAGGCTTAGAGATCTTATCACCATGGAAGGAAGAGAAAACTCCAGAAGGAGATATTGGATTTCAAGTCCGGTTGACAGAAAATGGCTAAGTATGGGTATTTACAGAGTAAAGGACAGTCAATGAGTCAGTGTGCTTCCGCAGATGATGATTTGGTAATGAGGTTCAGGAATGATGTAAGTAATTGGTTGATGATGCTATGCTCTAGATATTAAGTCCTAAATTCCTCTGGAAGTCATTTGAAAGAATTATCTAAGTCTGGGTGAACAGAGGTATATAAGAGACAATGAACATGGCACATTGTAGTGGTCCGCAGTCCTCTGCAAGTAAGTATTTTGTTATTCAGTTTTAAGGTGTTGTAAACACTTATATGAAGTGTCTAATTCTAGATTTGGGAGATCTGAAGTCCACCGGAAGGACAGTTACAAGCTGCTGAGTATCGGTACAATGTTTGACAGAGTTTGACAGATACAGAGTTTGAGTTCTGATGGTCCGCAATTCTTCACAAGATGATATCATGCCTTGCGGTTCTGACGGTAAGTTTGGGAATGTGTGAAGAGTCCTTGATATGATTTTGGAAGTGTTTTGTGATTCGCAGTAAAAGATGTAAAACTACAGATGAACCTGCTGAGCATGGTCTTAAGGAACAAGTTGACCAGTATGATAAACCATTGGGTGGAGAAGAGATAATGTTTGAAGGATCTATCTAAGTGATTGAATGATTATAGCCGACCTATATGAATGGTTGGCAAGAGACACTACTATACATGACAGGTGTTGTCATTGATGGCAACTAAGTCTATCTTACACATCCGCATTACATAATCTATTCATACCAGAAGTCAGAGTGAAGATTTGTCTAAGTCTGGGTAGTTAGAAACAGAGCATGTGATAGGGTCCAGTATCTTGGTCTAGATCTCTTCGGTGGTAAATCACAGTGTGCTATAGATTTGAGGGAGTAATAATGATTGTCAAGACTATCTAAATCCAGGAATTTAGCCTTCGGTGATGGAGGATTCAAAAGTTATAAGCATCTAAGTATCAGGTTCCAATTAGTGAGTACAGTCAAAAGAAGAACAAGCCGACCTAGTATTTGATCTTGGTCTGGATGAAGAAAAATTGTTGGTTAAGTAATTTGTGATAACCAGTGGTATTGGCCGACATGATTGATGATTTGAGAACACGAGTTTTTGGTCCGCGTTGTTGTTTGTGCATGGATTCAGCTGAGAGAGCAGAGTTCTTAATAAATGTTCTAAGTTTTCTTGAAGCCGACTACAGTTGATTGAATCTCTTGATGCGGATATATATAGCCGATGGATTCGAGTGTCTTGGTGATAAATTGAGATGTGATGATGGAGTAAGTGCGAAAAAGGCAGAAAGAAGTGCGAAGGTGAAGATCTAAGCTCAGATTATGGCCGAAGAGTGAAATTGAGCAGAATAAGGATGAAGTGTGTAAGATCAGTATTCTGTGCTTAACCGGAACTAAATTTCTGCATTGGTAGATGCTATTCATCAGTTCAAACATTCTATAATTTTCTTGTAATCATCTTTGTAGGTAGTGAGCCTCTTGGAGCAGTGAGCTCTGGGCAGTGCACCCTGAAGGCATGTGCCTTCCCCATTTGTAATACTTTTAACAGAGTATAATTTCTTGTGGGTTAACCCCCACCGTGGTTTTTCCCTTAACTGGGTTTCCACATAAAAATCCTGGTGTTATGTGTGTTGATTATGTTTCTGCTTATGTGTTGTTGATTTATGCTCTCATGGTTATATCATTAATTTGTTAATAAGTGATAAAGAAGGTAAATTGTTGCAAGTGTTAAAGTTTTGTGACAACTGATTCACCCCCCCTCTTAGTTGTCTGCCCTTATTTCAACAATTGGTATCAGAGCAAGGTTCCTTGGAAGAAGCTTAACAGCCTAAGGAAAATCTGGGAAGGAGTTTTCAATGGGATCACTCAGAGAACAACTTCAATTAGCTTTATAAGATCTTGATCAGTCCAAAGCAGAGGTAGAGGACCTGAAAGCGAACCTTAAAGATGCTGATGATTTCATTGAGATGTTAAAAGGAAAACTACAAAAATCTATGGAAAAGAGGAAGGAGGTACTTCAGCAGCTAGCTAATCCCAATGAAGAAAATGGCATGAATGAGGCTTTGGAAGAAAAAACAAAGGAATGTGAGAAGATGACAAAAGAAGTTTATGTTCTAAAACATGAGATGGAATCTGGGGTGATGAGGTTAACCAAAGAAATTAAGGAAAGGAAGAAGACTCAAGAAGACCTGAATCAAACTCTGAAGGAAAGAACAAAAGAATGCTACAGAATGGACATAATAATTGGCCAACTAAAATTTGATTTACAAGAATGCAGATATAATGAGGAGGAACTTGAAAGGCAAATTGTCATTCTCAGACATGACCTAGAAATTGCAAATGAATACAAGGAGAAGTTCAAGATAAGCTTAGCTAAACTTGAAGTGTTGCTTGAGAGTCAAAAGAAGAGTCAAAAGAAGACTGATGATAAGCATGGTCTTGGGTATGAGAAAGGTGAAAGCTCTTGATCTGGACAAACAAACTCTCAATTGAGGAATGGGAGAAATAGACCTAGAAGACCTCTGGTAAGACAACCTAATGCTCAAAGGTATCCATCTTTCAATGTAAATTAATTCAATTGCAATAAATTTGATCATAGAGCTACTTAGTACAGAAGCAGAGTAAATCAAAGTGGTCCATCCTTCTCCAGTCAATGCTTCAAGTGTAAGAGGTATGGTCATATCCAATGAATGCAGAAGTATGATAATGAATAACTCTAACTGTATACACCTAAAAATGGCATGACTCTAATTAAATAAATATTTTAAATATTTATTTCGTTATTCACATTCTTCTATCAATAAATAAATTTATTTATTTATTTGATTCATCCCCTCTCATTTAATTAAATAAATTACATTTTATTTAATTAATTAAATTCATCTTCATCAACTTCATTCTTCTGAATAATTAAATAATTTTAATTATTTAATTAAAACCTTTCATTCTTCCAAATTTAAATAAAATGCAAATTTTATTTAAATAAAACCTAGAATATCCACTAAATAAAATATACTTTTATATTTTATTTTATTCTTCAAAAATCTCCACAAAATAAAATATATTTCTATATTTTATTTATTCCTCTCAATTATCTACAAAATAATTAAATAAAATCTTTTTATTTAATTATGCCTTCTTGTCTTCACAAAAATCATTCTTATCTTCCAAAAATACTTTCCTCTTGTCACATAAAAGCAAAAGCTGAGTTACAAAAGCAAAATCAGTTTTAAAGCATCTTTAAAGCAAATCTTCTCTTAAATTAGAAAAATAAATTCTAAATTAAGAAAATTAAATCTCATCCTCATCAAGAGAGGAGTTAGCTCAACAAGGCTGCTTTTCGAATGACATGTGTCCTTCTATTTGTTGCACGTTTCTCAACAATCCTCCTCCGTTGATCTTTCCTTTTCTTCTAAACCATTGATCTTTCCTCACCTTTTTCTATAAATACAACTTTCTTCTCTTCATTTCACATCATCTCTCATTGTGCAAACTTATGCTGCAGGAATACAAGTGCGCCTTTGGCACCCTTATCCTCACTAGCACTTCATAGCCTCCATTGTTAGTGTTTTTGAAGTTCATCTTCAAATACACAAGTATCTCAGCCATTCTGTCTTTGCCATCTTCAACAAGCAAGGGAGCAATAGCTTCTGAGGGCTTCATCACCAAGATCAAAGAGAGATAGGTGAACTACGGAAGATGCAAGGTAAAGGTGTGAGTATTGTTGTTTACTTGTTTTAATCTACTTTTATTTTTAGATTTCATTAATGTATTCGGTTTATTATTCTTAATTGATTAATCCATTTTCCCCCTCACATTTTGGCACCCACCGTGGGGCCCTTGCCCCCTTTACTAATAAAAAATTGAGTGTTTTCAAGTGACAGGTCCGTACAGGTGACGAACAGGTTTCTGACAGAGCCATCTTGCGCATACAACCTCCCAAACGACGCATATACATCCCAAAGTGGCGCATCCAAAACTTTTGCGCATCTAACCTCCCAGACGGTGCATATACCTTCTGATTCGGTGCATGTGATAGTCTGGTGCATCTGACCTCCGCAGTTGCGCATCCAACCTTAGCTTCGGTGCCTGCGTTCTAGTTGTGCATATACACTGTCTGTTGGCACATATACTATGTCTAACTGTGCATCTGTCAAAGTTGTGCATCTATTCTACCTAACAGCGCATCTATCGTTATTGCGTGTATACCTCTGATTTTTACGCATTTACCCTTTGTTATTGCGCTTTTGTATAAACACCGCATGCACTCCCTATTTCTGCGCATTTAGGCTACATTGTGGCACATTTGATTCTATCTTTTGCTTTTAGGGTTTCTAATTTTTGTATGTTTGAGCTAACATCCATTTTTTAGAGGTAGTGGCTGGAATAGATCATCTAGATGCTTTGCCTAGTTCACTTAGACTAAGTAGGGGTAAAGTAACAAGTGCATTTCATACAAACTTCACATAGTGCATAACTAGGAAGGAAGTAACTGGACCCAAATTTCTATCTTTGCATTGTTCATTTATTTTCCTAGATTAGACCACTGCTATCTTTGCAAATGGAAAATGAACAATGCTATGTCTTAATCACTTTCAAGTTAACAAACAGGAAAATGAACAATGCTATGATCTAAACACTTCCATGTTAACAATCGTGTGAGTGCACAAGTAGATTAACTCATTTAGTTTTTCTATTTTTAACTAGGTTAGATAAACAAGTGTTTTCTGTGCTTGCGAATGACAATAGGCTTATGCTCTCCCCTTAACTGGGTGATCAAAGGGTCAGACTTGTCATTCTTTTTGTCAAACCTTTAGGGGGGCCTGCCCTTGGATGCACGCTTGTCCAAGTGGGAACAACCCTGAGTGGTAACAGGCTAAAGCCAAGCCCTACCAATCCACTTAAAATAAATTGTGCTTGAGGTGAAAACCTCAAGCAATGAGTGCTGATGTGTTACACCGACGGCCAACCTCCGCCAAAACCCTCATAGGCGTAACCCTTTGAGGCTGGGAGACTCCATAACGGAGAGTAGTGCTGCCGCACGTGTAACCACTCGAACGGTTGCCCTAACTAAGAACCAAGTGTGTAGCAAGCTAAAAACCCCTATTTGTTGATGCAAAGGGCGGAGCCCTTGAAGCGGCCTCGATTCAAGTGACTCTTAGTAGAGGTAGCAGGGACAATCCTAAAGTTCGGTGGGGGTACAAGCCTAAGGAAACCTGAATCTGGTATGCGTGAGAAGTGAGTGCCATGGAGTGGAGCTGGTGCTACCAGATTCTGGAGCTACACGCTTTGAGTGGCACAACTAGAGGATTCAACAAATATTGTCACATCCAGCCTAGGTCGTACTTGTTTTGAGTCAAAATAGTCCAAAAAATACAAAAAAATATAAAAAGATAAAAATCATGAAAAACTTCTATGTGTTTGCTGTGTTTTTGCCATAATTGAACATCAGACTATTCAGAAACTCCAAGTTTTTCAAACCAGAAGCAGAAAAATCCTGAAAACATTCTAAAATCTTCCAAAGTTTTGAGAAAGCAAGACAAAAAAGCCAGAGTTGCTCATTTGCCACGACCTGTGGCGCATCTGATTCGACTTTTTGCACATATGAACTCTATTGTGGCACATTTGCTAGTATTACGCATTTGATTCAACTTTTTGCGCATCTGAACTCTATTGTGGCGCATTTGGCAGTATTGCGCATTTGACCTGACTTTTGGTGCATTTAACATCTGTTGTGGCACATTTGAAACTTTACCAGTGTTGCGCATTTGAACTGACTTATTGCACATTTACTCCGACTGCTGGCGCATCTGACTTATGTTGTTATGTATTTAAACTGCTGCGCATTTAAACCTGAGAGCAAATTTTAGTACCTTTCAAGAGAAAAACTATCAAAAGATTTTCAAAAACCATCTTCAAAACCTGTTTCAGTTTTTCAAAAATCTGATTGAGACCTTGCAAATCGACCATTTCTCCTTCTTTTTCGCACCATAGCTACTTGTTCATCCACAATCTCACCAAAATCTTCCCAAATTCCTACAAGGTTAGAACCAAGATTATTCTAGATCACAATCAATACTCAAACAAACCTAGTAAGTGTCCACTATCAAAGGGTTACTTATCCTTTCTCTTGGCACTCTACTAGTGGCTTATATAAGACTAGTCAACATCAAGTATTTGGATTTCTAACATCCCTACTTTGACTATAGCTTTTGTATACCCTACTTGTTTGACATCACATAGATCTCAGAAGAACCTTGCTAAAACTTTGTATCATCCTAGCATCTTGCTCAAAGAATCTTGTTCGCTCCATCCCATCTCTTTACCACCTTGCATGGTCTTAACAAGATTACAAAAACAAAAACAGATCGAAATGGCAGAAAAAATCATTCCAAACACTCACGAAAGTGAAGAAGAAATTTCCATGGATGAGATCCTTCACACGCAGCACGATCCAAAATTTCAATGCCTATTAGAAGGAGTACTCGCTCAAGACCCCACAAAATTCTTTTTACATCTGGCAAGTCTAGGATTCAAGCTCCCTAAGGATTATGATGTAGAAACTCTCAAAGAAACTGAGGGAAGTAGACATGAGGAAGAAACACCTTCGAACAAAAGCAAAACCAACACTGATGCTACAGATGCCCTAAGTCTAATGAACCAAAAATATGAAGACCTCCAACAAAAAATTTTAGACATGAAAATGGGAGCATCGACTAAACATTACACCCTAGAGGATATTTCACCATATCCTTTTAGTAGGGCCTTGGTCATGATACCTTTCCCCTCAAAGTTTGAGGTGCCTAAGTTTGACAAATATCGAGGAAAGGGTGACCCAAGGGATCACATCAGAGAATTCAACGCTGCTTGTCTCGAGGTCACACATAACGACACCTACCTTATGCGACTCTTCCCGCAAAGCCTAGGTGGGCAAGCCATGTAATGGTTCTCTAGACTGCCACCTGGTATTAAAACCTTCAATGAGCTTGTAGACAAATTTGTCACCTACTCTTCTTACAATATTAAGCACGACACCTCAATATTGGATCTTTGTAACACCAAACAGAAAGGATGAGAATCTTTCACTGCCTTCTTACAGAGATGGAGACAACTGGCAAGCAAGTGCCCATACCAAATGCCAGAGAAACAGATGCTAGAAATGTTCATCCACAATCTGCAAATGGACCTAAGCTACCAAATCCAAATCCAATGTACTACTTTTAGCAAGGTCATTGAGATGGGCCTCATCATAGAAAAAGCCCTAATCGCGAAAGGTCAAATCAAGCTCTACAAAGACACTCCTAGTACCAACACCAACAATGACAAACCTAGATTCTGGATGAAAAACAAGAATGTTGTGAATGACAGGGTAGTAGATGCCAAAAATTCGGCACCTAAGCAACCAATTTTCAACCTATCACCACCTCAAAATAACCCCACGCAAGACAAACCAAGAAGTACCGAATCTAGGTTTACCAACTTTCGGCCTAGGAGAAAGTTCACACCTTTGGATGAGTCACTAGAAACTGCCCTACGGAAGCTAATCGCCAACAATCTCATAACGCTTCCCTCAACACGAGAGTATGAACCAAAGGTCAAACCCCACTGGTGGAATGACAATGATTTCTGCGAATACCATCGAAACAGGGGGCACAAGACAAATGATTGTATTGCACTCAAGCATATAACCCAAGACTTAATAGAGCAAAACAAAATATCTGTTAACGGACAATCTCACGAACATACCTCCAACAGCGATCATCAGGCATTCAAGGATCCTCTTCCTAACTACGAGCAGGGAGGACCTTCCAATAGAAATAACAGTGGCTCTAACAACGCAAACTACACAAATGTCAGCTTCGACTATGTTGTTAACCATATCTCAGAAGGTGAGTCACACATCAATGTGATCACTATCAACAAGGATCTAGATTGCAATGTTACTACCCGTAGTAACAGAGTCACCCTTAGAGGAGCTTCCGCTCCTCCGTCTAGTCAATACAGTATCATGGATCAACTCCACAAAACACCTGCACACATCTCCATGTTGGAACTTTTGCATCTGTCTCCCTCTCATAGGTCTATACTTGACAAAGCCTTAGCAGAAGCCTCTGTTCCTACGAACCTAGTTAAAGAGAAATTCCAAACTATGGTCGGTCACATCACCTCACCGCATTCCCTATCATTCACTGAGAAGGATGATATGTCAATCACTCAACCCCATAACGCTTCCCTGCATATCGAAGCTTTCATACATAAACACAAGATCAAAAGAGTCCTAATAGATGGAGGGGCTGGCTTGAATATCTGCACATTAAAGCTAATCCTTACATTGGGGTTTTCAGAGAAGGCTATCGATTTGAAAAGAAAAATCACCATAAAAGCCTATGATGAAGAAGAAAGAACGGCTAAAGGAATTGTTACCCTACCAATCAGAGTGGGCCTCGTAGTGAAAGATGTAGCTTGTCAAGTCCTTGACATGGAGCTAGCATACAACATTCTTCTTGGGCGACCATGGATCCATGCTTTGAAAGTAGTACCTATTAGACTTAGGGCATACAACTGAGAGGGGGGGTGAATCAGTTGTGTGAAACTTTCTCTCTTTAAACACTTGAATCTTCTCTAGTGATTAGCATAATATTAATCATGAACCATAATGCATTCAAATCAAAAGCAGAAGCATATCAACACATATGACACCAAGATTTTGACGTGGAAAACCCGGTTAAGGGAAACAACCATGGGGTGATTAACCCAAGAATGTATTCTCTATTAGAAGAATAGAAAGAACAAAATGGCACATGCCAATTAGGGCTCATTGCCCGAGCACACTGCTCACAAGAGGCTCACTGCCTACAAGAGACACACTGTCTACAAAGGAATAAGTATCACCTTTATGAACTGGAGAATAGCATCTTCAGCATGCTTGAATCAGTTCCATTTGAGCCCAATACTTCTACTCTGCTTTTCGCACTTCTCTCTGCTACCACACACTTATCACCACCAGCCACACATCAAAATGAATTCACAATCCCTTATTTATAAAAGGTATCAACTTAGGAACAATCATCTAAGTCAACAAACACCTATAAGATCATCCGCAAGACGTGTAATACATCCGGTCGGCCAGTCTCAAGAAGAACACCAATATCCGTGGTTATTCTTCAAATGCAAACTCTAACTTTAATGCAAACCACCAACATTAACTGGACATGCTCCAACGATCATCATAACTTTCCCTGAATCACCAGACATCTGCACTTCATCATCCTACTGGAATTCTTCTTTCCTTCATCCGGAGCTACAAGAACACAGTCTGTCATCACTGTCACAAATGAATAGGCTCTTTTGGACATTCAACCCACGAACTAATATAGTTGATACTTCACAGGGACGTCCTCAACACTCCCTTAGATCCGTAGAACGGGATAATGAAATACCAGATCTCATCGGACCTATCTGTGGCACTCTGTCACCTCTAAACACCTGCCAGAACCGGTTCTACTTGTGCGACCCTAACTTCTTCAACTCTTCATGCGGACCTCTGAAATCTTGACTGGACCATCTCAAGACTTATATCTACAAACATTTTAGACCGCATCCTCTGATCCTCAACCTATTGAGGACTTTTACCTTCTTATCATCACTGTTCTTCACTATTCCTGATTGAGACTTATTTTCTCAATATCCTCAGCACACAACTCATCTAATCCTTCTCATTAATGCAACATGAGTATGTTGACATCAATGACAACACCGATTAGGCCCATACTTGTAACAATCTCCCCCTTTGTCATTGATGGCAACATATGATGTGAAAAACCATCAAGACAAGAACTTCTCCTTGCTGTTACAACTCCCCCTAACAGCAACAACTATTCACATGTCTTCTCTTCCTTTATTGCTCCCTCTTTGATCAGCAACCACTTATTTTTCACATGTCTTCTCTCCCTCTTTGACATCAATGGCAAAGGGCTCATACTTGTAACTTCACTACTTCATAACATACCAGCTGCTCCCCCTGAGTAGCAGCTCCCTTCTCATCAATCTGGATCACAAGATATGACTATGATATCTACCAGATTGATGCACATCAGTGCATCCTAGTTCATCACTGGAGGGGCAATAACCCCTAACTTCTCCCTGAGATACTCAAAAGAGTCCTTGGGAAGAGGTTTAGTAAAAATATCTGTAAGCTGATCCTTGGAGGGCACATACTCCAATTTGACTTCACCCTTGTTCACTTGCTTTCTCAGAAAGTGAAACTTGATAGATATATGCTTAGTCTTAGAATGCAACACCGGATTCTTAGAAATATTTATTGCACTTGAATTATCACATAAAATTGTGATAGGCTCCTCATATTCTACTTGAATATCTCTTAGCATCTACTTCATCCACAAAACTTGAGTGCAACTTCCTGCTGCTGCAATGTATTCTACTTCAGTTGTAGACAGGGATATTGCCTCTTGTTTCTTGCTTAGCCAAGAAACCAACCTTTTTCCTAAAAAGAATGCTCCTCCACTTGTACTTTTCCTATCATCCACATCTCCTGCCCAATCTGCATCTGTATATGCATGAAGAGAAAAATTATGATCTCTAGGATACCACAGACCATACTCAACTGTTCCTTTTAAGTACCTAAAAATTCTTTTGATTGCCATGACATGAAATTCTCTAGGATCAGCCTGGAATCTTACTACAAGACCAACAACCTGCATTATATTTGGTCTAGTTTGAGTGAGATACAATAATCCTCCAATCATTGATCTGTACTTTGTCTGATCTGTCTTAGGAGAGTCATCATCTTTGCTCAACTTACATCCGGTTGCCATGGGAGTGTTCATTGGCTTTGAATCTTCCATTCCAAATTTCCTCAACAATTTTTTACATATTTGGTCTGAAAGATAAAGATTCCTTTCTTTATCTGAGTAATTTGCAGACCCAAGAAGAAATTCATTTCACCGAGCATTGACATTTCAAACTCACTTTTCATTTGATTTGCAAAGGTTTTACACATACTGTCTCTTCCTCCAAAGATGATATCATCAACAAATACTTCAATAGTCAAGATGTTTTCATGATCAATTTTGAAATATAGGTTACTATCAGCAGTACCTTTGTTGAAACCAATCTTCAAAAGATGTTTGTCCAGTCTTTCATACCATGCTCTTGGGGCTTGCTTTAGACCATACAGTGCCTTCTTTAATTTGCAGACCATATCACCATGCTCAGATAACTGAAATCCATCTGGTTGTTCAATGTACACTTCTTCTTCTAAGTCACCATTTAGGAAAGCAGATTTGACATCCATCTGATACACCTTGAAATCCTTGAAGGCAGCAAATGCAAGAAATAATCTGACTGCTTCAATTCTTGCCACCGAAGCAAAGGTTTCTTCAAAATTAATTCCTTCTATTTGAGAGTAACCTTTGCAGACCAATTTGGCTTTATTTCTGATTACTTCACCAACTTCATTTAGTTTGTTCCAGAAGACCCATTTGGTTCCAATTACATTCTTGTTTCGAGGTTTGGAAACAAGATCCCAAGTGTGATTTTTCTTGATTTGCATCAACTCTTCCTCCATTGCTTTGGTCTAATTTTAATCATTACAGGCTTCATTTATTGTCTTAGGTTCAATCTTTGAAATCAAACAATATTCATCTAAATTTTGAGCAATTTTCCTTCTAGTTTGCACACCTTTGCTTTTGTCACCCATGATCTAATCTTCAGAGTGGTTTAGTCTTACATACCTTGGAACTTTGAGAGTTTCTTGCACTTCTGCTTCTTGATCAGGCTCATTCAGACCTATCTCTTCTTCCTAATTTACCAGATCTGTCTAAATTTGACTTCCAGGAGAGGGTTGAGCTCCTTGAACCAGAACACCATTCTGATCATCTTCATCATACTCATAGAACCTTGAGGGTTTCTCTATTCCCTCATCAACCTTCACATTTGTACTTTCTATCATCTTTCTTAGTCTCTTGTTATAACACCGGTATACTTTACTTTGAGTAGAGTAGCCCAAGAATATTCCTTCATCGCTTCTAGCATCAAACTTGCCTAAATCTTCATCTCTTTTGATGTAATACTTGCTACCAAAGACTCTGAAATATCTTACAGTAGGAGTAATGCCAAACCAGAGTTCATAAGGGGTCTTACCGGTATTTGCTTCTTGGATGGTCCGGTTCTTTTTCTCCACTACTCCATTCTGCTGTGGAGTCCTTGGAGCAAACAACTATCTCTTAATTCCATGTTTCTCACAGAATTCTATGAACTGACCGAATGTGAACTCTCCACCTCTATCAGACCTCAGACATTTCAAGTTTGTTCCTGTTTCATTCTCTACCATAGCCTTGAATATTTTGAATTTCTCAAGAGCTTCTGATTTCTCCTTTAGAAAGGTTACCCACATCATCCGGGAATAGTCATCTATTGGCAGCCTTAAGTATCTCTCACCTTGAATACTTCTGGTTCTTGCCGGACCACAAAGATCAATGTGAACTAAGTCCAATAGTCTGGTAGAAGACAGTTCCTTGCTTTTGAATGTGACTCTGCTCATCTTACCCAACTAACATTCCTTGCACAAGCTGTTAGTAGGTTTCACCAATTTTGGAAGATCTCTTACAGCCTGAGTATTGCTTATCTTGATGATATTATCAAAATTCACATGACACATCCTTCTATGCCATAACCAACTCTGATCAACTTGAACAAATAAGCATCTTTTATCAGTACCAACCAAGTGGAAGATATTACCTTTAGTTTGAGTACCAGATGTAATCTCTGTTCCAGATCTTTCAAAGATTTTGCATTTTCCATCCTTGAATCAGAGATCATAGCCTTTGTCCACCAACTGTCCTACACTGAGAAGATTGTGCTTCAAACCTTCAACATACAGTACATTACCAGTTTTGTTTCTTCCATTGAAAGAAATAGTTCCTCTTCCTCTAATTCTACCAGCAGAATTGTCACCAAACTTCACCACTCCTCCTTCATACCTTTCCAAATCTATGAACTTATTCTTGTCACCTGTCATGTGGTGAGAGCAACCACTATCAATGACCCAATCATTCTTTTCTTCAACTTGGGCAGCCAGAGTTCTTTCTACAACTTTATGATTGATAGATACAGAGGATATTGGTTCTTCTTCCTTGATGGCAATAAACACCCATTCACTTCCAGATTTGTTTCCTGTCTCTGATTCATCATCTATTACTCCTTCATTATCATCTTCTTCATGAACATAGTAACAATTCTTTTGGAACCTTGATCTATTAGGATTTGGCTTTGAAAATCTTTTCGGACATTTTGAGGCAAAATGACCAATCTTGTTAGTTAAAACACTTAAAAGGCAATTTTCCTTCATACTTACCAGATCCTCTTGGTAGTCTCTTTACAATGAGGGCTTCAAGTTGAGCAGTTTCTACTTCTTCTTCCAGGTCTTTTCTTTCTTTTTCATACCATGACAATTTCCTTGATGAGTTCTCTCCCGGATCAAATCCTTGTTTACCTTTCATAGAGGCATTGGCTTTGAATGCAGATTCAGTTCTGGGGGGATCATCTCCAAATTCGGTCATTTCGAAAGCAGCCAGTTTGCCAGCCAATTGGTCTCTTGTGATAGTTGTATGGGCTCTGAATTCATCAATGGCAAAAACCTTGATTTTGTAAGAGGTAGGAAGGGATCTGAGAATCTTACCAACAATCTCATTTTCATCCAAGATTCCACCAGAATTTCTGATTCCAAAAACTAGCTCATTCACTCTTGGCATAAAAGTGGTAATATTTTCATCATCTCTCATCTTCAGTTTTTCAAATTTCCCTTTTAGACTCTGTGACCTTGCACATTTAACATACTCATCTCCTTCATGCAGAAGTTCCAGTTTAATCCAGATCTCATAGGCAGTTGGTAGGTCAATAACATTTGAGAGCTCTGAGTCAATTAATGCGCTTAGAAGAGCCTCTTTGGTCTGCAGATTGTTTTCAGCATCTGTGATTTCATTTAGGGTTGTCAGACCACCCTGTGGAGGTACATACGCTTTTGTGACCATGGACTAGTACGCCTTTCCCATACATTGCAAGTGACATTTCATGCGACCTTTCCTAAGAGAAAAGTTGGTTCCATCAAACTTTGACTATCCTTCTTGTATGATGACATCCTGGATCTCCTCAAGCAGTTAAGCTTCTTTTAGAGGAACTTAGCTCTGATACCAATTGTTAGACTTAGGACATACAACTGAGAGGGGGGGTGAATCAGTTGTGTGAAACTTTCTCTCTTTAAACACTTGAATCTTCTCTAGTGATTAGCATAATATTAATCATGAACCATAATGCATTCAAATCAAAAGCAGAAACATATCAACACATATAACACCAAGATTTTGACGTGGAAAACCCGGTTAAGGGAAACAACCACGGGGTGATTAACCCAAGAATGTATTCTCTGTTAGAAGAATAGAAAGAACAAAATGGCACATGCCAATTAGGGCTCACTGCCTACAAGAGACACACTATCTACAAAGGAATAAGTATCACCTTTATGAATTGGAGAATAGCATCTTCAGCATGCTTGAATCAGTTCCATTTAAGCCCAATACTTCTGCTCTACCTTTCACACTTCTCTCTGCTACCACACACTTATCACCACCAGCCACACATCAAAATGAATTCACAATCCCTTAGTTATACAAGGCATCGACTTAGGGACAATCATCTAAGTCAGCAAACACCTATAAGATCATCCGCAAGACGTGTAATACATCCGGTCGACCAGTCTCAAGAAGAACACCAATATCCATGGTTATTCTTCAAATGCAAACTCTAACTTCAATGCGGACCACCAACATTAATTGGACATGCTCCAACGATCATCATAACCTTCCCTGAATCACCAAAGACATCCGCACTTCATCATCCTACTGGAATTCTTCTTTCCTTCATCCAGAGCTACAAGAACACAGTCTGTCATCACTGTCACAAATGAATAGGCTCTTCTGGACCTTCAACCCATGAACTAATCTAGTTGATACTTCACAGAGATGTCCTCAACACTCCCTCAGATCTGCAGAACGGGATAATGAAATACCAGATCTCACCGGACCTATCTGTGGCACTCTGTCACCTCTGAACACCTGCCGGAATTGGTTCTACTTGAGCGACCCTAACTTCTTCAAATCTTCATGTGGACCTCTAAAATCTTGATTGGACCATCTCAAGACTTATATCTACAAACCCTTTTGACCGCATCCTCTGATCCTCAACCTATTAAGGACTTTTACCTTCTTGTCATCACTGTTCTTCACTGTTCCTGATTGAGACTTATTTTCTCAATATCCTCAGCACACAGCTCATCTAATCCTTCTCATTAATGCAACATGAGTATATTGACATCAATGACAACACCGGTTAGGCCCATACTTGTAACAGTACCTTCCACATACCATCAATGTATCAAGTTCCCACATGAAGGTCAAGAGATCACCATCCAAGGTGACCCTAACCCCTTTCAATACTGCAACTCTATTCAACCAAAACCAAAAGTTGTAATCCCCACCAACCGTGCTTCTGCCACCTCTTCATCTCATATAGATCTAGCTACACTTGCTACCTCTTCAAGAGCGTCTCAATCTAAACTCCAACTCAAAGAAAAGGGCCTGGGGGAGTACACAGTTTCTCAATCCCTCTGTTTGGCACAACTACCTCTATCTCCTAGATCCTATGGGAGACCCATCTTAAAGACACCCAAAGCAGAGAGAACCACCAAAGGACCATTTGTGAAATGGGGAAGCCTAGAAGATGAAAGTGATGAAAAAGATATCCTATAGTGGCTATACAAAGATGAAGGTAGTTCCTCAGCACAACATAACCATCCCATTATACAAACGGCACAATATGGTCAAGGCTTTCAAATGCTATAGAGAATGGGGTATGAGGGACATCGTCCACTTGGTTCAAGAAAGGATGGCATCACTAAACCCATCCAACCTCATACCTTAATAGCCCGAGACACTACAGGGCTAGGGTACATTGGAGCATCAAGAAACAATAGAACCAACAAGAACAAAGGCAAACAACCAGAAGCATCCACTAGCAATTTGGTTGAACAAATTCAGAGAATGCAAATGGGGAGCGAAACTGATTCTAACGAGTATGAATGGGATAGCCTCTCTGAGATGTCTTGTGATGAAAAGGATATTGACATTGTCCACGAGTACGACCCAATCCATGACAACGAGGGACAAGGTCCAAGGGCTAGGCCATTAGAGTCCAACCCGCATATCAACAATAGTGAAAATCGTGAGGAAGGAATGTTTTCCCCCTTGATGGACCCACTAATAGAGAGTACCATCGCAGACTTTGTCTACTCCTTCAATAATTCTATCCTAACCATCAACACCTTTGAACCAGACCAACCTAATGATCCCTTACCTTTAGTGCACCCTGAACGTATCAACTGGGACCTAGAAGGCACCACCCCTGAGCTAGACACCTTTGAAAATGACGAAGCCATCATCGATTATCTTGAGCTTAGAAATCACATACCCGCATGAGACCATAGAGCTGGCTATGCTATTGAACTCAACGAGAAGGCCTATTTTGGAGAGAGTGCCAAGCCTTTCAGTCATAAAAATATCAAGATAAAAGAACGATCTAATGGTGAAAACCGCTCCACGGCAGTGTTAGATCATCAAAATAGTAAAAATAAAGACGTATCCAACGGTGAAAACCTCTCTAAGGCGCCGAAGGATGGAAGGCTTGACCCTCTCCCCAATCTTACACATCAAGAGAGATCGTTGATCTTAATAGAACCGGCAAAACCAATCAATGTCAGCACAGGTGATGAGCCTAGAATGATCCACGTGGCAAAAGCTCTCACAAAACACAAAAAACTAGCATTTACAGACTTCTTCAAAGAAAACAAATCAACTTTGCATGGACATACGCTGACATGCCAGGGCTAGATCCGAATCTTATCATGCATCATTTATCTCTAGCTCCAGGAGCTAAACTGGTCAAACAAAAACTCAGAAAGATGCATCCACATGTGGCCCTCATGGTAAAGGAAGAGCTAAAGAAACTGCTAGACGTCGAATTTATCAGGCCTATAGACTATCCTGAATGGGTTTCGAATATAGTACCAGTGGCTAAACCAGATGGCAGGGTCAGAATATGCAATGATTTCAGGGACCTAAACAAAGCTTGTCCCAAGGATGACTTCCCCCTCCCCAACATAGACATGATTATGGATCTTACGGTAGGGCACACTATGTTGTCACTCATGGATGGTTTCTCAAGATATAACCAGATAAAGATTGCACCCGAAGACCAACACAAGACTACATTTACATGTCCTTGGGGCACCTACTATTGGTGTGTCATGCCATTTGGTCTAAAAAATGTTGGGGCAACATATCAGAGAGCCATGACAACAATCTTCCACGACATGATGCACACCATAATGGAAGACTATGTCGACGACATTCTGGCAAAATCACTTACACAAGAAGGACATCTAGTAGTATTAGACAAGATCTTCAACAGGTTGGAATAGTTTAATGTGTGACTTAACCCAAAGAAGTGTGTGTTCAGGGTTACATTAGGTAAATTACTGGGCTACATAGTGTCTACAAATGGTATTGAAGTTGATCTAGTTAAGGTGAAGGCCATAATGGAGATGCCACCTTCTAAGAACCTGACTTAGTTAAGATCCCTACAAGGCAAACTACAGTCTATTAGAAGGTTCATTTCCCAACTGGCAGACAAGTGCCACCCATTCTCTCATCTGCTACATAGAAATGTCCCCTTCAAATGGAACGAGTCATGTGAACAGGCATTCCAACAACTAAAGGAATATCTCATGAAACCACCGGTATTAATGCCACCAATTCAGGACAAGCCTCTATTACTGTACATCTTAGCTACGCCAACAACTCTGGGAGCTCTCCTTGCACAACAGAACTACGATGGGAAAGAACAGGCTATCTACTACATTAGTTGAACACTTGTTGGGTATGAACTACAATACACACCAATCGAAAGAGCATGTCTAGCTGTTGTCTTCGCCTCACAAAAATGGAGATATTACATGCTGTCACACTCTATCAAATTGATAGCAAAGATAGACCCACTCAAATATTTACCCAACAAGGCAGCCCTAACAGGTAGATTGTCTAAATGGGTCATGCTTCTCAGTGAGTTCGATATTGAATATGTCGACAGGAAAACAATAAAGGGACAAGTACTGGCAGATCAACTGGCAGAAGCACCTTTAACAGATGACAGCCCTCTGAGCTTTGAATTTCCAGATGACTCTATCTTCCACCTAAATATAGCAACCTGGAAAATGTATTTTGACGGCTCATATACTCAGCATGAATCGGGGGCAGGTATCTTATTAATCACACCTAATGGTAACACTATTCCAAAGTCATACCAATTAATGTTCCCCTGCACTAACAACGTAGTGGAATATGAAGCCCTGGTCATCGGTATCAAGCTGGCAGTTGAGTGGAACATCAAGGAACTTCAAGTCTATGGGGACTCACAACTAGTCATTAATCAAGTGAATGATGACTACCAAACGAAGGATGAGAAACTGATTCCTTACAAACAAATGGTAGATGACTTCAAAGAATATTTTGTCAACATATTGTTTGAACAGATACCAAGGATCGAGAACAAAGCTGCAGACGCAATGGCTACAATCGCATCTCTCCTCGACATTCTAGGTCATCAAACACGATATGAGTTCTTAGTAGAGCCAGTATCCTATCCTACTTATGACACCCCAGAATCCCATATCATATGCCACACCGTAGGAGCCGATTCCCCTCTCTATGGTAAAATATTTGCCTATCTAAAAGAGAATACCCTCCCACCCGACCTCTCCAGTAACCAAAAAAGAACCTTCATCCGGCAGGGATCCCGGTATGCCATTGTCGCCAACACCCTATATCGCCGAGGTCTCGATGGTACTCTCCTTAGGTGTCTCGATAATGAGGAATATCAAATCACCCTAAGCGAAATACACGACGGTATATGCGGGCCTCACTCTAGGGGCCCTACCCTAGCCAAGAAACTCATCCGCATGGGGTACTACTAGCCAACTATGGAACAAGACTCCTATCAGTTTGTAAAGAAATGCAAAAAGTGCCAAATCCATGGGAACCTAATCCATGCACCAGCGCAGGAGCTACAACCATTAACGACTCCTTGGCCTTTCTGTCAGTGGGGACTCGACTTAGTGGGCAAGATTCATCCTCCCTCCTCAAGCAGCCATAAATTCATTATCACTGCCACAGAATATTTCACGAAGTGGATTGAAGCCGTGCCCTTAGCCAACATCACAGGCAAACAGATTGCCTCATTTATCCTGAACTATATCATTTGTCGTTATGGTGTCCCTTCGTCCATTATCACAGATAACGGACGACCCTTCAAAAACCAAGATGTCAGGGAACTATGCAACAAATTCCATATCCAGCACCGCTTCTCAACCCCATATTACCCACAAGGTAATGGCCAAGCTGAGGCATCAAATAAAACCATCCTAAAAATCCTAAAAAAGACTGTCAATGATGCTGGCCGTGATTGGCATGTCCAACTAAATCCCGCACTGTGGGCCTACCACACAAGCATCTGCACACCCACAGGTGCAACACCATACTCCCTAGTCTATGGATCTAAAGCTATCTTGCCCA
Organism: Cunninghamia lanceolata; assembly: GCA_027924645.1. Classification (NCBI taxonomy): domain Eukaryota; kingdom Viridiplantae; phylum Streptophyta; class Pinopsida; order Cupressales; family Cupressaceae; genus Cunninghamia; species Cunninghamia lanceolata. Next base: position 10,600,506 of record BSBN01001281.1, read on the forward strand.
TTGAAGTCGAGATCCCATCCTTGCGAGTCTCATTAAAAGTTCTCATATCAGATGAAGAATTCAGAGTAACCAGACTCCAAGAATTAGAGCTGCTCGAAGAGAGAAGGCAACAGGCCTTTAAACACTTGAAAGCATATCAGCAACGCATGTCCAGAAGCTACAATCACAAAGTAAAACCTCGGATATTCCAAGTCGGTGACCTAGTCCTAAGAGAAAATCCTAGAAATCAGCAAGATAGAGAAAAGAAAGGAAAGTTTCCGTCATCACAGCTTATGGATCGGGGGCATATCAATTGGCTACATCTGAAGGTGAATTGTTCGATGATCCTATCAATAGCATGCACCTTCGCAAGTTCTATACCTAAAAACCCCAATGTAAGAGAGTCCTGAAAAATAAAAAAAAATTGAAAAAGGGATAAAAAAATAGAACAAAAAAAATAAAAAAAGTGAGAAAATAACAAAAAAATCATCCTATGGTGAAAACTTGGCAAACAGGCGCCTAGGATAGGTACCATGGTGAAAACCTGGCAAACAGGTGTCATGTGTACTTTTAGCTTCTCATGCAAATAAAAGCAAGTGATGAAAACCTGGTATAGGCGCTATCTGCGACAAACCACTTCCTCCATTTGTTCTGACTTCATGTCTCTTGTGTCCATCGTATCATCCATTTAGACCCAGTCCTTTGAACCATTGTCGAACTACGTCGCCTCTGCGTTATCATGTAGGCAAGGCCATTCCTAATGTGCCCCTGAGGCTTTACTTCACTCCACTCCACGGTCCCGTCTGTTCCATGCCTCGTCCTTTTGTCAACCTGAGTCCGTGCTATTTCTGCACCACTTTGCCATCGCCTAGGTCTTAGGTCCGCTAGGGTTTACCTCGAACTACGTTGCCTCTGTGACATCACGTAGGCAAGGCCATTTAGCAATGAGCCCCCGAGGCACTAGGTGAGTCCATTAGGGTCTGTCTCTCCATGTTTGTCTGTCGTCTCACCCATAATAAATTGATCCTTGTCTAAACTGGGGGCAACTCCTCGACCTAGTTGCGGATTTGGATTCTTGAATGCCACCTTTCTAAGAGGATTCCAATAAAGGGTAGCGATACCTTTCACTAGACAAGCAAGCACAGCAAAAACAAGCTACCTCAACCAAAAGTCTTGACACAAAACATCAACCTATCCAAACAAACAGAACACCATACCAAAAACACTAAAACTGATTCTATATCAATTATGGCAAAAGACACATCTAGTGCAAGAATGTTTTGTCAACAGGTTAATTTACAAGGTCTTGAATTTTTGTCATTATGTCTTCCTATGCTACTCAAGGATGCCAAAAGCTAGAGATGCTATGATGGGGGACATAATCGTTTTCTTTGTCTGCTGCTTGTGGATTAAACTTTAGTAATGTGATGACTTCTGTCTAACGACATGATCAGCAAAAGATCATTGAGGACTCCGAAGTCTAAACATAAAAAGGGGCAATCCTTGTCTATTGAAACACAAGAAGTACTCAGGTCATCTAGATTCAATTTTGACTAGATGCTTGTATTAACTTGCTATATCAAAATCCATGTAAGTAATACTCAGGTCATCTTGGTTTAATTATACCCCGATGCTTGTATTTTCTTACAACATAATAAAAGCCCAATGATGAAATAAGCACTTTACTTGCAATATCAAGATGACAAATATCCATATCCATAACGTATCCAATTACATCACATATCCGTATCCATATCCATATCCCATGCAATAAGAAAATCCTGCAGCAGCTTGTCAGTCCTTCAATCAAATTTCTTCTATCAAGTCATTCTTCTATCGATCAAATTTCTATCTATCTTCATATCTCTCGTCAATAGTTCTAACTATCAAATCCAAGCAGTGATCAAAATGCAAGTCTATCCTTAATCCATACCAATCAAGTCAAGCCAATCTTGTCAAATTATCCAATCGCAATTAGTAGTCTTGATCCTAATCTTGTCATAAACCATATCAATCAGTCATAACTATCCTTCGTGTTGCTCTAGGGATATATCGTTCCCTGCCATGACAACACTGTTGTATATTGTTATCATATCAAATGTCTTAGATAGAATGTTGCATTGTCAAAACTAGACTCGGAGTCTAATACGACATGTTTCATTCCTGAAACTAGACATCATCGATCTATATCCTTGGTTTACCACTTGACAGGGGCAATACCTTGTTTGTTTTTGAATCATTTGTGCATACTTGCTTACTTGCTTGTGTATGTTATCATTTTATCTTGCATCACATATCATTCACTAGCTTTCTTCTGCATCCAACCATTTCTTCTCCTGTTTCTCTTTTTCTTCATCGTGAGATTGTCCATCTCACACCTTTCTACCTTCTCCTCGTCCAATCTCCCGAGGGGGCATCCTGTCGTTAAACTTGTACCAGGGGCAAACTGGGGCATGCATCATTTTCAAACAATCTTATTCTTTGAAACAACGTGATAAAACACATTGCATCAAAGAGGGGCAAAATGTATACACCTAAAAATCGCATGACTCTACTTAAATAAATATTTTAAATATTTATTTCGTTGTTCACATTCTTCTATCAATAAATAAATAAATTTATTTATTTATTTGATTCATCCCCTCTCATTTAACTAAATAAATTACATTTTATTTAATTAATTAAATTCATCTTCATCAACTTCATTCTTCTGAATAATTAAATAATTTTAATTATTTAATTAAAACCTTTCATTCTTCCAAATTTAAATAAAATGCAAATTTTATTTAAATAAAACCTAGAATATCCACTAAATAAAATATACTTTTATATTTTATTTTATTCTTCAAAAATCTCCACAAAATAAAATATATTTCTATATTTTATTTATTCCTCTCAATTATCTACAAAATAATTAAATAAAATCTTTTTATTTAATTATGCCTTCTTATCTTCACAAAAATTATTCTTATCTTCCAAAAATACTTTCCTCTAGTCACATAAAAGCAAAAGCTGAGTTACAAAAGCAAAATCAGTTTTAAAGCATCTTTAAAGCAAATCTTCTCTTAAATTAGAAAAATAAATTCTAAATTAAGAAAATCAAATATCATCCTCATCAAGAGAGGAGTTAACTCAACAAGGCTGCCTTTTGAATGACACGTGTCCTTCTTCCATTTGTTGCACGTTCCTCAACAATCCTCCTCCGTTGATCTTTCCTTTTCTTCTAAACCATTGATCTTCCCTCACCTTTTTCTATAAATACAACTTTCTTCTCTTCATTTCACATCATGTCTCATTGTGCAAACTTACGCTGCAGGAATACAAGCGTGCCTTTGGCACCCTTATCCTCACTAGCACTTCATAGCCTCCATTGTTAGTGTTTTTGAAGTTCATCTTCAAATACACAAGTATCTCAGCCATTCTGTCTTTGTTATCTTCAACAAGCAAGGGAGCAATAGCTTCTGAGGGCTTCATCACCATGATCAAAGAGAGATAGGTGAACTACGGAAGACACAAGGTAAAGGTGTAAGTATTGTTGTTTACTTGTTTTAATCTACTTTTATCTTCAGATTTCGTAGATGTTTGGGTTTTTATAATCTTTTTGATTAACCTTTTTTCCCCCTCACACTAACAATAGAGGAAATGGCAAATTCTTTCAATGGAAAATGCTTTGCATGCAATAGATTTAGACATATTGCTAATCAGTGCAGATCAAGAGGAAATCAATCAAATGGATAAAGAAATGTTGTGTGCTTCAATTGTAACTAATCTGATCATTTTGTAAGATTCTACAGAAGCAGGAATAATGAGAGAAGAGGTCTGGTAAACAAAAAATTGGATCAGCAGAGACAAGACAAAGGCAAGGGTAAAGTTGATGCAAATGAGATCCAAAATGAAATGAATAAGACATGGGTGAAGAAAAGTGTAAGTAATGATGGTGATGGGTCCGCACCGGAATCTGGTGCTGAGAATTTCTCAGGGAGCTAAAATGGGAGCTCTGGCTCAAGGGGAATTGCATTGAAAATCAAATTTCCCCAGCTAGTAAGTAGGTGCCTGAATCTGGCATGATGAATAAAGATAAAGAAGCCTATTGCAGACCTGTTGAAGAAAATTCTGGAAGAAAAGAAGCTAATGCGATTGATTGTGGAGCAATTGAAGATCAACTGTATGCAGAAATAGTGTAACTGGATGTATTAGGGCAGAGCATTTATTACAATAAAGAATTAGATTTTGTGGAGCATAAAAAGTCATTCATTCAAGCATTTGAATCACTTTGCATTTGAGAGAACAAGGATAAGAGCATATGAGCTAAGATTTCAAGGATTTGAAGTGCGACCGGTGAATTCATCAACTAACCCTAATTCTGTGGAAGAAAAAGGTATTTTTCTGTGAAGCTTTGAACTTGTAATCTTTTGAGATGGCTACTCCTCTTGTTGCGAATATCATTGAGAGACCTAGACCAAAATTCAAGAAACATCCTTTCAAGCCCATCGAAGTCAACCCATTAGGAGCATTTTCTGGTGTCCCACATGGAGTGCTGCATGTCGAGGATATTAGGGCATACATCCATGGTAGCGTAGATGAATTTGGGAACCTAAAATTGCTGAATTTGTTTGAGAACTACCTAAGGGATGATAACTATGATTTGAAACTAGAATACAAAGCCCTAGAAAGCAAACATTTTCTACAGGTCATTGAATTTCTAACATTTGATGAGGATGAGTGGGTTCCATATGTCTTGAGCCGAATGCATGATGAGTTTATGTGGCTGCTGAAACCATTCAAGATTACCAAGGATGCTATCAAGATTGTAACTGGGTTAAATTCAACCGGTGGTTTACCCATGCTGAAATCTGTGAAGAACCAGATAGTGACTGATGCAACTGGTGCCAAATTCGACAAAAGGGTAATGACTATCAATGACATTATTGATCTAGATGTTATGTTTGCTTCAATGGTAATTGGTTACAAAATTTATCACTCCAGTAGGGAGAACTCTGTTTCTGGAATGACCATATATGCTGCATACCAAATGTTAAGAGAAAATGTAGATTATGACCTGTGTGAGTTATTACAGAACCAATTAATTGAGAACTTGAACAAAATCAAGAAAGACAAGAAAAACACCTTTAAATATGGTACTTTGGTTCTATGTATATTTTTCTACTTCATGAATGAGGTACCTGGAGTAAAGGGTGTGCACTGGACTAATGACACGCCAGTTTCTATTCAGATAAGAAATCATCTACACAACATCAGTGACTCTAAAGCACAGAAAACTGTAATCTAGGGATACTTCAAGAACTTTCAGAATATGATGCATTCTAGGGAAAGAATCCTTAAATCGGTTGTTGAGAAATACAAGAATGAAATATGTTTTATGGTGGACACTGATTAGTGCTTAATGGAAGCAGGAGAACCCATAACTGTTTGGATCATGCCCATGGGGTATGAAGTAGATGAGAAAATTTTGGATATGTATGCTCAACATCTCTTGAGCAAACCGAAGGATGATTCTGTTGAGAGATTTGGAACTTATGAAGAAATTTCACAAAAATTGCATCTTGAATTCAAGGCTCCTGAAACCAAAAGGAAAGTAAGGAAAGAAGTTGAGCAGTTGGCCGAGAATTTAGGGCTTACTAAGGAAGCTATGAGGCAATTTAGGGAAAGAATAGAAAAGGTTGAGAAGGAGATGCAGGATAAGAAACAAGGAAGTGCTCTGGAAGTCTCCACCAACCAGTCTAGAAAAACAAGAAGCTCTGCTGCTACCTTTGTTCACACGAAACCTGTCAAAACAGAGAAACTGGAAGACAAACCATCCGGTAAAGATGGTAAAAGAATGAAGACTAAAGCATCCAGAACATATGTGAGCATTAAAGATGATGAGGAAATAGAATCAGATGAAGCAGTAAAGGAAATAAAGACAAAGAAAGTAGAAGCTTCAAAGGCTGCAAAAGATAAGCCTTCTGGAAGTATGAAGGTAAGTAAAAGACAAACAACTGAAACCCAAGATAGAAAATCCACTTTGTCTATAGAAGAAATTGTGAATACTATGACAATTCATGGGAATCTTAAACCCATAATAAAATACTATGACACTTTTGATGATGTAAACAAGAGAATTTTGGAGGATGCCACTATAAAATACTTGAATACATTCAATAGAGCTCTTGTGGAAATTTTATCTAAAATTCCTAAGAGTCTGAGTAACATTTTGGAAATGAGGAAAGAGGTTGCTAAAGCTAAAGATTTGGAGCTGAGGGAACATGTGTTATCTAGTTTGTGTCCGGTGATGTCCAAAAAAGAAGCAGATAAATTTTTTAAAGAGGTTAAGAATGATTTCAGAAGCAAAACAAGGATGAATAAGCTGATGATTGGAGATATTAATGAAGTTGTTAAAGAAACAAAATAGATTCTGAAGAAAGCACTGGACAAGATCAAGTTCTATGTGGTTACAAAAAAACTGTTGATACTGAGGATGAATCAATTTTGAATGATGAAGAGTAACAGAGAGATTAGCAACAAACTGAGATAGATGACTCCTCTGTTCCAGAAGAGGAAACAATAAACAAAGAAGATGGAAAGATGATAGATAAAACTGATGATACAGGAGGTATTCAAACTCCTCCAGATCAATTCGGCAAAGAAGATACAGAGATGAATGTTGAAACAGATGAAGATGATTCATTGAAAAATAAAGAGCATGAAACAGAAGAAGCTAAGGACCAAGAAGCAGGAAAGGCCAAGGACAAAAATGAAAAGGAAGAAGAGATTGCAAAGGTTGAGGAAGAGCCCAAGCAGGACAATCTGGCTGATAGTATCATTAAGGATCAAATAGATACATTAGCATCTTGGGCAAGAGACATTGCAGAAGCAGTGAAAGAAATTTTAGAAAATGATAAACTAGTTGCAGAAGAGTTGAAAGGTCCAATCAATTTGGATAGTCTTTCACCCGCTTAGAAGATAAAGTGGGCCTCTCTCACACAAGCTAAGGCTAGAGAAGATATTTTGAAGTCTCACATAGAAGATAGTGAGCTACTTAGTCTAGCATCAGGAATCTTGGAGAAGATCATGCCCACCTTTCAGAAGGATTCTTCAGCATCTCCCTCTGGCCAATTGAAAAGTCTAATAAACTCGATAAGTTCTCATTTTGAATCTCTAGAAGGGATGATTGGAGTAGATAGAATTGTGCTGGATACCAATGTAAAGAGTATTGAAAATGCTCTTACAGAAGGAGGAAATGTATGAAAATTTTGCTTATCTTGTCTTAAAGTTATAAAGGATATTGAAGATAAAATAAAGGAGTCCAAGCAAAAACTACCAAGTGTATCTAAATCTTTTGATCCTGTGACATCATCTGTGGCAAGCAAGGAGTGTCAAGCAATCAACTTGTTGAAGAAATAAATAAATTGACAAAAGAGGAGAACATTAAGGCAAGGATGAGTGAGCTCTGGGGACTAATTTCCCCCAAATTGGAAGCAATGTTCAATGCTTTGACCGAAGCCCAAGCTGTTGCTAAGTCAAGTGATCCTACTAACTTGCGGAAAGTAGAGTCTCAAGCATTCTTATTTAGTGGTCACATCTCAGTTTTGAACAACGTGAAGAAGAGTTGGGACAATGAGTTGGTGCTGTTGAGGAATGTCTTTGGTGATGTGTTCAAACTTATGTAAATAAGTCATAGGGTTGTTTGTATATATGCCCAAAATTTTTGGTGAATTTTGGTATGTAGATTTGTTGAGTTTCATGCTCAATTATAGATATTGGAACTACTGGACCACAGGGCAATATTCACTCCTGGCTATAAAGTTGTATTGCATATACACTTCATTGTGGAGGAATGTGAGATTACGAAATTGTTACATCCAAAAAGTCCAGCCTTTGCCATTGATGTCAAAGGGGTAGTGAAGAGCAGTGACAAATGAGGAATACAGCAAAGGGGGAGTACTAGAGAACAGTGAAAAGCAAATTAGGAATCCAACAAAGGGGGAGCACTGGAGAATAGTGAAAACCATAAGTGTACATAGTAAGGGGGAGTTGTTCCAACATTTAGTCATTTTTCACTAAGTGTTGCCATCAATGCCAAAGGGGGAGATTGTTGGCAAGAGACACTGCTATGCATGACAGGTGTTGTCATTAATGGCAACTAAGTCTATCTTACACATCTGCATTACATAATTTGTTCATACCGGAAGTCAGAGTGAAGATTTGTCTAAGTCTGGGTAGCCAGAAATAGAGCATGTGACAGGGTCCAGTATCTTGGTCCGGATCTCTCGGGTGGTAAATCACAGTGTGCTGTGGATTTGAGGGAGTAATAAGGATTGTCAAGACTATCTAAACCTTGGAATTTAGCCTCCAGTGATGAAGGACTCAAAAGTTATAAGCATCTGAGTATCAGGTTCCAATTAGTCAGTATAGTCATAAGAAGAACAGGTCAACCTAGTATTTGATCTTGGTCCGGATGAAGAAAAAATGTTGGTTAAGTAATTTGTGATAACCAGTGGTATTGGCCGACATGATTGATGATTTGAGAACACAAGTTTTTGGTCCGCGTTGTTGTTTGCGCATGGATTTAACTGAGAGAGCAAAGTTCTTAATAAATGTTCTAAGTTTTCTTGAAGCTGACTACAATTAATTGAATCTCATGATGTAGCTATATATAGCTGATGGATTTGAGTGTCTTGGTGAGAAATTGAGATGTGACGATGGAGTAAGTGTGAAAAAGGCAAAAAGAAGTGCGAAGGTGAAGATCTAAGCTCAGATTATGGCCGAAGAGTGAAACAGAGTAGAATAAGGATGAAGTGTGTAAGATTAGTAATCTATGCTTAACCAAAACTAAATTTCTACATTGGTAGATGCTATTCATCAGTTCAAACATTCTGTAATTTTCTTGTAATCATCTCTGTAGGTAGTGAGCCTCTTGGAGCAGTGAGCTCTGGGTAGTGCACCCTGAAGGCATGTGCCTTCCCCATTTGTAATACTTTTAACAGAGTATAATTTCTTGTGGGTTAACCCCCACCATGGTTTTTCACTTAACTAGGTTTCCACGTAAAAATCCTAGTGTTATGTGTGTTGATTATGTTTCTGCTTATGTGTTGTTGATTTATGCTCTCATGGTTATATCATTAATTTGTTAATAAGTGATAAAGAAGGTAAATTGTTGCAAGTGTTAAAGTTTTGTGACAACTGATTCACCCCCCTCTCAATTGTCTGCCCTTATTTCAACATGAACACGTTTGGGAAATGATTTGGGTCCACATAATATATAGTGCATTGGATTAAAGCTGACAAGTTACATCTTTCTATGAACACATTTCATTTCTTGGATACCAACCTGATGTGGATCAAATCATGATGCGTATATATAAAGGAGATGAGTTTCAGTTGTGAGTAGTGTGTGGTGTGTGTGATTGATGCGAGCATTCGAATAATAGAGCAGAGTTAGAAGATCAGTAGTGATGAAGACTTGGGATTCACAATTCAGTTGCTAAATGGCTGCACCCTGGCATAGTAACAGATGCTTATGCAGTATTCAATTTTCATGTGCAATTTGCTTTGTACTTGGCAGTGAGCTTTCTGCATCAAGGCAGTGAGCCTCCATTAGGGTTTAACAACCCTTATTGTAATCTTGCTAGGTTTAGGGTTGAGGTAGTGAGTCTGCTAGACCTAGTTGTACTTCATGGCAGTGAGCCAACATGTTCCAGGCCCATGGAGTGACCAAGCCTGAACATTACTATTTGTAAAGATTGCAATATATATTTGAGAGTTGATCCTCTCCGTGGTTTTTTCCTCCTTGGGTTTTCGACATAAAATCTTGGTGTTATGTGTCATGCTTTTGTGGTTGCTGTTCATTTGCATATTATGCTTCTATTTGATTAATCTTTGAAAATGGTTAAAAATAAAAGTGCATGAAAAAAATTATAGAACACTAATTCACCCCCCTCTTAGTGTTCTTGACATTCAACAATTGGTATCAGAGCAAGGTTCCTTGGAAAAAGCCTAACAACTTAAGGAAGATCTGGGAGAGTGTAATCATGGTAGCAAGAAGATTTGGAAATTATGAAAGCAACAAGCAACTAGACGCAGCTCTTATGGATCTTGAAAATTCTAAAGCAGAAGTCAGGGATCTGAAAGAAAATTTGCAACAAGATGATGAATGCATCTCAAAGCTAAAAGAGCAAGTCAAGAAATTCAAAGACAGATACAAAGAAGTCAATGATCAACTGTTATTAGCAAATGAAGCTCTGAATGAATTGGAAGCCGAAGTTATAGAAAGAACAAGAGCAGAAGATGATCTGAATCTAATTGTGAAGAACAGATCAGAAGATTGCGCAAGACTTGAAAAAGAAATTGTAAGTCTAAGAATGGATCTGGAAAAGGACAGAAGCTTTGAAGAAAAATTCAAGATAAGTATTGTAAAGCTTGATGAAATGATTGCTATCCAGAAGAGTGCTGATGACAAGCATGGTTTAGGATTTGAGAAAGGAGAAAGTTCAAAATCTGGCCAAATAAACAATGAGTCAAGGAAAAATAGAGGATACCAGTTCAGAAATCAAAGAAGACCTAGAAGACCTCCAGTCAGACAGCCAAATGCTCAAAGGTACCTGTCCTTCAATGCTCACTGTTATAAATGCAATAAGTATGGTCATAGGGCTACTCAGTGTAGAAGTAGAATGAATCAAAATGCTCCATCTTTCTCTGGTAAATGTTTCAATTGCAAGAAGCTTGGTCATAAAGCAAATGAGTGTAGAAGTATGTCAAGAAATATGCCAAACTATTCTAGAAATGGTCAATTCTTCAATGGATTTGGACACATGACCAATCAATGCAGATCAAGGATGAATTCATTCAGAGGAAGAAATCAAGGACAAGGAAACATTAAATATTTCAATTGTAACAAATTTGGACATGTTACAAGATTCTGCAAGAATATGAAGAGAAATTAATATGTTGAAGAAATAAAAACAGAGCAGAGGAATGATAAGGGAAAAGAAAAGGTTGATCCAATAAAAACTAAGAATGAGATGAGTATATCTAGATTAAAAAGGATGTAAATGAGTTTAAGGATGGATCTACACCAGCATCCGGTATAGACACTTCCTCCGGGAAGTAAATTGAGAACTCTAGCTCAGGGGGAGTAGTGTTGAAAATCTAAATCCCCTAGCCAGAAAGTGGGTGCTAGAATCTGGCATGAAGGTGTATGATAAAACCTGATGCAACACATCTCTCGAAAGAAAAACTGGAAGAAAATAAGCTAATGTGGCACATTGCAAAGCAATCTTGATCAACTGTGTCTACCAGAGAAAAGTCATACAACTTTTTGAGAACAAGCATTTATGATGATTAAGTCAAGTGTGGAGGATAAAAAGTAAGTCATTTGCCTTCTAATTCATTTTGCATTCAAGTTTCCAGATGTCAGAGAGAGATTAAAGAAAGATTTCAAGGCACAACAAAGATTCAAAGAACTCTGAATGATTCAGGCGAAGAAAACCCAAAATCCGCATATCAAGGTATTTATCGTAGAAACCCTCATTGAATATTTGCTATGGCATCTCTACAAGTTGTAGATATTATAGAGCATCCTCGACCTAAATCAAGAAACATCCCCACAAAGCAATTGAAGTTGATCCAATGGGTGCATTCTTGGATATACTTTACGGAGTTTTGTATGTTGAGGATGTTAGGGCATATGTTCATGTTTCCCTAGAAGAACACAACAATATTTGTCTGTCAGATTTATATCTCAAACATCTAACTGATGACCAGTATGACCTTAAGGAAGAATACAAAACCCTACAGGAAAAGAAATTTATTCAATATGTGGATTTCCATATGTTTGCGGAGGATAAATGGTTAAGGTCCGTTCTGAGCTGGATTCATGATGAATTCATGTAGTTGGGGCAACCCTTTAAAATTACTAAGGAAACAATTTAGGGCAGTGATAGGATTAAGTTCCACCAAAGCTATGCCCTTGTTGAAGGCCATGAAGAATCAAACCGTTATAGAGGTCACTAGAGCAAAGTTCTACAAGAGGGCACTAACTATCAATGATATCATAGATCATGATGTGAGATTTGGCTCAATGGTTTCGGGTTACAAAATCTTTTTCTCCAATCGGGAGAACTCTATTTCAAGGATAGCAATCTATACTGCCTATCAGATGATAAAGGAGAATGCTAATTATGACTTATGTGAGTTTCTACAAAATCAATTAATGGAAAATTTAAGAAAGACAAAGGAGAGAAAGAACTACCCCTTCAAATATGGTACGTTGGTCATCTGTTTGTTCTTTTATTTCATGAATGAGCTACCAAACACGAAGAATTTGATCTGGTTAAGCAGTAAACTAGTAGCTGTTCAAATTAGAAACCATCTAAACAACATTGGATGTGTTAATGAGCAAAACACAGCCCTATGGGGGTACTTCAAAAATTTCCAAAGCATGATGTAGTCTAGAGAAATAATTCCTAGGAAAATTGTTGAAAAATATAAGATACTATTTGCTTCATGGTTACAAAAGACCAATGCCTAATAGAAGTTGTTGAGCCTAGGACTGTCTGGGTAATGCCAATGGGCTATGAATTAGATGGGCAAATATTAGAGAGCTATGCTCAATACATGTTGAGCAAACCCAAGGACAATAGGGAAGAAAGGTTTGGAACTTATGAAGAGCTATCCATGAAACTTCATGTTGAATTTAGAAAACCTGAATTGACTAGAAAAGTTAGAAAAGAGGTAGAAGAGATCGTTGCAAGGTATGACATCACCAAAGAACAACTGAAAGAGGTAAGGGAAAAAGTAGAGAAAGCAGCAGAAGAAAAACTAAAGAATAAACTACTGCAAGTTCCAGAAGAATCACAGATGAAACAGGATAAGTCTAAAAAAGTTCAAAGATCTACTAGGAGCTCTGCTACATCATCTAGTGCTTCCAGATCAATAAACATGGAGAAATCATCAAAGAAATCATCTATCAAAGATACCAAGAGGAAGAAGATGAAATGAAGAAGGCTATATGTCAGTGTGGGTGGAAAGGATGAAGAAGAAACAGAGTTAGACGAGGAGATAAAGAAGATGAAAGATGAAAAGTCCTCTAGAAAGGACAATTCAAGTAAAAGACAAAAGGTAGAAGAGCCTTATGTTGAAAAGGCTAGAATATCTCTTTAAGATGTGTTAAAATTTGTCACAGTTGATGGGAATTTGGAGCCCATGATTAAATTTTATGATGAGTATAATGATGTTGACAAGAGAATCTTGGAAGAAGCCATAGTTAAATATTTAAACATATTCAATAGGGCTCTTATTGAGATCATCTCTGATCTCCCTGAAAGTCTAGCCAATATTTTGACCATCAGAAAAGAGATACCAGGGCAAAGGATGTTGAGCTAAGGCAACATGTTCTGACAAGATTGTGTCCTAAAATTACTCCGAAAGAAGAAAACTTGATCTCTAAGGAAACCAAAGAGAAATTCAGAACCAAAACAAGGATGAACTCACTGATGCTGGGAGAAATTGATAAAGTGGTCAAGGAAATAGAAGAGATCACTTTGGAAACTTTAAGGAAATACAATATTCCTACTATTCAATACAATGTAACAACAGATGGTGGAAATGGCTCACCTGTTCCGGAAGTGAACTTGGAGCAAGAATCAAATAAAGATGACAAAGTGACTAGGCAGGAAGAAGTACTTGCTGATGATTCTGAAATAAGACCCTCTCTGGTACATCAAGTTGAGGATGACACTGATAAGGAAAAGATTGATGAAGAACAGGTCATGAAAATTCCTCCACTGAAACAAGAGGAGGATACTAATATGGATCGATATGGTCTGGAGTAAAGCTAGAAAGAAGAAGTATCTGTCATAGCAAGAGACACTACAGAGCCTACAAAAGAAGTGTTGGAGAAAGGAAAAGAAGCTTTGAATGAGCTAGAATTTCTGCATGGTCCAATAAACTTGGACACAATGTCACTAGAGCAGAAGTTTAAGTTGGTTACAATTGTTTAGGCAAAGGCTCAAGAGGAAATGTTAAAGTCTCACATTGAGGATGGTGAGCTCATTAAAGAAGCATCCAACATTTTGGAGAAGCTGATGCCATCTTATTAGAAAGACATCTCCTTGCCCTCAAACAACCAACTTAAAGGACTTATCAATTCTGTAAGCAAACATTTTGAATCCTTTGAGAAGTCTGTTTAAGCCAAAGTTAGGCAGGAATTTGATGAGAAAATATTAAATGAGTTAATGAAGGTGTTAGAAAATGATAAAATCCAGCTAGATAACAAAATAGCAAGCATTCAAAGTGTTGTGAAGGAAGTTGGTAACTTGTACAAATTTTGTTTATCCTGGCCGGAAGTCACATAGAGAATCAAGGAAAAGATTAAGTATCTGGAACAGAAACTAATGGACATTTCTATGAAATTTGATCCAGCAATAGATTTTGTAAGAAATAAATAAATTGAAGTCATTAACATTCACAACGACTTAAGTGACCTGACAAATCAGAGGTATCAGTTGAGAAGCAGAATGGGACAGTTAAGAAGGGTAATCTGCCCAAAGCTAGACTCAATGACAACTCTTGTAGCAAAAGCAAAGACAGTTGCACAAACAGATACACCTTCTGATTTGAAAAAGGTAGAAGCCTTAGCCTTTCTATTCAGAGGACATATTCAGATTTTGGATAATGCCAAGAACGACTGGGATATTGAGTGGGTACAAATTAAGAATATATTCAATGACATTCTCAAATACATGTAATATAAAGATGAAAATTGTACTTGTAAATATATGGCAGAGTACATAATTTTTTTTTTTTAGAATTTTGACAAACTTTTGGTTCCGGATCATACCCTTTGCCATTGATGTCAAAGGGGGAGAAGAAGATTAGTTAAAAATGGATAAACATTTCAGGGGGAGTCGAAAAATGAAGTGTATATAATAAGGGGGAGCAGTCAAGCATTTTTCACTAAGTGTTGCCATCAATGCTAAAGGGGGAGATTGTTGGCAAGAGACACTGCTTTAGCATGGAATTCCATGTTGTCATTGATGGAAACAAGGCTCATAGATCTTATCACCATGGAAGGAAGAGAAAACTCTGGAAGGAGATATTGGATTTCAAGTCCATTTGACAGAAAATGGCTAAGTATGGGTATTTACAGAGTAAAGGACAATCAGTGAGTCAGTGTGCTTCCACAAATGATGATCTGGTAATGTGGTTTAGGAATGATGTAAGTAATTGGTTGATGATGCTATGCTCTAGAGATTAAGTCCTCACTTCCTCCGAAAGTCATTTGAAAGAATTATCTAAGTCCGGGTGAACAGAGGTATAGCAAAGACAATGAACGGGGCACATTCTAGTAGTCTGCATTCCTCCGCAAGTAAGTATTTTGTTATGCGGTTTTGAGGTGTTGTAAACACTTATATGAAGTGTCTAATTCTAGAGTTGGGAGATCTGAAGTCCACTGAAAGGGCAGTTACAAGCTACTGAGTATCGGTACAGTGTTTGACAGAAACAAAGTCTAAGTTCTAATGGTCCGCAATTCTTCGCAAGATGATATCATGCCTTGTAGTTCTAAGGGTAAGTTTGGGAATGTGTGAAAGGTCCTTGATATGATTTTGGAAGTGTTTTGTGATTCACATTAAAAGATGTAAAACTACAGATGAACCTACTGAGCATGGTCTTAAGGAACAAGTCGACCAGTATGATAAATCATTGGGCAGAGAAGAGATAATGTTTGAAGGATCTATCTAAGTGATTGAATGATTAGAGCTGACCTATATGAACATGTTTGGGAAATGATTTGGGTCCACATAATATATAGCTCATTGGATTAAAGCCAATAAGCTACATCTTTCTATGAACACATTTCATTTCTTGGATGTCGACCTGATTGTGGATCAAATCATGATCCGGATATATAAAGATGATGAGTTTCAGTTGTGAGTAGTGTGTGGTGTGTGTGATTGATGTGAGCATGTGAATAACAGAGAAGAGTTAGAAGATCAACAGTGATGAAGACTTGGGATTCACAATTCAGTTGCTGAATGGATGCACCCTGTCATAGTAACAGATGCTTATGCAGTATTCAATTTTCATGTGCAATTTGCTTTGTACTTGGTAGTGAGCTTTCTTCATCAAGGCAGTGAGCCTCCATTAGGGTTTAACAACCCTTATTGTTCTTGCTAGGTTTAGGGTTGAGGTAGTGAGCCTGCTAGACCTAGTTGTACTTCATGGTAGTGAGCCAACATGTTCCAGGCCCGTGGAGTGACCAAGCCCCAACATGACTATTTGTAAAGACTGCAATATATATTTGAGAGTTGATCCTCTCCATGGTTTTTCCCTCCTTGGGTTTTCCACGTAAAATCTTGGTGTTATGTGTCATGCTTTTGTGGTTGCTATTCATTTGCATATTATGCTTCTATTTGATTAATCTTTGGAAATGGTTAAAAATAAAAGTGCATGAAAAAATTTATAGAACACTAATTCACCCCCCCTCTCAATGTTCTTGACATTCAACATGGTAGTCTCCATAAATGGAACTAACCCTAAGGTTCCTAGATGTGGTGATATGATTTCGATATGAACCAAAATCTAACCCTAGGAAAACTATTAACATAATTATCATTAAAATAATTGCACAAACATGATTTAGAACTAAACATTTAAACAATTATTTAGGAAAATTAATTAATCAAATAAATTTAAATAATATTTCCACCTTTAATCTGTGGAGAAAATCGGCAGCATAATGCCACCTTAACTATAGAAGGATAAAATAAATTAAATGATAATATAACTTGCACTATACCCAATTTTGACCTTTAGAAGAACTCAAAATATTATTCACTAAAAACTTTCCAAAAGTAAAATCATATTAAATAATTAACTATAAGATTTAATTAAATTAATTCCATACAAAAGGATCATACACCTTGCCAAAGAAATCAGAAATAAAACAATAACATCCACTAATCCCTTTTTGAAAATTAAAATAATTGAAATCTAACCTCTAAACATTTTCCCCAAATTAAATCCAATTAACTAAAGTTCATAAAGTGTATAATTGAAATAATTCTAAGCATAGAGATCATACACCTTGTAAAAGGGGTTGGGAGTAATTAAATAAATAAGTGCAATACATTTAAAAATCATGAACACTAAAGTCCATTACTAATGCAATACAATACAAGTGCTGACTAATGCACCCACATTAAAATTAAAGCATTTGGTTAAATCAACTAGGGAAATTTAACTAAATTATTCATGATACCCTAAACTAAAATCCCACACATGATCTCAAATAATGAGATTCTAAAATTAAATAGACAAAGACAAGGTAAAAAGAGTCTTCCCATATGAAAGGAAGCTAGGTGTACGGAAATTGCTTCCTACACTAATCTAATGAGGGGAGAGCTATACAAATTTAATTTAATCCTTTCAACTACAACAACATGAAACACATAAACGAGATATTGCAGCAATACACATGAACCAGAAAGAAGACAAAAGAGGAGAGACAAAGATTTACGGTGGGGAAAACCCTTATCGGGTGAAAAACCCCACACTCAGAAACCTGCACAATGTATTTTCAAAGATGCTTCATGAATCATCTCTTCACCTGTCTTACAAGCTTCTATTTTTGACTCTTACATGTCATAACTTCGTCATAGGAATCCATCATAACCGTTTCGGTAAAGATTCCCTTACACAACATCCAAGATGCTGACACATGGCAAAATATTCCTACCACAAAGTGGGATGCCTATCTCCTCATGTGAGGACAAAATTACAAGTTGTCATCTTCCATGTAGGATGACACATCACCGTGCCACATCCCACAACATGAAAATATGGAATTTACAATTATTTACAGCATAGGCAATAAATTAATAAATACAAACATAAATAATGCAAGGAATTACCAAGGTTGAGACACCTTAATTCCCAACATTCTCCCACTTGTTGAACACCTTGTAAGAGCCAATAGAATAACAAGATTTAACTGCTATAGGACGAGAGGCCCATAGACTCCGAACACCATCTAAATTTCTCTGTGCTCACTGGCTTCGTCAATGCATCTGCAACATTCTTCAAAGTATCTACCTTCTCTAAATTTACCTTTCCATCCTCTACCATGTCTCATATGAAGTGAAACTAAACATCAATATGCTTTGTTCTGGCATGGAAAGTTAGGTTCTTCACAAGGTAAATCACACTCTGACTGTCACAATTGATCATGATCTGACCTGCATCAACACCAATATCTGAACACAATCTCTTAAGCCAAATGGCTTCCTTACAAGCATGAATTGCTTCCATGTACTCAACTTCTATCGTGGACAAAGCAACCACAGGTTGTCGCTTACTCATCCAACTAATAGCACCACCAAATAGTGTAAACACATAAGCACTGGTGGATCTCCTGCTATCAATGTCACCTGCCCAATTTAAATCTACAAATCCATGAATATCAATAGAATGCAGAGGTCCTGTAACATTACCATGATAGCATATGGAATACTCGGAAGTACCCCTCAAATATCTGAACACTCGCTTAACTGCATCCCAATGAACCCATCCAGGATTAGCCATAAATCGACTAAGGACTCCCATTGCTTGGGCAATGTCTAGTCTTATGCAGACCATATCATACATCAAACTGCCAACAACACTAGCATAAGGTACTCTGCTCATGTCCTCCACCTCACTAGGAGATTTTGGACAATCCTCAATAGACAACTTTGTCCCTAAAGAAACAGGAACACACAATGGTCTACAATCTGTCATGCTGAACCTGTCCAACATGGTCTTCACATACTTGCTTTGGCTTAACCAAAGTTTTATGTTAGCTCTGTCTCTTCTAATTTTCATTCCTAGAATGTACCTGGCTGCCCCTAAATCTTTCATTTCAAACTATGCTGACAACTAAGATTTGAAATCAGAAATCATATTCTTACCCTTCCCAATGAGCAACATATCATCAACATACAATGCAACAATGAGAATACGATTACCATCATACTTAAAATACACACAGTGATCCTATTTTGATCTCACAAATCTGATAGACAACACAAAGGCATCAAACTTCAAGTACCACCTTCTAGGAGATTGCTTCAAACCATACAAAGACTTCTTTAATTTGCAAACCAAAATTTCTTTACCTTTCACCATGTAATGCTTTGGTTGTGACATGTAGATTTCTTCCTCCAAATCAACATGAAGGAAAGTTGTCTTCACATCCATCTGTTCTACCTCTAAGTCATAAGCTGTCGTGAGAGACAACATGAATCAAATGGATGTCAACTTTGCAATGGGAGAGAAGATCTCACCATAATCTATACCCTCCACTTGTGAATACCCCTTCGCAACCAATTTGGCCTTATACTTCTCAACACTACCATCTGTACCAAATTTCTTCTTGAACACCCATTTTCATCCAACGGGTTTCCATCTAGGAGGCAAATGCACCAAGTCCCAAGTTTGATTCTCTTCCAAAGAAGCCATTTCATCCTCCATGGCCTCCTTCTAGGAACTTGCATCATTCATGTCCATAGCCTCTGATACAGTTCTAGGTTCATCACTGTTAGTAAGCAAAGCATAAGCACAACTAGAATCAAGCAATGTAAAACCAAACTTTTCAGGTTGCTTTCTTATCTGTGTAGACCTCCTCAAGGGCTAAGGTTGAGGTTTAGCTTCTTCATCTGAGCTTTCAGAGCTGCAAGAGCTCTCCTCATCATCAGGTCCAACATTGTCTTTCTGTTCAGTCTTCTCAAGGGTAGGAGGAAACTGAACAACATCCTCTTTCTTCTCTTTTTCTTTTGGTTGTAAAATAGTGGAAGAAGGTTTAAGCTCTCTGAAGATGACACTTCTGCTATACAACACTTTTTCAGCCACAGGATCCCAAAGCTTGTATCTTTTCACACCGACACCATAGCTAATGAAGATGCACTTAACAGCCTTGTTCTCCAATTTTGACCGCTTCTCCCTAGGCACATGTGCATATGCCTCACAACCAAAAACATGAAGATGCCTTATTGAAGGCTTTCTACCAAACCACACCTCCATGGGTGTCTTTCCAACAAGAGCTGATGTAGGAGATCTGTTTACCAGATAGCAGGTAGTGGCAACAGCTTCAGCCCAAAAAATTTGTTCTAGGCCAGCTCCACTACGCATACTCCTAGCCTTCTCCATCAGTGTCTTGTTCATCCTTTCTACAACTCCATTTTGTTGTGAGGTGTACGGAGTTGTCTTATGTCTTTCAATCCCAAGTTCCTTGCAATATTTATCGAATTCTATAGAACAGAACTCACCACCGTTGTCAATGATCAAACACTTAATCTTTTTACCAGTTTGATTTTTAGCTAAGGCCTTAAACTCCTTAAACTTACTATAGACTTTAGATTTACTTCTAAGAAAATAAATCCATGTCCTTGTACTGTAATCATCTATGAAAGATACAAAATATACAGATTTTGATAACGAAGGAACATTAATAGGACCAAACACATCAGAATGAATAAGGTCCAACACACCAGAAGACTTATGAGAACTCAAATAAAACTAAACACGGTTTTGTTTTCCATAAATGCAATGTTCGCAAAAGTTGAACTCAAGATTACAATTATCTAACCCCTCAACGAGGTTCTTATTTTTCAGGGTACGCAAACCCTTCTCACCAATGTGGCCAAATCTCTTATGCCATAACATTGTCTTTTCAATAGGAAGCTTAACTTCCAATGCACGGTTACAACCATCAGAATTAGAAACAACAGATTTCTTCACTGCTCATTCAGATGGTGGGGATGAAGTGACTACTGCCCTCTTCCTAGAGTCAGAAGAACTATTGCATTGTGAAATGCATTCTTCCAATTGAAACAGAGTACCTCTCCTAGTACCCTTAGCAAGCACCATAGCTCCTCTAGTCATCTTGCATCCTTCTTTTGAAAAGACAACCTGCACACCTACATCATTCAACATACTTATAGAAAGCAGGTTCTGTGCTAAGCCTGGGATGTGCATAACCCCAGAGATCCCCTTCACACATCCATCAGGGAATCAAATAGAGACTCTTCCACGACCAATAATCTTCAGATGAGAGTCATCACCCAGATACACCTTTCTACCATCAAACTCCTCATACTTGGTAAACCAGTCTTGATGCAAGGTCATGTGGAATGATGCACTAGAGTCAATTAGCCACACATCATCAGATGCATGGGTTGCCAAGGCTGTGATGAAAGCATCACCATCATCTTGTGACTTGTCGAAATTTGAATCAGGAGCTTTCTTCTTCTTTTTCTTCTCCTCTTTGCATTCCTTTCAGAAATGCCCAATTTTACCACAATTCCAACAAAGAGCCTTGGACTTTCCAGGAGATTTGGATCTACCCTTCTCAGCTTTCTTGTCCTTCTTCTTCCCTTTCTCCTTGGGTCTTCCACGAACTGCAAGAGCCTCTTTAGCTGCTTCAGAAGACTTTCTCCACATCTCTTTGAATAACAGTGAAGAAACCACTTCATCCATTTTGAATGTGGATGTGGTACTTCCAATATCCATGGTAAGATGATCCCACGAGTCTGGCAAAGAACAAAGCAAGGTCATACAACGATCCTCCTCCTCCATCTTCACACCAACGGATGTTAATTGTGCAACCAACATGTTGAAAGCATTCATATGTTTGGCAACGGATCCTCCATCCTCCATTCGAAGGGAAAATAACTTCTTTCTCAAAAAAAGTTTGTTAACCAGGGATTTGGCTTTATACGCATCTCCTAACTTCTTCCAAAGCAAGTTTGCAGTAGTCTCCTCATGGATATTTAACAGAACAAAATCAACAAGACTAAGTCTTATAAGACCCTTAGCCTTCCGATCCTTGAGATCCCAATCAACTTGTGACATTACAGCTAGTTTAGTGCCACTGATAGTTTCCCAGAGGTCTCGGTCTACAAGCATGTCTTCCATCTTGAGCTTCCACAGCTCAAAATTAGTGCCATTAAATTTCTCCACCTCTATCCTTCTAGATGTACTTGCCATCTCCTTATTGCAATAAGATTCAGAATACTCTGCATAGACTCCCACTCAACTTAAGATTAGCTCAAAAAACCCCTACCCAACAACTAGGATCAAAGGTGATCAAGC
This sequence comes from Cunninghamia lanceolata, assembly GCA_027924645.1. NCBI lineage: Eukaryota > Viridiplantae > Streptophyta > Pinopsida > Cupressales > Cupressaceae > Cunninghamia > Cunninghamia lanceolata. The sequence goes on from BSBN01001281.1 coordinate 10,622,613, forward strand.
TTTGATACCAACTGAAAGGAAGCTAGGTGTGCAGAAATCGCTTCCTACACTAATCTAATGAGGGGAGAGCTATACAAATTCATTTTAATCCTTTCAACTAAAACAACATGAAACACATAAACAAGATATTGCAGCAATACACATGAACCAAAAAGAAGACAGAAGAAGAGAGACAAAGATTTACGGTGGTGAAAACCCTTATCGAGTGAAAAACTGCATACTCAAAAACCTACACAATGTATTAACAAATCTGAAAGTTGTTTACAATACACTTGCAATGCAAGCTTCAATGGTCTTCGACACTCATGTCTGGAGTCAAACTGGCAGCATAAGAGTACCTGTAAAACCTGTAATACTTTTCCTCCTCCAAGCATCTGTTTATATAGAATATACAAGGCAATATTGGACCTATCTTGAGATGGGCATCCAACTTGGCCTCATGGCCGAAAACCCATACCTAAGGACACTTGGTCAACATTGTAGAATGCGCCTGACACTTGTCCATAGCTCCCATCCCAAAGAGGTCGACTGTTTCCAAAATGGGCTATGGCAGATGCTCTTACAACACTTACGATCGTCATAGAATCTGTCATAGCGGTTACAACTTACAGATGTAAGAGAATCTGTCATACACAGGCTATAAATAGCATATTCTCTTACAACATGTCATAGTCCACCTTGGGGTGCCCAAATATGCCTTTTTCAAAAATGCTTCATGACACATGTCTTCACCTGTCTTACAAGCTTCTATTTCTGACTCTTACATGTCATAACTTCGTCATAGGAATCGGTCATAACCATTTCAGTCAAGATTCCCTTACACAACATCCAAAATGCTAACACATGGCAAAATATTCCTACCACAAAGTGGGTTGCCTATCTCCTCATGTGAGGACAAAATTACAATTTGTCATCTTCCATGTAGGATGACACATCACCATGCCACATCCCACAATATGACAATATGGAATTTACAATTATTTACAACATAGGCAATAAATTAATAAATACAAACATAAATAATGCAAGGAATTACCAAGGTTGAGACACCTTAATTCCCAACACCATAAAATTAGGTTTACCCTAACCCTAGAATGGGCTTATAAGCACTTTAATTAACTCACAAGTCATTTGGTTTGTTCTCTGACCTTTCTTCTTGCTCCCTATAGGTTGGTCATTTCCCATATTATTTTATTCTATCAATCCTATTTAGTTTGTTAATGATTTCTATAGCATTCTAACATGTTATTCACTCTTTTTTCTACAGGAGGATCATTGTTTTTTTTTTCTAACCCTGAGCATTTATATTTTCTTTTCAAGTTTCTCTCTGGTTTCTTTTTTTTCTATTCTCATACAATAATATTTTTACACAGAGAAGAATTTATATAGCATCACACACACACATATATCGCTACAGATAGAATAGGGTTGAAGCAAATGCCACATAGGGTTTCAAATGTAACAGTGGCGGTAAGAAAGGTTGCAGGGGTGAATGAATCAGAGAGAGGGTTGAGTTTATGAATGGAGGGTTCAAGTGTTGGGCATCGGTGACGCCATGGAGGGAAGAACAAAAAAAAGAGGGAAGGGGGCGGCCACGCCCACCCCCCCTCCACACAGCCGAAGCTCTGTGGAGGGGCAGATGGGGTCCGTCCCCCCTCTCCAAAGTAACCACGGCGGCGGCGGTTGTAAAGCCTCACAAATCATGTAAAAGCATTTAAACAAACTCAAAAAAATAAATGAAGTAAGAAATCCGCTTAAATACAACATCGCAATAACCAAAATAGAAAAGAAGTAAATAATCCACTTAGATACAACTTTCAAAGATAAAAGATGTAATTAATCCACTTAATCACAATATCTCAAGAAAAGATAATCTTATAAATATGAATCTCAATGTCAATAAATTTTACATATTCATGTGCTTCATCCAGGTAACAAGCACTATAAAATAATATACATAAATCCTTTGGCAACATGCCATAATACATCCAAATAGGTATAATAAACAAGTACATCAATAATAAATAAATCAAATACACTCTCCAGCTGCACGAACTATGTGGTCCACCACCTACAAACCGAGAGATGGGAACATGACTCAGGTGTTTTTCCACCCAACCATGAAGTATTTACACTTCCCCAGATCCCTTCTTGAAATGAAGGAAACCTAGCCCTGCACAAAATGTCAAGCTACCTAGTAATAACTGTAGGAGGGAACACCCGATGCAACCCTGATGTCTGAATGTGCAATTCTAAGTAATGAAAAGCAAATTGTCTCACAACAGGATGTGGTAGAGATATCAATAAATAAGTTTGCTAGACAATAAACATCTATTTCAATATTATTCTGATTAGATCTAATCATTTAAGTAAATTGGTCAATTCCTAAAAAGAGGAAAAGCCATCTCTGATACTCCACATTCGGCATCACCATCCCAAAAGTAACCCAATAAATTCCTATATAAAAACTACTTCCTTCCCCAAGAAGCAAGAAATTAAAGTAAAGAATTGAAAATACAAGTTTTCAATCAATCCAATTTCCCTTTTTGCCAAAACAACAGTTAAGGAAGAATTATATACATTTTAAAGCAAGAATCGATCTTTTGAACATACAATTACAAACATAAGTTTATCAAATGATATAGTTTTCTATCCAGTATTTCAGTCACAATGTCTTCAATAATAATCCCTTTAAGATTTTAATCTATCTTGTTGTGTGTTTCTGAGACAGTAAGTATTTCAATCTGTTTATCTAACCCCAAAAAAGTTTACAATTCAGTCAAAATTAACTTACTATCGAAACTGTGACAGGAAGTTTATAAACAGTCAAACAGTCTTCGTGTCGCATCTGCGATAGGAACTGTTGCAATTTTGTTTAAAAATAAATAAAAGAACAGAGATGTAATTTAATTCAGTATTCGGTCATAAAAATATCAATAGTTGGTTTCAGCATTCGAAGGAAAAGAATTACAACAGTTTGCCTATTATCTCTGATCTTAGTCAATATAATGTTCTAAATAAGTTTTCCTAATATAGCTACAGGAAAATTAGAAATCTTGGAGTCATATAAGATAGCTATAGGATCTGACTTCTCAATCTACAGAGGCATCAATGATTCAACCACAGTCAAGTATTACTGTAAAAGAAGCTACATGAAATAATAGTATTGTTTATTTTCAAGGGGTTTTTGACCATCAATAAGAGGTCGATTCTTATTCTAAACGGCTTTCAGCCAATTAAGAGAATACAGTCATAAAGAAAAATAACAGCTGCAACATAAATATCTGACAGAGAAATAATTTGGTAGCATCTGGGGATTTTGATAAAAAGAATTTTTCCATCAGCAATGTCAAGATCTGGAAATGATTATTTGTTTCAGGCAGTTTGGTCAAGAAAGAAATATGTTTTAATGTCCATTGTTTTAGCCAAGATAAGATCAAGAGACAACAAGAACCATAGAGATCGATCAAGATGTAGTTCAGATGGCCATTTAAAATGGATGGCGGCCAGAATAGAGGTCCACGGCCAAAGACAAGTGTCTAGGAAAATAAGAGAACGGCCAAGAAAATAAGGGACGTTCAGACAAATATAGACGCCCAGCCAAATAGTAAGTAAAAACCATTAAAAGATATATGAAATCCTTCCATTTAAACACAAGTCAAATAAGTAGAAAAACTTGGAATATAGACGTCGAATGATGAGGAATTTGCAGTTTGAAGTTGCTGCCCTTTGTTTCTTTCTCCTGTCATAGACTCTAATTCTCCTTCCCGTCGCTCTGATGAAACAGTTCTCTTTGCAAATCGTGGGTATCCTCAACTGAGCGATCTACGCTCCTTTTTAAAAAAGTTTTCCTTTCTTATTTATGGCGATTCCTCCTATTAGGTTTAGAAAATTAAGTTCGTATTTTCAGTTTGCATGATATGTCCACCAATAGAATTTGAGAAGAAAGCTATTTAAAACAATAAAATAATATCTTCTTTTGCAACTTACTATCACATGGGTGACAGTAATAAATTTAATTCTTTTCTTTACTCATCTAAATATAATAACACTATTTTTTAATATTATTTAAACTATTTTACTAAAATACTATTAATTTGATAATTCAAGAAGTAATAAAATAATACAAAAGTACACACATTTTTTTACTATAATATAATTATTTAAATTTATTTCACATATTGTCTTCCAAACATCTTATAAACAATATTTTATTATTTGTTTAACTAACACACAATACATCATTTGAATATATTTTGAAAAGATATTAAGTTAAAGTAATCACATCATGCATTCGAAAATGATTAAAATTTATACATTAAAGCAATCAAATCCATTCAATAATGCATATGCAACTACGTGATGTGTGTGTTTGCATAAGGGTAATCCATCCATTAGTTCTTGCCAAGTGGCTAGAACATCTCTACCTCAGCCATGCTCTTGTCTTCGATGAGTACCTGCATCCATTTGCACTCAACTCGACATTAATAGGTTAGTGTCTCCAAAACATAGCCGAAGCAAATCATTGCACCAATATTCAATATTTAAAACAATTTCCAATTTTTATCAATATAACTCATAATAATTACCTCCACATATGCAAAATTACTTAAAATAAAGTCAATCACAATAATTGTTCACTAAACTAGAATAATCATATTGTTCATAAAAACGAGACATGACAGTGGCAGTGCCACCACCCTTCATTCTTTCTTTGTGTTGGAGATTACAAAATAAAACCCTACGAAAAATTTCTACTCTTCTTTTCTTTATAAATATTTCTTTCTGGTTAAAGAACAAAAAACACTATTATGAGATCTTTGTTGTTTATAATAATATATATATATATATATATTTCTGCTACTATTTTTTTTTGACAGAGAAGTAAAATTAACACAATAATTTAAATATCGATGATACACAGAGAGAGAGAGTAATATATATAAATTAATATTTCTGCTTCTGGTTTTTGATAGAGAAGTAAAATCAACACAGTAAATTAAATATGGATTATATATATGCCTCACTATATCATTTAGAAAACAATGAATAACTTCTTTCTTCTTTGCAAAATACATTAAGCATTCATATATGTCTATTTGCCATGCCTAAGACAATAATTTTCTCTTCTATAGTTACTCCAATATATATATGCCTCACTATATCATTTAGAAAACAATGAATAACTTCTTTCTTCTTTGCAAAATACATTAAGCATTCATATATGTCTATTTTCCATGCCTAAGACAATAATTTTCTCTTCTATAGTTACTCCAATATATTCATATATAACTCATTTTCTTCACAAACACATAAATTAGAGAGAGAGAGAGAGAGAGAGAGAGAGAGAGAGAGAGAGAGATTCCATATTTTCAAATAAACACATAATAATAATTTAAATGCCAAACTTCATATAATGAACTAATATTTATAAAGGAAGGTTTTCAGCACAAGGCTTACAATAGAGAGATTCTCTCTCATGACATCCCACCAAAACCTTACAAGGCCAAATAGGCCATGGCAACCACAATGCCATAAAATACAAAATACACTATAACCATATTTCTTCAAGTTCTCCAAACTCCAAATGCTTCACCAAAGCCATAGAACCTACAAAACAACTCAAGGAAGGTTTCAAAATGCCCATGGGAGCTCACCTCCCATCCACAGACTTGAAACAAGTCACCCTCGAGCTTGGAGGTCACCCACATAACCAGGTTCACACAAAAACAAGGATTCAACACCAAAATCACTCACACCAAGCATAAACACACCCTCTCAAGGATTTCACATAACAAATCCATATAACTTAGATTTTTGGGGGTAGAAGAGTGGATTACTCTCAACTTAAGGGGGGAACCAAAATCACCAAAACACATAATACTCAAATTCACAAGGCCTCTTGCCTTACTTTCTCAAAAATGTCAAAAATCCCAAGGCACTCTTGCCTTCACCAAAATCTCAAATACTTCACAATGCACTCCCATGGCCATCAACACCTCCAAATATAATGAGGGTGTTCTTGAGGAGGTTCACTCCTCTCCCACCCCAAAACAAGATGAGCTCTTCTCAATGGAGAACTTCATCAAACACCCAAAATGAAAACCCACACAACACATAAACCATAACTCAAACATACACAAAGCAATCTTCACATACAATGAAAGTAAAAACATAAGGAAGGCATATAGCCTTGGGTGCTTACCTTATAAGCCCAAATTTGGCAAGAGGTTGATGAAGAGCTCCCAAGTCTCCTTCTAATCTCCTTGCATCAAAAATCTTCTGACTCTAACTATCTCCTCCAAATCAATATTCAAAAAGAAAAAATGAAGAACCCTCACCATCTCTCAAAGAGGTAGTTTAATAGGCTAAACCAAAGAGCCCTGAGGAATGAGAAGATGACACATGTCACCTTCTCCTTCCTCCTCACAACCCCCTCACTAAACCCTAAGGGATGAGGAGGTGACACATGTCACACTCCCATCCCACAAAGCCTCACACTCTCCCACAAATGCTCTCACACATGTGTGAGAGCATAGTGGAGAGGGGAATCCCACATGGAAGGCTCCATAAGGATAAGGAGAAGACACATGTCATCCTCCTATCCAACAAGGAAAACCCATTCCCTCATGGATGCTCTCACACATGTGTGAGAGCATAGGAATGAGGTCTCTCACACTTGAAGGCCTTGGAAGATTCCCAAGCCTTCAAGATAAGGGAGATCTTATCCTAGGGAAGTGGAGTTGGTCATGGTGGAATCTTGACTTGTCCACCACCTCACCCAACTTTAAATTTTGTCACTTCACTTCAGGGTCAAGGTGACCAAAAGAAGGTTAAACTAAGGTCTCATGTGTTCAAATTGGTCCTAGACCCTAGGGGTATGACCTAGGGTCATTATTTGACCAAAATAAACACCAAGGGGTCCATAAATTCACATAAAAATGCCCAATAAATAAATAGCACCAAAATAGTACAACTCAAACATTACAACTTACAACACATCAATAAATCAATTAAAAGGGTGAACCCTAATCAAAATAAACATCAATTATAGACATTACAAATCATCATGCTCCATCACAAATGACCTTGGTCCCTCTTGGGACTAGGTCAACTAAACATGGATATCACATAGGGTTACTAGAATAACCTCTGATTTTCTATGGGCATGGAAAATTACTTGCACACTTCCACAAATAGATCAATAGCACATGTTTATCATAGCCGAAGTGAAAGGAAATGCACACACACACACAGTCACATAATCACCTATATCCTCAAGTATACACATGCTATCATTTACATGATTCATAATTCATTTGCATTTCTAAACATCAAATCAAGATTAAAATTGCATAATATTTCACTCATTTACTCATCAACTAACATTCCCATTTGCATCAAAATAAATATCACATAACATTATAACATCAAGTGAATTCTAACATGTGAGCTATAACATCACATCATGCTCTATCTAACAAATCAAAGCACATGAAATAGTCATGAAAGTCTGAATAACAGGATCAGTAGTCCCAAATGTCCACATGTCCATCAAAATGTCCATACAATGTAAGCAAAAATAGAAGGTGAGATAAGTAGGCCTCACACACTAGTTTTGATTATTTAGAACAACTATAGAATTTTTGAATTTATAGGTTTCCATCCAAAAATGTGTGGAACTTTATTTAAGGTCAAGAATAAGTTATCACCTTTAATACAAAATTTTAGCTTTTAAATTATAAATTCTTTAGTTACAAGACAAGTACCTAAAAATACAATTTACTATATTGAGCTAGAATAGGAACAAACAAAAGTTATGAATTGGTTGTATGAACAAATTATGCACTTTAAAAAATGACTCTGAAAAAGGAATCTATATGAGCCCAAATGAACCTCTAGAAGATCCAAAATTAAGCATTGATCAACAACTGCTAAAGCTATAAATTATTTAAAAATGGGCCACAAATACCAAAAAAAAATATTACCACTACATAGACATAAGAAAATATTAAAAAAATTAGCCTTGATTGGAGTTTAGATGAGTGAGAACAAGCCCTCCAAAGTTTAGGTCTCAAGTTAAAATAAAAATCCTCGTAGGAAAGGAGTCCTCAAGTAGATGATGATGTCAGCATCTACAATCTACTAACAAGGCATTGGTATGGTACCATATAGATTGTTGACTAGATGTTGACGCAACACTATACATAATATTGATGTATCACTATGCATGCTACTAATATAATGCTTATATGGAACTGACTAAGTATATGGGGTGGTTTCGTGTGGTAGGTGATGTGACAAAGGGTAATCATTTAGCACCATGGTAGAAAATATGGTGCTCAAACACTATTTAACATTCATAGTTTGTGTGTCATCCATTGACCTGAGCCAAGGGAAAAAATTGGGGCTTCTAAAAAACTTGTCCAATTTGGATGATTTGACAAGCAATTATTTAGTGTTTTTTTCTTCGGATGCAATAGTGAGCTCCAATTTATTGTAGAATGCTTCTACAAAGAGCTACCTATAAAAACTAACTAATAACTTGCAATATTCATACCTTAATAGTTTTGATGCAGAGCCACATATACTCTATGCCTGCATTACCCTGAAAAAACCTTAACATACATTTCCCATTGTATGACATACACTCATTTGCTTAGGTTTCACTTTACTTGCCTATCGGCAAGACCTAACATCATCGGCCGAACATCACAATGTTATCCCGACCGCTTATCTCCCACCGATATACATAGCATCCACTCCTATCGCCAAGACATGACCTATCGGTAACACATTATCGCCTTCGCCCAATAGCCAAACTCTTCCCGATACACTTATTGGCTAACATTGTCGTTGTGACAAATGACTATCAGCAACCTCTCTAGATCTTACGCTGAAACACTTCTCACTTCGATGAAGCCCTTGACTTATTGACCATCGGTAACACATCCTCCCATCGGCACCACCTTTGTTTCCTCTGTCGATCGCTATCCTCTTGTCGATGGAGAATCACCTTTTCGCCTATCGGCGGGACCTTCACTGTCGGTAAACACCTTAAACCTCTTGCCGATATCCTTTGTCTCCCCGACACATCGCCCTTGGTTGCCTATCGGCAACACTCTATCTATCGGCCACTTCGCTTGAAGTCTCCTCGATGGCTGCTCTCTCTCCGATAAATTTGCTTATCAGCCAACACAACATTGTCGGCCCACGATGGAAATGCCACCCCGATCTACCAACTCACGCCGATGCGACCACAACTTCCTTCGTTGTGATTTCTATCATCGGTAAAGCATTCACTCCTTCTGCCGATCACCTCTCTCATACCGATGGTGTGCGGAACTGTATGTCTTGACACTCATACAATGCAACATGCATCTTTTTCCAACTTGTTGCACACTAGCGATAGCCTGATCTCTTCCCTGGGTGGTTTCTCAGACCCAACACAACCAAAATGCCTAGCACATACCCATGCTAGGGTTTCTCAGTATCTCTCGACGGTGATCCTGCAAACAAGCATGCGAACGAACATAAAATACAAATGAAACCCTAAACTATTGTACATAGCCATTCCTCTGATTCACAGAATCAACCAGAGGAATGGGGCAAAGAATCCATTCGGCCAAACAAAACAACAAATCAATTACACAGTAAAATCAAATAGGATCTCTTATTTCTCTATCAGAATGGTGATTACAATTGCTCTGTTTCTCAGTACAACTGACTGATTGCAACTCCCAATCTCTATCTCCTCTAAATCAACCGATCTAGGGTATTTATCCAATGACCCTCGGTAGTACAGACTTGGTCCCAAGCAGCTAGGAACCATAACCAACTAACAAACTGTAACAACCTAACAAACTTGCACATTGACCTAGATACAAACTAAATATTGGTCCAAGCTGACCTTATTACAATGCATTAGTCTTATAAGACCTTCTTGGAAACATCAACAAGACTTAAAACTAACTAACTGCCTCATGGAGGCCACTGTAAGGTAGGTGCACCTGCACCATACTCCCCAACAGAAAAAGAACTCATGCCCCATGAGTTCAATCTTGGAGAAATTCCACCTTTACTCTTTGCCATCTCAGTGCTTTGAATTGTTCCAGCTTTATCCTCTGCTGTCTCTTGGCTGCTCCAAGATTTATGAACTGCAACTTGTTGTTTTGCAAGTAAACCCTCATGCCTGTCAATGTAGGCTCTGCTCACACATACCCTGTGTTTGCCAGTCATTTTGTCCATCACCTCTGTTTGAACAGCTGGGTGAATAACCTTGGTAGTTGCTTCTTCAATTGCTGTAGAATCTGGTTTCTTATCGACTGTTATAGGACAAACAATAGTCCCAACTACAATCACATCCTTGTCTTGCCAATCAATTTGTGGCTACTCAGAAACCTGTTGTTTGGTCTGTTGTTGACCTCTATCAGTCAAAACTGAAATCTTCTTCAAACTCTGATCTCCTTTCCTTGAGATATCATCAACTGCTGTTATGCCTGGGGCTGTAGGCATCTGCACAAATTCCTTCTTACCTACCAAAATAATCTTTGCTGTCTTCATTGCGTTAGCATTTTCTTGCAATGGTATCAACACAATAGTTTTACCATCTTTCTTGATGGTGTAGGTATTTGCATACCCATCATATAGTACCCTCCTATCAAATTGCCATGGCCTACCCAGCAGTAGGTGACAACATTCCATGGACAAAATGTCACACAAAACTCTATCATGATATTCTCCAATCTGAAAATCAACATATGCCTGTTCATATACAAAAAGTGATTGACTATCACTCACCCAAGATGCCTTGTAAGGGTTTTGATGTGGAATCCTTTCCAAATTCAGTTTATCCACCATTTCCTGAGATACCATATTGTCTGTTGAACCAGTATCAATGACAACCGTACATACTTTACCTTTGCTCTTGCATGTGGTCTTGAAAAGAGCTTTTCTTTGCATCATATCCTTTGATGTCTTCAAGATTGTCCTTCTTAACATCAATGCTTCTCCCTCCTCATGATATCCATAATTGTCAGGAGCTCTATCTCCTTGATAAGTGTTTGAACTTTGCACACTTTCCTCTACTTTCTCCTCTTGCACAAGTTGTACTCTCTTGTCATTCGTTCTATCATCTTTGGATGATGAACCTTGTCTTTCTGGACATTTGAAAAATGGATGACCAAACTCACCACAGGTGTAACACTTTCCTGAAAATGTAGTAGAACCTCTACCACCTCCAAATCTGCCTCTGGTACCCTTCCATCCACCTCTGAAATCAAACTGTTCCTGTCCTTTACAGTGTCTTCTTGACTCTCATTGCCTTGTCTTATTGTAGGAGCTGATCCTCTTCCTCTTATATTGCTACCTCTTCCTCTCATGGATTTATCTTGTCTTCTATTCATCTTTTCTTCAATCCTGATTGCCATTTGATAACAATCCTCCACACTCTTAGGGTTATCTAGAACTAACTCATCCTGTATGTTCAATCTCAAGCCAGCCAAATATCTGGCAACCTTTTCAACCTCATTCTCATGATGACCAGATCTCATACTCAACTTGTAAAACACCTCAGTGTATGCCTTCACATCCATTTCCTTTTGCCTTAAAAATTGCAGCTTCTTAAACATCTAAATTTCATAATCCTTGGGCAAGAATTTACCTTTGATCCTTGCTACCATTTTGTCCCATGAAGTGATCTTTGACTTGCCTTGTTTCCTTCTCTTGGATTGTACATAATCCCACCATACCAAAGCATGACCTCCTAACTTGGTCTTTGCAATCTTTACCTTCTGATCCTTAGCAACATCTTCACATTCAAAGTGATTATCAAGTGCAGCAATCCAATCCAGTACCTCTTCTTCATTTAGACTCCCTGTGTACCTAGGAACATCAATCTTTACTTTAGGTTTGTCACTCTGAACTGCCTTTAATAGTTTTGCAAACCTCTGGTCTTCAACATTCAAATCTTCATCTACCTCTTCAAATTCTTCATTAGCATTATCTTCTTTCTCAGATTCACTGTCTTCTACTTCTCTTTTTGTTCTTCTCCAAGGCTACAAGCTTGGCTTGAAGTGCTTCAGCAAGCTCCTTCATCTTTCTCATCTCTCTGGCATGTTTTTCCTTTATCTCCTGCAACTCCCTTGTAGTACCATTACCTTTCGGAGGTATTTTGTCAACCTCTCACTCCTCTACCTCTGTCTTCTTAGTGACATAATCAACACACAAACAACCCAGACCTTTTGCTGAGCTCTGATACCACTATGATGCAGAGCCACATATACTTTATGCCTGCATTACCCTGAAAAAACCTTAACATACATTTCCCATTGTATGACATACACTCATTTGCTTAGGTTTCACTTTACTTGCCTATCGGCAAGACCTAACATCATCGGCCGAACATCACAATGTTATCCCAACTGCTTATCTCCCACCGATATACATAGCATCCACTCCTATTGCCAAGACATGACCTATCGGCAACACATTATCGCCTTCGCCCGACGGCCAAACTCTTCTCGATACACTTATCGGCTAACACTGTCATTGTGACAAACAACTATCGGTGACCTCTCTAGATCTTACGCCGAAACACTTCTCACTCCAATGAAGCCCTTGACTTATTGACCATCGGTAACACATCCTCCCATCGACACCACCTTTGTTTCCTCTGCTGATCGCTATCCTCTTGTCGATGGAGAATCGTCTTTTCGCCTATCGGCGGGACCTTCGCTGTCGGCAAACACCTTAAACCTCTTGCCGATATCCTTTGTCTCCCTGACACATTGCCCTTGGTTGCCTATCAGCAACACTCTATCTATCGGCCACTTCACTTGAAGTCTCCCCAATGGCTGCTCTCTCTCCGATAACTTTGCTTATTGGCCAACACAACATTGTTGGCCCACGATGGAAATGCCACCCTGATCTACCAACTCATGCCGATGCGACCACAACTTCCTTCGTTGTGACTTCTACCGTCGGTAAAGCATTCACTCCTTCTGCCAATCGCCTCTCTCATACTGATGGTGTGCGAAACTGTATGTCTTAACACTCATACAATGCAACATGCATCTTTTTCCAACCTGTTGCACACCAGGGATAGCCCGATCTCTTCCCTGGGTGGTTTCTCAAATCTGACACAACCAAAATGCCTAGCACATACCCATGCTAGGGTTTCTCAGTATCTCTCGACGGCGATCCTGCAAACAAGCATGCGAACGAATAGAAAATACAAACGAAACCCTAAACTATTGTACATAGCCATTCCTCTGATTCACAGAATCAACTGGAGGAATGGGGCAAAGAATCCATTTGGCCAAACAAAACAACAGATCGATTACACAGTAAAATCAAACAGGATCTCTTATTTCTCTATCAGAATGGTGATTACAATTGCTCTGTTTCTCAGTACAACTGACTGATTGCAACTCCCAATCTCTATCTCCTCTAAATCAACCGATCTAGGGTATTTATCCAATGACCCTCGGTAGTACAGACTTGGTCCCAAGCGGCTGGGAACCATAACCAGCTAACAAATTGTAACAACCTAACAAACTTGCACATTAACCTAGATACAAACTAAATATTGGTCCAAGCTGACCTTATTATAATGCATTGGTCTTATAAGACCTTCTTGGAAACATCAACAAGACTTAAAACTAACTAACTGCCTCATGGAGGCCACTGTAAGGTAGGTGCACTTGCACCAAGTTTGGCCTTTGGTTGTTTGATTTGGATGAAATGAAAGGCTAAAAAATCTTTCTTGGATGCATTGACATGATGACGAGCTCATATTTTCTCTAGGGACCAACATGTTTCCAAAGAAAATACTTGTGAAAAACACCCTTCTCAAAAGATAAAACCCTCTATAAGAAAACCTAACGAGAAAAAAGAAGTAGCCTAATAGCCAAATCAATTCCTATACCATGTAAAATTTTAGAATCAACCCTAAAACCTCTATACAAGAATTTTGGTAATCAAACTAATTATTACAATAATTGTCTATGCACATAAGTAGAAATTGACAACACATGAATAGAAATTTGTATTCTCATTCCTTACTATTCAAAAGAAAATACACTTTAGCCTCTTGGATAGATGAGTCAAAATAACAAGTGTCTAAAAGAGGTTCACTTAATTGGATAAAGAGCGGATATTTCAACTTCATTCTTAAAAACTATTTAAGATTGCATGGGTCGTTGTGTCGTTCTTTTGTAAAAAGTTGAGGCCCCTTTCAAAACCTCTTTATCTTAATAAAAAACATTCCACTAAAATCATTCATGGTTAACATTATTGGGGTATGTGTGTCATACTCCTTACAATTCTAATGTTCAAAATTTGATTATTTAATATTGTTTTTATTTATTATTTGTGAGCCTAAATGGGAAATGGCATCCCACTTATGACTTGGCCATTATGCCATGTGAATGCCTTATTATGATATGAATAATGGTGTGCAAGAGAATATCCTGTCATAAATGATGTGTAAGAGCATCTATGATGAAGCTAGTGGTGTAAGATATATTGAGACATGTAAGAGCATAATTGTGGGGGGGTTACATTGTTGACCAGGAATCTTGACCAATTTTATGATGCATGTTATGACATGTCATAGAGCATCTTTTGAGGAAGCTAATGCAACGAAAATGGAGCACCCAATTTGGTGAGTGGATTATGATAGAGTTATTGAGCATTATGACAATGCAAGGGCATATACTATTTTTAGCATGTTGATTCATCATGGAAGGGGCGTTAGAATTTGGGGACCATATTTGAGTCATGGTATTGGCCCATGGTTTGTGTTTACCACTTATGGTTTCATGTATTGGATCTCCTATATATTGGGTGCTTGGGTTGGATCTATGTATTGGTTGTATGATTGATTTGCAAGTACCGTTATATTGCTACTAGAGCTTCTCTAGAATCCAAATGTTGGTGAAACTCTTGTAAATGATATTGTAACCTCATAGTTGTTGAATAATACAATTAGTTTTGTTTTGGATTGTGAGGTTTTTCTCCTAAAATGTCTTTCCCCATATAAATCTTGTTATGAAACAATCTCTATGTATTCTTTTTTGTAACTATAAGATTAATTATTTTAGCACATACTTCCCCTCGAAGTTTAGTATAGGAAATGTATTCTGCACTATTACTTCCTTTCATATATTACAATTACCATGAATAAGAAATATATTTAATTGTTTACACAAACTTGAGTTGATTGACAACTAAACTTACATGAACAACCACAATAAGATTACAGTGCAATATAAATCACAACTTAATGATGTTATTATAAATAATCATCTTACTAGTACCTACTAAGGTAAGAATATTATAGGAATGAATATTTTAAAGGGCTTTGACTAGTTATTGATATTTGTGCTCTTTAACTAATTTTGTTTTCTTGGGGTTATTTTTCTACTTTTAAAAAATAAAAAATAAACAATTCTTAATGAAAACGGATAAAAAATTATTTATCTCAATTATTATTGGATGAAAAATTTGGGATCATCAAGAAAAGATTAACACTTTTTTGTAAGTCATCACAAAATGACAAGTGTTATAAATGCTTAAGTAATCATTAATGTTTATAACAACTGACTAGTACCATCTTTGCTACAATAAATAAATAAATTATTATGATTCGAAACAATACTGAGTTGTTTATTACAAATTAAACTTAATAATTTATTATGATGTTGAGAATTAGCTGCGAGATGTACATGACAAGTGTATTGTAGGCCAAAGAGAGGTTGATCCTAATTATGACCACCTCAACCACTACCACACATGTCTTGAGGTGGGTATTGCATCTCACTTATGCATTTGATTTGAGTATTTCTTTGTAGGAGGCCTTATTTACAAAATGTAAAGTGTAGTTGCATTCGATTTAGTTGACATGATGTACTAGTGCATTCAAGTTCTAGACGAGTTGGTGATGTTAGCTAGAATCTTCAGCACAATAGTAGTAATGAGACTACTTCTCTACTTGAGAGGCATGGTATTCATACAATTCCTTGGCTGGTGGAAGGCTTTCTTTCAATTAGTTCTACTATTACAAAAAGGAATTAGTTAACAAATCAAACAATTTAATAAATAACAAACACATGCAATACGAACTATTGTTACTATTACAAATTAAAAACATATCAATATAATATATATTTTCATAATCAAAACGATCATTTAACCAAACTACTAACATATATCTAATATTTAAACATAGTATAATAACCCAAAAAAATCTTAAAACTATACTAATAAACATGATATACCTAGTACCATTGGAAAAAACAAAATTTTCCCGAAAACCAAGCATAACTACAACAATCATAGCTTGCATATCCCAAAGGTGGGGGACAATGTGAGCCATGCCTCGCTAGACATTTCAAATCTGACTTATTGTTCGGAGCTGAAAAGAATAAGAAATCATTGAGGTGGTACACAATCATTTAGTATTTTCCCAAAGCCAACAATGAAAATGGCTGCTAATGAATAAAATAAAATAAAGACGTTGAGAAAAGGATTTAACACATTTTGTATGCTTTCACATTCTTGTTTATCGCTATCAATAAAGCAATGTGTTTGGGTGGAAAACAGCTGGCAACCGCTGGATAGATTTGACAGTCCACTTTGGATTCTTTTATGACAAAGCCACTAGGTACCTAAAATCAAATAATATGATTTAATGCAAAATTTTATATGGAACCTAAAGTAATAATGTCATTTTTCAAAGAGGGCATCTCATATTATGAAATTTATTTTTATTTTCATATATTTTAAAAAAAGGGCATGTATATCAAGAGATCAACATATAACATATTATATATTTAGATGGTGTTTTTGTAATGGATTACATATAAGACTTAAAATTATGTTGTTAAATCTTGATAAAAGTATCATAGAACATTATTATGTTTATTAAAAAAAATTGTGTGGATTAAAAGTAAGGAAAATATATTTAATGTGGGTATATATCATCTAAAGACTATTACAAAAGATAGGTACTTTATAAGAATAAGAATATATCATATTAAAGAAACTTAATAAGTGGGGATTATATAAATTTTTATTTTATGTTCAAGATGATTTGATTGCATCAAGTACTATCTTCTAATTTATTTAGATAGATTTGATTACTTGAGTGGATCCATGATTATATGTTAATTAAGGCGAGTATAAATATTTTAAGATATTTAACTAGCTCAAAGGTGTTATGTATCATCTATGTCAAATTTCAATGAATTAAACAGTGTCAATGTCATGGGTATAATTTGAATGGTCTAGGGTGTCCCAACAATAGAATTGCAGTTGAGGACATTTGATCCCCTAGACCTCTTGGCCTTGATCACCCTCACACACATGGTCAGCCAATTGCCATATCCCCAAGGGTATATTATGAGGGGTTTGCCTCACCTTTAGATGGTGTTAAAAGTTCCTTTGAGAATAACATCATAGTTGAGATGTGTTTCTAATGATACAACCATCTTTCCTTATGGCCTACTCATTGACATCACTACTCTTATGCATCATGTTGCTATACTCCCCTACACCTCATGCACTTAATGCCTAAGCCACCATGCTTGATTGTGGTTCTAGTAGCCTTTGGTGTGGCTCAACCTATTGTTGTAATAAAAAAACATTGCATCTTGCAGCTCAACCTTAAGTGTTGCTCTATTGCCACTCTATGAATGGAACTTAATTCACACTATACTATTGGCCTAAGAGGGAACAATCCATGGAATAACTATTCTCTTCTAGAAGTTTAAACCTAAGGAAAGTAAAAAATATTTTTGTTTTAAAATTTCAAAATTGGGGGAGCAAAATTCATCCATTAGTGATATTTTTTTTGTATTTCCAAAAATACAAGTTTTTGGAGAGATTTTTATAGCTCCCACAGTTACCTTAGGGTTTTGTGAAAATACCCATAATATTCAATTTGATCATATGGAGTGAAGAGTTAGAACCTAATGTTTGATCCATCACATCCTTGTATCCCAACATATAATTCAGTGGACCAATATTGAAAAAATTGCCCTTACACTCATTTTGCAATTTTCATTCATAACCTAACTAGAATTGACTATATGCTTTCTAGCTTTTCAATCTACCCCACTTTTCAAATCTTGGATGTTAAATCTCCAAGATTTGATACAATGTCATAATATATATAATATTATCCTTATCCAATGTGCTTAATACTTTTGATAAGTATTAATAAACATTCACAAAAACTCCAATCCATTAAAAACTCATAGACTTTAATCTATAAGAATCCATGGAATAACATGTAATAGTAGAAGAGATAAAAGATATGATGATATAAAAGTGTACTGAGTATCATCATGTAGCACATAGATTATGAATGATAGATAGGGGATGTCTCCTATAAATACAATATGAGTTCATACGCTTAGGTCAATTTAATCTTGTACCAATCCCCTATATACAAAATATGTGCTAGGTTCAATGTATCACACCATGAGGTATGACCTATAGTTGTGGAACCTATTTAAGTAAAAGGTGTATTTCACACAAGTTCACTAACAAGTTACCCAAGGACCAACACATAAATTGGTGTCCCATGGAGACAAAATTCAATCTCAAAATTAAACAACCCAAATAAGAGGATAGTAAAATATATTTTAAAAATGTACCAACATAAATTATATGTTATTGTATTATTGGACAAGCTACACCAATGGGTATTATTGGATGAAAAATTGAATACAATTGAAAGAATTTTGTGTCTTATAGACTTGTAAAAAATATTTGTCAAGTCAATTACTGTTGAATAAAATATAACCTTTCATCCCAAATATAATAATGCTTGAAATTATGCATCATGAGAATACATATCCATTCTTTTAAATCTTTAAATTTTCCACTATTTTAAGGATGAACTGCACTATGCTTAGTTTGTTTCCCATCATTGACCAAAATAGTTTTTAATAAAAGTTAATAAAGAATCTAGTTTGGCATGGAGGTATCTTTAATAGCTATAAAGTTTGATCTTTAATAACTTAATTCAAAATATTTGAGTTGAGATATTTGTTTGGCATGTAACAAGAATGCAAACCTTATAAAATATATCCTCTAAAGCACTATATCCTTAGCATGCTTAGAAGTAGATGAAAATGATTGAATATTCATAAAAATATATTTTGAAGATCTATTAGGTATAAACAATGGAGAATTCTCTTCATTTCTTATTGGTGGCTTAAGCATTATACAAGTGATGCATTACTTAATGTATTTTTGCAACATTTAATCATATATATAGCCCAAAGAATACATCCTCAATACCATTGAAATGTTTTTTCTCCAAATTGATCCACTACTTTTCTAAAAAGTTATTTTCAATTGAGATATCAATTTTGATGTTCTATCTAATACAAGATACACAAATGTTGATAGTAAGACACAAGTACATCTTTGGAGCTAACTTCTTGAAGAGGGAGGAGTGGTAACAATATAAGGAATTTTAGGTAATAGAAATGTGAAAGATAATAAGAGACATTCATGTGGTTAATGTTCAATTTATTGAACATTATTTCAACAATAGCTACTTATTTGTGTTAGGACCATTTCATAGAGTTAATGGTTTATTTTTCCACCCATCCCACTTACAATAACAATTAGACTTGGAAGAGTGAAAATTATTATCACTATCAAGTGCAAACTTTCACAATTTCAAGCCTACTTAAGTTTTGAATCCCCAAATTAAACTGTAATGGTGAAAATTGCATACCTTGAACTTTTCTCTTCATTTTGGGCTTCTTTGACTTGGTTATTCTTTATGCAATGACAAGTGTACAAGTGGCATGATTTTTGCTAAAAGTTGGCACACAACTTGAACCTCACCTGATTCCACTTGCACTCACTCCTCGGGACTAGTCTTGATCCTTAGTTTTACGCATTACACATTTAGATTCAAATTCACAATTTGAATAAATAACCTAGGTTAGTTACACAATTTGTGGAAATGACCTCAAGAACTATAGTTTTTATATTCAAAATTTAGGGCACCCCTAATCCTTCTAGTTATCCATTATGTGTCAACTTGAAGTATGAAACATTTCATTTGTGTCCTTTGGATTTGTATTTAAGAACTGAACCTAGTTCATTTTGAGGATACTAGGGAAATCATCTAAAAAGAGCATTTAAAGTATATTCATTTGCATAATCAAAGCATTTATTACTGTATTACCTACTTGCATCAACATCTAGGGCATCTAATGCATGTTTTTTGCTTATCTTCAATCATTGTCAAAAGTTGTTAACTTAGTATCCAAGGGGTTTGATAGGTATATTCCATACCATTGGAAAAGTCCTAACCACAAAACTAAGTTTGTATGTAGAAATAGATATAGGAATTCAAGGCAATTTGAAGGAAAGTATTTAAAGAATTACAAAGACCAGATCCATACATCCATTTCAAATCCAAAATTGCATAGGCTAGATACATAAGTGTGCAGTCAATCCCATAGATGAAAAAGTATCTAGTGACAAACAATGATTATGCAGATCCCAAGGAATTCATTTGTTCAATCCTTTTTTTTTTGCATATTGATGAACAACTTTTAACCATCTGCTATAACATATCTACATTGAATTTTTAGTAAGTACTACCTTTAGTTTATTTATAATTTAATTTCTACATTTATTTTAGCATTACACTATAGGTAGATACCAATGCCATACATATTAAATCCTAGGGTAATTATTTGATTTTATGGTGACTGATTACTTTGACCTAAGGTTTTATTTTAAAAATGATTTTATTTTCCCTTTTATTTTGGTGAACCCTATGCTCTTACACCCCTTAAGGTTTATCTTTTAGTTTTGATTTTATTATTATTTAGAACTAAGACTAATTATATTTTCTAATCTATCCATAGATACTCTTTATTTATTGTTGATTATCTTTCTAGTGCTTGTTTATGTCAAGAGCTAGTTGAAACACTAATTTACCTTTGACAAGAAGTGTTGGCTTAAACCCTCATATGGCTTCTCATTCCATTGATTAGAAGATCCACATTCATGATAATCATAATGACCAATATAATTTTGATCTTGATACACATATGGATAAGCAAGATCTTTCTCTCACTAGACAAATACATTTTTAAGAGCTAGCTAATGCTACTTCTCCTTTATAATTAGCTACATCTCTTTATAATTTATTAATTAGTGCACCCTTTGCTACAGAGATTCTTCATGCCATTGGTACTATGATGGCTTCTTATAACTCTTTTCATGGTACATCTTCCCCTATTTCCCACCCAACCTTCCTCTTCCATTAATCCCTCCTCTCCTCAGCTCAAGGTAGATCCCCTCATTATGCCTACTTCCCATTTTACTACTTATAGTAGGATTCCCACTTCCCATGTTCTATATTCTAGTGTCCTCATTACCTCTTCTTCCTCTAGTGTTATACTTGCCTCTTATCACATTAATTATATCCCTTTCTATTCATCCATTAGTACCATCTCTTCATCTTTCCTTACTAGTATCACACCTTCCTATTTGCCTTCTAATGTTACCTTTCATCCCTTTAGTTTCATATCCTTACCTCATGTTTCTCATCCCCCTTATACTCCCTCTATTGTTACCCATGCTACCACTAACACCGCTATCCCCACTTCCACCCTTGATGAATTATTACAAAATCTAGTTAGAAATGAGAAGAAAACTGATTCCATACCTAGTGGGCAAGATGTTATTACTTATTTTCTGGCACATCACACACCTCTTGCATTTGAAATTGTGACCTATCCACTAATTGTTTATGGCACCTTGCTTTGAATTGTATTTTCAAGCCTTTGATGAAACATGCTTAGATTATGCTTATGATGAAAAGATTTTGGATAAGTTATTTCCTTGCACTCTAAGAGACTATGTTATCCAATGGTTCTAATCTTTAGCTCCTAGATCTATCCACTCTTTTGTAGAGATAGATACAACTTTCCTTAACCATTTGAACATGAACACGGGTTTCAAAACTACTATTTCTAATTTATTTGATTGCACTTAAGGTTCCAATGAACACATCAATGCTATCATTTTTCAATCTCTTTGTGCCAACATGAAACACCATCTCCTTGATGATGAGTTATAAAGTATTTTCACTAAGGGCCTATTTTTCATATTTGAGATAGCGTATACAAACAATATGCTTCTTTCATGGACCTTTGTGCTCATGTCAAGAATGTAAAACTTAAGGTGCTTGCTTCCAATGGTTTAAAATTTGGGTCCTACTATACATCCTCCATACTTTCTTACCCTTCCAAATTTCAAAAAACACTTTACAAAAGGATAATAACAAAAAAAAACCAAACCTAATGCTAATCATGCGACTACTAATTCTAATGCTCTTTCTTTCAAGCCTCAAACAACAAGAAATTTCACAAGATTAAGTGAACCTCTAAAAAACACTCTTCAACATTTATTAATGCTAGCTTGATCTTTCTCCTTCCTATTCATCCATTGGATCCATCTAGAGGACTCCCTAAAAGATATAATGAAAATGATTTTGTAATTATGATAGTGTTATTGGTCATCACACATAGATTTGTATAGTTCTAAAACATAAGGTACAAGATTTAATATATAATTATGCTACACATATTGATGGTGATAATGATTGGGGAAATCATTCAATTTCCCTACCAAATTAAAATTTATACAAATCTTTTTCCTTCACATTCTCAATCTAACGATATAAAATTTTCAACTGGTGCCCAAGCATTTTGCCAATTCTATAGCCCATACACATATGGATATAGATTTTATGGATATACAACATTTTGGTTCATCTTCCCATGCTCCTATAAATACTTTTGTGGGGATGACTCATGATAGAGCTTCTTCTCCTACTACACCTCCAATTATCTCATTTTATGTTTAGGAGATTCATCAAAAAAATACTATGGACCATTATATGATCATGGTACTATCCATGGTCATTCGTGCAATGGTATCCTCATCAATCTAGTGAGTCAGTTTAACATTTGCATGAAAGAATTTTAAATGATCATCATTTGTAGTAGATATCTATGCACATTTAGGTATTTCACTGAAGATGCCTAATAGTATGCTCAATGATACTTTGGTTTGCATAATCTTACCTCTCTACGTGGGGTTCAAGGAGATTGAAGTCGTGTTTCAATTTATTCCATCTTTTAATAGATTTTCTATGTTACTTGGAAGATATTGGCTTGAGCAACTAAGGGAGGTTCACTTTATGGCTCATCAATGCCTAAAATATGTTCATGGTCAAAGAATTTTCAAAGTAAAGGGAGATGCATATGTTTGTTTTTGAATTGAGTCATTTCACACTTGATACATATGCAGACATTCTTACAGAAGCTCTCTATGAATGCGAGGATATGGATCATTATATGCAAAGGACCCAAGATCAAGTTGCAAAGAAAAAATGGAGCAAATGAATCCCTCTTCATGGCCTCCCAAGGTATCTTAAGAGAAGAAAACAAGTTGCAAGTCTTGTCCTCCACCACAAGGAGAACACAATCAAGATGTTTCTCATCCTCCATATGTAGTAAAGCAAGGAAGGTTTGACCCCCATTCTCCTCTGAAGAATAAACAAGACTTGACAATCCTATTGTTTCATCTTCCAAGGGTACTTCCTACACATGGGTTCCAAAGAAAAATAAAATAAAATTCCAAAGCTACAAGTAAATCCTAATCCAAAAACATGAGCTATAGATAAAGAATGGTAGCACACCCATCCCTCGTATCTCAAATAAATTTACTAAAAACAGTAGCCCTTATCTTAATGAAATTCACTTAATTGAAGGTAATTACAAACCGCAAAACTAAAATAAAGATGATTTTATCTCCCTTTCAAATTTGTAACAGCTTCTTTTAGGTCTCTAGCCCCTCTTTAGGTCTTCTAAATCTACTTGTTTATCCCATTCAAAATCATTACACTACTTTTTTCCAATAATATAATTATCCGTTTTATAAAAAACAAAAAATAAAATAAAAAGCCAATTAAAATTAACTTTTCATTAAGTCCTCCAAGAAAATTTATATATGTTTCACATTCCAAAGGGAAACATGGTGACCCAATCACCAGTAGACCTTTCAAATCAATGATGTTACTTCTTTTTCCCAACGTTTAAAACTAAAAAGAAAAATTGGCTGCTCTCGAATAAATTAAAGACGTGATGAAAAGTAAAAAACATCTTTTGTGTTCTTTACTCGTTTTGTTTTTTTCTCTTGACTAGGATAGAAAGCGATCTCTATTCGGAGACAGTTGTCGCCCATAACAAAGCTGGCAGTGACTCCAACGACGTGACATGCATGGCCACGTGTTATCCATACCATGGATGGAAAATGTTGGAGCCTTTGGATTCTCTTAGGAGAAATGTTACCCCTACCTATTTGTTTTCAAAACCTACCTAGTGAATTTGTTCTATATTGTGTATAGATGACACAACTTTGAATCTATTCTTTCATCATCCTACCTCACTTCCTAATGGTTTAGATTATCTCTCATTTCAATTCATACATTTTGTATTAGATTTTAAGTGTAGATCTATCTGTTAGATGGAATTGCAGACACAACAAATGGAAATCGAAATTTATAATAACAATTATAATACAAGTTAAATTTGTCTATTAGTGTTTGATAGGGAGTATTAGGACGATGTCATATAAAGGACCTCTCCCAAAGCTCCAATATGCATTTTAGAATGATTGTGCAAGTTGATTTTTCTATTAATAAACAACACAATTATTAGATTTATATAAGAAAAGAATGAATACAATACTATGTGAGTATGTTTAACACTTTGCAAAGAGTGTGAGGAAAAAAAGACTATTAAAGGATCCCTCTCCAACCTTTGATAAGCAATTTTAGGCTTAGTTGTGGATGAAAACAATTATTAGATGTTTGGATTGACGAGAATATGAGCTATGAGCTATCAATTAAGCGAAACTTGAATCTCCAATATCTATGTTTGTCCAAAACACATAAAATGATAAAATGAGAAAAGTTGCAATAATTACTTTGTAAGAAAAGTTGTCAAATTGCAAAGTTACTATAAGAAGCAAATTTATAAGAAAGTTTCTCAAGGTTGTTTGATTGTTTGAAAATAAAGCTTTACCTACTTATTGAAAAAAAAATGTTGCTACATTGCTTTGACCATAAAAATATAATTTTTGACAAGAAATGTTGTTGAGTAGTTTTGACAATAAAAGTTGAAATGTTCCTTATGCTAATCAAAGGTAAATCAATTAATCAAAATCAATATAAACCTACTCTAAAAAACTTAAACTAACTCAAATCTATTTCAATAAATTAGAATTACAAATCTTAAATTAAATCCAAACTTGCAACAAAATGTTAAGAGGCCTAGAGTGAAGAAATGCAATTTCCTCATATCTAAACACCTTTTATGATTTTGTGCATACAACCAACTGGAAATGCCTCCAAGAAATGGCGTTGTCCTCATTTTCACCTACACTTTTAAATTAAAATTGGATCTCTGGTCCACTAATGATGGATTTGAGCATAGAGATGCACAATGAAGAGAGCTTAGGATGAGGATCACAAACATGGTAAGGACACACAACAATGATCACATACATGTGAGGTTTTGGAAAAAAAAGTTAAAATGAATGAAATGTTATGTAGGGGCAACAAATTTGGACAAAGTTAGGATCAAAATGTTTGTGGGAATGGGTAGAATAAAATCCTACAATTTTAATTTTAAGTATTCATGTATGTGGTTTTAGGTTAGAGAGGCACAACTGGTTAAACTATCGAGTCATGATAAAGCTAGTACTAGGACAAATAATGAATTTACCACAACAATTACAAAGTCAATACCAACAATTTTGAAAATGATAACTGTTCAAAACATGTTTCGTTTAGCTTTGAAATTTTTAAGTTTTTAAAATTTTGACTTATGAGATCGATTTATTTAGTTTTCCTTGGTGCTGATAGGGGGACTACATCGTGTGGAATTAAGCCAAGGAGTAGGACTAGTTGCCTCATATTATGGATTTATTTACTCCTACATAGACCACTATTTTGGAGTGAGCTGGGTTGATGAGGGTAGCTAGGACTCCTCTAGTTTCACCATCTAGTAGAGTCTTATGTTATGTTTTGGCCTACTAGGATGCATACTAAAACATTTTCTAATTTCTATTGCTACAAGATAGTGGACTATTACTCTCATATACACTTGTAGAATATCAAGCGTTCTATTCACTAAGAGGAGATAAACTTTGAGCATCCCAAAGACCAAAGTGAGGCACTAGAATGGATGGTCTATGGGTGGAAGCATAAAGCTCTATCTCACTTGTGGGCCACTTCCAAAATCACAAATTTGGAGTCCTTCAAAATCAATCACCTTGAATCAAAGATTATGGAAAAGCCACATGGACACGGCCTTTAATTGAAGGACCTTTTATTAAAGGTCCTTCAATTAGAGGCTCTTCACTAGCTATATATATGATCATCTTGACCTTTACTAGCTTTATATATGATATTACATGGCCTTTGGTTAAAGGTCCTTCAATCAAAGGTGTCTATGTGGCAGTTGACTTCCTCCATTCCACATGTTAGGCTTTTGTTGGATAAAAGCTATTGATTTAGGCCACATTTTGCATGATCAAATGAAGTCATCATGACATGAAATTTTGCACAAACATAGCCCTCAAAATTAGATTTCTAAAAAGTAAAGGTTTTAATATATTTTATTTAATTATTATATTTATCTTCTATTTTCTAATCAACATAGGTTTATTGGGAAACATAAAGATCTTTATTTGACACATGTGAAAAAAAAATAATAATGAATTTTTTAAAGAAAAATACGATCACCCTCCTTATTCATGCCCTTTCAACAAAGATAATAATTTGGGTTATACAAAAAAGCTATTCATTAGGGGAAATATGTGTCTAAATTATAATTAATCTCATTTAAAATAGTAATAGATAAAATATGCAACAAAAATTGTACAAAAAATATGTATGTGTTCAAGAAATTATTGAAAGATCTTACTTCTATCTCAAGTTATTTGTTATGGGGAAATGCCACACATTATAAATACTATAAAGTAGAAGAAACAATTTATTAAAAATATTTAAAAAGTGAGACAAGTTATTTTAATTTAAAAAAAAAAAGATTTATAATCTGCATAGGAAATAACACAAATAATTAGTTTACATTGTCTTCAAATTCTTAACACTTTGCTTGCTATAATTGATACAAATTAAAAAAATTAAAATGTTGATTTAAGTGGTCCACTTAGGCCAAGAAGTGAGACACACCTTTATGTAATCACCCCTATTTTGGAGACTCATATAGTATTGGTAGGGATGCTAAGCGTGGCACCAATTGAGGTCCATTAAGCAGATGAGTATGCCTACTCTGCACAGTGATTATTGTAATGCCCCAAGCTTTCACCTAAGACATTAACGGTCAAAAAATAGATGAATATTTTTTTGTGATACAGTTGCAACACAAATGTGCCACAATGCACACCTACATACTAGAGATGCTACAACACAATGTAAGGACACTTGAAGTGTGTGATGTTAATGCACAAAGTATGACTACACAAGTGAAAGTCTTAACCTAGTCACATGATGACCTCACCACAATAACCATGTGGGAGGATATAATTTTACTCTAACCATGATGATCAGGTACTAGAACACAATCCCCTTCTCTCATGAATGAAAAGATTAGGATGAGAGTGGTACAATTCCTTATCACTCAAACCAAATATGACATAATCAAACATCCACAAAAAAATGGAAACACTGTCCAAACCTTAGGTTTACTTACGAGGTAGAAAAATTGGGAGATCCAAGATATCACCTAGTTATATAGTAGACTAGTCATTCTTGCTCAAATACACAACTTACAACACAAAATAATTGATAACTAATAAGGAACCTAAAATACCTTCAAACCAAGTAGATAGGTAGACAAGGCATACCCTAATGGACAACTCTTAGAAAACTTTATTGAAAAAGGTTGGGAAGTGCCCAATAACTTGAGATCACCCATTTTATTAGTAGAAATTACCCCTTAGGGTCTAGATCACCCCTTTTACTAGTGCAAACCTCCTCTTTCCAAAATGGGTGATTCAAGATAATGCATAGGTCCAAAATGCACAATAGGGTTCCCACAGGCTCTAAAATTAATTTTGAAGGTGGCAAGAGCCTCCTCTATAGGACTACAGTAATAGTTACCCCAAAAATAAGGATTCAATCCTCAAATACATGAACCAAGATTAAAAATTAAGAAAACAAGAGCATGGCTAGGCCAATCCTAGTCTTACACGCCCTAACACAAATAAGGCACAAATACCTCAATTGAAGTGTTGTTTTAAAATGGTTTGATCAAATGAATTTGAATATTTCTAGTCTTTCATTTACCATGTTTGAAAACCACAAAATCCATAAATTCATTGTAACCCAAAAGTTACTACTCATAAGCAATTATCTACACGGTTGAATGACTAACCCGTATATATACCTATTTATGCCTAGGATATCACCCAGGCCGACTTAGATAGCCCTATAGAAGCCTTAGGCCGACCTAAACAACTAAATAACAATATAATAATGATAATATGACTTAATTAAGAGTTAAGATAGCCACAAGCCGACTATTCATAACCATATACACTATAGAAGTAAGGGCATAACACACCATCAATCCAATTAGCCCAATGGTGATCAACACCACCCAACCATTTGGTACTTTGAGGCCCACTCCTTTGTACTAGGAGGTAATTGATCAGGTAATCATACAAACTCACACAAAGTAATATGGTTGTGATACAAGACCAATTCTTAAGTAATACATCAAATAAGCATACACATTTCAAACATGATATCAAACAATGGAAATGGTGTTAACCACTAATAGAACACAATGAGAATGGTGATAACCACCAATAACATGTAATGAGATTCACATACACACATCGAATATAAATGACTTGACAATATAAGGGAAGATGCTACTAGATGTAGGATGTAGAGTGTCATCATGAAGGTGTTAAATCTACATGGATTTGAGAAGATATCCTCAATGACATTCAAACAATCACAAATCGATTGCGAGAATGCCACTCACTATCATTCATGAACCCTCTCAAGGATGTTTGATACTAGAAGTGGATCTTGTCTTCATTATATTTATTTTTATTTGATTCCCATTCAATTTTATTTTTTTAGATTTTTATCCCCTCTCAAGCCTCATTCTCTTGGTTTTCATTCCAATTCAAATAGCGATGAGGATCCATTATAATTCTAAATCTAGAGCTCATCCTAACATAAAAAGGCCAAAATGATAAACAAGATTTACACAAAAAATGAGGTAAAAAACTAAGAAACTCATATCCAAAAGATACATAAACTCATTTCCGTAAGGAAATTTTTTGTCCTGCAAAATAAAAAGGTTTTGCATAGTCTAAATTTCAATTTTGACATTTTCAATGAAATCAAGAATTGTGCAAATTTTTTTAAAAAACACCATTGATGAACTTGGGAATTTCTTCAATTTAAAAAAATACAAATTTCCAAAAATGAAGAATACCCTTTAGAGAAAAAAAATGAGTAGTTTACTCTTTTTCAATCACATGATGATTTTAGAAAAAAATTACCATAGTTTTGACACTATTCTGCATTTTAAAAAAATGAAAACATATAATTTTAAATTTATACAAGAAGCTATTCTATAAATCTTAAACCAATTTTAATCATTCTCAAGGAAGTCATATGCCAACCACCTAATGTGGAGTATGGAAAAATAGGAAATCTATTTAAACATGTGCATATAAATCAAATGAGAATAATATCTTCACAAAGAAAAACCATCAATTAATGGAGATTTTTCTTCCTGGATGCAATACACAATCCTTTGACAATCCTCTTCAAGATCCAATCTAAAGCTCCCAATCCACAAGCTTGTGTCAAACATTTTTTTTGTAAAAAAAAGGCTCACACCATGGAGGATAGGAAAGAGAGAAACAAACAAAATGAACAAGTGTTTTCAAACGTGAATTTACTTTTCTTTTTGTCTAAAAAATACTTGAAACCTCCATTTCATTTTTTCCCTCCTTTCACATTCAAACTAGTTATTTTCCACAATTAGCTATTTTAGCAAAATAGATATTTTCATATTAGCTATTTTCATTTGAAATAACTAATTCATATTATTTCAAATAAATCTATTTGTCCTTTTAAATTGTCTTATCAATAAAATAATCTATTGAATTGCACAACACTTTATTCACTAAAACATTTGATTAAAAATCTCTTTTCAACATACAATATTAAAATGCAAAAGACCATTTCACTAAGGCATATTAAAAACCTATTAAAATATTTTCAACTCATAATCATATTAGATATTTTGCAAACACTCTAACACGCATTTTGAAGACAAACTAAATGCAAACATAATAACAACTAAATAAACTCATGCAAAGAAAACACACGCTTTTTGAGTTTAATCACAACACAAGAATCTGGAATCAACACTAATTCAAATTATGGTTTCATAAGGCTATATAGGATCATCTCACAACTCAAATCAAGTGAGGTATGAAGGTCAAGCACAACATATTTACCCATGTCGACCATCTCTAATTAATCATTGTTGGGGAACATGTACTTGCACACTTAGTTAAAACATTAGATATATATGCAACACACATGGATAGCTGAAGCACAACATAAAACATCTAATGTGATATAATATAATAAAATAATATCAAATAAATACATCAACTAAAAATCTTCTAATATTAACATAATCTAGATGCCATAGGTGCAGAAAATCAATAACCATAATAATCATAATGCTAAACCAAATAATATAATCACTTAATCAACATATCAAGTGAAAACAATGAAGATGAAATATAACTATTAGTTCAAACATCCAATCATAATGTGTATCCAAAACACTACCAAATGTCTCTATGTCAATGCAAAACATCATCAATAAAATATGGCATCAATATCAAAATAAGAATCAAACAACAAGATAAGGCACATGCACCTATGGGACTTACATTCCCCTCCCTTAAAACTAAGATTACTCCTAGAAGCTTGTAAAAAGGTGTGGATAGAAAACCTTCAACTACATAGCATCCTCCCAAGTAATTGATGTCTCATCATGTTGGTCGCTTTGGACCCTGACCTAATCTAGGTCTCAACCTTGAAGGCCAAGCCTTTGATACTACACTATATGGATGGGCTATAAAGAATGTTTCCCTCCCTCCTTGACCTACAAGGTACCCCAATTAAGAAAATATGTCACATCTGGAATATACTCTATGAGTGTAGAAACATGGAACACATCATGGATGCACAAGAGAGTAGGAAGAAAGGCAAGCTAATATGCGACAATACAAATCATCTCTAAGATCTCAAAAGGCCCAAGAAAGCACAATGCAAGATTAGAACATTTTCCATAATGGATCAAGCTCTTGTGTGGTTGCACTCTCAAAAACACGATCTCAAAAAGACAAATCTCGATTCAATCTCTTAGCATTGACATGATTCTTCTATCAATCTTGAGTACTAGGGTAAGTGCAAGAAGTTGGGTCCACTTTTAGTGGAACACTCGGGGCAAAATATTTTTGAAAGGGATGGATTTTGGCGATATGGCTGACAATTTTTTTTAGAATTTTTGGAGAAATTAAAACCCATTTTAGATGACAATGTCTAGTTTTAAAACATGTAATTTTTGTGTTGAACATATTTTTCTATTTATTATTTATTTTTTAAACAAAAAGCTTTAAAAGTTTTGGAAGGAATGGACTTTGGAAATATGGCTGACATTTTTTTTTAGAATTTTTGGATGAAATTAAAATCCATTTTAGATGACAATGTCTAGTTTTAAAACATGTAATTTTTTGTGTTGAACATATTTTTCTATTTATAATTTATTTTTTAAACAAAAAGCTTGAAAAGTTTTGGAAGGAATGGACTTTGGCAATATGGCTAACAACTTTTTTTAAGAATTTTGAGATGATGTTACAATTAGTTTAGCTTAAATTATGTTGGCCATACACAAGGGTTTTTTAAAAACACAAATTAGGGCTAGTAAAAAAATAATTAAAAAAATATTTACCAAAAAATTACAAAAAATATCCTAGCCAAACTTCAACATCATATGCATCTTTCCACAAAAGGAATTAGAAAAATACTTTCGTTTAGGTCAAATTATGTTATCCATACACATGCATGTTTTGGCCCAAACCATACGACTTTTAAAAAGCCACTTTTTGTACATCCTATACAAAAGCAACTGTGACAAAATTTGATTTTTAGGAAAAAGACCCACTTTTTGGCCAAAAAGTGAACCCAACTTATTGCACTTAGCCAATTGCTCTCTAATTCAAACAACTTGTTGCTCCATTTCTTGAAGCATCTCAAGTCCAAGGGCAACTCGATCCTCAAACTTGTCTAAACTCACAAAGTTTGACAAGGATAGCCATGCTAAAAGAACTTTGAAAACCATTATTTTATGCAAACTCAACAAGGTATAGATAGTCCTCCCACTTGGAATGCTAGTCCATAATGTACATGTAGAGAATATTTTTTAGCACCTAATTCACCCTCTCTATCTAACCATCTATCTCTAGGTGATAGGCCAAGCTAAAGTTAAGTTGAGCACCTAATGTATACTTTTTTTTTAAAACCAAAGGGGTAAAAACTTTATTAGAAATCAGAAAAGAGCATTACAATAATAACCAAGGGACCCAGCCCTAGAAAACAAGGCGAAAACCCCACAGCATAAAACTACATCAACTATCCCCATGTATCCTCCTATCCTCCTCCAAGAACCGGTCTAAATCTAGATGCAGCTCAAGGTTAACCTGATCCCAATCCTCAACCTTCCAACCACTATCATGCTGAGAGGCCCATTTGGCCAAGCAGTCGGCAGTGCGATTCCACTCCCTCGGGATGTGAACAAAGGATGCTTGCTCCATCCGAGAACTAACCTGAAGAATCCGCTGAACCACTGAAGCCAACTGCCAATTAATATCAGATATCTTTCTCTCATTCAAGAGATTAATCAAAATCTGTGAATCAGCTTCACATATAACTTTTCTCCCTCTCAATAGCATGCAAAATTGCTAGACCCTCCATGAAGTTAACAGTCTTCACCCCCTCATGTATAGAGAATAGAAAAATCACTGACCCAGCTGAGTCCCTACCAACTCCACCAATTCCAGCAGGCCCAGGATTTCCCCTAGAAGAACCATCAGTATTGATCTTTAAAAATCCATTGGGAGGAGGTAACCACCTTCCAACCCATTGAACCCTCTTTTTCCCATGCCTACAGTTCCTGGAACTGACAAAAGAAGAATGAATTTCTTGAAGACCCAGTCTGGCCACCAACTCCTGATCGCCTCTCTCCAAGGGGGAAACCACATCACATTTAGCTACAACTGATTCCTGCACCATTCCTAGCATACGCATCCAAACTTGCCGACCCACCAACTTCTGATCACGAAAAATTCGGCGGTTCTGCTCCAGCCAAATCTGCCAAAGCAGAAAGGTAGGACCCACGAACCAAACTTCCTGCAAAAAGGAAGCCATAGAAGGAGGTCTTCCCATACTATCCCAGAATTCAACCAAAGAGCATGCATGAATACAAGGAAGCTTCCACACCTCCCACCACCAATGCCAAAGCTGCACAACAAAGGGGCATCGGAAGAACAAATGCGAAGAATCCTCTTTCGCTCCTCCACACAAAACACAAATTGAAGGTCCTTGAAATCCCCGTTTACGAATGTTATCCCAGGTCAAACACCTATTCCAAGCCAAAGTCCAAACAAAGCAGTTGCATTTAGGCCACAAGAGTTTATTCCACAACCTTTTCCACCAATGAACCTCTACCCCAGCTAGCTTCTGAGCCAATAACACCTGATAACCAGAAGCAACAGAGTAAACCCCCTTAGGATTATGGGTCCAAGCAAGAATATCCTCTTCTAGAAGAGAACTACAACTCCTACTATGAAGAATCTTGTGAAGCTCAGCACTATCTTCCGCAAGTCCCAAATCTGGCCACACTGCGGGATCCTTCCAATGAGTTACCTCCAACTGACCAAAAGAAGCAACAGACTTGAAGTCACTCACCCTAGCCCAGCCAGCCTCGAGAAATCTTTGGCACAAAGGAATAAGGTTGGGGAACTGAGAACTAAGTGGAGGGAATCCATCCCAAGAATCTGACCAGAAGAGAGCTTCAGTTCCCCATCTACAAATCCAAAATAAACCTTCCTTGATAAGCTTTGCACCCTTCTAAAGAGTATTCTAAATCACTGAACCTTTCCCCTCAAGAGGGTAACGAGGGAGATCCTACCGTGGAATCCCTGGGAAATACTTGTGAGATAATATCCTAGCCCATGGCTGATCCTGTTCCACACACCATCTCCAAAATAGCTTAGTAGCCACAGCCACTCCAAATAACGCAGACTGTCGAAGACCAAGACCACCAAATTGCTTTGGGTTGCACACAACATCCCACCTGACCAGGCTCCACTTGGAGGATGACAAACTTCCTGCCCATAAGAACTGCCTTGCAAGAGAATTCAACTCCCTCAGAAAACCCATCGGAGCCACCTGAAGCATACATCTGTAGGTAGGAAGAGCCTGCACCATCGACTTGAGAAGCTGAACCCGCCCTGCAAAAGACAACCATTTGTGGGTCCAATGATTAACTTTTGCACGGAGCTTATCAATAATATTTTGCCAAGAACCCTTGGGAAGATGGTGAACAGAAATTGGGAAACCCAAATACGTCAAAGGGAGAACCCCTATCTGAAACCTCAAGATATTAGCAATTCTTCTCTGAATGGGGGTCGGCGTATTGAAGAAGAATATGGATGACTTCTCCTCATTAATCAATTGTCCTGAAGCAACAAGATATATGTCCAACACCTGCCTCAAGTTAGTAGCTTCCCTAATAGTAGCCATCCCCATCAGGGTAGTATCATCAACAAACTATAAATGAGATTGCGGAGGCAAGTCTCCACCCCATCGCCAACCCTGAATGGTGCCAAGCTCCACCCTTCTTTTCAACAAACGTCCAAGGCCTTCCACAAGAAGCAGAAAAAGATATGGAGAAAGAGGATCCCCTTGGCGCAAGCCCCTGGAGGCACCAAAAAGTTTAGAATGATCTCCATTTATCAAAACTGAGAAGGAAACAGATGTGACACAGCTCATGACCCATTGGATCCACTCCTCACAAAAACCAAAAGAAACAACGATCTTCTGCAAAAAAGACCATCTAACCCTGTCATAAGCCTTAGCCATATCCAGCTTAATGAACATAGCCTTCTCATGGGAGTTGTCCATGGAGTGGATGGTCTCCGTAGCAATGACAACCCCGTCAAGAATCTGTCGACCCACCACAAATCCACTTTGTTCCTCTGAAATCAGCACTTTAAGCCACTTCTTCATTCTCTCAGCCAATAACTTAGAAATGATTTTGTAAGCCACATTGCAAAGAGAGATAGGCCGGAACTGAGATAGCCTATTAGCCCCTTCACACTTGGGTATGAGAGCAAGGAAGGTGGAATTCAGAGCACGAAGCATCTGCTTATTCCTCTGGGACTCAAGGACAACCGCCAGAAGATCCAACTTTATGATATCCTAGAATTCCTGAAAAAATTCAATTAGGAAACCATCGGGACTAGGAGCTTTACCCTTCTTCATCTGAAACACAATCCCCTCCATCTCATCAAGAGAGATATCTTTCATCAGATACTCATTCGCCTCCCTGGAGACTAACTGAGGAATACAAGAAAGAACCTGTGCTTCCTCAACAGAGCCCCCTCGTGAATCCTCCCTAAATAAAGTAGCAAAATACTGAGATGCCTTAGCAGAGATTTCTTGAAACGAGGCAAGACGTTCACCCCTATCATTCACCAGAATAGGAATGGAATTACCATGCCTCCTGTCCTTCACAGAATTGAAGAAGAAGGCGGTGTTTTTATCACCTTCCTGTAACCATTCAACCCAGGCCTTTTGCTTCCAATAGATTTCTTCCCGCAATTCAAATTCCTCAACCACTTTCAAAGTCTTAGCCTCCTCCCTTAGAAGATCCTCAGAAGCCCCATTCTCACGAATCAACCGCGTAATATTATTCAACTCCTTCTGGGCAGCAACCTTAGCATGAAAGATATTACCAAAACATCACCAATTCCACCTTTTAAGCTGATATTTGACAAACTGAAGAAGCTTAGAGAATGTGTACATTGCCGTACCAAAAGTTGGTCTACCAATCCGCCACCACTCAGCCACATGTTCATGAAGAGTAGGATCTTGCAACCACATAATCTAGAACTTGAATGAGGGAGAATGAGGCCCCCGAGCAGAGATAATACTAAGCTTAATAGGCCAATAATCAAAACCTCTCCAATCAAGAATTTCAGATCGAGTGGACCATAAGTCTCCAACCCAATAATAGGAAACCAAGAATCGATCAAGCCTCTCAGCAACACAACTTTCACCAATTCTCCTATTATTCCAAGTGAAGAGACCATTACTTGGCAGAACATCAATAAGATTTAATTCAGAAATGCTATCTTTGAATAACAGAGTAGAAGGCTCCAACCTAGGAATACCACCTCTTTTCTTAGACAACTCCACAATAGCATTAAAATCGCCAACCATAACCCATGGATGGTAAGGAGCTAAGCTACGAACAAAACGAAGATGGGACCATAGAAGTTGTTTACTCGAAAACTCAACAGGAGCATACACATTAGAGAGGAGAATGCACTCACCAGTCTCATACCAAGAGGCAACTAGGGATATAGAGGATCTAGAGGACATCCATCAGAGAGGGAAAATCTTCTAAGGGTTCCAAAAGCAAGCCACCCCTCCAGAAGCACCAAGAGCCCCCATACACTGGCATTCACCATATTTCCACAACTTAGGAGCCATGGCCAACATATTATCTACAGATAATTTAGTCTCCTGAAGAAAAAGAACATCTAGAGAATGATTCCTAACCAAATCACAAACAACTTTTTGTCGAGGGCCACTGTTCAAGCCCTTACATTCCATGAGAGAACAATCATTTCTGGGGGCATGAAAAATGTGAATCCAGAGTCTTGACTGACCCTGACTCCACCAAAGTTTCCCCAATTAATTTAATCTTCTCCATATCCTTCTTCCTTCCCAGCTTGGAAGTCCTGTCACCAACCCCTTTCTTCAGTTCAATTTGCTGAATACCCAAATGAGAGGAGGCAAAAGAGCTCTTCCCCACATTCTTGCCTCCTTTCAGGGGCAATGGGGAACCACCTCCACCACTCTTCAAAGCTCCAATAGAAGATTCTTGTTTAGTCTGGACAATCAATTGTTGATCTGTATCCATCTGCCCAACCCCAATCTCTTGCACAACCTGCATGGCCTCCAATGCTGGCCCATCCTGTCCTATACCCAAAGTTCCCTGATCCAAGTTCAGTAACCCCGGATTCACTTCCCCCTGGTTGAGATCATCCAGCACCTCAAACTTATTAAAAGTTTCATCAACCTACCTCTCCCTCAAGGTCCTCTTCTGGCCCCGATTCCTATTGCGAGCCTTGACAGGGACATAGCCATCATCTTCATTACCATCACCCGGAATAGGCTCCTTACCATTATCAGCCCTAGGTGGATTACGAGAAGGTTGAGAATGTTGGGGCACCACAGGCTTAGCCCTAGGGCACCTATGCTGCAAGTGACCATACTCATGACAAAGACGACACCAAAAAGGTAGGGTTTTGTAATCTAGCTGTTGCAGCCAAGTATATGATCCAGCACTCACTTCAATAGAATCTGATAGTGGTTTGCTTAAATCAATTTCTACACAGATACAAGCAAAAGTCATTACCTTTTTATACTGCGTCTGTTGTGAAGACCCAACAGGTTTACCGAGCATTGAAGCCACCAAATGCAACACGTCATCCTGCCAACACTCAACTGGAAACCACGGCAACCGAACCCAAATTGGGATCCGACTCAGTAATGCCTCAGTCAGGTTGAAGCTAGCATGCCATGGCTTGATAAACAAACCCACCTGGTTATAAAAATAGGGGCCACCCTTGAAGACCTTATTCTGATCTACCATGCAATCAAAAGAGACCATAAAAAAGTTGTTCACAAGATGCCTAATCTCCATCTCCCCCTCTGGCATCCAAGTCTGCTGAGCCCAGGATTCCAAAAATTGTGGCGAGACTCTCAAACCCATGAACTTGCAATAAAAAGAATGCCTTGAATAGTATTCAATATCATCTGCAAGCATTTCCATCGGGATAATCAGCTTCGGTCGCTCTTTGCATCTTTCCAAACACCCATTAATCTTCGTTATTCGGGAACCACTAACCGATCCTAGATCATTCATCTCCATCTCTGAAGAAAACAACGTATTATCAAAAACATTCACTCCATGCGCTGAAGGCTTCGAACCAACTGCTGATCGAAAATCCAATTTGGGGCTAGCCCCAGATGTTTCCCCACACTGCATAGCAAAAAACAAGATCCCCAGCAGGCATGCAAACCCCTAGGACATGGTTGCAAGAAATGGAAAAAGACAAGACCCCAAGGGAAGGATCAAAACCCTTCCACCCACAAGCCACCCAAACGGCAACGAGAAGGCCTCCAGAAAAGAAAAAAAACCCACCACCACCACCCCGAAAGCTACAAAAACCCCCCCACAACGCAGAAGTGAGCAACACACAGAGAACGAGCTAGGGCACGGTCACCCTAGCTCGGCTTGTAGAGCACGTAAACGCCATCCTTTTCTATCTCGACCAGCACCTAATGCATACTTCAATCACTAGTAGAAAAACAGAAATAAATGACTAAAAAAACTACCAAAAATTGGTCATGTGATCAGTAGTTTGGTCACGTGACCATTGGTAGTTTATTGCCAGTCATTTATCTCGTGACCAAATTTATGACCAAACAAATTTTAGTCATTAATTTGGTAGTATATTTAGTCATAAATTTGGTAGTATATTTAGTCATCAAATTGGTAGTATATTTGGTAATTTGGTAGTATATTTAGTCACGTGACCATTGGTAGTTTATTGCCGGTCATTTATCTCGCAACTAAATTTATTTAGTCATTGTAATCATTAATTGCCATCAATTGGTAGTATATTTAGTCACTGATTTTCATCCATTAGTAGTATATTTAGTCATTTGTATTAACTAATTTTCATCCATTGGTAGTATATTTGGTCATTTTAATCATTATTTTTCCGTCAATTGGTCATATATAAACAACTAGTACATGATAAACATCAACTATGCCATTTTTTGTTGATAAACTTCAACAAATCTGCTCAAAGGATTGAAACAACAATGCTAGAAAATAATTCACTGTATATTCAAATTGTATATGAAATATGTTACAAAGAACTCATTTATCAACAAATCTGCTCAAAGGATTGAAACAACAATGCTGGAAAATAATTCATTGTATATTCAGACTGTATATAAAATATGTTACAAAGAACTCTATATAT
Organism: Cunninghamia lanceolata; assembly: GCA_027924645.1. Taxonomy (NCBI): domain Eukaryota; kingdom Viridiplantae; phylum Streptophyta; class Pinopsida; order Cupressales; family Cupressaceae; genus Cunninghamia; species Cunninghamia lanceolata. The sequence goes on from BSBN01001281.1 coordinate 10,662,153, forward strand.
AGAGTTTTCAAGACATAATCTTTCTACAGTATGCAAACTACTGATTTATTATGCTTTTAAAATTGAAAAAAACTAAAACTAAAGCTAAAAAGCCATCGGTGTGAATGCATGTCTTTAGTGATGCCATTGTTGCACATGGGGTGGGTTGTAAATGCATCTAGAAGGCACTGGTTTTGCATTTTCTCCTTGCTCTGTACTTGTCCACAATAAAAAAACTCAAAATTTGTTAATATTTTTAAAAGATTTATGAAACTTTGAAATATGAAAAACAAAGTGGGATGATAAGGAATTTTACAACAATATAGGCATATATTATGAAAGTATTCAAGAAGAAATGAATATACAGGTCTGATAGTCAAACTCCATAATTCATTTATACAAGTCTGATATTCAAGAAGAAATGCATATGCAGTGTTAAGCCCTGGGCATAGACCTCCCCATGTTACTATACAGGCATGCACTTCATTTGGTTTAAAATAGACATGTTAAGAAAAATCAACATCACATATTCAAGTTGGGTAAACTTGAAATTTTACTTTGAAATCTATTTTCATCAAAGAGACATACCTTTTTCCTTGGTCTTGTACAATGAAAATGAGATCCTCTTGGACGATTTAGTCTAACAACAATCTGGAACTCAAGAAAAGTCACAAATTCAGATATCAAACTAGACTAAAACCAAATAAGATGCACAAAGAAATTGCATTGAAAAATTAAATGAGCAAAGAACAAACACATGGATTGTAGTCTCACATAAAAGACTTACATCTTTTGCAACTACATCATCTAGGTGAACAAAGGATTGCCTGCAAATGGCAAATTCAAATGGCATTATTGTGCTTTCTTAGTAATATTCTCTACCATTAACAAAATATTTCCAAATGGTACCAAAGTTACATTTAAAAGGAGAATGTTCACATACCATGAGTATGCAAGGGAATATTTTATGAATCTATGCGAATACATGAGACATTTTCATTGGCCATGGATCTCCTCACAGTGGAGCCTTTTGTAGCATAACGACTATAGCTGGCACATTTTGACATGTTTCTATGGATCGGCTAAGTGCGGCCCCACTAGTATAGATTTTCTACCTTTCATCGATCTTCTTTGATGTCTCTCTTGCAGGTAAAGGTCATTGGTGTATTTGTTGAGTGCATGACTTTGGTTCTATTGATTTCCACTTACCATTAATTTGGTAGAGCTAGATGATATCTCCTTTGGCCATAGCTATAATCGATCTTGGAGGCCAAGGAATGTTGAAGTATGCATCTCTTTCCTCTGTGTTTGTTCTCGATTGTTCATCAAGTAAATCTTACCAGTGCCTGCAGACTCGGTCACAAACACATACTTCCCTTGAGAGATGGTTTCCATTATCCTCCACTGCTGATCAGAAATTATACCAGGCTTCACCACAACACCGCAAGGTGGTTGTTGGAACTCCCTGCATCACCGCGAAGGCCCAACAACCACCTTGCGGTAGACATGTATGCAAAATGTGGAAGCATTGACAAGGCATGTGAACTATTTGGTAGAATGCCTCAAAGAGATGTCATCTCATGGAATGTAATGGTTGCGGGATATGCACAAAATGGATTTGTTGAAAAGGCTTTAGAAACTTTCAAGCAAATGCAATTAGCAGGTGTAAAGCCAAATTCAACAACCTTTGCCAACATACTCCTTGCCTGTGCCAAAATGGGAGCTTTGGAATAGGGTATGGACATCCATCAAAGCATGAAGGATAAAGGAATTTTGTCATTTGTTGTAGTTGCAACTACCCTGGTAGACATGTATGAAAAACATGGAAGCAAAGAGAAGGCACATGAACTGTTTGAAAAAATGCCTGAAAGAAATGTGGTCTCGTGGAATGCCATGATTGTAGGATATGGACAAAATGGATTTTTTGAAAAGGCTTTAGAAACTTTCAAGCAAATGCAATAGGCAGGTCTAAAGCCAAATTCCACAACCTTTGCCAGCATCCTCCCTACCTGTACCAAAATGGGAGCTTTGGAATAGGGTATGGACATCCGTCAAAGCATAATGGAAGGGTGATTTTAATCAGAAATTATAGTTGGAAATGCTCTAGTAGACATGTATGCAAAATGTGGAAGTATAGACAAGGCACGTGACCTGTTTGACAAAATGCCTCAAAGAAATGTGGTCTCATGGAATGCCATGATTGTAGGGATATGCACAAAATGGATTTTGCAAGGATGCTCTCAAAATATTTGAATTAATGAAGCACTCTGGAGCATATCCTAACATTGTAAGCTTTGCTTGTGTTCTATGTGCATGCAGCTATTCAGGTTTAGTGCATGAGGGCTATACATATTTCAATCACATGAGTAACCCTTATTGCATTACTCCTACAGTCGATCATTATGTGTGCATGGTTGACCTTCTTGCCCGTGTTGGCTATATTGAGGACAACCTAAACTTTATCATTAAGATGCCAGTTAAACTTATGGTGGTTGTGTGGATGTGTTTTCTTGGTGCCTGTAAATCACATATGAATATAGGCTTAGGAGTATTTACAACAATGTTGCTTTTTGATTTGGATCCTAAAAATGCTGCAACTTATGTTCTTCTCTCAAACATATATGTAGAAGTGGGCAGTTGGGGTGAGGTTCAAATGGTAAGGAGATGATGAAAGATAGATGAATTAAAAAGATCCCTGGATGTAGTTGGATAATAGAAGGTAGATTTTTGTTAGATATTATACTTGGAAATGCTCTGATAGAAATATATGAAAAATGTGGAAGCACAAACAAGGCACACAAACTGTTTGATAGAATGCCTCAAAGAGATGTCATCTCATGGAATGCAATGATTGCAGGATTGCACAAAATGCATTTGTTGAAAAGGCCTTAGAAACTTTCAAGCAAATGCAATTGGCAGGTGTAAACAAAAGTTTAAAGAGAAGCAGATTTATGAGTAGCTTTCAAAGAAAAGAAATGGCCTTTAAAATAAAACAACACATGGTCAATGTATAATCCTTAGAAACACATTGAACAATCATGTGTCTATATATAATGTGAATTTCTTAATGACATTTGAACAAAACAAACATCACTCTCTGTGATAATCACAGTTTTGAGGATAACAGATGCAACAAGATGTCCACCTAATAAATTATCATTTCTTAATCAACCCATTGCATAGTCATGAATTTCCTCAAATTCATCCTTTTAACTACAAACCAACTAATTCAACTCACTATAAATGTACATTCATGTAGCTGCTCACAATCACCCTTTTATCTTAAAATTGATCAATGCCATGCAATATGAAATCAAAGAAAAGGTTCAAAATTCCTACATTTCAATAGAAATATCTAACCTATTCTATGTTAACTATGAATGGCCCCTTTGATTGGCACTCAAGACAAGAGCCTACTTTCACTTTAGAATAGGAGTTTTGAAAGAAAGGTCCTAAAACAGTGCCACATTTGTTACAATCATACTTGCCTTGTTGCAATTGAGGAAAAACCCCAGACCTCCTAGTCACTACCCCTCCAATGCGGATCATACTTTAGGTTTTTGGATTAAGGCTAGTAGGAGAAGTCCTTTTAGGAATGTATTTTCTAGTTTTGTAGGCTCAACCTTGTAAAGAGAAATGCATAAAATAGCTCCAAGACCCTGAGGTTTTCACGTGAACATAGAAGAGACATCTATAGGTATTGAATGATATTTAAGAAGAGCTTGAATGAATTTGTATAGTAACATTTGTCAAAACCTATCAAATCTTTTACAAGGTCTGTATTCTACATTAAAGAATTTGCATAGTATAAAAGGGCCTAGAATAGTGATCATTTCGGATAGAGGACAGAAAGTCTATGTATAAGTTCATATTCTTATAGATTGAAGATAGTTTGAGCCTTTGTTGGAGACTCCATTCTTGTCCAAGCATGTCAATAAGGACAGTGAGCAGTTTCACTACATTATACAGTTGAGAAAGGCATTGAATAAGTCTATTGAATACTCTAATGATGCAATATATAGATTGGGAAACAAATTTCAAGTATGCAATAGCCTAAATAGTCAGGAAGAACATTATACAATGGTATGTAGGTTAGGGTAATAACCCAAACCAATGTGTACCCCTACAGGTTTTGTGATAACACAAAAAGCCTCATCAAGCAATGACTAAATCCATATAACAATGTAAGGATCTTGAAGACCTTTTAGAGTGTCATATATTTGCATGAAATCATTCAGATATGCCTGAGTCATGAAGAATAATGGAGTAACTGTTAGGGTTTGCAAGAATGAAGTCTAAAGAAGCACACAAGTTTCAAAAACCCTAATGATATCCAGGGAGTATGGAATGTCTCAAGAGACCTTAGACCCTCACTACCTCCTATAGGAGGTATTGAAGCAGTCCAATATGACCCCTGTATCTCTATTTTGGAATAGCATAGATAGGCCTGGCTAGTTATTGTAAATATTCTTAGGGGTCATCACTTACATAAGACATGCTTATGCATTTGGAGGTATCAACATCTTCTACAGGGTCTACACAATCATAAGATATCTAGCAGCCATCTGAGAATAGTAGTAGCTTTATCACATGTTGTTTAAGAACGTCCAATGCTTTTGAAGGTTTGCACAGTTGTGGATAGTTTATTTATGCATATATCATTATGAAGAATCTCATGTAGCCCTACACATACTTTATAAATATGTATATCCTTCAAGCTCTATTAGACTATTTGGAAACCCTATCAAAGTCATTTCGGGTTTGCGAGTAGTGTTAAAGAAGGTTCATATGGCTTGAGGGAGATCTGGAGACCTTGTCCAAAATAGTTGGTACAATGCAGAGACCATACACAAGTCCATAAAGTTTTGGGCTAGTTTTATTCTAACATATAGAGTCACATAGATCTGCATGGGATTTATGGGACAATGTGTTTAGAAGGAAGCTTGCACAAGGAGTTCAAGGTGTTTAGAAGGAAGCCTGCACAAGTCAAACCAAAAGGCTATATGATGCACACTCCTCTGTTATTAGTTCAAGATACACTAAATTCGTGAATGTAAAATGGAGTTTCCATAAAGTTATTACTGTATAACAATCAAGTTAGGAGATTAAAAGACAAATGAGCAGTATTGACAATATGCTTAAAATCAATGGAATAATTTAATGAACATATCACAACAGAGACTTGAGTCCATAGTATAAAAATTTTAAAGGTAGGGCATTTAAAAACAAAAAATATCTTTCTGTGACCAGATTAATCTTGCCATCTATAAAACCAAAAGAAGGCAAAATAAACATGATAAAATAATGAAGTATAGCTTGCCTGCACTAGTGAATTATGCCACAGTTTCAATCTTGGAAAAGCATGAGTTGAAGAAAGTGACATCTGGAAAAGTATGTGCTTAAATCGAGCATCTTCCTTCACCCATTTAGCGTATGCAACAGGACCACTGTACTTCACATGAAGTGATCATGTTTAAGAAAATTGAATGGGCAATAAATGAAACTCATTCAAAATGTGACTATTTTGGTCATGATAGGTTACAAATCATCCCTAGCCAATACAAATATCACCAGTCTCTTATTGGATTTAACCCTGCCATAGCAGAATATCATCTACAAGTGCATTTGTAGAGAAAATCTAAAGCAATCTGCAGTGGAATTAGCATGCGCAGGGTGCAGTAGGGGTTTGGAACTAGATCATAAGTAGGTTTGATGCCCAAATATAATAGCAACACTCACTCATCCAATGCTGCACATAGCTGTCTGGTCGCACCCTATTAAGCTGACCAATACTTATTGTGACCTCACTCGCCAAGGCTGCTAGCCATCAAAAATGCCAACATTGAAAGAAGTTAGCTGGGTGGGAGGGCAAATTGCTTAAATCAGAATTTGTGTAGAAAGCCTAACTAAGCGGCTAGACCCAGTGAATCCTATCTGCTGTCAATTTGAGTACATGTTTTGTAAAATGATTTGATTGCATTTAACTCAGTTTGAAATTTTGTACCTGACTTATATTGTGCCTACTCATGACTGTAATCAGATTTTAAAATCAATTCACAAATAAATTCTAAGTTTTGGCATTCAAATCGACTACTGCATGTCAAGAATTGTGTGATGAAACATTTTAACTTATCCATAATTTCTAACTAGTAGGAAGTGAAATATCCTTTAGTTATATAGAGGTTATTACAAGATCCTAAATTGAAATCCTAGAAAATGAGAAATTAGAGCATACCAAACCATTGGTGGTTGTCGGCAACATTACAGTAACTCTGTGCCAAGCTGCGAGGACCAGTGTTTTTCCTGGTCTCCCCTCCACTGAACAAGAGCAATGCGGCCTCGTCCATGGCCGTTGTGTTAATCCCTTCCCTGATGTGATCCACAAACGTAGCAACCTGGCTCAGATGCCTCTGATACAACTCCAAGTACCTATGCTTTTTGTTTAGGGTTTCAACGAGAAGCGCAAAAATGAAATGGAGGTGGGCGCCAAAATGAAATGAAAATTAAATTTGGCACCCATATTATTAAATATAATATTATATTATTTTATAATATAATATTATAATATTAAATATATTATAATATTATATTATTATATAATATATATATTATAATATTTATATTATATAATATTATACTATTGTATAATATATATTATTATTAGCTGATAGGCTTTTATATATGAGCATTATAGTGCTTGGAATTGTCTCACGTCATAAAAAAATTCACGCCATAAAAAAATTCACACTGGGAAATTTTCTTAACTCTTTGGTTGTTCTCTGCGAAAAGGGTTTAAAAAATAACTCAGGTGAGCATATCAAATTGCAAGATTTGAGGTGAGCTGAAGGGGAGTACAAACAGAAAACAAAAGAATCACCTTCCAAGGAATCAATCCAAGGTCGTGGAGGAAATCTTCTTTTTAAAAAAGAGGTATTTGCATAGTTCTTTGTTATTCTAGCACAAAAACTAATATTTGTTTGGTGCAATTTCATTAAGCACATAAAAAATGAAACCCCATTACACTCACCTACGTCCCACTCGCACATCCCACTCGCACATCACTTCATGAGGGCTGCCTATGCACATATTATCTGGGTAGATTTGTATCCACTCAGTCTCATAATTTATGGACTCTGGTACCTTCTATGCTGCTTCCTATTCTATGTTGTCCAACACTAATTTTGCGTAATCATCTGGTTCTGCATTAATTGATAGAAATAGGAGCTGGACACATATAGCCACGACAAAACAAAGCTCTGACCGTAGAACATTATGAATCTCATAGAGACGAAAGGCAAATGTGAATGCTATTTGTAGGGAGCGAAACTCCATTATATAAAAAAATATAATCACTTTCTTTAAGAGATTGAATATAATTTTCCATCCCCATTTGTTGTCATTTAAGATCACTAAAGCTTCATAGAGACCATATTCATAGTATCTCCCAATAGGCCTATACAACCTCTTATGTCCATCATCCTAAACAAACTCCCTAAACCCTAAACACGAAACCCTAAACCCTAAACCCTAAACCCTAAACCCTAACTCAAAACCCTAAACCCTAAACCCTAAACCCTAAACACTAAACCCTAAACACTAAACCCTAAACCCCAAAACCCTAAACCCTAAACCCTAAACCCTAAACCAAAAACCCTAAACCCTAAACCCTAAACCCTTAACCCTAAACCCTAAACCCTAAACACTAAACCCCAAACCTTAAACCCTAAACCCTAAACACTAAACCTGAAACCGTAAACCCTAAACCTGAAACCCCAAACACGAAACCCCAAACACTAAACCCTAAACCCTAAACCCAAAACCCTAAACCCTAAACCCTAAACACTAAACCTTAAACACTAAACCCTAACTTGAAACCCTAAAATTGAAACCCTAAACTCTAAACCCTAAACCCTAAACCCTAAACCCTAAACACTAAACCTTAAACACTAAACCCTAACTTGAAACCCTAAAATTGAAACCCTAAACTCTTAACCCTAAACCATAAACCCTAAACCCTAAATCCTAAGCCCTAAACCCTAAACCCCAAACACTAAACCCTAAACCCTAAACCCTAAACCTAAAACCCAAAACTTGCAACCCTAAACCCTAAACACAAAACCCTAAACCCTAAACCCTAAACATTAAACACTAAACCCTAAACCCTAAACATTAAACCCTAAACCCTAAACCATGGCTCTCAACGCGCCTGACTCTGCTCCAATGAAACAAAATAAGTTAGGGTTTTAAGCTTTTCCGAATTAGGGTTTACCTTTAGGGTTTCAACTTGAAGCAATAGGCACCAAAAGTGAAATGGAGGTGGGCGCCAATGCCAAAAGTGAAATTTAAATGAAATACATGTATATGGTAGCCCATGTATAATTTTGGCGCCCATATATCTAAAGTATGCCGAGAGATATTCTTCTCGAGGCGCCTATTCCACCTATGTGGTAAATTGATTAAAAAAATAGGCCCCTCAAGAAAGATATATCTCAGCGTACTTTAGATATATTTTTTAAAATATAGGTATACTAGTAGCATCCAAAGAGAAAGCCTAATTCTAACTATACTATATAATAATATGAATTAATATAATTATATAATAATATTATAATATAGATTAGATATATTATAATAATTAAATATAATATATATAATAATTAAAGGCACCTAAACATAGCTCTAATTTTAACCCTAAGGTTGATCCTAACATACCTCTAACCCTAACCCTAAACATAGCCCTAACACTTATTATAACCATAACCACTATTTTATAATTGAAATCCTATCCCTAACCTTAATACTAATATATATATATATATATATATATATATATATATATATATATATATATTAATATATATATATATATTAAAATTATATCTTATATTATATAATAATTATAATTATAATTATAATATACTTTATATTTAGGATTAGAGTTAGGGGTTAAAATTAGGGTTAGGGTTAGGAATAGAATTAGGGTTAGGGTTAGAACTATGGTTGGAATTGGAGTTATTGTTATTATTAGAATTACAGTCAAACTTATGGTTAGAATTATGTTAAATAGGGTTAGATCTTCTGGTTGTTGTAAGAATTAAGGTTAGATTTAGAATTAGAGTACCTATATTTAAGGAATATTTTAATCTCAATGTTGAACCCTTACCCTAACCATCACCCTAACCTTAATTCTAATCGTTACCCTAAATCTCACCCTAAACCTAACCCTTATTATAACCCTAACCCTAGCTTTGACCATAATTCTCATTCTAATTGTCACCCTTTTTCAAATTGTAATCCTAATTCTAACCCTAAATCTAACCCTAACCCTAATTATAACCCTAACATAATTCTAACATTAACCCTAATTCTAATCGTAATACTAACCCTAACCACATTGCTAATTGTAATTCTAACTCTAATTCTAAACCTAACCCTAATTCTCACCCTATTTCTAACTGTAACCCAAATATAAATTGTAATTCTAACCCCTATCCTAACCCCAATTCTAACTACAATTCCAACCCCAAATATAAATATAACTCTAGCCCTAATTATAGTCGTAGCCCTAATTCTAACCCTAACCTTAACCCTTATTATAACCCTAAACATAGCTCTAATTTTAACCCTAAGGTTGATCCTAATTGAAACCCTATCCCTAATCTTAATACTAAACTTAACCCTAATTGTAACCCTAACCCTAACTTTAATTCTAGCAATAACCCTAATTATAGTTGTAACCCTAATTATAACCCTAACCCCGACCCTAATTATAATCCTAACTCTAACCCTTATTCTAACCCTAAACATAGCTTTAATTTTAACCCTAACCCTAATTTGAATTCTAACCCTAACTCTAGCCTTAACCCTAACCTAAATGTAACTCTAATGCTTACCCTCATTTAGTAACCCTAATTCTAGTTCTCTAGCCCTAACCTCAATTCCAACCCTAACCTTAATTATAACCCTAACCTGATTCTAACATTAACCCTAATTTTAACCCTAACCCTACCCCTAACTCTAACCCTAAACCTGACTATAATTCAAACCCTAACCCTAACCTTAATACTAACCATAACCCTAATTGCACTCTAACCCTAACTCTAATTTGAACCCTAACCCTAACTATAAATCTAATTCTTACCCTAATTCTAATAGTAACCCTGATTCTACCCTAATTTTAAATCTAACAATAACCAGGCTAATTATAACCTTTACCTTAATGCAAATTCTAACTATGATTTTAACCCTAACCCTAACCCAAATTTTAACCCTAACTCTAGCCCTAACCCTAACCCTAACTGTAACTCTAATGCTTACCCTAATTTATTAACCCTAATTCTAATTCTAACCCTAACCTCAATTCTAACCCTAAGCCTGATCCTAATTGAAACCCTAACCCTAACCTTAATACTAAACTTAACCGTAATTATAACCCTAACCTTAACTCTAATTCTAACATTAACCCTAATTATAGTCATAACCCTAATTCTAATCCTAACCCAAACCCCAACCCTAATTCTAATCCTAACCCTAACCCTAACCCTAATCCTAATTTAATCCAAGTCATAATTCTAACACTAATTCTTACTCAAACCCTAACCCTAATTCTAATTGTAACCCTAACCCTAACATTTAGACCAATACTAACCCTAATTTTAACCCTGACCCTAACCCTAATTCTAATCATAGTTTTAACCCTACTCCTAACCTAAACCCTATTTCTAACTTTATGATTAGGGTTAGGGTTATAGTAAGGATTTAAATTAGTGTTAAGGTTAGCATATTTATCTTTATAGAAATATATGCTAATTCAACCTTAATTTTAAATCTAACCATAACTCTAAATTTAACCATAACCCTAATTGTAATTCTAACCCAATTTGTAACCCTAACCCTAATTATAATTTTAATAAAAATTATAATTCCATCATAATAATATCAACACCCATCATTAAAGATCTCATCAACCACTCCAAAATAAAAAAAAATCAATTCAAAATGTCATCCCCCACAACTCAAATCAAATCCTTCATCCTGTAGTGCACCTATGTAATGCCCACCCATACACACATGCACATATGGGCATAAACACAATGCAACTATTTTTTAAAAATACTATAATACTAAAAGTTAAATTACTCATATTCCTTAGTGAAAATGGTAACTGGTGACAGCTTATGGTGATTAGGAAAAAATTAAACTCAAATTTAATTATAAGTTTTAACTAAGCATCTAGCTTTAATTTAATTAATAATTAATTAAATACCTCTTTATCTCATTTCATAATAATAACATAATAAAAACAATTGCATAGAAAAACAAAAATTAAATTAAATATCATCCAAGAATATACATTTTTGTTATATTAAATAACTACTAATTTTAATTAAAAATACATAACAATAAAGTTATTACATCAACCAACACTCATTTCATTTGTTCTCATGGTGACCAAGGCTTAAATTTGACAATTGTATAGTTGTATTTAGGCATTTTTTCTGTAAAATACAATCGAAATTTTAAATGGACTGTATCATATGAAAGGAGAGATTTTGGACAAACTGTCAAAATTTATATAGGATTATGATGATTTATATATTTGATTTTTATATGATTTACTTATAGTAAAGCATGTCATAGTATTTGAAGGGCACCACTGAATAGATAATTGTCATAAAAAAATTGTTTGACAGGCAAAGTCGACTGTCAAATTTAAGCCCTGATGGTGACTTACCCCTAATAGTGTTTCATTAAATAAAGATAATTTAAAATTATTTAAAAAAGCACATCATAATAATTCATCCTCTAATTAAGCAATCCATAAACTAAAATTTAGGGATATGATGGCATATTGAATTTTTTTTAAAATCATTTTAAAATATAAATTTAAATGTTATCACTATCTCTTAAATTAATTTAAAAATGCATGTTATAATAACTAAAATTTAGGGATATGATTGCATATTGAGATTTAAAAAAAAAAAATTTTAAATATAAATTTAAGTGTTATCACTGGCTTTTAAATTAATTTAAAAAGGAATGTTATAATAAATCAATCTACTAGATGGGAAATTGTTAGCTACTTTTAAGGAGTAGATTTATGCCTTAGAAAGAAATAATTTTCCAGAACTTACTAAAATAAATTTATTACTTAAATTGTATCATTTCATTTTTTTTCTTTTTGCCTTTTCTCTATTCTCTATTGTAGGGTTTGCAGGTTTGAGGGAAGAAGCTATGAAGAGATGCTAAAGAAGATCTGAGTATGTCATTCTCTCCCATCTTCTAGGTACTATCTTAAAATATATTTATTTATCTAACTTAAAATATATTTATTTATTTAATTTTTTTATGTTGTAGATGAGTTCTATAATAACTTCAGGATTTTTCAAGCATACAACCTTATGCATGCAGGATTTCTAGAGCTAGAAGGAGCAAAGGATTGGAAGAGCTAGGGTTTCCTTTCAAAAAAAAGGGAAATATCATTAATTCTCTACAATTGTTTTTAGATTCTAAATAAATAAAAATAAATAAATTTTTGATTCAAGGTTCAACTTTTGCAGCAGAGATTTCCCTTAAAATAAACCTTACCTTTGCTCCCTCCTAATTTCTTTTAAGCAAAAATATGGAGAGAAAATCAAATTTTGTGAAATGCCTCTCAATATTGGAAAATGCATGCGCCACAATGCTGTAGATTTTTCATTATTATTTAGATTTTTCAATCATTTCATTTTGTTTTCCTTTTGGGCACCCACTACACTACCATCCATTTATTATAGCGCTTCAATTTCTTTTTTTCTATTTTTTAAAATTTAATTTTTTAGAATTTTTTGAATAATATTTACATGTTTATTTGTTTACGGGATTCAACATACTTATATAATATTAAATATATTATAATATTATATTATTATATAATATTAAATACATTATAATATAAATATAATATTGTATTATATAATAATATAATATATATATATATATTATATTATATATTATCATATTATATTATAATATAATATATTATATTGTATTGTAATATAATATATTATTATTATATTATATTATAATACAACCCACTCCCTCAATTCGAAATATTTTTTTAATTATCCACTTTAGTTGTGTTTTTTGTCCAATGACCAAATTAGTCATTTATAGCTCTGTTGCAAAAAGTTTTAGTCACGTGACTAAAAGTTTGGTCATGTGACTAAAATTTTTAGTCACCTGGTCATTTATTTGCCATATTTCTACTAGTGAATGATGTCCAAAACATAGACATGAACACATCATTGTAGCTTGAGATGATCTTGTGAGGCACTCCATGCAAGCAAACAACATCCTCCATGAAGACATGTGCCACTAATGTGGTATCTTAAGGATGCCCTCATGGGTGAAAAATGGGAAAACATGGTCATCTTGTCCACAATCACCATGATAGTATCATGACAATGAATATATAGGGGCAAATCGATGATAAATTCCATAGAAATCATGTTCCATTTCCACTTTGGAATGTTGTGTAGATATGTATAAGGCCTATGGGATACTAGTACTCTAACTTTATTCCCTAGAACTCAATACATCTTACAAAAAATGAGTGATACCGCAAGTAATCCTCGCCCACTAATAGAATTGTTGAAGGTTGACATGCATCTTCTTTGCACCTGGACATGCTTAAGAAGGTGCATGATGTGCTTTAGACAACACAACAATACAAATAACACCTAAAATTGGAATGTATATATGACTAAGATATCATAATAGTCCATTTGACTCAAGGGAAAAACAAGAAAACTTGCCCACAAGGACCCTTTGAGACTTTCTCCATCTGAACCTCCTAATAGCGTGGATCCCTTGGGAGATACTCAAGAATGTAGGCCCCTCAAATCTATGTTAGGGACAAAAATAAGACCTCATGTTACTTTCTACTCAAGGTAGTTGTGAAATTATTATGCTTTCCTTTGATGCATTGAACATCAAAGCCATACTTACAAAGAAATTGTAGCATCAACATTAACATGCATTTAAGTTCAACTACATGAAAATATGCTGAATACTATGATGATCAACATACAACTTGTTGGTAAATAGATTTGTTGTTGTGGTGTTTCACTACAAAGAACTTAGACTCGCCCAACAGGAAGCAACAATGTATAAACAGTTGGAGAGATCGCTATTGGGTTAACGATCTTCCTTTGATTTTGAGAGGGGCAACTCCCTCATATGATAAAATATTGAGTTTTTTGGGGTATGCTTTTGACCATAAAGTAGGAAAGGCAACTAAACTAAAATTGTAAAGGAAATGGATAACTGAAGATTACACAAGGAAAAGGAACTAGTTCCAAGATCCTATTCCCAAGAAAGAACATTAAAAAATGAAACATACAACTAGGGTTTCAGAGGAGAAATGTCATATAACACACGAAAGACACATTCACCAAAAGTTTCATGTCTTACTAATAAAAAAAATTACCTATAATTCTATCCCAGTTGCATGAGGAAAACTTATGAATTCCAAACATGATAGAAAATATTTAAAGAGAGGCTACAAATTAAACACATAAATACTCTACAACATAAAGCGGCAATATATTGGCTCTATGACCAACTCTATTATTCTTTATTCAATCCAAAATGAGAGCTCTACAACTCCCTTGCTTCTATACACTATATGAAACCCCTTGTTTTCCTAGAAAAATTGAATTAGAAATAGATATAGGCCCACCGACAAAAGAGAATCCTTTTACATTTGAAATCATTATATATTTATAGTTTCCTATCCCATAACTAACTGCTAACTAACTCGTAACTACCTTTTAGACCTTACAAAGTATTTGAGACAATATTACAAAGTCTTTTTAGTGAGCATATATTTTTGACTCATTAAAAGAAATGTTTTACAAACATTAACAAAACTGACTTTATAATAAAAGTTGAGTCCTTATTTAAATATGATGAGCTAATGGCTATCATGGCATTATGTTAAACTGGTCACATGCAATGACTATACACATTGACTTCCTAAAACACTTTTTTAAATGATTGAAATATATTGTAGACTCTCCATCTTCTTGTACTTTTATCTTCCCAACTGGTGCACTTTGATGGTAGGAAATGCTATGTAGCCTTCTGTACATAACCTTAAATTTGAAATATTGAGCCAATTATATTATTTGAAATGTAATTAATCATTTTGCTTCTCACTTCATAAATTATCATGTGTTAAACCGATGAGTTCTTTAATTTTTCTTGGATTGTAGTAATGTGTTAGTTTTGAGGGGATATAACTTTTCAGGATTGCATCAAGGGTAATTTCTCTAGCTTTCGAGTCTCAAATATATAAATGTGAAAGAGTACAAACTTGAGGACATTTTTGCAGTAATGCCTCTACCATATAGAGTCCACTTGAAGTTGTTACAAGAGAGGGTGGGTGCAATAAGATGGGCGGCCAAAAAGTGGCCAAAATTCTTAAAACTTTTTAAAAAGCCATAACGCGAGTGCATTATAACATGCTCGCGTTATGTCTTGGTGTTGCCAAGCCTCAGGCTCGGCAACACCAACCCAAAACGTGCTCGTACTATAATGCGAGTGTGTTATGTTTTACTTTGCATTTTTTCTTTTTTGCAAAAGTTTGCCTGATGTTTGTCAAGTTTGACATAACACGAGCGCGTTATAACGCACTTGCGTTATGTCTCACTTGGAATGTGTTATGTTCAAGTTTGTTAAGTATGTTTGATGTATGTATGTTTGTATATATATTTGTTTGTTTGTATGTATGTATGTATGTATGTATGTATGTATGCCTATATGTATGAATGCTTGTATGTATGTATGCATGTATGTATGTATGCATGCTTGTATGTATGTATGTATGTATGTATGCCTATATGTATGTATGTATGTATGTATGTATGCTTATATGTATATATGTATGCTTGTGTGTATGTATGTATGGCTGTATGTATGTATGTATGTATGCATGCTTGTATGTATGTATGTATGTTTGTATGTATGTATGTATGTATGCATGTATGTATGTATGTATGCTACTATGCATGTATGTATGTGAGGGTTTTAGGTTTAGGGTATTTAAGGACCTGAGCCCGTATAGTTTTTAGGGTTGAGGGTTGAGGTTTTTGAGTTTAGGATTTAAGGTATAGGGTTGAGGGTTGAGGGATTAGGGCTTAAGTAATAGGTAGAGGGTAGAGGGTAGAGGGTTACAGTTGAGGGATAATATTTAGCTTGTTGAGTGTATAAGATTAAGTAAGGTATGTGAATTAGGGTTTAGGATATTGGGTTTAGGGTTTATGATATGGATTGAGGATATATAAGGCATAGGGTGACTTGGGTTGAGAGTGCATGGTTTAAGTTTTAAGTATAGGGTTGAGGCACAATATTTAGGGTTGAGGTATAATATTCAGGGTTTAGGGTATAAGGGTGAGGTTATAGGGTATAGGGATGAGGGTTTGTGGGTGTAGGTTTTAGGTTTGAGGATTGAGGGATTAGGGTTGAGAGTTTATAGTTGAGGGATAATGTTAAAGGTTGAGTGTCTAAGATATAGGGTTTAGGGTTTAAGGTTGAGGGTATAAGGCATATGGATGAGGGTTGAGGGTTTAGGGCATAAGTATAGGGTATAGGTTTGAAGGTTGAGGGATAATGTTCAAGGTTGAGTGTCCAAGGTTAAGTGTATAGGGTATAGGATATAAGGGTTTAAGATTTAATGGTATATAGGGGTTGAGAGTTTAGGGTTTAAGGGTTGAGGGATTAAGGTTTAAGGCATAGTGTCAAGGGTGGAGGGTTTAGGGTTGAAGGTTTAAGGGTTGAGGGTTGAGGCTTTAGGATTGAGGGTTAAGGGATTAGGGTTTAAGGTATAGTGTCGAAGGTAAAGGGTTTAGGGATAGGGTTTAGGGTTTAAGGTTTAAGGGTTGAGGTTTTAGGGATAGGGTTTAGGGTTTAGGGTTAAGGGATTAGGGTTTAAGGGTTTAGGATTTAAGGTTTAAGGGTTGAGGGTTGAGGCTTTAGGGATAGGGTTTAGGGTTAAGTGAGAGACCTAGATGGCTAAGGATGGATGGAGAGGAAGACAACGAGTGGCTAAGAGACCCAGAGAGGGGAGAGGTAGAGAGGTGAGGGGGAGACAGATATGAGAGATAGAGAGGTGAGGGGAGAGAGAAAAAAATGAGAGAGTGAAGTTGACAACTTGAGGGAAAGATGGGTAAGGAGGAGGCAGAGAGGTTGAGAGGAAGGGAAATATCTAGAGAGCCTTGAGAGATATACAAGTGAGAGACCTACAACCTAGCGAGAGAGGGGTGAGAGAGATAGGGGAGAGATGGTAATGCAGAGTGAGGACACAGCAGAAACACACACAAAATAATCCCTTCTGTCAATATCGGCAAGAACATACAAATGTCTCACCAAAATCTTCTATTCATCGGCCACACCTTATACCATCGGGTCACTCAAGAATTCTCCCACCGATGCACCACTCACACTGATGACTTATCACTATCGCTCAGACTTCCTACCATCGGCGTAGCTTTCTTCTCATCTTCTGATAATAAGACTCATACCGATAAACTCTCCATCGGTGATACTTTCAGTTGTCACCCTGATCGGCAAGAACATATACTATCAGCCTCACAATATTTCATTCACCCGATTCTTTTCTTATGCCGATGTGCTTCCTATCGGTGACACTTTGCCTTCGCTGTGACTCCCAATACTTTTCCCGATGGGTTCTCCTCACACCGATGACTTTGGCTTATATATGCAATTCTTGACCTTCTATCACCGGTCTCCCATTGCATCTTCATTTATTTTGACCGTCACAGCCAGTCACCCATTGTATCTTTCGAAAGGTATGTTGAAAGGTATATTCTGACATACATTCTTCAACATACATTTACCGACTTACTGAGCCGGTTCTCCTCCCTGCTATCACCAGTCATCCCTTGTATCTTCAGACAAACATCCATCCAATATACAAGTGAGCTACCACCTCGGCCGGTCATCCTTTGCATCTTATGCAATGTATATTTTCATTGCATCTTCACAACATACAACAACTATATGCAATTGCAGTATACTCACAAACTGACACACACATACAATGGTGATATATTCACAAACTGTCCATGACATACATTGGGCGTATACACACAAAATGTATATCCTCAAACAATTTCGACAGACACAAGAGTTAATACAGAATATGTTTTAGCAATATATACAAACGACGGACCCTTACATGCAATTTTAGGATATACACAGAATATGCACAGATACATTAATGATATACACACTATTTGTATATTTCAACAAACAATCCCAAACTAAGCCCGAATGAACTCTTACATGCAGAATTTTGTCTGACAATATACACAAGGTGATACCTAGTTACAACAGCAATATACACAAAGAAAGTACCTTCATACAATTTTGATATATAGAGGGAATGTATATTCGCCGAAACAACACAAACTTGACCAAACAAGACTTTTTTTTATACATACCACTTTCCACAATGTATACACAGAATGAAGCTCGCATGGAAGTGCGATATATTCATAGACTATCTCCATCATACATTTTATGTATATAGATCAAGTGTATATTTGAATTTTCCCAACAATAATCCTCTCTGAAACAGATTCTGCAATTTTTTTTTATCCTGCCATGTTTCTCGAACAAAAGGATGAAACAAACAAAATGGAAACTATTTTACAAGTCCATTCCACTGGTTTCACAGAAATCCACCAGTGAAATGAATTTAATCGTGCATTACGGTACAGAATAACTAAAATTAAAATACAACGGTTCTATACAGATAATAAACAGAACAATTCAATTTACCAAGATTTCACACAGGATTCAAAATTTACAAAACATAATTTGCAGAATTTCTATTCTTTTGTTCCAGCTTCTTACATTTGATCAGTTCCAGAAAAAGAAAAAATGAAAGGCCCTTTTCTCGACCATCTCTCCCTGTTTTTGTTAACCCCGTCACCTCTGTTTTTGGGATTTTGAAATTTCCAATGATTATTAACAAAAACCCTAATTAATCCCATGACATTTTTTTTGCATAAGACAACAAAACTCCTAATGACAAGACATATTGTTTAACCGTTCACATCACCCAATATGTCTAAAATGTCAATTTTGATGTTTACAAACATGAAATGCCAACATAAAATGTTACATGTGACTTAGACATATAAATGCTACATAGTAACATGAAATGTCTAATCCTTATTAAAACCTTATTGTGCATATTTATCCTGTTGAAGGGGTGCTCTTGCACCATACTCCCCGGGAGAAGAGATCTCAAGCCCCTTTAAGATCAGAGTTTGGAGGTCTGCACCATGGTTTGTGATATGATCTGCAGTCATCCAAACGGCCTCTGAATCCAGTTTTCCTTGCCAAGCCACCAAATACTCTAGGTATGCTTTATTCCGTGTATTCTTTATCACTCTTGAGTCTAAGATATTCTTCAACTTTGGTGGATCATGCTTAGGAATATCATCATTTGCTGCATCCTATAATGGTTCCTGTTCTACATCTGCTTGTTGCTTGTATGGTGTTAGATCATAGACATTGAAAATAGGTGATAATCCAAGGTCAGAAAGAAGTTGGATCTCATATGCATTCTATCCATACTTCTTGAAAATCTGACATGGTCCAATCTTCCTCTGCATTAACTTGGTTTATTTACCTTTTGGGAGCCTCTCCTTCTTCAGATTTACCCACACCAAATCTCCAACATCAAACTATAAATCCCTCTTCTTCTTGTCAGCATATGTTTTGTACTTTAATGTAGTTTGGTGAAGTTGGTTCTTGACCTGATCATGTACTTCTTTGATGGCTAAAGCAAAAGGTTCACCATCTACACTAATAGGCTCTCCTGCAGGTAGATCTCTTAGTTCTAGGATACCCCTTCGATGATTTCCATACACCACCTAAAAAGGTGACTTTTCGGTACTCCTAATAATGGTGTCATTATAGGAAAATTCTGCCTGTGGTAGGATGTTATCCCACTTCTCTCCATGCTGCCTGGTCAAACATCTGAGCAGGTTACCCAATGAACGGTTAACTACTTCAGTCTGTCCGTCTGTTTGAGGATGGTAGGTTGATGAGAAGGATAAGTTGGTTCCAAGCTTTTTCCAAAGAGTCCTCCAGAAGTGGCCAATAAACTTCACATCCATGTCTGATACTATGTTCAATGGTAAACCATGTATCCTCACTATCTCTTTGAAAAACAAATCAGCAACATATGAAGCATCACAAGTGGTTTTACATGGCAAGAAATGTGCCATTTTGCTAAATCTGTCTACTACCACAAAAATACTATCATGTCCTTTTCTTGTTCTAGGTAAACCTAATACAAAATCCATGCTTATGCTCTCCCATGGCCTAGAGGGAATGGGGAGTGGCTAATATAAACCTGCATTTGTGGATCTCCCTTTTGCTTTCTGACATATCACACATGCTTCCACAAATCTTCTCACATCTGATTACAGCTTAGGCCAATAGTAATGCCTCTTCACAAGATCAAGAGTTTTATCGAGACCAAAATGTCCTGCCATGGCCCCACAATGCTTCTCCTGAATAATATTCAATCTCATAGAACATCTTGGAATACATAGTTGTCCACCTTTGAAAAGTAGTCCATCTTGGATCAGAAATTTAGAGAACTCAACAGATATTTGTCTCCAAAAGAAGTACATACCTTGTAGATCTTGCTAAAGTCTTCATCATCATCATACATTATCTTTAAAGAATCAATTCCAACACTTTCCAATTGGATCTGATTGATGGTTAGAACTCTCCTGCTCAAAGCATCTGCCACTTTGTTCTTAACCCCTTTCTTGTGTTTGAGTGTGAAAGTGAAAGCTTGCAAAGTTTCCACCCACTTCATATGCCTATGGTTCAACTTTTCTTGACTATTTATAAAACTAAGGGCCTGATTGTCCGTGAACACTATGAATTCTTTTGGCATCAAGTAATGCCTCCATTTCTTAAGTGACTGGACTAGAGCATACATCTCCAAATCATAGGATGAGTATCTCTTCTTGGCATCATTTAATTTCTCACTGAAGAATGCAATAGGCCTACCTTCCTGGATGAGTATTGCTCCAATTGCAATATGGCTTGCATCACATTCTACCTGAAAAATCTTGTTGAAGTCAGGAAATGCAAGAACTGGCTGCTCTACCACCTTCTTCTTCAATGTTTCAAAGGAAACATCTGCCTCCTTTGTCCAAGTAAACCTGCACTTCTATCCTCCTTTGATGGTGTCAAGCATGGGTGCACAAACATGACTAAATCCCTTTATAAACTTCCTGTAAAAGGTTTCTAATCCATGGAAACTTCTTACATCACTCACAGTTTTAGGAGTTGGCCAAGACAATATGGCACTTACCTTTTCTTGATCCATTTTCAGTTGGTTATGTGAGATAACAAATCCCAAGTAGATGATCTCTTCCTGCATGAATAAACACTTACCGAAGTTGATCATCAGCTGCTCTCCATGTAACTTTTTGAGAACCAAGTCTATATGGATGAGGTGCTCTTCCCTCATATTACTGAAAATCAGGATGTCATCTAGATATACTATGACAAATTGTCCCATGAATTCCCTCAAGACCTCATTCATCAACCTCATAAAGGTACTAGGGGCATTGGACAAACCAAAAGGCATGACCTTCCACTCATATAACGCCTCATTGGTCTTAAATGCAGTTTTCCATTCATCACCAGGTCTAATCCTAATCTGATGATAACCACTCTTTAAATCTATTTTGGTGAAGTATTTAGCACCTCCCAAATAATCAAGTAAATCTTCTATCCTAGGGATTGGAAACCTATACCTGATGGTTATCTTGTTGATCACCCTTGAATCAGTGCAAAGTCTCCAAGTGCCTTCCTTCTTTGGTGCTAGTACAGCTGGTATTGCACATGGGCTTAAACTCTTTCCAATTAGGCCTGTCTCCAACAATTCCTCAATCTGCCTTGCTACCTCTACATTCTGTTCTGGAGTGAGCTTATATGCTGCTTTGTTTGGAAGTGTAGATCCTGGGATTAGATCTATACAATGGCTGATGTCCCTAATAGGTGGTAGGGAACTTGGCATTCCATCAGAGATAATACCTTTGTACTTGTCTGATAGCTCTTGGACAGCTGGGTCTATGAATTTTTGTCTCTTTTCTCACTTGACTTGTTGCTGCTATTCTTTGTTTACTTTTAGGAAAGGAATTAGAGCATATGTAACTGCTCCTTCTTCTCCTACCCCTTTCATGAATTGTTTGCCTTCTACCATCATCACCTTAACTTCTTTTTCTTTTGATTCCACCTCATTCTCCATTAATGGAAGCAATTCTATCACCTTACCATTCTTGGTAATTGAATAAGTGTTTCTGACCCCATCATGGTATGCTTTAAGTCATACTGCCATGGTCTCCCAAATAGGAGATGGCAAGCATCCATCTTGGCAATGTCAAACAATAACCTATCCTTGTATGGGCCAATTTGAAATTCTACCCAAACCTGATCCTCCACAACTATTTTTTGACCTTGGTGGAGCCATGAGATCTTGTATGGGCAAGGATGTGGTAGTCTTCTAAGCTTAAGCTTTTCTACCATTTCACAAGACACAAAATTTTCAATGGATCTAGAGTCAATTAGAACTTTACATACCTTTCCTCCTGCCTTTCAAGTAGTTCTGAAAAGAGACTTCCTTTGTGGGGGTTCTTTGTTGGGTACCTTCATGGTGGTCATTGCTCTTCTAATCATCAAAGATTCTCCTCTCTCAAGATATCCATAACTGTCAGGAGCATTCACACTTTGATTTGTGCTTGAGCTTGCTACACTTTGACAATCAGATTCTTAGATCAGATTGATCCTCTTTTCTCCTATTGAACTTGTTGCCTTTGCTGGACATCTGTTGGCTATATGGCCTTCTTGATTGTAGTTGTAACATCTGATAGGTCCTCTGCCCTAAGATGTTCCTCTAAATGGTGGTCTTCTGCCCCTAAAATTTCCTATTTGATTATAACTTCCCCCTTGATGTTGACTGTTATCTCCTCTGCTGTTCTCTTGGTTGGATTCACTTTGGTATCCAAATCCTTTGCCTCTAAAAGGACTTCTTCCTACTCTTTTCTGTCTCCCTCTACCTCTATTGTTCTGCTCATGCCTTCTCTTTAATTTTTCTTCCACTTTGAGTGCCAATTGGTAGCATTTTTGAACTGTATCTGGATTATGCAGATTTAGGTCTTCTTGGATGTTAAACCTCAATCCATTGAGGTACCTTGCTACCTTCTGTTCCTCACCCTCTTTCACCTTTGTTTTTACACACAGTTTCATGAACTCTTCTGTGTATGAGCTGACATCTAGCTCCTTCTACTTCAAATTTTGTTTCCTCTTATGTAATTGGATATTGTAATCCAATGGAACATAGGCTTCCTTCACTAAAGCCATCATTCTCTTCCATGTTGCAACTCTGTTCTTTCCCTCTTTCACTCTGTCATCTTGGATGAAATTCCACCAAGTCAGTGCAGCCCCTTTCATTTTGGACTGAGCCATCTTCACTCTTTGGTGGTCTGGTATTTCCTCGGTCTCAAAGAAATTATTCAAGGAGTCTATCCACTCCATCACCAAATCAGGTTCCATTTTTCCTGCAAACACTGGCAGGTCTATTTTCATAGCCATGGTCCTTCTTTCCATAGACTTGAGGGCACTGAGTAAGGGTCTCTGGTCTGTAGGAACCTCTATCTCTTCCTGCTTAGGGACCTCCTCTTCATCCCTATCTTCTCGCTTACCAGAATCTTCTTCCCCTTTCTCTACTCTGTCCCTCAACTTCTCTAGTTCTTCTTTCAATGCCTGATTCTGAGCTTGATCTGCTCTGCTCTCTGCCATGTGCTTTCTTACTAAGGTCGTCAACTCAACGTTGGTCATCTTTGCTGGATACGTTTCAGATGCTTCTCCTTCTGACATCTTGTCTTCTCCTTCTACCCAACAGATACTCCTTCACTCTGATACCACTATGATGCAGAGCGAGGACACAGCGGAAACACACACACAAAATAATCCCTTCTGTCAATATCGGCAAGAACATACAAATGTCTCACCAAAATCTTCTATTCATCGGCCACACCTTAACATTAGGTCACTCAAGAATTCTCCCACCGATGCACCACTCACACTGATGACTTATCACTATCGCTCAGACTTCCTACCATCGGTGTAGCTTTCTTCTCATCTTCTGATAATAAGACTCATACTGATAAACTCTCCATCGGTAACACTTTCAGTTGTCACCCCGATTGGCAAGAACATTTACTATCGGCCTCACAATATTTCATTCACCTGATTATTTTCTTGTGCCAATGTGCTTCCTATCGGTGACACTCTGCCTTCGCTGTGACTCCCAATACTTTTCCCGATGGGTTCTCCTCACACCGATGACTTCGGCTTATATATACAATTCTTGACCTTCTACCGCCGGTCTCCGATTGCATCTTCATTTATTTTGACCGTCACAACCAATCACCCATTGTATCTTTCGAAAGTTATGTTGAAATGTATATTCTGACATACATTCTTCAACATACATTTACCAACTTACTGAGCCGGTTCTCCTCCCTACTATCACCAGTCATCCCTTGTATCTTTAGACAAACATCCATCCAATATACAAGCGAGCTACCACCTCAGCCGGTCATCCTTTGCATCTTATGCAATGTATATTTTCATTGCATCTTCACAACATATAGCAGCTATATGCAATTGCAGTATACTCGCAAACTGACGCACACATACAATGGTGATATATTCATAAACTGTCCATGACATACATTGGGCTTATACACACAAAATGTATATCCTCAAACAATTTCGACAGACACAAGAGTTAATACAGAATATGTTTTAGCGATATATACAAACGACGGACCCTTACATGCAATTTCAGGATATACACAGAATATGCACAGATACATTAGCAATATACACACTATTTGTATATTTCAACGAATAATCCCAAACTTAGCCCGAATGAACTCTTACATGCACAATTTTGTCTGACGATATACACAAGGTGATACCTAGATACAACAGCAATATACACAAAGAAAGTACCTTCATACAATTTTGATAAATAGAGGGAATGTATATTCACCGAAACAAAACAAACTTGACCAAACAAGACTTTTTTTTATACATACCACTTTCCACAGTGTATACATGAATGAAGCTCGCATGCAAGTGTGATATATTCATAGACTATCTCCGTCATACATTTCATGTATATACATCAAGTGTATATTTGAATTTTCCTGCCGATAATCCTCTCTGAAACAGATTCTGCAATTTTTTTTATCCTGCCATGTTTCTCAAACAAAAGGATGAAACAAACAAAATGGAAACTATTTTACAAGTCCATTCCACTAGTTTCACAGAAATCCACCAGTGAAATGAGTTTAATCGTGCATTACGGTACAAAATAACTCAAATTAAAATACAATGGTTCTATACAGATAATAAACAGAATAATTTGATTTACCAAGATTTCACACAGGATTCAAAATTTACAAAACATAATTTGCAGAATTTCTATTCTTTCGTTCTAGCTTCTTACATTTGATCAGTTCCAGAAAAAGAAAAAATGAAAGGCCCTTTTCTCGACTATCTCTCCCTGTTTTTGTTAACCTCGTCACCTTTGTTTTTGGGATTTTGAAATTTCCAATGATTATTAACAGAAACCCTAATTAATCCCATGACATCTGTTTTGCATAAGACAGCAAAACTCCTAATGACAAGACACATTATTTAACCCTTCACATCAGCCAATATGTTTGAAATGTCAATTTTGATGTTTACAAACATGAAATGCCAACATAAAATGTTACATGTGACTTAGACATATAAATGCTACATAGTAACATGAAATGTCTAATCCTTACTAAAACCTTATTGTGCATATTTATCCTATTGAAGGGGTGCTCCTGGACCAGATGGGGGTGAGGCAGATAGGGGAGGAGAGGGGTGGATAAGGGTTGAGGGCTTAAGGGTTTAGGGTTTAAGGGTCAAGGTTTTAGGGTTTAAGGGTTGAGGGTTTAACGGTTGAGGTATTAAGGGTTTAAGGGTTGAGGGATTAAGGTTTAAGGTTGAAGGATTAGGGTTTAAGGTATAGTGTCGAGGTTTGAAGGTTTAGGGATAGGGTTTAGTATTTAAGGTTTAAGGGTTGAGGGTTGAGGCTTTAGGGATAAGGTTTAGGGTTAAGTGAGAGACCTACATGGCTAAGGATGAATGGAGAAGCAGACAAGGAGTGAATGAGAGACCTAGAGAGGGGAGAGGTAAAGAGGTGAGGGGGAGACAGAGGTGAGAAATAGAGAGGTGAGGGGAGAGATAATAAAATGAGAGAGTGAAGTTAACAACTTGAGGGAAAGATGGGTAAGGAGGAGGGAGAGAGGTGGAGAGAAAAGGAAATATCTAGAGAACCATGGACCATCACCGTGAGACCACATTTTCTTCTATATCTCCCCTCACCTCTCTACCTCTCCCCTCTTGGTGCAGAGCATATGGGATGCAAGGAAGAGGAATCGATTCAACAAGGCTCAACCACACCTATAGGTCCAAAACCAAGTCCTTTATGAAAAAGGGGGAACAGAAAAAAGGAATCTTTATTTGCCCATGGAAAGGTTGTATTGGGGTACCAAATGACTCATCCCACCCATTGGTTAAGGTAGATCACTCCCAGAACATGCACTTGCTTCACAAATCCTCTAAATGGCTTGTAGCCCTAGCAAAAGAGAACAGTCCTCTTATCTTTTTGCACAAACCTTCAAATGTCAACCTAAGACATGAATTAGATACCCATTATGCCTCCCCACAGTATACTCCAAGATGGGTATAGGTTACTTTGGAAAATGTGCTCTAAAAATAGACTGGTAATTCTGCTACAAGGGTTCAAACTCAGAAATTTCACTGTGAAATGCCAAGAACAGTCATTCATAACTTCCACATAAAAGACAATGAAGTCAATCACTTCAGTCAGATTTTAGATAACATAGGTACAGACATTTTTCCAAAGTTACATAAAGATCTAACGGTGAAAACAAAAGTTATGGCATTTTTCCCAAAATGGGTAACCCTAGACAGGGTTTTGACAGTTTTCAAAAAAACTACAATAACTAACTCAAAATAACATCAAATTGCATGGGACAAGAAGAAAATGGAAGGTGATTGAATGCACTACCACTTAAAATCAATTGGACATCATTTCTTGTCTATACCAGGCCGTACAACAACTGAAAATAGCAAATTTTTGATGAAATATACAGGAAACAATGGTTTTCTTTATTGAACTTTCATTTCTTCAATCACCCACAAATTCTTAAATGGATACAAGGCCTTTTAAAGGCATTACAACTTGTCCTTTCAGTTTCTAACTACCTCCAAACGAATGAAACTACTCTATGACCTTTCATCTTCCATATGTTGCATTGCAACTTTACAATTTTGCATCATTTACACAAATTTGAACTTAGACCTCTCTTAATGACTTTAATAAAAGGAAAATGACTTAAATTATCTCATTACATTGTTAAATCATCAAATTTCAATCAAACTCCTATGGAAACATCAATTTGTGAAGGTGCTCCTGCACCACCTCTCTAGGTCTCTTAGTCACTCCTTGTCTGCCTCTCCATCTCTCCTTAGCCATTTAGGTCTCTCACTTAATCCTAAACCCTAAACACTATCCCTAAAGCCTCAACCCTCAACCCTTAAACCTTAAATCCTAAACCCTATCCCTAAACCCTCAACCCTCGACACTATAGCTTAAACCCTAATCCTTTAACCCTAAACCCTAATCCCTCAACCCTTAAACCCTTAATACCTCAACCCTTGAACCCTCAACCCTTAAACCCTAAACCCTTGACCCTTAAACCCTAAAGCCTTAAACCCTCAACCCTTATCCACCCCTCTCCTCCCCTATCTGTCTCACCCCAATCTCTCCCCTATCTCTCTCACCCCTGTCTCCCTAGGTTGTAGGTCTCTAACTTGTATATCTCTCAGGGCTCTCTAGATATTTCCCTCCTAGCTCTCCATCTCTCTCCCTCCTCCTTACCCATCTTTCCCTCAAGTTATCAACTTCACTCTCTCATTTTATTCTATCTCTCCTCTCACATCTCTATCTCTCACCTATGTCTGCCCCTCACCTCTCTACCTCTCCCCTCTCTATGTCTCTCAATCACTCCTTGTCTACCTCTCCATCTGTCCTTAGCCATCTAGGTTTCTCACTTAACCCTAAACTTTAAACCCTATTCCTAAAGCCTCAACCCTCAACCCTTAAATCTTAAATCTTGAACCCTATCCCTAAACCTTCAACCCTTGAAACTATACCTTAAACCCTAGTCCCTTAACCCTAAACCCTAAAGCCTCAACCCTCAACCCTCAACCCTTAAACCTTAAACCCTAAACCCTTAAACCTTCTACCCTAAACCCTATCTCGAAAGCCTCTACAATCAACACTATACCTTAAACCCTAATCCATTAACCCTCAACCCTAAAGCCTCAACCCTCAACCCTTAAACCTTCAACCCTAAACCCTCTACCCTTGACACTATGCCTTAAACCCTAATCCCTCAACCCTTAAACCCTCAACCATTAAACCCTTAATCCCTAAAACCTTAAACACTTAAAACCTAAACTCTCAACCCCTAGATACCCTTAAACCCTTAAACCCTATACCCTATACACTTAACCTTGGGTACTCAACCTTGAACATTATCCCTCAACCTTCAAACCTCTACCCTATACCCTATACCCTCAACCCTATACTTATGCCCTAACCCATCAACCCTCATCCATATGCCTTATACCCTCAACCTTAAACCCTAAACCCTATATCTTAGACACTCAACCTTGAACATTATCCCTCAACTGTAAACTCTCAACCCTCTACCATATACCCTCAACCATATACTTAATCCCTAATCCCTCAATCCTCAACCCTATACCTTAAAACCTGAAACCTACACCCACAAACCCTCATCCCTATACCCTATAACCTCACCCTTATACCCTAAACCTTGAGTATTGTGCCTCAACCCTATACTTAAAACCTAAACCATACACTCTCAACCCAAGTCACCCTATGCCTTATATACCCTCAATCCATATCGTAAACCCCAAACCCAATATCCTAAACCCTAATCCCCATACCTTACACAATTAATCTTATACAATCAACAAGCTGAATATTATCCCTCAACTATAACCCTCAACCCTATACCTTAAACTCTAAACACAAAAATGTCAACCCTCAACCCTAAGAACTATATGGGCTTAGGTCCTTATATACCCTAAACCCAAAATCCTTACATACATACATACAAGCATACATACATACATACATGCATGCATGCATGCATACATACATACATACATACATACATACATAGATTAATACATACAAACATGCATAAACCCTAATCCCTCAAACCCTAAACCCTAATCCCTCAACCCTAAACCCTATCCCTAAATTCTCAACCCTAAACCCTTAAACCTTAAATCATAAACCCTATCCCTAAACCCTCAACCCTTAACACTATACCTTAAACCCTAATCCCTTATCCCTAAAACCTAATCCCTCAACCCTAAACCCTAATCCCTTATCCCTAAACCCTATCCCTAAAGCCTCAACCCTCAACCATTAAACCTTAAATCCTAAACCCTATCCCTAAACCCTCAACCCTCGACACTATACCTTAAACCCTATTCCCTTATCCCTAAACCCTATCTCGAAAGCCTCAACCCTCAACCCTTAAACCTTAAATCCTAAACCCTATCCCTAAACCCTAATCCCTCAACTCTAAACCCTAAACCCTAAACCCTATCCTTAAACCCTAAACCCTTAAACCTTAAATCCTAAACCCTATCCCTAAACCCTCTACCCTTGACACTATACCTTAAACCCTATTACCTTATCCCTAAACCCATAATACCTCAACCCTTAAACCCTCAACCCTTAAATCCTAAACCCTCAACACTTAAACCCTAAACCCTTAAAACCTCAACCCTTATCCACCCCTCTCCTCCCCTATCTACCTCACCCCTATCTCTCCCCTATCTCTCTCACCCCTCTCTCCCTAGGTTATAGGTCTCTCACTTGTATATCTCTCACAACTCTCTACATATTTCCCTTCCTCTCCATCTTTCTCCCTCTTCCTTACCCATCTTTCCCTCAAGTTGTCAACTTCACTCTCTCATTTTATTATATCATTCCCCTCACCTCTCTACCTCTCCCCTCTCTATGTCTCTCAGTCACTCCTTGTTTGCCTCTCCATCCATCCTTAGCCATCTAGGTCTCTCACTTAACCCTAAACACTAAACCTTATCCATAAA
The DNA here is from genome assembly GCA_027924645.1 of Cunninghamia lanceolata. Classification (NCBI taxonomy): domain Eukaryota; kingdom Viridiplantae; phylum Streptophyta; class Pinopsida; order Cupressales; family Cupressaceae; genus Cunninghamia; species Cunninghamia lanceolata. The sequence continues at coordinate 10,692,528 of BSBN01001281.1, forward strand.
GCCTCAACCCTCAACCCTTAAACCTTAAATCCTAAACCCAATCCCTAAACCCTCAACCCTCGACACTATACCTTAAACCCTAATCCCTTATCCCTAAACCCTAAACCCTATCCCTAAAGTCTCAACCCTCAACCTTTAAACCTTAAATCCTAAACCCTATACCTAAAACCTCAACCCTCGATACTATACCTTAAACCCTAATCCCTTATCCCTAAAGCCTCAACCCTCAACCCTTAAACCTTAAATCCTAAACCCTATCCCTAAACCCTCTAAACTTGACACTATACCTTAAACCCTAATCCCTCAACCCTAAACCCTTAATACCTCAACACTTAAACCCTCAACCCTTAAACCCTAAACCCTTAACCCTTAAACCCTAAACTCTTAAACCCTCAACCCTTATCCACCCCTCTCCGCCCCTATCTGCCTCACCCCCATCTCTCCCCTATCTGTCTCACCCCTCTCTCCCTAGGTTATAGGTCTCTCACTTGTATATCTCTCATGTCTCTCTACATATTTCCCTTCCTCTTCACCTCTCTCCCTCCTCCTTACCCATCTTTCCCTCAAGTTGTCAACTTCACTCTCTCATTTTATTATATCTCTCCCCTCACCTCTCTATCTCTCACCTTTGTCTCCACCTCACCTCTCTTCCTCTCCCATATCTACGTCTGTCAGTCACTCCTTGTTTGTGTCTCCATCCATCCTTAGCCATCTAGGTCTCTCACTTAACCCTAAACACTAAACCTTATCCATAAAGCCTCAACCCTCAACCCTTAAACCTTAATTCCTAAACCCTATCCCTAAACCCTCAACCCTTGACACTATATCTTAAACCCTAATCCCTTATCCCTAAACCCTAAACCCTATCCCTAAAGCCTCAACCCTTAACACTTAAACCTTAAATCCTAAGCGCTATCCCTAAAACCTAATCCCTTATCCATAAACCCTAAACCCTATCCCTAAAGCCTCAACCTTCAACCCTTAAATCTTAAATCATAAACCCTATCCCTAAACCATCAACCCTCAATACTATACCTTAAACGCTAATCCCTTATCCCTTAACCCAAAACCCTATCCCTAAAGCCTCAACCCTCAACCCTTAAACCTTAAATCCTAAACCCTATCCCTAAACCCTCTACCCTCGACACTATACCTTAAACCCTAATCCCTCAACCCTAAACACTTAATACCTCAACCCTTAAACCCTAAACCCTTAACCCTTAAATTCTAAACCCTTAAACCCTTAACCCTTAAACTCTAAACCCTTAATCCCTCAACCCTTATCCACCCCTCTCCTCCCCTATCTATCTCACCCCCATCTCTCCCCTATCTCTCTCACTCCTCTCTCCCTAGGTTATAGGTCTCTCACTTGTATATCTCTCACGGCTCTCTACATACTTCCCTTCCTCTCCACCTCTCTCCCTCCTCCTTACCCATCTTTCCCTCAATTTGTCAACTTCACTATCTCATTTTATTCTGTCTCTCCCCTCACCTCTCTACCTATTCGTAAACCCTAAACCCTATCTGTAAACCCTCTACCCTCGACACTATACCTTAAACCCTAATCCCTTAACCCTCAACCCTAAAGCCTCAACCCTCAATCGTTAAACCTTCAACCCTAAACCCTATCCCTAATCCCTTTACCCTCAATACTATGCCTTAAACCCTAATCCCTCAACCCTTAAACCCTTAATCCCTCAAACCTTAAACCCTTAAACCCTAAACTCTCAACCGCTAGATACTATTAAACCCTTAAACCCTATACCCTATACACTTAACCTTGGACACTCAACCTTGAACATTATCCCTAAACCTTCAAACCTCTACCTTATACCCTATAATCTCAACCCTATACTTATGCCCTAAACCCTCAACCCTCATCCATATACCTTATACCCTCAACCTTAAACCCTATATCTTAGACACTCAACCTTGAACATTATCCCTCAACTATAAACTCTCAACCCTCTACCCTATACCCTCAACCATATACTTAAGCCCTAATCCCTCAATCCTCAACCGTATACCTTAAACTTTGAAACCTACACCCACAAACCCTCATCCCTATACCCTATAACCTCACCCTTATACCCTAAACCTTGAATATTGTGCCTCAACCCTATACTTAAAACCTAAACCATACAATCTCAACCCAAGTCACCCTATGCCTTATATACCCTCAATCCATATTGTAGACCCTAAACCCAATATCCTAAACCCTAATCCCCATACCTTACACAATTAATCTTATACACTCAACAAGCTGAATATTATCCCTTGACTGTAACCCTCAACCCTTAACTCTCTACCCTCAACCTATTACTTAATCCCTATACCTTAAACCCTAAACCCAAAAACCTCAACCCTCAACCCTAAAATATCTACGGGCTCAGGTCATTATATACCCTAAACCAAAAACCCTTACATACATACATACATACATACATACAAGCATACATACATACATACATACATACATACAGGCACACACACACACACATACATACATACATACAGACATACACACATGCATACATGTATACATACATACAAGCATGCATAGATACATACAACCATACATACATACATACAACCATACATACATACATACATACATACAATCATACATAGATACATACATACATACATACAAGCATACATACATACATACTTAATAACCTTGACCATAAAACATATTAAGGGAGACATAACACGAGCGTGTTATAATGCACTCGCGTTATGTCAAACTTGACAAACATCGAGCAAACTTTTGCAAAAAGGGAAAAAATGCAAAACTAAACATAACGGGAGCACGTTATAACACACTTACGTTATATTTTGCTTTGGGAATCCCAAGCCTTAGGCTTTGGATTTGCTTTGGATTTCCAACCCAAAGGCTTGGAGTGCCTTCCCAACATCCAAAGACGTGTTTTTGCATATTCTACAGGATTTCACATAATTTTGTTCGTGCTAACCCTCAGATTTGCACGTGTTTCAATGTCAAACAAATCAAACACCTGGGTAATGTTAGGCTTTCTCTTAGCTATTTAACGATGTAATTTTTTTTACATTTTGACAATGTTAAGCCTTTCATCTTTAATTTCTTTTGGTTATGTGTCTATTTTTGGGCAAAAACCAGTGTTCGGTCTTTTTTCATTGTAAATTAACCATTCATTGAAATTTCAAAAAAATTACATTTTTATAAACTAGACTCCATTCTACACATATTAAAAAAATTTCAATTAGTTTTCAAAATTTACAGGGGTAGCACGGCCAGAATTCTATTTTTTAGGATGTGTCCACTTTGAAAATTAGTAAAAAATCAAATATTCATTAAAAAATTATCAGAAAAATTGGGCATAAACTACATGCTGTTAGCTAATTTCTCATTGAAGCGATTTTAAAAATACAAAAAAAAGGTTAACCTTTTGAGGGAGCCACAAAACACGCTATGTTATGTTTTTTGACAGAAACAACACCAATTTTTGTGGCTCTCTTTTTTGAACCCCTTAATCTATACCATTTTCAAAAAAAAATAGTAGTTTAGAAAGTACACTCGGAGCACTACGAACATTGTTTTTATTGCATCTTCAAATTTTGAATGTAACTATGCTCAATTTCTCATCCAAGGTCAGTATTTCCTTATTTCAGAAAAAAAGTGGCCACTTAAGACCCCTTTTTGGCCCCCCATCTTCTTGCACTTACCTGAGAAAAAATAAAAGGTGTTGTACTAGTTTGCTAAGAAGATGTAAATAACTCACTACCACCTCTATATTCCTATATTGATTAGACATAAGATTAGAGTAACCATACCTTTGTCAATAGTTATCTATGTGTTTATAGAATTTGCTTACAAGCGCAACACAATGCACAAGTGTCATCCAATATTTCAAACTAATTAGTAACATCCAACAACCCCTAAAATTCTAGGGTGTGCATATGCAAAGTGAAGAACTGGTGTTTCTAGTTTCCATGGATACTCATCTTTCATGCCACCAAGTATACCTAGAAATTTAGGTTCTTTCCAGGTGTGGACAATGATAGGTAATTGATATTGGGATTTCCATTTGTCACAAGACACTAACACTTCATTATGAGTATCTTCTTAGTTATCATGAATTGCTTCATCATCATAGATATGAAAAACAACAAAGAGAGAGGAAATGATAAATACCTGTGTTTAGTCAGACAAGATTATAATGCCAAATTCTCTATAGACCATCATAATAAATACCAGTATCCAAATGGGAAGAATGCTTTTTGTAAAGGTTAACAACAAACTCAAATACTGATACATGTTGGCCCAATGATAACATCATTGGAAACTCACCATAAATGGGTGTGGAATCAACAAAATCAACATCAAAAACCAAAACTACAACATGTGATTGAGTTTGTTTGGAACCAAGGATTGTATGAAATAGGCTTGAAGAGCATAGCATTTTAAACGGAGATACCAACCTTGTAGTTGCATATCAAAGTATAATAATGATAAGATTCTAATGGAACAACACAACCATAAAATATATCATCAGGTCTTTTAGGGCATGGACAATGATTATCATTGTTGCTACTAAATTTTTGACTTGAATAATTAGGTTGTGTAGTAATCATATACCCTCTAACTTGACCCTGATTTGAATGCCTATAATATGGATAGAGGTCAAATGCCCATCTGGAAAATCAAAATTATTTGATGTTAATGTTGAAGCCAAGCATAACAATAGGTAAGAAAGTGGTTCTAGAATATAAGCCTTCAAAACTTGCACATCAGAGATTCATGCATTGTAATAGCATGAAATATTCTTCCAATGGTCTACACAGTCATGAGAATGGGAGAGAGGTCAAGCCTCTAAGCTATTTAAGGCCACCCATGCCTACCACCATATACACTCATGATCCCATATCGAAATAAATGAGTTATGTGTTAGTTAATTAATCCACTTCAAAGGATGTGGTGACCTTTGAACATATATAAATATTACTTTCTTCAAAATGGAAGACAATTAGAATTATGCATACATCTCTCAATGAGTTTGCCCTAGTGCTCAAAACTGATTGTTGTTTGTTTTTATAATACCGCATGTTTTTCACCAGGTATTGTCCTCTGAATTTCCTAACTAATTTTAGATCAGTGGTATCAGATCCTTGTCGTAGGGATCCAGACTGCATTTTCTTCCCAGCAAAGAAATGTTGGATGGACCATAGTCTGAGCGATCAAAAATCACCACCTTGTTATTTCTCTTGAGCACCATGTGCATGGCTAAAATGCTTGAGTAATTCATCAACATTTTCCACAACCCGAGTTGGTTTCTCATTGTTGTCGAGTTCATCCTTTGCAATTAAGTGAAGGCATGTGAAAGCAATATTCCAAAATTTGAGATCATTGCCATAGTTGTTAGTTTTGTGGCCGTCTTTGATATGATGATATAAGAATATGTTATTCACAAAGAAATCATTGTATAAGTTATGTTTTGACATCTTTGCATTGACATTTAATCCAAGCGAATGCTTTGATTTAACGTGCGAGATCCAGTAATCTGAAACGTTATAGGGAGCTCCAACGTTAGTTGATAATCTCCAAGGGTATAACCTTAAGTTAGCAGAGTGCACATGCTTCAGTTTGTTCTTTGGACGATTGCTCATTGTTGCTAGGCCGCCTTTTGTAACACAACATCAGTTCAAAAACACCACAAGAATGCAAATAAGTGCATCTCTGCAACCTTCTCTAGCAGTTCTTTCTTAGATAGTCTAGCTTTTTCCAAGGTTTAACTACATGGCATTTTTAAAGATGGGCTAAGTGTACCGTTTGATACAACTAATACATCTAATCCAACCTTCTTGGATGGCAAGGCTCCATTTACTCCAATTGTAGGAATTTGGTTTCTAATTGAAACCTATTCATTCTTGTATGTCACATCGCACAAGGTTAGGTTATCAGAGGCTGGGATTGGAGACACAAAATTTGTTAGATTATCTACCTTTGAAACACACATGACTGAAGATGGTGGAAGAACATGGAGATTCATCAAATCCATTCAAGGTGATGGTCAAAGAGGCTTTAAGAAAATAATGTGAGGAGATGATGAGCCAATTTTCTCAGTTACTCTAGTAGAATAAAGGAAATCAACAACCAAAGAAAACAAAAATTTCATTTGGTGGTCACACTCCTTTCAAGGTGCAAGTGAAATTTGATATTCCAAACTTCGAAGGAAAAATTAATGTAGATGAGGTAGATGACTGGTTATCAAAATTAGAAAAATACTTTTCCGTGAATCACTTCACCGATGCAAAAAAGATAACATTTGCTCTCCTTAAAGCGAACGCCATGTGAAGCAATCATGGGAGGCTAAGTTGTCTAGGGAAGCTACTGATGATCAAGAATTCAATGAGAAGATAGATGATAGACCCACATGGGGAGAATTTGTGGAATACATCAAAGAAGAATATTTTGTAGAAGACACATATGAGGAGACATATATGCAATAGCAATTGCTTCGATAGAAAAAGGACCAAACTGTTCAAGACTACACCAATACCTTCCATAGATTATCTGCCAAACTTGGCATCCAAGATATGGAGAAACATCGGGTTTTGAAGTAATGTAGTGGGTTGCACTGATAGATTCAAAATGTGATGGCTTTCTTTAATGTTGAAACACTAGGAACCACCTTCAAATATGCAATGAAAATTGAAGAGATATTCAAACAACTTAGGGGGAAACATGATTATCTTGAAAACAAAAAATCGAAAGGGGAAGGAAGTAGCAAGTTTGTAGGAAAACACACCACCAAGGGATTCTCCTCACAATCATCAACATTAGATAAGGGTGCTAAAAAGATACAAAAAGACATAGGCATGTGGTGTGAAATTCATAAAAGTCCTTGGCATAACACTAAATATTGTCAATTTGCTAAGACATTAATGGCAGAGAAACATGAAGTGAAGAAAGAAGCTAATTTGTTACTTGCAAACCCTTTTGAACAAAAGGATGATGAGAAAATCATTGTGGTAGACCCTTATGCCATGGTTTCCACTACTAAAATCTTGCCTCGCGAAGATGAGGAACATCAATTCCATTCGCATATGTGGGTGACTGGAAAAGCCTTACATTTCATTGTTGATAGTGGGAGTCAAAAGAACTTGATCTCTGTTAAGACTGTCAAGAGGTTGAATATGCAGACAACACCTCATTCACAACCATACTCTATGGGCTGTAAGCAATGTTTTTTAATCCTATTCAATCAAACCATTCAAGGATGAGGCAATTTGTGATGTGGCACATTTGGACGTGTGTGATATGCTATTGGGACAACCATATATGTACAAGCATCATGGCATCTATGAGTCTAGACCTCACATTGTTATTGTCAAGTTGGATGAATGAAAGTATTGTATACTTGAGGTAAGTCCTGCAAAATCTACATCTCTAATTAGTGCAAAATAGTGTAGGCATTTGATTTCTCAAACTGGAGCTTTTGTATTACTAATGATTTGACCTGAGGAGACAAAGTCAGTTCTAGCCAACACTCATACTGAAATAGCCACCACCATCCAGCAGAAGCTGATGGATCAAATATTGACAAAATATTAGAATGGGTTTTATTGCACTGTCAAGTCAAGCATTTGATTGATATAATTCTAGGAAAACCATTACCAAATGGGCCACTGTATAGAAGATTACTTTTAGAGAATGACGAGATCAAGTGACAAACTCAAGAGTTAATTCAAAGGGACACATTGGCACAAGTGTCCCACCATGTCCAATCGTTTTGGCTAAGAAGAAGGATGAAATGCGGCAACTATGTGTTGATTATCGAGCCCTAAACAAGATCACTATAAAGAACAGGTATCCAATCCCTTGCATTGATGATCTTTTGGACCAACTAAGGGGGGATTTTTTTTTACCAAACTTGACTTGAAATCTGGATACCACCAAGTTCCAATTGATCCATTAGATATTTGGAAGATTGTTTTCAAATCCAAAGAGGGATTATTTGAATGGTTGGTAATGCCTTTTGGGATGACAAATGCCCCTGCCACTTTCATGAGAATGATGAATGAGGTACTTAGGCCCTTCATTGATACCTTTGTTGTGGTCTATTTAGATGACATATTCCTCTTTAGCAAAACATGGGATGAGCATTTGTAGCATGTTGAACAAGTACTCTCAACCTTACAACAACACAAACTCTATGCTAATAAAGAAAAGTGTTCTTTTGGTATGGAGAGTATTCAATACTTGGGGTACATTGTGGATAGAAAGGGTGTTCGTGTTGATCCTACAAAGATACAAGTTATCAAAGATTGGCCTTCTCCTACAAACATCACAAAACTATGTAGTTTTCTAGGATTGGCTAATTTATATTGAAGGTTTGTATTTGGATTCTCACACCTAACATGGTCTATGAACCAAATACTTAGTGGGGGAGCTAAAGAAAAATTCATTTGGATAGAGGCACAATAACGAGCATTTGTAGAATTGAAGAAAAGGTTATGTTCAACATCGGTATTAGCCCTTCCATAATTGCAACAATCTTTTGAAATTAAGACAGATGCCTCTAAATATGCACTTGGGGCAGTGATCCTACAACATGCCCATCCAGTGACCTATCATGGTGAAACATTTTCTGATGTGATACACAGGTATCCTACATATGACAAGGATTCGTATGCTATTGTTTAGGCTTGCAAACAATGGAAGCAATATATTTTAGGGAAAGAGACTATCATCCACATAGACCATACGCCTCTGCAATTCATGCAGACACAAGGGAAGTTGTAGAATGACAAACATCAAAGATGGTTTGCCTACTTATAACAATTCCATCTCAAGATTTTCCATAAGAAACAAAGTAGTAACAAAGTTGTAGGTTGCTTGAGTAGACCTCCGGTTACATCCCTCATAGTGGTGTTGGATTCTTGTTGCCACCAAACAACAGATTGACCCAAATTATATGGAATTGATCCTGATTTTAGTAATGTCTATAGTAAGCTAACATAAGGTAAACAAGTCCCTAATTTTTATTTGAAAGATTGTATTCCTTGTCACATGGGTCACATCTATGTTCCTATTAAGGAACGACAAAAGATGATATGAGAAGCATACTACAACTGTGTTGCAGGACACTTTGGAGTAGGGAAGACTATTTCTATACTCCTAAGGTATTTTTATTGGCCAAAAATGCATCGTGATGTCACTCTATATATTCAAGCCTATACCACATGTGCCATTGCAAAGCAAACAAATTGTAAACAAGGATTCTATTTGCCTCTTCTTGTTCTTGATGGACCTTAGCATTTAGTCTCTATGGACTTCATGTCTAAACGTGGTCATGGCTATGTGTATGTGGTGGTAGATAGATTTTCAAAAATAGCCATCATGGTAGCTTGCAAGAAAGGCATCTCAACATAAGAAAGAGCTAGGCTTTTCTTTGGACATGTTTGGGTTTATTTGGACTGCCACAAAATATAATCTTTGAAAGGGATAGTAGGTTCATCAGTAAATTTTGGTTTGCACTTTGGGCTATGATGGACACCAAGCTAATAAAGTCTACTGCATTCCGTCCATAGATAGATGGGCAGACCAAGGTGGTAAATTGCATGATAATTCACATTCTACAAATGTATCATTCAAAACATTCTCAAACATGGAATGAGAGTCTACCATATGTATAGAATAGTTACAACTGTGCAATGCATGACTCCATGGGCCACATTCCATTTGAAGTATGCTTGGGATACCAACCATTGGCTCCTATGGATGTTTCCCTTCCAACCATGATGAATGAGCTATCACCACATGGTGAGAAGGAGGTAGACAATGCATTTATGTTTGTTGAAAAGATTTGCCATCTTCAACAACAAGTTCATGAGATACTGTAACACACCAACCAGAAGTACAAGAAGCAACATGACCATCATCGTATGCCTCATCACTTTCAGGTTGGTGACAAAGTTTGGCTTCATCTCTAGAAGGAGCAACTTTAGGGACCTAATAGGAAACTTTATCCTCTTCGATATGGGCCATACACCATCCTCAGATAGGTTGGTGAGAATGGTTTTGAACTCCATTTGCCACCATTTCTAGGGCTACAACTTGTTTTCAATGTTGAATTTCTACGCCCATACTTTCCACCATTGCTAGTTGCTGAGAAGATTCAGAATTCAGACTTGAATCCTAAGACTACTGTTCCATTTACCAATGACTAGATTATCAATGTTCTTGTGAAGACACTAAAAAGTAATCGACTCCTCTTTATCATGTGTTTCGGGCAGGGCAATTACCTCATCAGGGCAAGTGGTTTGCCAAAGTGCACATTGCCCAATGCTTTCCTCATTTGTTACATAACATCGATGCAATGGGGCCCATTGCCTCTCAAGGGGGGAGGAATGATCCCATACCGAAATAAATGAGTTATTTGTTAGTTATTTTAATCCACTTCAAAGGATGTGGTGACCTTTGATGTTCATAGTGACCTTTGAACATGTATAAATATTACTTTCTTCAAAATGGATAAGATAGTTATAAATAGGCATACATCTCTCAACAAGTTTTCCAGACTGTTCAAAATTGATTATTGTTTGTTTTTATAATATTGTAAGTTTTTCACCAGGTATTGTCCTCTAAATTTCCTAACTAAATTCTGATCAACTCATGACCATTTTCTTCAATCTCCCCTCTCTACATAATCCATCGATCAAACCTATAATAGTCAGATCATCTAGTTCAACCATAACTGTGGGAGTTGGATTCACAAACATTTTAACTATAATATCTGACAAAAATCCCCTTCCAAATTACGCTTGAATGGATATCCATAATCTATTCCATTGTTCCTATTTTGGCATGGACTGCACAAGAGAGCACTGGAAAAAGTTATGGAATTCAACTTTATACCTGTTGATTTCATATGCAAGAAAGTTTTTACAGTCTGTTCAACAAATCCATTGCATGCAGATGCAACTAACATGGCGTTCCATGAAATACATTTCTTTGAGGCATTCTGTCAAAAAGTTCACGTGCCTTGTTTATGCTTCCACATTTGTAGATGTATCTATCATAGCATTTCCAATTATTATACGATGGACGTTCCCCTTTTGGCATGGGCTAGGAAGATGCTAACAAAGGTTGTAGAATTTTTCCTTACAGAGGTTGATTACATTTGATTGAAAGTTTCTAAAGTCCTTTAACAAATCCATCTTGTGCCAATCTTGTGATCATAGGAATTTTATCATCAAATCCATATTCTGTATATCTTGCAACAATAGCGGCTATAATTATGGTTCCACATTTCATGTGTGTATATCTACCAGAGCATTTCAAACTATAATATCAAGCAAAAATCCTTCTATCATTATGCTTTAATGAATGCCCAAAAGCTCCTATTTTGGTATGGGCCAATAGGATGCTAGTGAAGGTTTATAGAATTTGGCTTTACACCTGTAGATTGCATTTGCTTGAAGACTTTTAATGAATTCCCAACAAATCCATTCTGTCCATACCCTTCAATCATGGCGAACTATGAGAAAACACATCTCTGAGGCATTTTGTTTAAGAGGTCATGGCCTTCGCTATGTTTTAACAATTTGCATATATGTGTGCGAAGACTCCTGCAATATCAACATTAAATAGAAAACCTCTATTTGTAACACTTTGAATGATGCCTGCAATTTACTCCAAGCTGACCATGCTCACATGGTTGGGAGGAGGGAAATAGCAAAATGCATTTTTAACATATTATGTTTGGAATTTCTTCCTATGTCAACAGTTCGGGTTCTCAAAACCAATGGAACCTCCAAATAGTTCAAAACACTCGCAAAAAATTTGCTAAAAATAAAAGTGCCAGCGGTTTAAACACCTTTTGGAACTGTCGGGGGTTCTTGGAACTTGTGGAACCTTCGACAATAAAGTATTTTGATGATTTAAAGTTTAGTTCAAGCTGTAAAAGCTGAGACCAATAGTGCATTTTGGGGGTTTTAAAGAGTTTTTGAACTAGTAAAAGTGCCACCAAAGTGTAATATCAGGATTTAAATGAGTTCTTGGACTCTGAACTTGTTCATGAGTTCAAAAACTTGAAAAGTGTTTGACTTTGCTTTACAAAAATTTTATAAATTTTTTTTGACGAATCTAAGACATGATAAATGAGAATTAATTCATAACTTTTGATTGTAATACTATTTTCACTTGAAAATTAGCTACATTGCCAATAATAACCTCATAAAGTTTCGTATCAAATTATTTCACTCCAACCTTTATGAAATTAATTATTTTCGTAAATTGCCTAGTGAAAATTGATAGTTTAATATATCTCAAATAGAAATGAATTTTACCCCAAAAATTTGCCACATTGTGTTAAATGAAGTTAGTAATAACCTTGTAAAATGATTTTGTTCCAGCTCTTACAAATTTTCTGATTTAACTAATTTTGTAACCTATCATACTGTATAACAACTTCTAGGATTTTGATTGAAAAGATGGATGATTATCCTTCGAACTGGAACACAAGTTATAGATTTGATGCAATTAACTCACATGAACTTGATCAAATGTGACATCTTCTGAGATGAACAACTACGATAACTAGCACAAAAAATGTGATGCCAACACCTTGCGACCATGAATGCAGATTGATGTCTTCAATTTGGGGAGTGACTTGATGCTTGAGGATGATTGGAGCATTTGTGACTAATAATGACTTGATAGAGGTGCTCAACACATGATAGTGCTTGCTGATTTGATGCAAAAGTTTAAATTTTGTGGGGTCAAAATGAGGCTAACACAACTCAAATCAATGATGGCCTAAAAGGAGGTGTCTCCAACACACAAGTGTATGGATGGCCATTTCCAAATCTAGGTCATGGGTAGGGTAATTTGTAAGACCCACCCATTTACTTAGACATTTTATTACTTTCATGACTTTACACTTTGTGGATTATATTCCTTGATATTATGTTGGATCCATTATGCTTAGAGTAGAGGACTATAGAACATGTGTTTGTACATTTCATATGTGGTTGAGATTAGTGGATTTAAATGTTTGAAAAATTGATGGTTAGATAAACTATATGGTTAGAATAATTATATGATGGAGTGTATGGAAATATTTAGATTAAATTATATTATTATATTAAGTTGTGAAAATGAGTGTTATGTAGTTAAATGGATTTTTTAACGAGAAATGACTAGTTAATAATTACTTGTACATGTTTTACTTTATTGTTGCTTTGGCTATTTTTATCAAGACAATCTGATATTTGAAATTTGAATTTTACAGGGGTAGTCAAGGCATTAGAAATTGGAGATACATCCAAGAACAAATTTTATGTGTTAAACCTATTATCCTAAACCTATTCTACCTTGAGGAATAATGGTTGTATGTGTTGTAATTGTTTTGTGCCAATTTTTAATTATTAATTTATACTTTATATTATTGGTGAAATTAAATTAATCTTGTTAAATTGAATTTTGCATGTTTTTTCTTGTGGATAATTGACTTATTTTCAATGGAATTTTCTTGTTTTAAATTAATTATGTGGAAGCTTTAACTTTGCTAAGTTAGTATTTATTTTTAAATTGTTTTATGGATTTTATTAAAACTTTAATTTTATTTTTAATTGTTTTTTTAGCTTAATTGTTTTTAATTAATTCTTTTTGGAGGAAAAAAGAGGGTTTTAAAAAAAAAATTACTTATTGATTTTTGGGAGCATTCTTTGGGGATCTCTCTTGAATTGGATTTTAGAAAATTTGCTTGGGGTTCTTGGAAGAAGAAGAAATTCTTGTATGATTGGAGAAGGAAGACTTGTTTGGAATTGGGTAAAGGAATAGCTTGTTGGATTCCCTTGAAGGGATCTTGTCATTGTGTGCTTCTCCTAACTTGGAGAGTAGAAGGTAGGATCTTAATTCCATGGTTGTATGATTTTTATGTTTGTTGATGTGATAGTGTTTTGAAAATTGTGATGCATGTATATTTTATTGTTGTTTGGAATGATTGGGAGTTGATTTTTCCTTTTGGGGAAGAACCTCCCTTGTGTGGGGTTTGAGAGAGGTGAGGAGCTGCTCTTGGGGAATCTCTTTGTAGTTGGGTTTATGCATAAAAGGGTTGATGCAAATTATAGTTGGGTTTATGCATGAAAGGTTGATGCAAATTATAGTTGGGTTTGTGCATGAAGGGTTGATGCAAATTGTAGTTGGGTTTGTGCTTGAAGGGTTGAGGCAAATTGTAGTTGGGTTTGTGCATGAATGGTTGTTGCAAGATGTAGTTGGGTATGTGGAAGAAGTATGAAGGGTTGAAGAAGTTATTTGTCCCCAAAAAGAGAAGTTATCCACTCTTTCCCCTTTGAAGAATCCTTTTGGAATTCTTTGTGTTTGTATGTTTATCCCCAAACTTGGATGGGTGTTTATAGTGTTTGGAAAATTGCTTGTTTGTGAATCTTTGTTCTTGGAAGTTTCTCCCTAGCTCTGGGGTGGATTGGTTTTCCAATCCTACGGTAGGGAGTAGAGTATGCCAGGCCATCCATGTTGGTTTAGTGTGTGCAGAATATTTGCTAAAGTTTGAAGAGCATGATGTTGTAAAAGTTTCATGGCTTCAAGAACCTAGATTTTGTTCCTTGTAGATCCTTTTATAATTTTAGAATTAAGGTTTTTTACATCTTTTGTCAAGATGAATTGTTCCAAAAGAAACGTTGTTGATGTAAATTCAAATTGAACATGAAATTGTCAAATTTGTGTATATTAGATTGTAAAGATTTGTTTTGTATGAATTTCAAGTGAGAAAGTTATATTGTATTTGTTCAATTTTATTGGTTTAACGATTATGTAAGATTTAATTCTAGAATTCATGGTTAGAAGGATTTTATTTGAGCAATTTATATTTTTATGAGACTTTCCATATCTTTTAAACTGAGGAATAGAAGTAAACAGAAAAAAAAGACTATTGTTGCACATCTCTACTTTGAAATGGTATATATATATATATATATATATATATATATATATATATATATATATATATATATATATATATATATATATATATGTGAATATATTTAAATATATAATATATATAAATTTATATATTTCATGCTTTATTATATATATATATATATATATATATATATATATATATATATACATACTCCCTACAATTTCTTTTAACTATATATTTTTGCACCTGAAGAACATTTAAGAAATTATAAATATATAAAAAAAATTGTTTTGAATTTGGTTGGCACTACCATATTATGGCAGGCCATGCCCCTTTGAAGGGGTTGTGGGAGCCATGGTTCCCCACATGCCTGCACCCATGGGAGTCGTGGGAGCCCGGGAATTTTTTGGGTGGAGGTCGTGACCTCACAAGGTCATTGTCTTCTCATATATATTTTTTTATAAAACAAGAAAACTTCATACTTTTATTCAACTGAATGCTGTGACATCAATATATTTATTACTATGTCAATATATATATATATATATCTATATATATGTATATGACTCTATTCATCAATACTTCCTGAGTTGAATTACAACTCTACACTTGTAGTTTTAATAGTGAATATATATATATATATATATATATATATATATATATATATATATATATATATATATATATATATATATATATATATATATATATATATATTTCAAATTGTGTTTCTTCAAATTTTCTAAGTTAATCTAGAAACTTGCACAAACAAGAGAAGAAATTATGACGGAGTTAGTATTTTGTACAAATTATAGAGCTCGTAGAATAGAAGAAGAATTCAAGAAAATTTGGGGAAGGGAGTAGAAAAATGTCGAAAGAAAGCATTAGAAAGTAAGAAAAGCAAAGGTTTGGATTAGGATTTAATTTTAGAAACAAAGTTATTTTATTAGTTGTTAAAAAGTTTAATTAAAATCAATTTTAGTGTTTTATTTAATTTAAATAAGTTTATTGTATCTTTAATAATTTAATAGTTTAAAATTTATTAGTTTACATTTATTTATCTTATAAGATTATTTGAAACATGTAGTTTATTTAATGAATTTATTAAGTTATTTAATGGTTTAATGAGGAATTAATTTAGTAATTTAATTAATGAGTGATGTTATAAATTGATTTTGGTTAAATAGGAGTTAGGAAGAAATTATGCAAATTATAGGGATTGTAGAAGACGATAGTGTAATTATTAATTTAATTGAAATTTTAGTCAATGTTTTTGATATTAATAAGCTGCAAACACGGGTGCAGATCCTGATAACAAAAACCCAAAGGGCAGCGAACCTGGCCAAAGGCCACTAACAACACAAAAACAACTGATTAACATCAAGAGTTCATAATAGTATCAAAATAAAACAAGGACCAGAAAACAGAACAGTAGTAAAAACTAATTAAATAGGTCTTTCCAATCATCATTTAGAAACTTCAGCAGCTCCTCCTTGTTCTTAATCTTTGCATCATTTTCAGCATAGTGTTCTTCCTGCAGAGTGGTAAAAGTTGTGACCACCTGATGGATAACTTTCAGACAAACTGTCGCCAACACCTTGACCTTAGTTTCCATAGACGAGAGCCAAGTCTTAAACTCCCCAAGCTCATGCATGAGTTGCTTGTAAGAGTCACCATCCATGGCACTTTCCACCTCCTTCTTTGGGGTCTCCAGAATCTCAACATCATCCTGTTTAGTATCATAATAAGAATTGTTCATTGAGTCAAAATGGCTAGCTCCCTCTTGATCCTGCACATGCATAGTCTTCACTTTCTTAATCTCAATTTTACTCTTCGAGTCGTCAGGGTCAAATTCAAAGGAATAATCAACAATTTTTAACACCAGGGGCTTCCCCCAGCTAGCCTGATCGACCTGCGAATGCTAGGTCTTCTCACAGTAGTCTCCTTGCCCTCAGCCGTCTCCTTACCTTCAACTATGTCATCTTCTCTCTGCTCCTGGGGTTTGTCTTGGCCTTTCTCAACCTCCAGTTCCACATTCTTCATACCCTCATCACCTTTTTTGTTAATATTTTTTCCCCCTTACCAAAACTGGGGTGAACTTGCAGACCTTTACGTTTCTTACCTCCAGAAGGTGAAGGGCAATTCTTCAACCCACAGAGACCTTCAGCAACTCTTTGTGAGCTTGGCCTTGGGGCCCATAAACACCCCCTGAATTTGAAACCACAGGGGCCCAACCAGATTGATGGGCCTGAGGGGTAGGGGTATCCTTCTTCTTGTGGGGTCAAGAATCAGGGATATCATGAGGGTTAAGGGGGACAATAGGATTTTGAGGGTTGACATCAACATGATACGGGGCTTTATTTTTGTTAGGGCTACCATATTTAACACTTAGCGGGATATTGTCATCTGAATCCTCATCCATGTTTTCTTCAATCAAGATAGCATTAAGGGGCTTTGTAGGGAAGAGGGCCAAATGAAAGTGATACAGGCAGAAAATCAAACCCTGGTGTAGAGGAACAACCACCACCGTCGGGTTGCCCTCCTGAGTTTTTCTAGTTAACTTGATAGAAAACTTAAGGGAAGAGAGCAGATAGAAGGGAAAGTTCACCAAGACTTTATGTCTAAAGTGGTTCAACAGGGTGAAGTGGTAATGGTAGAAACATCTATAGTGACCCTTAAGAGTAATAAATTTTATAATAAGATAACAAACACAGTCCCAAGGATTTACCAGGATCTCACGTTCAAAGTCACCTTGCATTCAGACCAGCTTCTCACCTTCACGGAAGAATTTTTTCAGCCGTCTGGATCTTGGACCTTCATCTACTTATTCAATCTTTTTCCCTCATGATTCAGGCTAGTGGATTTAGCTATGGACTCTTCGGAGACCTCAAATTGCACCCCACCAACACGCACCTTCCGGTCTTTGTCCCATGACATAGCAAATTGCACAGATAGACTCTCATCGAATCTATTCAAGCACTCCAGGAAAGGAGATATCCCCCCTTCATAACATATGATCCAAACCTGAGAGTCAGCTTTAAACTCCACGTCAGCTCCATTCTAACTTTGTCGCCTCCCATAGTTCTAAACTTACAAAACCAGCAAGGAGAGATGTAATTACAAGACTTAGGGAATTGTAGAATGCCTTCAAACAATTTGGAAATGACTTGACACTCATAAAAGTTTTTCAAACAATGCTACTCAAACTCCCAAAAATTTACTTCATATTCCTAATCACGTCTGGGACATTATTTCCTTCATTATGCGGCTCGTGCGATCTTGCAAAATCTAGAGCAACCAACAGAGTATGAAAAGACTCAGAATGCTAGCTAGGCGACAACTCCAGAAAATCATTGAGTTGGCAATTGTCCATGTGGAACTCTTTTATCTAGCTCGATCAGGTACGATGTATTGTCCCAAGAAGGTGACATCATCCTTCTCATGCCACCTCGTGTAAAGAGGGTATGACATAAAGGCATGAACTAAATTGATGAGTTAGGAGATATTGGCCACGAGGAATTAGGAAGAAGCCTCCTTCTAAATGTTATTTCTTATGTTCAGAGGAAGATTAGAAATATTCCTCCTACATCTAATAGGGTAAAGATTGATCTCTAAGTTAGCCATGAGGTCCGCAATCTAATTACCTTCCATATAAATATGGACAACTTCAACACCTTCAAAGCTTAAAAGCAAAGTTTTAATATCCTGAATAATATCCTCAACCTGCCAACCAACTCTGGCATTGTCTTTAACAACATCAATGATTAACTTAGAATCACCTTAAACCACTAGGTATTTGATACCAATGGCAAGGGCAACTTTAAGGCCCCAGAGGAGGGCCATGGCTTCAGCAATGTTAGTAGTGTTCTCACCAAGCCCCCCAACAAAGGCCACCATGAGGACACTCTTGTCCGATCTAAGGACTCCTCCCCTCTTGGCCATCCCAGGGTTACCTTTAGTAGCTCCATCAAAGTTGAGCTTGGACCAACCAGTAGGGGGGACCACTTCTAGAGTTGGCTCTAACTCTATGCTTGGTATCATCCACCTTACAGATACTGGTTGAAATACTCCACTGATTTATAATATTAGCTCCAAAGTTGGTGGGAGGGAGTTCAATAGATTTCAAAGTGCTGTTAGAGAGGTTTTATTGTAGGAGCTTGGAAATCATACAAAAAACCTCCTTGGGACCTTTGAATTTTTCCCTGAATAGCCTATCATTCCTTTCTTTCCAAAGGCCCTATGTTAGGATGGGAGGGACCTGGGCCCAAATTTCTTTTCTTATGGGGTGGATGAATGGGGAATTCTAGGACCTTAAGAAAGCAGGGAGGTCTCCATACAAACACCATGAGGTTCCCAAATATTGCATGGCTAGACTCCAGACTTCCTAAGAAAAATTGCAGTGCAGAAGGAGATGAGAGACCATTTCTTCATCCTTTAAGCAGAGAGCACACATGTTGGAGATTTGGAATCCTCTTAACCGAAGGTTGTCCATAGTTAAAATTTTGTTTTGCACAGCCAACCACCAAAAATGGTTAATTTGGGGGATGAGATTGTGGTTCCAAACTTTCCTCCATAGGCTATCCCCATTCTGACACATAACGATGTTATAGGCAAATTTAACTGTAAAGATCCTAGTCTTATCCCTGACCCACAACATTTTGTCCTTATGAGGGAAAATGGGTATTCTGCAATGTCTAAGGGAAAGTTGAACCTCATCTGCCTTCTGTATTAGGTTCTCCTAGCCCTGACAGCAGTCTGACAATTGTTTCCACCCACTTCTACTAGGAAGGAGGTAGTCACAAGCCAACCTACTGAAGAAAGAAATAGCCTTATTGACCAAACCTTGGACATTCTGTAGCCTATTTAGCGGTGCACCTTTAAGCCAACTATCTTTCTAGAATCTTAGAGTTCTTCCATCTCCCTATCTCCACTTAATGCCCCATAGTAGAATAGATATGCTCTTTAGCACATTGTTCTAGACAACAGAACCTTTGGGTAGGCCAGAAGAATGCAGAAAATCCTTAGGAATCAGATTACC
The DNA here is from genome assembly GCA_027924645.1 of Cunninghamia lanceolata. NCBI lineage: Eukaryota > Viridiplantae > Streptophyta > Pinopsida > Cupressales > Cupressaceae > Cunninghamia > Cunninghamia lanceolata. The sequence continues at coordinate 10,712,493 of BSBN01001281.1, forward strand.
CAAGTACTTGGCTCTCATGATATTGCCCCATTCCTTATTTCCACTTAAGAGATTCCATCCAACCTTAGCAATAAGGGCCTTATTAATTAGGCTAATCTTCCTGATTCCCAGACCCCCTGGAGCTTTGGCCTACACACTTTATCCCAGCTGACCAGAGCCATCCATTTTTTATTTTCCAACCCTATCCATAGGAGGTTCCTTTGGATTCTTTCAAACTTCTCAGCAATGTACTTGGGAATTTAAAAAATGGACAAAAAGAACACAAGAATACCTTGAAGAGAGGCCTTTAGGAGTTGATATTTGCTAGGTTGGCTTAATAGCTTGCCTTTCCACCTTTCTAGTTTCTTCTAGCTCCTTTCCAAGATGGAGTTCCAATAATCAGGAGTAACATCCTTAATAGCTAAGGGGAGGCCCAAGTAAGTTTCGAGAAGCACACCGCTAGAGAAACCAAGGATCCCCATATTCTTTTGTTGAAACTCCAAGGGTGTGTTGAAGAAATACACCTGGCTTTTGTCATAGTTGATACACTGACCAGTTGAAACAACATAATCATGTAACACTTGTTTCCATTTCCTTGCCTCAACCACTGAGGCAGACCCAAGTAAGATGGTGTCATCCACAAACTACTGAATAGCCGTTGAGTCGGTTGTTGAAGTGGGGTTAATGCCCTTTATCTCCCTAGAGTTTAGCAAGTTGAGGAAACTTTTGCTTAGGACTTCGACCATAAGGATGAAAAGGTAAGGGGATAATGGGTCACCTTACCTTAAGTGGCTACCCGCATTAAAGAAGCCCCTAGGCACCCCATTAACAAGGACAAAAAATCTAACAGAGGTGACAAATATTTTTATAAGCTGCAACATTTTTCCTTGGAAACCCATCTGCTCCATAATTCTAAACAGAAACTCACAAGCCACTCTATCATAAACTTTTGAGATATCAAGCTTGAAAACCATTCCAAGCAATTTGTTTCTTTCCATCGAATGTATAAATTCATGTGTAGAAATGGCCGCATCAAGAATCTGTCTACCTGGCACAAACCCCTTTTGACTGCTACTGATAAGTCTGTCAAGGATAGGTTGAAGTTTGAAAACTAAGATCTGAGAAAATATCTTGTAGACAGTCTTACAAAGACTAATAGGCTTGAAGTCTCCAATGCACAAAGGGTTTGATTTTTTTGGCACTAGAGCAATAAAAGTATGATTGAGTTGCTTAAGCAACTTACCTCTTCAGAAGAAGTCCCTAGCCGCCTCAGTGACATATTTACCCACAATATCCTAGTACTCTTAAAAAAATGGCTAGAGAGAAGCCATCCATCCCTGGAGCCTTGAAAGCACCCATAGGGAAAAGACTAGAACATACCTCCTCCTCAGAAATTGGTTTACCAAGCCGAGCATTATCTTCATCATTGAGATAAGTAGGAATGATGTCAATAAGCTCCTATTTGATCCTACAGTCCTAGGCAGCTAGGATGTTCTCGAAATAGGAAGCAGTCACTTGCCCCACTTGAAAGTCTGACTCAACCATAGTACCATTATCATACATAAGTTTAACAATGCTATTTCTTTTCCTATGTCTCATGGTAGATTGGTGAAAGAAGGATGTGTTTTTGTCCCCCTCTCTAAGCCACTATACCCTAGATTTCTGCTTCTAGTAGACTTCCTCTTTCTTGAGTGTTTCCTTCCATTCCTTAAGATTTCTTCCTCCTTAGTAGTATCCTACAAAGTCTCAACGTCCTCCATCTGCTTTTGAATAGTAGCCAGATTAGTAGAGATCCTCTTTTTACTGTAAAAAATATTACCAAAAGTGAACTTGTTCCACCCTTTAACCTTGTTCTTGACCATGAATAGCTTCTGGGCCAACCTGTACATGGGGGTACCCCGAACAGCAACACTCCACCAACTGGCCAACTTATTTCTAAAATCAGGATGTTGAGTCCACATAATTTCAAATCTAAAGGGGTGCAGTCCTTTAATATCCTTATCTCTCCAAGAAAGCAGAAGGGGATTATGATCCGAAGTAGTCCTTGGAAGGGCTTCCAAAGTGGAAGTGCTAATGAAATCCCAACTCGAGGAGACCAAGACCCTATCCAGTCTGACTTGTATCAAATTCCTTCCCTTTCTCTGATTGGACCATGTAAATCGGTGTCCTTGAACATCAAGATCCATGAGGCCTTCTTTGTTGAGGAAATTTGCTAGGTCTGCCATGCTGTCAATGTAATCAAGTATACCACCACTTTTTTTTGAGGGGTAAGGGGGGTGTTAAAGTCTCCAACCAACATCCAACAACCCCTATAGTCCTTTTCTATAAGGGAGGGGAGATAATCCCATAGTTCACTTATGGAGTTCCTTGATTAGGAGCATAGATGTTAACAAGGTTCCAAGAATTGTTGTTTGACTCTATTCTAACAACAAGACAATTTTTACTTTTATCAATTAGACTCCCTTTGACAACCTTATTGTTCCACAATGATGATACCCCCAGAAGCTCCTAAGGCATCACTAATATAGTAATCAGCATTAGGCCAGATATTCATAGCAATGGATTGGAAACCTTCGATCTTCATTTTGACTTCTTGGAGCAGCAGAATATCCACTTTATTGTCATAGATACAACTCTTGACTAAGAACTGCTTGTGAGGGTTGTTAAGCCCCTTGATATTCCAAAAGAGGATTCTCATTTATTTGGGGCCTTCTTGGAGCCAATCTCCAAGGTCCTCTACCTTCCCATAGCAATATCCTTGTTGATCGCTTTCTATCTAGTTTCCTATTGAGAAGGCCTACCAGCTTTGGCATCTACCCCAACATCTATAGTCTTCTTATTATGACCTTTACCTTTCTTCTTAGAAGTGGTTAAGCGTTCAGAATCAGTGATGCTGGAGCCTGCCCCAAGGGTTAGGTTAAGGGTTTTACTGATTCAGGAAGGAAACCCTTGAACCAAGCTATTGTTGCCTTAAATTCTGGTTGGACTTCTGATTCTTTTGAATATAGAATCACCATCCACTTCATTGGACATCACCCCATTCACTCCTTGAACTTCTTCATTGGGGATATCCCCTTGGTGAAACTCACCCTCCTCAAAACCATAATCCTACAAGAGAGTCATATCCCCCAACTTAGGGAGATCAGAGATAGTAGGGGAATGGCCAGTCACATGCTCCTCATGACTAGGGGTAGAATGACCCTGATCTTTCGCCACCTCTTGAAAGAGGGCACTCACATTTTTGTCATTCCTAGCCTCTCATTTCCCTTTGTGAAGGGAGCTGATAATGTTCAGCAAATCTTCCTTAAAGGGGTACTCTTCCTCGACTCCAATGACTTGATTTTCTGAGTTCGTAGGGACTTTTTTAGGTTTGCATTGAGAAACCAGGTGTCCTTTTTCATTATAGTTTTGACAGAAGGTGGTGGAGTTTTCATACATAATGGGTTGAACCCATTGACCAAAATTGGATTCCAGTGTAATGTTGTTAGGAAGAACTTTGTTGATATCAACACTAACACAAAATCTAGCAAACACTAACCTAGATTTGTTCTTGGTAGTGCTATCAAGCGTGATGAAGTGGCCAAAGGAGTTGGCTATCCAGATAAAAATTTCCCTGTCCCAATACTTCAAAGGGAGGCTCAGGAGTTTGACCCAGACAAATGCAATTCTATTAAGATCAATAGCAGTATCAAAGCCCAACTTCCATTGCATAGCGAAAGGCTATGCTTTCCATACATCCAGGGACCCCCATCTAAGATAGTTGTAAGGTCCTCTTTGGTGGTGAAGTTAAAGAGAAACGTCCCTCTAGCCATAGCACTAACAGTCACACCACCCTTCACCTTCCATTTGGTAGCCACCCACTTCCTAACCAAATCAATGTTTGGTCTAAAGGAAAAGAACTTTCCCACCAAAGCATGCTCCATAGTAGAGACTATTCTTTCCATGGTTATGTCTGGGAGCTTAATCGTCGAACCATCCACAGTTTCACAAAGTTGGGGAAAAACCCGCGGACAATCAAAATCCTCCCCCAAAAGGGCATTTTTCTAGGCCTTGGAACCTGATGCCTTGTCCTACGGCATGTAGTCAGAGGAACCCGGTGCCTTATCTATAGTCACGTGATCTAAGAGGTTCAAAATCCTGTCCTGGATCATGGGGTCAGAACCACCACCCAAAGCAAGCCCAGGGCTAACCCAAACCGAAGGGGAGGAGATGAGAGGGGCAGGGAGTCCCCCTGAGTCCCCTGCAGCCATGAACAAATTAAAAAACAAAATGAGCGGGAAAGCAATTGTAGAGTGGGAGTGTAGGTGCAAGCTTGTTATCCTATATTATCTTTGTTAATATATTAATTTTAGTCAATGTTATTCCTATTTTGAATTTAGTGTTTTTTGCAAACCAAACAAGATTCTTGTTTAAATTTTAGACAATGTAGTATGAAGACTTGTGCAAACTTAAAGTTCTTTTCAAAAAAATTAAATTATTTGATCTTATGAATATGGACTTAGGAAGCTCGTGCAAGGTTGTTCACACGACAAAGCTTTGGGTTTTCACGTGATTACAATAAAATTGTTTAGGTCAACCTTGTTATTATAATTCTTTACACTTAAGTTTGTTAAAAAAAATTTCCGCGTGTGTGCTCATTTGTACATGTGTGTACAACTGAGCATTACATTTGGTATCAGAGATAGGGTTCCAACACTTTGGAAACTCTGAGTAAATTAATGTTTTTTTTTTAATATTCTGGTTAGTGTAGGATGCCACCTAACCATGGACATAACCCTTCTCAAGGCCCAACTCATGCCCCTTCACAAGATCTAGTACCATCTCAACCTGTTCAGTCTGAGTCAATTCATCAGGGGCCACCTGTTGACTAGGGACCAAATATTTTGCAAGTGTTACAACTTATTGATGTAGTGCAAAATAGGTTACCACCTCAGGATTATGTTCTTTCTGACGTGTCGATGAACATTTCATTGGTGTTGCACTAATACTTTGTAGTGTAGTTTCTAAAGGTTTCCGCTTGTCCAAAGTGCGAGTGCGTGCTTTTCTACCAAGTGTCATTATTGGAGATTTGTGCTCTCCTCATTAAATGGAACCAATTTGTTTACATTGCATATTCTCATTTGTCATGTAAAGTTGTGATGGTATCACAGTTTCTTGAAAGGGACTAAGGACTTATTCACACTTATGCACTATGTTCACACCTAGCATTATGGAATGCATTCATAACCGGGCCCACTGGTCCAAGTGCTTAGTTCTCATTTGATCATGTTCATTCTTTAAATAACAATTTGTGAAAGCGTCTGTAATGTGAAACAACGGTGACAAGCCTTGCTGCCACATGTTTTTATCGCATGGCGATATGACATCGTGGTCCCTCCATCCTAAAATCTCAGTAATAATTGGGCCCCCCCAAGACACATTTGCATTTTACAAATGATAATTTCTCATTTGAACCACTAATTTTCTTTGTGACGCGGCTTCACTACTTGGGTTTTAAATGAATTCTATGATGATGCACTGGTCTTGAATCAAATTTGTTCCTGGCAGGATCAACAGTTTGTATTCGAAAGTAAAGAATTGCTAGCAACGACATGCAAGCTTTGCCCGCTTGAGCTTTTACTATCAAGGTGACAATTTTCTGCTACATGAACTAAGAAATTGATTAATTCCATTCAATTCTCCATTCTCATACAACAAAACTGTAGGTGTGGAGAAGATCGAGTTGCCAAGGTAGTTTCAAAAGAGTGTGACTTGTGTGAGCTTGGGTTTTTAGGAGCCGAAGACAGGTAAATTTTTGTGTGCTTGTTACTTTATGAGGATTTTATTGTATTTATGACATTGAATTGGGGTTTCTTAAGATGTTTTCAAAGAGTTCTAAATCGCAATTGAACCCTAGTTATTAGCAATTATTAAACCTTGGGCCTTGTCAAAAACCCTAAAAATGAGTCATCCACAACCCCAAATTGGAAAAACAAAGAGAGAGTTGGATGAAGACATTATATGTTAGCTCCTAGGATTTTCTAAAAGGGAAAAACATGCTCAGGGAGCATGAATTATTTCAGATAGATTATTTGACAATGATAAGTATGTGAGGGATGTAATCATCTATCCCTAGGGTTGGAAATTGTTCTATTACTAATACAACAAAAGAAAAGAGCAGAGACCTGTGTCAAACATTTGGAATTTAGATTTGCAAAAGTTGGTTGTGTTGCCTATTTTTAGACATTGTCTGAAAATAGGCAAATCAGGTTTGTTTTGTTAGTTTTGTTTTAGTGTATCATTGTTTTTGTGATGTTAAAAAACATTTTGTTGTCCCTAGGTTTTGGAAAGTCTTTTAAGAGGTTTTAAATGGCTTCATAGAGTCCTAAGTGCTATATTGTCTCAACTTGCTATTCATTGGTCCTTTTAAAAAAGTTTTTGAAGTGCCTTAGACTTGTCAAAGCAAGTGTTTTTCATAGCCAAATATACTTTCCCACGGTGCATGATATATAAAATATGATGACAATGGTTGAAGCAAATGCTTTCCACGTTTTAAGAGGGTTCTCCACGTTGCAAGGATCAAAAAAGAATATGTTTCGACGTTGAAAGAAGCTACTCCATGTTATCTTTTGCCAAAAAGACCACATACTAGCTTTGTAGAGGGAAAAGTTTATAAAGAAATCCATTTTTGTTTCATTTTTTCTCACCCCGAGTTAGATTCTTCAAGCTTAGGGTTAGGTGTTTCAACTTTGAGTTGGTCTTAGGGTTTCTTCATTATCTTCAAATAGATGTCTCCATGCATGGAATAAGGTTTGCAGGTGTAGAATACCTTGTGTTAATAGTTTTGGGGACGTTGAATGAAAAACTAGATGACAGATGTATTCAAGGCAGCATAGACAATGATTCATGGTGAAATTATTATGAGCTTGTAAGTTTTATGAATGAGACTTTATGATGTCTTCATTTAAAAGGAAAATGAGCATATTAGAAGAGAAGGGACATTGGATCTATGAAGTTTTTTAGAGTGCAGGTTACAAAAGGTTTATGACAAAGAATGGGAGGTTACACTACTTATAATAGGATCAGCCCTTCAAATGACATTGTCAAGATATAAATCCACTTCGGATAAGTGAAGGACTTTCACAACAATCATACTAGGAGCAACAAAATAAGGAACAGTCCATAGTGTGATAGTAGAAATGACAGTATGGAGATGTAACAGAGGTCTGAGTCATATTGAAGAAGGTATAAAATCTTCTTATTGGACATCAAGACATCGAAAACAAAGATAATGACAAATCAGGGACTATCACAGGGGTGTGATCAATTTTTAAGGTTCAAATCATGATGCAAGAACAAGCAAAGACCTGGTGAAAGAGACAATGGGAAAACACTATGCATAGGTATACCAAGGAGCATAGACTAGAAAGAAGACCGGAGAACTGGTAAACAAGGAGCAGTAGATATAAATACCACTGTCATAGAAGGTGTTCACAGTAAAAAGGAGACTATGTAAAGGTAAACATCGGTATATGCTAGAGGTGACAAAGGAATGAAGTTTGGAGGTGTTTATACCAAAGTTTTGACAGTGTAAATACACATAAAGACAAAGTTCTAAGGGTAGTAGACTCTAAAGATTTTGAACAATTACAAAGATGTGTAAGAGATAAATCCTCCTATGTAGGAGTATACATGACAGTGGCCTATAATGATCTATACAAGTTAGGAAGGATATCATAGGGTGTTCAACAATGGTGGCTTCCTATTTATAAGGTCTACTACTACATCAAAATCCTTTTCCTAGTTACACTCAACATTTAGCAAAAGGCTTAATATCCTTGTTCATTCTATCAAAGGTCGAGTAAACCTCAAGTGATAACAGTGTAGGACTATTTCACCAAGGGTTACAGTCAAAGGATCATGGGTAAAGAGACCTTGTTAGATGTACATTTGGACTTAGTTTTCTTTTCATGCTCCATAGTTCTAAGGGAAATAGAGGTCTATATGGATTTTTTGATAGTTCGAAGAAGAGAACTAGAATTTATAATGTTGGTTGAGAACAGTCCATAGGGGCTAGATGGTGAAAGTTGTGAAGAAGCCTAGATAAAAGATAGTCATACCTGATAAAAGGTAGTCGTCTCTATCTATACAATAGTCACTGTGATAGGGCAGTAACAAAGCATGAAAGAACAGTTAGCAAACAATGAAGGACAACCACAAAGGCATGAAGAACAATCAATGGGGTGACTATCAAGACTAAAGGAATAGTGCATGAAGTATTAGAGGACAGTGATGGCAATTAAGAGAAAATGTTAAAACTTTGTCATAGGTCTAAACATTTTCCAAGAACCTCACCAAATCCTACACCACTAGGTTTGCATCAAGGCAGATTTACAATGAGAAGTCTAAACAAGGAAAAATGCATGATGAGAAGAAATGTACTATCCAAGGTGCAGATCGAAAAGGAACAATGATAGAGAGGAATGCATAGTGCAATGAAGATATAAAAGAAATTAATAAGTGCATGAGAAACATTGAAGAAAGAAGTACCTTAAAAGTGTTGCCAGATCATAAAAACATCGTTCAAAGGTAACAATTAGGCAAGGGTAACAACATAGAAGAGGGGACAATATGTTTCAAAGGTCTAATTAGTCTTAAAGAGCTTGTAAAGCCCCTAAAAGATTATCAAACTCTAAGATGATGAGGCTACAATATTAGATGCCTAATAGCAATTCTATTTGTAGGGTGCAGTGTCTATGAGACTCTTGCGAAGAGAAGTTTTTATTTAGGATTGGTGCAAAAAGATGCTTGATAGCATATTTGACAGTAATGAAAAATAAGGAAAGATGGTGAAGAGTCAATAGAGGGCATCCTTGAAAAGGAGTAGGGAAACTGGTAAAGTCATGAAGAGGTATACTGGCAATGTTCAAAGCTTGTGAAACCCCTACAACTATCCATGTATCCCTAGCATAAATGCTAGGATGATGTTTCAAGCATAGCACAAGATATTGTAGCTAGTGATGGAGCTTCCAAGGACCTTAACACATCTTGAAGACCTTTATACTAGACCCAAAGATATTGTATGGCTATGAAATGAAGGAATTCATCAAGGCTCATCAAAGCATATGTTATGCAAGTACTTTTGGAGTAATTACAAGGAATATAGGGGCAGTTTGAGTTCATTTAGGGGAGTGTGCATTTGAAAATACCTAGTTAACATTGGAGACTTGAAGAAAAGTTAAACCTCTTCCTCAATGCCTTGTTGGAGAAGTTTTTTAAGGAGTAAAGTCAGCACAAGTAGTTCCCAAGTTCCCAAGAAAGGTTGACCAAGCACAAGAGGCAAGGATAACATTCATTTCTTCATTGTGAAGTCCTATATTCTCTTCTATGCTGAGGAAGAGATATAGGACACCTGGGTCAGTTTGTAAGTTAGTTATTACTAGTTTTAGAAAGGAGTTTTTATTGTTTTAGACAAAATTTGTAACCTGAAACAAGGTTCTTCTCTAGTCTTTTTAGTATTGTAACTCATCATAATAAGAGAAACCAGACTTCTATGACAGTTTTGTAAGTACCTTTGATCAATAAAGAAAGCATTTTTGCCTTCTCAATCTTTGTCTATTGTGTGTGATTGAATGATCGATGTATTTTTTTGTGATTTACATGCAAATCCTTGAGTATATGTCTCATTTTTAACACCTACATACAGAAAATGCATGATTTGTGTAGGTTGTAGGTTGTGTCATGATATCAAACAGGCATTAGTTGTGAGAAAGTCTTCATTTTTCCTTCCAATATTGGAAACATCAAAACCTTCTTATTAAATATTGATACATGAACATGAAATAGATGTGAGTTGTCTTGAAACTAGCTGATTTACTGAACATATTGTGTATGTTAAGCAGTAGTACATGTTACAAACATTTGGTACATCACCTTCCATTAGGAATTAGGCTTCTTTTATGTCATTTCCTACCTTTTTACCTTGAGAATAGTAGTAGATTAGAGTAGTTGAGGTGAGAAAACCAAGGGAACCAGCCCTCTCTAGAGATTTGTCTCACTTTTGCAGGTCCCACACTGAGAGACATTTCAATGTTTCACTAAGTAGCTTGAGAGCTCCTCTCTCAAGAAAGGGTGCATACTTATGTGATAACAGGTTATGCCAAATGTTTTCATCAATGTAGAGATGATTAGGGCAATTGCTAAGAGATATGATCCCGAGACTAAAGTAGTATTGAATAGAAATGGTGGTTGCCTTTTTAGGTTGGATAGGGATTATATATGTGAGGTTTTCAATTTGGATCTAGACTGCAAACATCCCTATTGAACTAAACTCACTATACAGAAGATATGATAGAGACAAGAGTGGTTACACGATGGTTTGGATCCCAAAACATAGGAAAACGAGCCAGGATAAAAACCCAGTCAAGATCCCTAAAAATGAAGTGGCGCCTTATGACTTGGACACTTTCTTAGATTATTTTGTCTAGACCTTCTATGCTCTTAGCCAGGTCCTGGTAATGGATGTTAAGGTACAAATCCCAATCATCCTCATGATGATAGTGACAAATGTTTAGCATCTAAATGTAAATAGAAAGTTTGATTATGCTTCCTATATTGCAAAAAATATTATGTCAAACCTAGTGAAAATAAAAGCTGATGATGAGGTAATAAGTTTAAAGTGCTATTCCCTACTCTGCCACATCATTCTATATAGTGGAAGATCTATTTGGGATCCTGCAATGTAGTTAAGATTCTATGATCAGGATAGTTTCCCACTACCTATTAAAGCATGGACGTAGATTTTGGATATGCATTGTCCAGCTTCAAGCTATGTGGTTTTTGAGGAGTGTTTTGTATAGGTGGTTCTGAGGAATTTGGGTTGTCAAAGAGTAAGTCAACTTTCTAAGGAGGTAATAAGCTTTCTAAGACCACGTGATTGGGTACCTAAGCTAGGAATACATCATAATTGGGGAGATTGGTTTCTTCATTCTAATACCACTATCATTAGGTTATATGGTGTCCCAGTTCAACCTCACATTTTACCAAGGAATGTGCTAGACAAAATTGCTTTCCTTGAGGTAATGTGGCAATTGAATGAGGTTGTTAAATTTCATTTCAGAAACCATAAGGAGAGGGCACTTTTACCTTCCTCCCTTGTTTTATTTGACTTCCAAATAATGACTAGGGAGGGGTTCGATCTATTGGCCTCTAGATTGCAAGCTTATAGGATGGTAGTTGACAAGCAGAGGGACTTTGATCTTGAACACCTTCTTAATCAGCCCAAAGTAGGAGTAGGGAGAAAAAATTACTATCATCATCTTGACAACACTGAGGATTTGATCAGAAATTGTGTCTTTGATGAGGAATTCCATAGAAGGAAGAATGATTTGAATCAAAGGAGAAAAGCAAAGGAAAGAGTTAGACCCCAAATATCCAAGGGCGTATAAGGATATAAAAGATCCAATCATCATCATGTAAACCATGTCGGACAATGTTGTTATTCTTTCTCAAAGAATCTTTGCACAACCAAGGGCACCAGTTAGAGAAGAGCCTAAACCAGCTGAGCAAGAAGTTGAGCTTCTAGATCCTCAAAATATAGAGATGTCAAGGGTACAAGGTGGTCCTCTACCTCTTGTAGATTATCTAGATTTAGAGGAAATGGGAGAACATGTGCCTAATCTTGATGAGGTTAACCAAATCATTCCCTCTCCCCACAAAGTAATAATTGAAGATCCTCCATAAGATAGGTTGCTTGTTGACTTAAGGGGAGGTGATACAGTAGTTAATGACATAAGAGCCCTTGCTTGCACTGAATTCTTGACTGATGATTATTTGTCAAATCAAAAGAATTCAAGGACCTTTTGATTAAGAATAAAATAGAAAATTTCCTCAAAAGGCTGAATAAGAAAAAGGGAGAAGCTACAGAGGAAGAGATGCATGAGATAACCCAAAATGTCCTCAAAGAGGTTGACTTCCATGTCAATAATATTACCCCTGAGGAAGGAAGAAGGATTGTAGAAGAAAGTGGTTGTCTCCTATTACCTAGATGGGATATTGCTTCTACCTTGTCTTTGGATACCATTAGAAGGAAGGACAATGATCATGATGTCTTGATGTTTGAGGAGTAGGCTCAAGACCTATACTTTGGATTAGGTTTTAGCACTAAGTATGAAACTTTGGTAATGTGGGCAGTCACCCCTAAGACTTAGAAGCCTTGAGTTGCCAGGGATATAGGTGAGATTGCTAGGAATTTGATTGTTAGAAGGGTCACAGATACAACTTCCCCTCAAGTAGTATCCTTAGTGGTCAACATGACTTTATTTAGTGATGCAACAACAAAGAAACTACAAGTTGACCATGAAAAATTACAAAAAGATCATCTAAGGCTGCTCCAAGAGTACAATAGGATTGTCACGTTAATCCATCCCCCACAGTGCATTTTATTAGAGCTTGCTACCCATCAGTCCACTTCAGTCAATACATCAGGTCAAGACAAAGTAACATTATCGTTGAGGATAAAGGTTCACAAGGAACAATTGAAGCAAAGACAATGGAAAAGAGAGTAGCTAAGGAGGAAAGCAGAAATAAATTCGTAAATCTTGTTGATGATCTATTAGGCCATAGGCTGACAAAGGTCCTTAGGAAGTTGGAAGATCCATGGGCTAGGTACAACAATTTGAAGAATGCATATGTCAATTACTTGCAGAATGAGGGAAAATTGGAGACATCAAGCATATGGACCCCCATGTTTACAACACTAGGGGAGGAACATGAGTAGGTGAGGTCTAAATCTGATGTACATGCAAAATTTGTAAGCACATTAGAAATGATGGGATTTTTGAATGATGTCTCAGCTCATCAATCAAAACTTGAGGTCCTCCTTAAGAATAAGTTGAACTCATTTGAAGCATTAGAGGAAATCTTGATGCCTAAAATCCTTGATGAGGAGGGCAATGTTAAGCCATATGATCAATGGAAGGCAGATTTCAGTAATATTTAAGCATCTTTGGGCTCTTCAGTCTTGGCAAAAAATGAACCAAACTTAATTCTCCTGAATGATAGTTTGGACAAGTTGATAAAACTGGAGTATAGTTTGGAGAATTTTGTCAAGGATACCAAAATAAATTTGGATGCACGGTATAGTGCTCATTTGAATAAGGTGTCAAATATCGTTGAATTCAAATGGCCTTCATAAGATGTCTTTAATTCTTGGCTTATGAAATACTGAGGATGACTCAGCTTGCCTAGTCATATGTTTTGCCAAAATTTTGTCCTTATGATCAAATCTGAATTGCCTTGTCACGATCTCCTCTACTATCAGAGAAGATAAGGCATATGTCCATTCAAAAACTATATATGCTTGATGTCATCAAACTTTTGGGTAACACTTCAGCACTCCAGCGAATATTTTGACATTATGTTAGCAAAAAGTTGATTGACTCCAGATCTTTCAAAAGGTAACTTTTGCCTCCATTTATGTTATTGATGACATTGAAAACACATATGGCAGGTAAAATATGGCATGAGCACACGATTGGCAATATGTGTTGTCATTGATGTCAACATAGTATACATTGATGTCAATATAACAGATGGAAATGTATAGCCATACTTGTGCAAAGGAAGAGTCAGAATGGTCAAGGAAAATCAGTCTGGGAGAAGAGAAAATAGTCTAAGTATGGATCAGTTTTGGGCTTGAACATGATGCGAAGGTAAACACTCATATCCTTGCATGGTTCCTGCATACACAATTACATATCTCATCAGTTGGGAGTACCACACTCAAGAGTAAGAAGTAGAAAATTGACTAAGGCATTCACAATATACATCCTAAGGCAGAGTCAACTGGGATTGGTCAGCACTTCTCTGCAAAGAAATATTTGGCCATGAGGTTCTCATGATAGCTTCTGATATGTACTAACATGATATATCGAAGATTTCAGCTCCTCACGTTGTTAGCATGAAAAGTTACAAGGAACAGTGTATCAGCCATCACCTAGATAGAGCAAAGCAATAATGGGGAGACAATGGAATGCTCTGTATTCCTATGAAAGATATCTATTTGTCATGTGGTTTTGAGTAATAACTAAGGCATGTATTATATATGTTTTGATGGAGTTTCAAGTGCTTTGGTCATTTGCAAAGACACTACTTAAGCAACATAAGCAATACAGTCTATTCCGAAGACTAAATACACAAGTTGAGTTCTACAAAAGATGAAACATATATACAGTTCTATCATCAAAGCTTATGCAGAGGTATTATATGGTCCAAAGTACATCAAGTATGATCCACATGTAAACATCCTTCATTTTTTGGTATCGCATCAAGTATTTATGACAACAATCAAAGTTTAATTATAATTGTCCTTCGAAACTCTAGGTACCTAAGTCATTTTTGAATTCCTCAAGAAACTTTAGAAAAAGGTGTGCAGATATGGTAAGTAGCATACATTGATGTTTATGATCATTCCCAAAAGGTTTTAGGCCCTGCACTACATCGTAACATCATATCTTGGGATGCGAAGCAATACATAAGGTCTAGAAGACTCTGTTCTCTACAAATAGATATATTTCTTGCCTTGTGGATGCATAGTTTGGGTTGATACTTCTCCAATAAGGTGTATGGATGCTGTTGAGCTATTTTATGATTGAAGACTTCATCCACATTGAGTTTCTGGCTTCTCCCCAATAGTTGAAAGATGAATAGTTAATAGTGCTAAGCAGTATGAATCGACTGGTTAAGTACCTGATGCATGCAAAGGCTCCTGACTAGTTTCTCCAAATCTAAAAGGTATGGAAAGCAATTGAGGTGAATGTCAATATAGCAAAACAGAGGAAGATATGAAATGCACAAAATCAGTTTGAAGATATGTATTGAGCAAGAATAATAGATTGCATCATCAACATACAATAGATGTGTTCTCCATAAGCAGTCCTTATATCTATATTGTCATTGTAATAATAGTGAGTTGAGCATTTAGGGAGTAGTAGCTTCCTTGAATTGATGCCCTAAAACAATGTTGTAATACTTTTGCAGTGAGCATATTATATTGTGAGCTAATCCTCACTATGGTTTTTCCCTATTTTAGGGTTTTCCATGTAAAAATACTAGTGTTATGTGTTGATTCTTGAATTGCATGTTTTCCCTTATGTTTTCAAAGTTATTCAGTTTTATCAACAAATATTTGGTTAAAGTTTTTAAGTGTGCTGATTCACCCCCCTATCAACACTCTATTGTATTAACAATTAGTATCAGATCCAAGTACCTTTGAGAAGCTTAACCATTGAGGTAGATCCTCCACTTGAACACATGGAATCTAAAGTGATGGACAATGATATGTTTGCACCAGAACCAGATCTAGAAGCAATGGAACCTAAAGGTTGGGACTTTGAGTCTAATGAGTGTGAAATGGATTTTGAAGAACTCAAGTCAGCTCTTAATGATCTTGAGGAAGCAAAAGATCTAAACTTAGAATATGAATATATGCTTGAAAGAGCAAAGGAGATAATTGACAAATTGAAGATAAAAGCCAAAGAATCAAAAGAAGAAATTGGAAAACTAAAAGCTCTGATAGAAGGAGATAAAGGAGGTGATAATCTTAAGGAGGCTGAAGACATGATCTCAAATTTAAAGGTCATGGTTGAAGAAGAAAAAAGGATTGAAGATTGCTTAAATATCAAGCTCAATGAGAAATCAACTAAATGATCAAAACTTGAGGAAGAAGTTGTCACTCTAAGGGAAGAACTTGAAAAGGCAAAAGAATAGATTGACAAGGGACTAAAACTGAAAGGAGGAACTGATATTCTTAATGAAATAATAAGCTCTCAAAATTCAATAAAAGAAAAAATAGGTCATATGATCAATGCCTCTGCAAACTTGTATGATAACTTTCATCCAGGAGGACAGTCTAAAACTAAGAAGGAAGAAGCCTACACTGCAGATATTAAGAAAGAAACTTAAAGAGTTACAAGAGAAGATGAATTCACTCCTGTCCAAAGAAAAAGGAATAATGTGAAGAAGAATTTAAAAAATCTCAACCTACAAGGCAACCATCTCACATTAGGTATCCTCAAGGCTTCAATGGCAATTGTTTTATTTGCAATAAGTTTTGTCACAAAGCTGTGGATTGTAGAAACAATATGAATCAAATTGATTTAAGATGTTACACTTGCAATAAATTTGGTCATAAAGTTGATGAATGTAGAAGTAAGATAAGCTATAACTCTATTAGGTGTTATGCATGCAATAAGATGGGATATAGGCCAAATGAGTGCAGAATTAAAATACCAAGGTATAACAGGGATAACACTCAATCCTTTTATGGATACTGTGTTAGACTTAGGGCACACAACTGAGAGGGGGGGTGAATCAGTTGTGCAAAACTTTCTCCAATAAAACACTTAAATCTTCTTAGTGATTAGTAGTATATTAATAATGAACCATAATGCATTCAAATCAAGAGCAGAAACACATCAGCACATAAGACACCAAGATTTTGACGTGGAAAACCCGGTTAAGGGAAAAACCACAGGGTAATTAACCCAAGATTGTATTCTCTGTTAGAAGAATAGAAAGAACAAAATGGCACATGCCAATTAGGGCTCACTGCCCAAGCACACTGCTCACAAGAGTCTCACTACCTACAAGAGACACACTGTCTATAAAGAAATAAATATCACATACATGAACTGGAGAATAGCATCTTCACCATGCTTGAATCAGTTCCATTTAAGCCTAATACTTCTGCTCTGCCTTTTGCTCTCCTCCTCGCTAAAACACTCTCATCCCCACAAGGACAACTTTGAAATGACTTCGCAACCCCTTATTTATACAAGACATCAACTTAGGAATAATCATCTAAGTCAGAAAACATCTACTAGAACATCCACAAGAAGTGTAACTTATCCGGTTGGCCAGTCTCAAGAAGAACATCATCATCTGGAGGTTAATCTTCAATAGCGAGCTCCAACTCCAATGCAGACCACTAACACATGCTGGACACAATCCAAAGTCCTTCACAAGGTTTCCTGAATCACCAAGAACATCCGCACTTCATCTGCACACTGAAATCCTTCTCTCTTTCATCCGGAGCTTCAAGAACACAGTCTGTCACCACTGTCACCAAAGAATGGATACTTCTGGACCTTCCATTCATGAACCAATCGAGTTGACACATCACAAGGACTTCCTTAATACTCCCTCAAATACACAGAGCAGGAAACTTCATTTCCGGATCTCACCGGACCTTTCTTGTTACACTCTGTCACCTCTGAACACCTACTAGAACCGGTTTTACTTGAGCGCCCACAACTTCTTCATATATTCATGCGGACCTCTAAAATCTCTACTAGATCACCTACAGACACATATCTACAAACCCTTTAATCCGCATCCTCTGATCCTCATCCTATCTTAGACTTTTGCCTTACTGTCATCACTGTTCTTCACTATTCCTGATTGAGACTAATTTTCTCAATATCCTCAGCTCACGGCTCATCCAAACCTTATCATTAATGTAACAGGAGTAAGTTGACATCAATGACAACACCAGTTAGGCCCATACTTGCAACAATCTCCCCCTTTGTCATTGATGGCAACATAAGATGTGAAAAACGATTTTAACCATCAAGTCAAGAACTTCTTCTTACTGTCATAGCTCCCTCTATCAACAACAACCATTCACATGTCTTCTTTCCCTTTACTGCTCCCCCTTTGATCAGAAACCACTTGTTTTTCACATGTCTTCTCTCCCCCTTTGACATCAATGGCAAAGGGCACATACTTGCAATTCCAACACTTTAGAATCATACCTGCTGCTCCCCCTGAGTAGCAACTCCCATCAATCTGGATCACAAGATATGACTGTGATATCCACCGGATTGATGCACCTTAGTGCACCTTAGTTCATCACCGGAGGGGCAATAACCCCTAACTTCTCCCTGAGATACTCAAAAGAGTCCTTAGGTAGAGGTTTAGTAAAGATGTCTGCAATCTAATCCTTGGAGGGCACAAACTCCAATCTAACCTCATTCTTGTTCACTTGCTCTCTCAAAAAGTGAAACTTGATGGATATGTGTTTAGTCTTTGAATGCAACACCGGATTCTTGGATATATTTATAGCACTTGAATTATCACAGAAGATTGTGATAGGTTCCTCATACTCCACTTTGATATCTCTTAGCATCTGTTTCATCCACAAAAATTGAGTGCAACTACCTACTGCTGCAATATATTCTGCTTCAATTGTAGACAAAGATATTGCCTCTTGTTTCTTGCTTAGCCAAGAAACCAATCTCTTCCCCAAAAAGAATGCTCCACCACTGGTACTCTTCCGGTCATCCATATCTCCTACCTAATCAGCATCTGTATATGCATGAAGAGAGAAATCATAATCTCTAGGATACCACAGACCATACTCAATCGTCCCTTTTAGATATCTAAAAATCCTCTTGATTGCCATGACATGGGATTCTCTAGGATCAGCTTGGAATCTAGCAACAAGACCAATAGCTTGCATAATATATGGTCTAGTTTGAGTGAGATACAACAATCCTCCAATCATTGATCTTTACTTTATCTAGTATTCCTTAGGAGAGTCATCATCTTTGCTCAACTTACATCCAGTTGCCATGGGAGTATTCATTGGCTTTGAATCTTCCATCCCAAATTTCGTCAACAATTCTTTCACATATTTGCTCTGAGAAATGAAGATTCCTTTCCTTGTTTGAGTAATTTGCAGACCCAATAAGAAATTCATTTCACCAAGCATATACATCTCAAACTCACTTTTCATTTGATTTGCAAAAGTTTTACACATACTGTCTCTTCCTCCAAAGATGATATCATCAACAAATACTTCAACAATCAAGATGTTTTCATGATCAATTTTGAAATATAAGTTACTGTCAGCAGTACCTTTGTTGAAACCAATCTTCAAAAGATGCTTATCTAATCTTTCATACCAAGCTCTTGGGGCTTGCTTCAATCCATACAGTGCCTTCTTCAACTTACAAACCATATCACCATGATTAGACAATTAAAATCCATTTGGTTGCTCTATATACACTTCTTCCAAGTCACCGTTTAGAAAAGCAGACTTGACATCCATCTGATATACCTTGAAATCCTTGAAGGCAGCAAAGGCAAGAAATAATCTGACTACTTCAATTCTTGCCACTGGAGCAAAAGTTTCTTCAAAATCAATTCCTTCTATTTGAGAGTAGCCTTTGTAGACCAATCTGGCTTTATTTCTGATTACTTCACAAACTTCATTTAGTTTGTTCCGAAAGACCCGTTTGGTTCCAATAACATTCTTGTTTCTAGGTCTGGGAACAAGATCCCAAGTGTAATTTTTCTCTATTTGCACCAGCTCTTCCTCCATTGCTTTAGTCCAGTTTTCATCATTGCAAGCTTCATTCACTGTCTTAGGTTCAATCTTTGAAATCAAACAATACTCTTCTGAATCTTGAGCAATTCTCCTTCTTGTTAGTACTCCTTTTCTTTTATCACCTATGATCTGATCTTCAGAGTGGTTCAGTCTTACATACCTGGGAACTTTAGGAATTTCTTGCACTTCTGATTCTTGATCAGGCTCATTGAAACTCATTTCTTCTTCCTGGTTTACCAGATTAGCTTGAATCTGACTAACAGATGAGGCTTGGGCTTCTTGAGTTAGAACACCATTTTGATCATCTTCATCATATTCATAAAACCTTGAGGGTTTCTCAATTCCCTCATCAACCTTCACATTTGTACTTTCTATCATCTTTCTCAGTGTTTTGTTATAACACCGGTATGCTTTGCTTTGAGTAGAGTAACCCAAGAATATTCCTTCATCTAGCATCAAACTTTCCTAGATCTTCATCTCTTTTAATGTAACATTTGCTACCAAAAACTCTGAAATACCTCACAATAGGAGTGATGCCAAACCAAAGTTCATAAGGAGTCTTACCAGTATGGCTTCTAATTGAACTCGATTGAGAGTATAGACTGCAGTGCTGACAGCTTCTCTCCAATAGATGTGAGGAACATTTACTTCCATCATCATGGTCCTAGATGCTTCCTGTATGGTCTGATTCTTTCTTTCCACTACTCCATTCTGTTGTGGAGTCATAGGAGCAGACAACTGTCTCTTTATTCCATGTTTCTCACAGAACTCTATGAACTCACCGAATGTGAATTCTCCACCTCTATCAGACCTCAGACATTTCAATTTCAATCTGGTTTCATTCTCTACCATAGCCTTGAATATTTTGAATTTCTCAAAAGCTTCTGATTTCTCTTTCAGAAAAGTTACCCACATCATCCGGGAATAGTCATCAATTAGTAACATGAAGTATCTATCACCTTGCATACTCTTGATTCTTTCCGGGCCACAAAGGTCAGTATGAACTAAGTCCAATAATCTGGTAGAAGACAGTTCCTTACTCTTGAATGTGATTCTTCTTAGCTTACCCAACCGACATTCTTTGCACAAGCTATTGGTACGTTTCACCAATTTTGGAAGATCTCTTACAGCTCGAGTATTGCTTATCTTGATGATATTATCAAAATTCACATGACACATTCTCCTATGCCATAACCAACTCTGATCAACTTGAACAAACAAGCAACTTTTACCAGTGCCAACAAAGTGGAAGATATTACCTTTAGTTTGGGTACCAGATGCAATCTCTGTTCCAGAGCTTTCAAAGATCTTACATTTTCCATTCTTGAACCGGAGATCATAGCCTTTGTCCACCAACTGTCTGACACTGAGAAGATTGTGCTTCAAGCCTTCAACATATAGAACATTACCGATTTTGTTCCTTCCATCAAAAGAAATAGTTCCTCTTCCTCTGATTCTACCAGTAGAATTATCACCAAACTTCACCACTCCTCCTTCATACCTTTCCAAATCTATGAACTTATTTTTGTCACCTGTCATATGGTGAGAGCAACCACAGTCAATGACCAATCATCATTTTCTTCAACTTGGGCAGCTAGAGCTCTTTCTACAACTTTATGATTGACAGATACAGAGGATATTGGTTCTTCTTCCTTGATGGCAAGAAACACCCATTCACTTCCGGATTTGTTTCCTGTCTCTGATTCATCATCTGTTACTCCTTCATTATCGTCTTCTTCATGAAAATAGTAACAATTCTTTTGGAACCTTGATCTGTTAGGATTTGGCCTTGAAAATATTTCCAGACATCTTGAGGAAAAATGACCAATCTTATTGCAGTTAAAACACTTCAAAGGTAATTTTCCTTCATACTTACCGGATCCTCTTGGCAGTCTCTTTGCAATGAGGGCTTCAAGTTGAGCAGTTTCTACTTCTTCTTCTTCCAATTCTTTTCTTGCTTTTTCATACCATGACAATTTCCTTGATGAGTTTTCTCACAGATCAAACCTTTGTTTACCTTTTACAGAGGCACTGGCTTTGAATGCATATTCAATCTTGGGGGGGTCATCTACAAACTCGGTCATTTCAAATGCAGCCAATTTGCCAGCCAATTGATCTCTTGTGACAATTGTATGGGCTCTGAATTCATCAATGGCAGCAACCTTGATTTTTTAAGGAGGAAGGGATCTGAGAATTTTGCCAACAATCTCATTTTCATCCAAGACTCCATCAACATTTCTAATTCTACAAATAAGCTCATTTACTCTTGGCATAAAAGTAGTAATATTTTCATCATCTCTCATCTTCAGGTTTTCAAATTTCCCTTTTAGACTCTGTAACCTTGCACATTTAACATACTGGTCTCCTTCATGCAAAAGTTCCAATTTTTTCCAAATCTCATAAGCAGTTGGTAGGTCAATAACATTTGAGAGCTCTGAATTAGATAATGCACTTAGAAGAGCTTCTATAGTCCGCAGATTGTTTTTAGCATTTGTGATTTCATTTGGAGCTTTTGGACCACCCTGTGGAAGTACATACTGTGTTGTAACCATGGTCCAGTATGCCATTCCCATGCATTGCAAGTGACACTTCATGCGACCTTTCCATAGATTAAAATTTGTTCCATCAAACTTCAGACTATCCTTCTTGTAGGATGACATCCTAGATCTCCTCAAGCAGTTATGCTTTTTTAGAGGAACTTAGCTTTGATACTAATTGTTAGACTTAGGGCACACAACTAAGAAGGGGGGGTGAATCAGTTGTGCAAAACTTTCTCCAATAAAACACTTAAATCTTCTTAGTGATTAGCAGTATATTAATAATGAACCATAATGCATTCAAATCAAGAGCAGAAACACATCAGCACATAAGACACCAAGATTTTGACGTGGAAAACCCGATTAAGGGAAAAACCACGGGGTGATTAACCCAAGATTGTATTCTCTATTAGAAGAATAGAAAGAACAAAATGACACATGCCAATTAGGGCTCACTGCTCGAGCACACTGCTCACAAGAGGCTCACTACCCATAAGAGACACACTGTCTATAAAGAAATAAATATCACATACATGAACTGGAGAATAGCATCTTCACCATGCTTGAATCAGTTCCATTTAAGCCCAATACTTCTGCTCTGCCTTTCTCTCTCCTCCTCGCTACAACACTCTTATCCCCACAAGGACAACTTTGAAATGACTTCACAACCCCTTATTTATACAAGACATCAACTTAGGAATAATCATCTAAGTCGGTAAACATCTACTAGAACATCCACAAGAAGTGTAACTTATTCGGGCGGCCAGTCTCAGGAAGAACATCATCATCCAGAGGTTAATCTTCAATGATGAGCTCCAACTCTAATGCGGACCACTAACACATGCTAGACACAATCCAAAGTCCTTCACAAGGTTTCCTGAATCACCAAGAACATTCGCACTTCATCTGTATACTGAAATCCTTCTCTCTTTCATCCGGAGCTTCAAGAACACAGTCTGTCACCACTGTCACCAAAGAATAGATACTTCTGGACCTTCCATTCATGAACCAATCAAGTTGACACATCACAAGGACTTCCTTAATACTCCCTCAAATCTGCAGAGCAGGAAACTTCATTTGTGGATCTCACCGAACCTTTCTTGTTACACTCTGTCACCTCTGAACACCTACCAGAACCGGTTTTTTCTTGAGCAGCCACAACTTCTTCATATTTTCATGCGGACCTCTGAAATCTCTACTGGATCACCTACAGACACATATCTACAAACCCTTTAATCCGCATCCTCTGATCCTCCCTATCTTGGACTTTTGCCTTACTGTCATCACTGTTCTTCAATATTCCTGATTGAGACTAATTTTCTCAATATCCTCAGCTCACGGCTCATCCAAACCTTATCATTAATGCAACAAGAGTATGTTGACATCAATGACAACACTAGTTAGGCCCATACTTGCAACATATTATTATACTTGTAATAAGTTTGGCCACAAAGCAACCAAGTGAAGATCAAAGGCAAGAAGAAATAGAAATGCTCAGCAAATAAAGTGCACCTGTCATGAGCGCAATCAAACAAGGCACTCTAGAAAGAATGTGAAACCCATGTTCCAAAAAACAATTTGATGTTGCGCAGAAAAGAGTTGAAATGAACAAAGTATGGAAGAAGAAGGAAGTATGTGACCTCTCTAGACCTTTGCCTAGTGCAGGTGGATCCTCCAGTAATTAAAATGTAAAATACTAGGCCAAGGGGAGTTATAATAGTAAAATTTTCAAACCCCTAAACATGCAAGATGCTGAGTTCTCAGCATATTGATTAGTGCTGGCATGAGAATGATAAGATAAGGAATTAAAGGAGTCTGATGAAAATTCTAAAGAAAAATCTTTAAATGCAACAGATTGTAGGAGAATTTAGGGTTTACAGTGATAAGGACTTCTACCAAGAGGTTACATGGACTCGGGGGGAGTTGTTTCTAAAAATCTGTCACTCCTCTTCATGATGGTGAAAGTAGCCGACATGTAGATGAGCTTAATGAGAATTCTAGAGAAATTAAATGGTTTGTAGAGGATTTTGAAGGTTTATAAGGTTCTGCATATGAAAAGGGCAAATTAGGTTAAAGCAGAGGATGCAATTAATGTGGAGAAATTTTTTTGGTGAAATGTTTATATAGGCAATTCCTAATCATTTTGATCACATTTGATCAAAGACAAAAGACTCAAAGAGCTAAAGGTGAACTAAAGGTACTCAACAATTTAACCAAGCAAGCCCTATCACGAGGTATTCTTCAGTTCCTTTGGTTAAAACCCTAGTTCATAAAACTATTAATATGCTTGCATCCTTTACTCCTCAGTTGATCAATATTATTGATGAACCTTGACCAAAATTCAAGGAACACCCATATAAGGAAATGGAAGTTGATGGCAGTGGAGTATTATCCAATGTTCCTACCTTTGTGGTATACATGGAAGATGTTAGGATATACATTCATGCAAAACTTGAGAAAATTGATCATGGAAAATTTAAAACCCTAAGGCATGGATTGTTAGATGATGATATACACTACAAACCTGAATATGCCAACATTGAAGCAAAACGTTTGGATGTTTGGAAAGATCTTCCAGTTTTCTGTGATGAGCATGATTGGGTTAGGTATATCCTCAGTAGAATTCATAATGAATTCATATACCTTGACAAACCTCATTGAATAACTAAAGAAGCTATTAGAGTTGTAACATGATTATGTTCTACTGGAGCCATACCACAGTTGAAATCAATTAAAAATGAAAAGGTCATGGAATCAACCGGTGCCAAACTTGATAAAAAGGCCTTCACAATTGATGACAATATTGATCCTAGTGTGAGATATGTGGCAATGGGAATTGCGTACAAAGTGTACTACTCCAACAGAGAGGGATCTGTAACTGCTACAACCATATATACTGCCTATCAGATGGCTAAAGAGGGTAAGGATTTTGATCTATGTGAAGTAATGAAGGATCAATTGTTAGAGAATCTAAGAAGAACAAAGGAGACAGGGTACAACTTTAAGTATGGTTCATTGATCATTTGTTTGGCATTCTACTTCATGAGTTACCAGGATTTAAAGGAAAGATATGGCAACAAGATAGGCTAATGTCAGCACAAATCAAAGAATATATAAGAAACTTTGACTCACAAAGCTATAAGACTATCTTCTAGGGTTTCTTAAAAAATTTCCAAACTAAAATGAATAAAAGAGACATAATCTCTTCTGATTTGGTCAGAAAATACAAGAATGACATAACATTTCTTGTGGAAAAGGATTGTTGCTATATGGTAGCAATTGAGCTTAGGACTTCATGGATTCCCAAGCTTCTATATGAAGTACCTGATCAGGAAGTTAAGGACTATTCTAGGATTTTGTTAATCCTACCTAAGGACCCTAAAGGTGAAAGATTTGGAACTAGTGAAGAAATTTAGGATAAAATATGCAAGAAAAAGGATGAAGAAGAGGTAGAAAAGAATAAAGAGAAGTTATTTAAGAAGGTTGATATTCCTCCTAGAGGTTTCACTGCTCAAGGCACTACAGAACATGTTGTACCTCTCACTTTTGAGCATCCCACACAGAGAAGATTAGGTAGAGATACTTCTCAATCTACTATCATCATACCACAACCCACTTTCTCTACTAAAAAGTCCCAAGTATCTAAAGATCAAACAACAATAAAATCCAAGGGTGTGCAACTGAAGAGGAAGGAATTCATTGAAGAAGAAATTGAAAGTGATAAAGAGGAAGAGATAATTCTGAAGAAAAAAGAACCAAGGATCAAGGTAAAAGCCAAAAGGAATAAGAAACAAGATGTAGAAACAAGTGAAGAAGAAGATATTAAGATTGTTGAAAGAAAGAAGAAAAGAACCAAAGAAGAAGTTGAAAAGAAACAAATCTCAAAGGAGAAAGGCAAGGATAAGACAAAGAAAACAAAGAAGATCCCTTAGGAAACACCTGGATATGAACCTTTGCAGCTTGAGGCCACCATCAATGCTATTACAAAGCATAATGCATTGAAGAATGTTGCCCACTAATAGTAAATCTATAATTGAAAAGGCTATAATCATGTACATGATTGGTTTTAATGTGACCTTAAATGAGATCATTGATCAACTCCCAACAAGCCTTGCAAAGAAACTCAGTAATCAGAGAAATGAGGTTGTTGTAACAAAGGTAAAAATGAGAAAACAAGCATTAGAAAAGGTTACGTCATGCATCTCTCATGAAGAAAGAGTTGAATTATCATAGAAATAGGCACAAGAATTCATAACAAAAGACAGAATTAGTATTCTAATGGGCAAAGACAAAGAAGAGAGAAAGAATGGAGAAAGAGACTCAAGAAAAGACTACCAAAATACTTGAGGAAATGAAGACAAATAAAATAACTACAGAAGAAAAAGTAACTAATGAGAATGTTGCTTCCTCTATGGATATAAGAGCATCGGTCACAGAGGAGCAAGATTTACCCCCTCCAGATATTCCTGCAGAGCAAAGTTCCTTCCCTTCAGAGACTGATGAAGCACAAAAATAATGAGGGTCAGGATAAAGATAGTGTTGCACGTCCTTCGGAGAACATAGGAGATGTGGAAATGAGAGGAGAAGATACCCCTTAGAGAAGTCAATAAGAAAAGGGAAAGAGTGATGATGAACAAGAGGATGAAAAGGATGAGGGAGAAACTAAAGAAAGAGAGCAATCAACAAGTATAAATGATATAGGTGAAGATGCATCAGAGACATAGTCTCTCAAAGACCTATTAGGCATGTAGTTGCAGTTTCAATCTGTGGTCACCCCTCAAATGCTGCAGGTTCGAACTAATGAAGGGCAGATAGACTTAGTAAGCACCTCCTCTTTTCACAATGCAACTACTAGGAAAGAGTTCTTACAAGAAAATTTGAAGAAAACTAGTGTAGTAGAAGATGGAGTAAAGGTTATTCAGAAAGGGTTACTAGAGGTAACCATTGACCCCTCTTTACTTGATGAGAAAAAGCTCAAGTTATTGGTGGACTCTTTCAAAGATCACTCTTCCCACCTAAAGTAAAAAGAAAAAAATGAGGTAGGAAAAAGAATTAATGTGATGCAGAAGCATCCCTAGTTCAAGAGAAATCTTGCATCAACCAAAAACATTTGCATTTCAGTTTGTTTCTTTTCATTTTCCAGTTTAGTTCAGGCAGTTCAGTGAGTAGTAGTTTCTATATTTTGGTCTGCATCCTACCGTAATTGCATTTCGAATCTTGCGGAGCTAGACTTAGTAGTTAGATTCATTCATCTACATCATATCTGAATCTCAGAGCATTTGGATCAAGTACCAAAAGGTTATCGCTATCAAAAGATCGACTGTTTTCTCATAACAAAGCATCCTAATAGTCTCAAACACATCAGGTGAAGGAGAAGACTTGCAGAGCATTCCTCAACTTGTGGAGCCTAATTACACATCATTCAATGTTGTTTGGTTCATGGCTGACCTTCCCTGAGATCCGCATATCATTCCACTCATTTGTGAAGGAGTTCAATTTATTTAAGTCTAACCTATCCATGTACACAAGTTATAGCTCTTCCTTGGAGTTTGTGATCTTCCTTGGCTGACGTGAAGGAATCTATTATTCCAGAGATGATATATATTGATGTAATAGATCCCTAGGAAAGAAGTTAGCATAAATTTAAGGATTTAGAAGATAGATAGTCTTGCTCTTTCGTAAAGGAACTTCAAAGCCATATCTTGTGCATATTCTGATATTCTATAATCAGGCATGTGAGCCCTAGTTGTAAGCCTGCATGTTGCCGAACGATCTGTATTTGAATTCTGTGATATACTGAATGACTGAATCTACATTTGTTCCATATCTTTGAGTTGTTTCCATTGTGTTTACTCTTGCTGCTTGGTCTGGACAGTTCACTCTGTGAACCCTCCTACCATGACTGCACCAACTGGTATTAGAGTGAAAGTTTGAATCTTTGGGAGCAAATTGAGCGAAGTTGGTGAAGGAATTCTGTAAGATCTTGCTATGGATAGATCTCCAAATTGACACAGGATACTTGTGTCACAACCGATCATCGATTGTGAGGTAGTTGTCACCTTGTAGCTCGATTGCCGAACTTGAGACAGTTTGCACTTGATCCTAGGAAGAATGTTGCTAAGGAGAGTTGCTGTTGTTGGAACAATGGATGGTAGAATGGATGAGATGATGGAGATGATGAAAAAAATGAGAATTCAATTGGATGTTGTCGAAGAAGATAGGCAAAGAGGATTGACACCTAGACCTAATGTTGAAAGTGATGATGAAGAAGAATTTCAATCTATTGAACAAATTGGTGAAACTCTAGGAGGTGATGAAGAAGAAGAATCAGATCAAGTAAAGATGTTGCGAGCTATTTCAAAGATTGGAAAGAGACCTAGAGTTGATGTACCAAATTACACTAGCAATTTGAATCCTAAAGAATTGATTGACTGGGTAAATGACATGGAAGAATACTTTCAATATGAAGAAGTTGAAGATCTGGAAAAGGTGAAATTTGCAAAGACAAAGTTGAAAGAACATGTTGCTATATGGTGGAAAGAAGTTTAGTTGGATAGAAATAGAAGGGGAAAAGAGAAGATTACAAAGTGGGATAGGATGGTGAAAAAACTAAAGAATCAATTCATACCTGCTGACTCTGAGCTGGAATTGTTGAAAAGATTGCAAAACCTGAGACAAAAGGAGAAATCTGTGAAGAAGTATACTGAAGAATTTCATAAGATGATCATAAGGACAGGGCATAGTGAAGCAAGCAAGGAGAAAGTGGCCAGATACATCAATGGATTGAGATTGAACATTCAAGAGGAACTGAGTTTGGTAAGGATGACAACACTGGAAGAAGCATATCAATTTGCCCTAAAAGTTGAAGAGAAATTGAATAAGAGGCATGATCAAAGATAGAAAGGTAGAGGAGGTAAATTTTAGAGAGGTAGAACATTTCCTGGAGGAGATAGATCATATCTAGAGTAGAACAAGTTTGACAACACATTTAAGAAGGATGACAGAGATAGCAATGCATACCGAAGCAATCACAGAATTTTCATCACAGAGGTAATTACAATTCATATCGAAATGAAGGATATAGAAGAGAAGGAAGAGGATTTGATAAGAGAACATTCAGAGGCACTTGTTTTAAATGTAGAGGTGAAGGACATAGAGCATTTGAATGTAATCAGGGGAGTATGTAAGTAAAAGGACATATAACAACAAAAGAGCAGCTTATGTTGAAGAAGAACGTAATGGATCACCGAGTTTAGTTGGAAAAACTAAGAAGGGAGAATCACTTGTGATGAGGAGAGCATTATTTCAAGCAGAGACAACTGAAGAACCACCACGAAGGAAAAGTTTGTTCAAATCAGATGCAAGTCAGGAGGTAAATGTTGTAAAGTTGTAATTGATAGTGGTAGTTCAGATAACCTAGTTTCATAAGAGATGGTGACTAAGCTAAAGTTGGAAATATTGAAACACCCTAAGCCTTATCAGATAGCATGGATTTAGGATGATCATAAGGTACTGGTGAGTGAACAATGTTTGGTGAAATTTCATATTGGATCTTATCATGATGAAGTCTTGTGTGATATTATGCCTATGGATGTATGTCATATTTTGTTGGGTAGACCTTAGCAGTATGATAGGAAAGCTATGCATGATGGGAGAAAGAATACATATACTATAACATCAAATGGGAAGAGAATTACCTTGATTCCTTTGGAGGATGATCCTAAGAGTGAAGTATGTGGGAATGCTAGAATCTGTTTGGTAGATGGGAGGAAGTTCTTGGATGGTTTGAGACTTGAGAATATGTGTTATGCTTTGATTCCTAAGAAGCTTGAAACATTGAAGGAGACTAAAGAACCACAACCAAAGGAGATAATAGAGTTGCTGGCAGAGTATGAAGACATCATATCAGATAATGTACCTGAAGGATTGCCACCTATCAGAAGTATTAGTAATCACATGGATCTTATACTGGGAGCTAGTTTGCCTAACAAAGAAGCACATAGAATGACACCGACAAAGAATGAATAACTGAATAGATAGATACAGGAGTTGTTGAAGAAAGGTTTGATCAGAAAAAGTTTGAGTCTTTGTGCAATACCTATAGTGTTAGCACCTAAGAAAGATGGAGAATGGAGAATATGTACTGACTCTAGAGAAATAAACAAGATCGCAGTTAAGTATAAATTTCCTTTACCTAGGATGGACGATATCATGGATTGTTTGAGCAGAGCAAAATATTTCACAAAGATAGATTTGAAGAGTGGATACCATCATATTAGAATCAGAGAAGGAGATGAATGGAAGACTTCTTTAAGACAAATGAAGGATTGTATGAGTGGTTAGTGATGCCTTTTGGATTGACAAATGCACCGAGTACTTTCATGAGATTGATGAATGAAGTCTTGAAGAAATTCTTGGGTATGTTTGTTATTGTATACTTGGATGATATTCTAATTTTTAGTAAGACAAAAGAGGAACATTTGTGGCATATTAGAAAAGTATTACAGAGGTTGAGAGAAGAGAAATTACTGATCAACATAAAAAATGTAGTTTCATGAAGGAATAACTAGTGTATTTGGGATTTGTGATTTCTGTAGGAGGATTGAAGATGGACCCTGAGAAAGTGAGAGCAATTGTTGAATGGACTACACCAAAGAGCATTGGAGAGGTTAGATCATTTCATGGATTAGCTTAGTTTCTACCAAAAGTTCATCAGAAATTTTAGTTCAGTTTACAACCCTATGACATAGACAATGAGAGGTGACAAAAAAGACTTTAAGTGGACATCAAGAGCAGATAAAAATTTTGGGCTGTTGAAGTAGAAGGTGACAGAGCAACCTGTTTTAGTATTACTAGATTTCAATAAGGTATTTCAAGTAGATTGTGATGCAAGTGGGAGTCCAATTGGAGTAGTGTTAAGTCAAGAAGGAAGACCTATAAAATATTTCAGTGAGAAGTTGAATGATGCAAGGAGGAGATATTTGATTTATGATCAAGAGTTCTATGCCATAATTCAAGCCCTGAAGAAGTGGAGACATTACTTGTTGCCTAAGGAGTTTGTGTTGTATACAGATCATCAAGCTTTGCAATATTTAAACAGCCAAGGTAAGTTGAATCAGAGACATATGAGATGGGTAGAGTTCATGCAGAGTTATACTTTTGTGTTGAAACATAGGAGTGGAAAATCAAACAAAGTTGCAGATGCATTGAGTAGGAGAAGAAACTTGTTGACATAAATGAGAGTTAAAGTGTTGGGATTTGATGAATTGAAGAATAGGTATGAGGGAGACATTGATTTTGTAGAACCTTGGAAAACATGCAAGGAACCTGTTGTGACAGATAGGAGTAAATGGTTGGACTATTTCATTCAAGAAGATATGTTGTTCATAGGAACTCAGTTATGCATACCTAGAAGTTCAATGAGAGATAATTTGATCAAGGAGAAACATAGTGGAGGATTGGCAGGACATTTTAGCATTGACAAGATAGTGGCTTTGGTGAGTGAAAATTACTTTTGGCCTTAGATACATAAGGATGTTAGGAAGTTTGTGCAAAGTTGTAGAGTTTGTCAAGTTGCAAAAGGGAGTAGTCAGAATACTAGATTGTATAAACGTTTAATAGTACTGGAGAGACCTTGGGAAGACATAAGTATGGATTTTGTGATGGGATTGCCCAAGACAAAGAGAGGACATGATTCTATATTTGTAGTGGTAGATAGATTTTCAAAGATGGCACATTTCATACCTTGTAAGAAGACAACTAATGCAGTGCATGTAGTTGACCTATTTTTCAAGGAGATTGTGAGATTGCATGGATTACCTAAGAGCATAGTTTTAGACAGAGACACCATATTTCTTGGATATTTTTGGAAGACACTTTGGAAGAAGATGAAGACAGACCTGAAGTTCAGTTCAACATTTCATCCACAGACTGATGGATAGACAGAGGTAGTGAACAAGAGTTTGGGAAACTTGTTGAGATGTTTGGTTGGAGAGAAAACAGGAAGTTGGGATTTGATTCTTTCATAAGCAGAATTTGCATACAATAATTTAGTGAATATGAGTACCGAAAAAACACCTTTTGAGATTGTTACCAGACTAAGTCCTAGCGGAGTTGCAGAATTGAGAGATCTTAGTTTAGAAGAAAAGAGGAGTGCAGAAGCAGAAGAATTTGCAGGACACATGGAGATAGTGCATAATCAAGTCAAGAAACATTTGGAAGATATGAACATCACATATAAGGAGCAAGTAGATGAGAAGAGAAGACATAAGGAATTTGGAGAGGGAGATTAAGTGATGGTATACTTGAGAAAAGAAAGATTTCCAGTTGGGACATATAACAAGTTGAAGATGAAGAAGTTTGGACCTTGTAGGAAACTTAGAAAATTTGATTCATGAAATGCATATGAAGTGGAGCTACCAGAGACATTGAGCATATCACCTATTTTCAACAATGCAGACCTATACTAGTATCATGAAGTAGAGTTCAGTGATAGCATGGTAGAGTACTTGAAGAAGCAGTTACCACAACAAACACTAGAGCAGATTGAAGACATTTTGGATAGCAGAATTGAATGTAGCACCAGAGGAAGACAATACAAAGAATACCTTGTGAAGTGGAAAGGCAGACCGGAAGAAGATTCATCATGGATTTCTCAGGATGAGGTGGACCATCTTGGTTTTCCTCTAGCCCCAACAAAGTGAGGGACTCACTTTTTCAATAACCCTGGATGTCTGATGTAGGAGCATCCCTGGTTCAAGAGCAATCTTGCATCAACCAAAAACATTTGCATTTCAGTTTGTTTGCATTTTAGTTTGTTTCTTTTCATTTTCCAGTTCAGTTTAGGCAGTTTAGTCAGTAGCAGTTTCTGTATTTTAGTCTGCATCTTACCGCAGTTGCATTTCAGATCTTGTGGAGCTGGACTTAGTAGCTAGATTCATTCATCTACATCATATCCAAATATCAGAGCATTTGGATCAAGTACCAGAAGGTTATCGCTATTAGAAGATCAATTATTTTCTCTGAACATAGCATCCTGATAGTCTCAGACACATCAGCTGAAGGAGAAGACTTGCGGAGCATTCCTCAACTTGTGGAGCATAATTGCACATCATTCAATGTTGTTTGGTTCATGGCTGACCTTCCCCGAGATCCACATAGCATTCCATTCATTTGCGGAGGAGTTCAATTCATTTAGGTCTGACCTATCCGTGTACACATGTTATAGCTCTTCCTTGGAGTTTGTGATCTTCCTTGGCCAACACAGAGGAATCTATTATTTTGGAGATGATATATATTGATGTAATAGATCCCTAGGAAAGCAGTTAGCATAATTCTAAGGATTTAGAAGATAGATAGTCTTGCTCTTTCGCAAAGGGACTTCGAAGCCATATCTTGTGCATATTCTGATATTCTATAATTAGGACTGTGAGCCCTAATTGTAAGCCCGCATGTTGTCAGCTGATCTGTATTTGAATTCTATGATATACCGAATGACTGAATCTACATTTTTTCCATATCTTTGACTTGTTTCCGTTGTGTTTACTCTTGCTGCATAGTCTGGACAGTTCACTCTGTGAACCGTCCTATTGTGACTGCACCATAATGACAAAAGAATGGCAGAGGTGACTGACATGTGTGCTAAATCACATAACACGCTTAAGGGAAATCTGAATAAATTTAAAGCTTGTATTGAGGAGGCCACAACCTTATACTTGTTCTACCAAAATTGGCCAAATTCCACAAATAGATTAAAGCTCAGATGGACTCTATTGAGTCACAGATCTCTAACGTGGCTAAAGTGTATGATTTGTCAAAGGAAAAGATGGGTGCAACAAGGGCACAAGTGGAAAACTTGCATGTACAATTATCTCAACTATAGGATCAAAAAGAAAATATATAGAAACAATTTGGTCAGTTGAGAGAGGTAGTGAGTTTGAGACTAGTCTCAATGTCTGGTCTATTAGGAGAGGCAGAAAAAATAGATCAAAAGATAAAGACTCCAAGAATCTTAGAGGAAGTTGAAGAAGTGTGCAGGGAATGTGAATGTCAAAATTACATGCTTGCCTCACAGTGTGTTATCTGGAATACAATTGTTCAACAACTCAAGGTAATCTATAAAGTCATCATACCATCAAAATGAGTTGTTAGATAAAATAATTTTGTTGTATATAGTATTGTGGAGATATTGAGTAGAGTGGCAGTACCATTTTGGTTATCAAGGGTACAATTTTGTAACTAAATAACACAGTCAGGGGAAGCACTATTTAGATATCTTTTTGTAAGGGGGAGTACATATAGTTTTTGGATTGATACAAAGGTTTTCAATCCCTTTGTCCTTGATGTCAAAGGGGGAGAGAAACATATGCCTAAGGGGGAGCATATGTTGCCATCAATGACGAAGGGGGAGATTATTGTCAATATGTGTTGTCATTGATGTCAACATAGTATACATTGATGTCAATATAACATATGGAAATGTATAGACAGACTTGTGCAAAGGAAGAGTCAATATGGTCAAGGCAAATCAGTCCAGGAGAAGAGAAAATAGTCTAAGTATGGATCAATTTTGGGCTCAAACATGATGCAAAGGTAAACACTCATATCCTTGCATGGTCCTGCATACACAATTACATATCTCATCAGTTGGGAGTACTGCACTCAAGGGTAAGAACTAGAAAATTGACTAAGGCATTCACAGTATACATCCTAAGGCAGAGTCAATTGGAATTGGTCTGCACTTCTCTACAAAGAAAGATTTGGCCATACGGTTCTCATGATAGCTTTTGATATGTACTAACATGATATATATAAGATTTTAGCTCCTCATGTTGTTAGCATGAAAAGTTACAAGGAATAGTGTATCAACCATCACCTAGATAGAGCAAAGCAGTAATGGGGAGACAATGGAATGCTACGCATTCCTTCGGAAGAGATTTGTTTGTCATGTGGTTTTGAGGAATAACTAAGGCATGTATTATATATGTTTTGATGGAGTTTCAAGTGCTCTGGTGGTCCTTAAAGATAGTCCTTAAGCAAAAGAAGCAATACAGTTTGTTCCAGAGACTGAATACACAAGTTGAGTTCTGCAAAAGCTAAAACATATATGTAGTTCTATCATCAAAGCTTATGCAGAGGTATTATATGGTATAAAGTACATTAGGTATGATCTGCATGCAAACATCCTTCATTTTCCGGTACCGCGTCAATTATTTATGACTGCAAGCAAAGTTTAAGTATAACTGTCCTCTGAAACTTTGGGTACCTAAGTCATTTTTGAATTCCTTCAGAAACTTTAGAAAAAGGTGTACGGATCTGGTAAGTAGCATACATTGATGTATATGATCATTCCCAAAAGGTCTCAGGCCCTGCACTACACTGCAACATCATATCTTGGGATGTGAAGCAATACATAAGGTCTGAAAGACTCTGTTCTCTATAGATTGATATATTTCTTGTCTTGTGGATGCATAGTTTGGGTTGATACTTCTCCAGTAAGGTGTATGGATGTTGTTGATCTCTTCTCTGATTGAATCCTTGGTCCACATTGAGTTTCTGGATTCTCCCCGACAGTTGAAAGATGAATAGTTAACAATGCTAAGTAGTATGAGTTGACTGGTTAAGTACCTGATGCATGCAGAGGCTCCTAACTAGTTTCTCCAAGTCTGGAAGGTATGGAAAGATGTGCTCTGATGATTTTCATAATGCCCTAAGGTTTGCAACAAGTTTTCTTATCATCTTGCATGTGTTGAGGCCGACCAGTGACAAGTTACATGTTACATTCAATATTGATCTTGATGTCGACCTAATCAATATTTCAAGGTGTTGCGAAGGACATATATAGAAGAAATAATTCATTTGAAAAGAAATTGAGGTAAATGTGAATATAGTAGAGCAAAGGAAGATATGAAATGTGCAAAATCAGTTTGAAGATATGTATTGAGCAAGAATAGTAGATTGCACCATCAACATACAACAGATGTGTTCTCCATAAGAGTCCTTATATCTATATTGTCATTGTAATAGCAATGAGCTGAGCATTTAGGGAGTAGTAGCTTCCTTGGGTTGTAACCCTAAATCAAAGTTGTAAATCAGGGAGTAGTAGCATCCTTGGGTTGATGCCCTAAAACAATATTGTAATACTTTTGCAGTGAGCATATTATATTGTGAGCTAATCCTCACTGTGGTTTTTTCCTGTTTTAGGGTTTTCCATGTAAAAATACTGGTGTTATGTGTTGATTCTTGAATTGCATGTTTTCCCTTATGTTTTCAAAGTTATTAATTTTTTATCAGCAAATATTTGGTTAAAGTTTTGAAGTGTGTTGATTTACCCCCCCTCTCAGCAATCTATTGTGTTCAACACACACAAGTTTGATGCATAAGTACTCGATCAGTTATGAAGTTTCTCACCTCCTTTTCCAATTTTGGTTGTGTTGTGAATTTCAAGGGAATGTTTGGATAAGGTTAAGTGTGCGGGCTCTCAAGTGACAAATCAGGTGATAATTACAGTTGCTGAGAGACAACAAGGTTTGGAAATCGAGCCACATTTTCATTTTGGCTATAAAGAAAATGGGTACATTTACGAATCTTATCATTTTATTTCCTATTTTTGGTTTAGAGTATTTTCTCCCTCCCACCATGACTACTATATTTTCCATTTTCAAAGAAGGTTTATCATCGTTCTCTTGTTTATAACTTCGTGATTTAAAAAATAAGAGAATAGAGATTGTCTTCTTGGGAGTGGGAGGCTCTAAAATTACTTTTCTTTGTTCTTTCCTGCACACTCTTATTAGTGAAGGTGTTTCTTCCAGGGTAAAAGGGAAAAATGAGTTGCTATGGCAGCCTGCTCACTTCATCAATTTCACCTTCCACTTGTTGGAGCCTAGTGAGAAATTGGCCCATCTGTCATGTTCGTCCAACTATATACAACTGCTTAGTTTGAGATCAAGGAAATTGTTAGTTTCCACCGGCCAATGATCACTAGTTTAACTTGATGAGTAACCAGAGAAGCACCTTCCAGTTCACTCACTTCCACGACTGCAATGAGAAACAACCTACAACTCAGCTTTGTTAGGTGAAGAAATTTGTATGGGTCCACTTGTTGTCCCGCCACCTTGCTTAAGCATTTGCATCAAGGCAATTATATCACATTCTTTGTGTTTGATGCCTTGTAATCATTCAAAGAGCATAAAAGGGTGTTGACCACATGATTTGTTTTTTTTGTATGTTTGGTTCTGTTAACGGGTTGTTTTACTATTCCAACAAAACATTGAGATGTCAGTTGTAATTGTAACAAGTGTTGTTTCACTCAAGCCTACATGCATATATTTTTCCTATTTAAGGAAGAGCGAAAGCCCTTGTTTGGGTTCTAAGATTTTATAAAATTTCTAGGGAATTGCTTAGTCTTCTAGGTGTCTTTTTAGGATTACAGTGCTATGAGTTTGTAAAGTTTTCTTACTTAGCAATGTATACTCTAATTTGATCTCATAAGAATATTTGTTTCAATATGTGTCATCTTCAAGCTATAATATCATGCTCTTTTGAATAAATAATCAAGGATTGTTGGATTCATCGTTGCAAACTTCTTGCATCGTGTTATTTTCATTAATTGCTTTCTATTTCATGAACAGAGTAATATGCTTTTATTAAAATAGTAAGATTGTGATTATTGCAGATTGATTGTTAAGCATGACCACATTGTATACCTTTGTAGGTCCTTTTATTTCAAGGAAATATCGCTAAAATGATCATCAGAGCGTGTTCCAGGTTGTTGATAGGAAGATTTTGCTAGGTTTGTCGACTCTGTGGCTTTATATAGGCATTGGTCTGATTTAAGTGTTTCCCAGTCCCAGAATTACTTTATAATGACAAATCTTAAGTCAAATATAATTTATACGTATTTATTCTAGCTTCTCATACAAAGTTATGAATGTGGACAAGGATAATAGGTGTTCTAATGATAAATGTTACAAATCCTTGATGTAATGTGTGAGAATTTATTTGTTATGTGTCACTTTATTGTCATAAGACCTATCTTTAAGTGATACCACAGGGAAACCCACCTAGGTCTTGCATAGCCTAAACAGTAGAGGGAATTAACCTTATGGACAAATTTCATATTTGTTGGCCAACTTCTTGATTTCTTCAAGTATAAGATATGGCTAACCTTTAGAAGAGATTAGGACATCAGTTTTGAAACACCAACATAACCCACCCTTAATGTTAGTCTCCTATGTCGATGATGGGTGCTTGACACTAAATACTAAAGATGATCAATGATCACCAACAACATTTCACCCCTAAGAAAGAAATAAATCCAAAGGTGAATGTGGAAGATCTTTCCATTTCGGAAACAAATATAGGGGAAGAAAACACAAGAAGAAAATATATGGAAGTTGCTCATTTGCCACCAAGTCAATGTTGGAAAGTTTCACAATGTAATATAGATTCCTAGGCCTAACTAAAGATTATGATAACTCAAAACATAGTGGAAATTATTGTAGAATGGAAACCAAAGATGAATGGACAACAACTATTGTACAATTATCATTGAAGATGAAACAAATGTCTTCAATGGTGTCCTCCAAATTAGCAAGGTAAGATTCACAAAACAAACCTAAAAGATCTATCAAGTGCTTGTCCCAATGAATAGCCTCTGGAAAATAAGGATGATCCTATTGCACTAAATCATTAGAAGCTTTGTTTGAAGCAACATTGAACTCAATAGAAGTAGGAGATGGTGGAATCTCAATGCATGTCATTAGACTACACTACTCATCCCATGACATGTCCACACTAGATTGTTGAGTAGGAACAACAATCAAATATGTCGATCCTAGAATACAAGAGCTCTTAGCCTTATAATGTTGACTCAAAAGTAAAGAAGGTGAAGCCTCTCAATCTTTAAGAGGAATTAGATAAGTCAAAGAATCAATGGAAGTCTCTATAGGAGGAATGGGAATCGGGACCATCCACATGTCTAAGATTCTCTAAGGCAAGAACATCTGGGATTAGAGGATTATCAAGATCTCTATATATCTCCCAAATCTTGGTGCAAAGAGTGTGAGGACACTCAATGTGCTAGATGGACCATCCTATGTACTCATCAACATGTAAGCTAATAAGTCTTAGTCCATATGGCTATTTTAATCATCCCATTTATCCTTTTGACCTTTGTCACTTGGTTCATGAACAAGTTCATAGCAAAAGGTCAAAAGATCCTTACTCTTAGAATGTCTTAGAATCTCAACTTGTAGACCTTATAGTTTTTCTATCCAATTTAACAATAGAAAGATGATTTACCCATGATTAACTCCTCGAAATGAGGTACATGATAGACCAATCAAGAGACTAAACCAACAAAAAACAATAGTATCTCCCCAAAATTATTGAATCAAGAAACTCCCAACACAAAAGGTGACATTTTATAAATAAGTGTGATTACAAAAATGAGCAAGAAGAGTTAAATTGCAAATTACAAAAAACCTGATCAAATTCGATAAAATAAATTACATCAAATTGGAGGACCTTGAAAGCGCTTTTCATTAGCTATAAGAAATAAAAAAAATTCAATACATGAGGAAAATAAATACCTGGGTAAAAACCTTGAAAATGCCAAGAATAATGGCATAAAATATTCTTTTAAAAAGATTCAGGCAAGGAAAAAAGAATATTATCTAAATTCTATACCCACAAAGAAGTGCCATTAGGTTACTCACAAAGCTTATATCTTTCTTCATTAATAAAAAAATGGTGCCATTAAGTGGCATAAGTTTCTTGCCAAACATATCGTAAATTATAATTGCTAAGTACCTGAACATGAAGCTCTTTGGAAGACACCTTACGTAGAAATTTGTGAGTTGTGGAAGCTAATAGGAAGGCACCCACCATAAACAGTCGGTACGTTGTGTGCCAATTGTTTTTTCATATTTTCGACCTGCAAAATTTTCGACAGATCTCACAGACTTGATCAATCAACTGCTCTCCACATTTCGAATGCTCTGATTTATCAATGAATTCATCGGAAAACTCTAGGTCGATTACATTTTGACCAGGGGTCGTTTTACAACGTGCCAGCTGATTAAGGGTTACCATAGGAAAGTAAGTCTGCCCCTTAAAAGCACTTAAAAGCACTGCCTGTACTTTAATGGTGCTGCCAAACTATCATTGGAAATGGAATCTTTTACATTCCGTGACAATGTAACTTATAGACCTTGGCGTGTAACATATGGCACTATCTTGTATTGGCACTTATTGAAGGAGGCACCTCAACGACTGAAAGCTTTGAAAATGAAAAGGACTAGTTTAAGTGAATGTGGCCTGCACCCTGCAGAAGGCACCAAAAAGAATGCAAAAATACTCAGAAACACCTTCCAGCTCAGTACTTTGATGGCCGCGCCAAGTACAAACTCTGAGCTATATTGAAAGCGCCTTTAAATGAAGTCAGGGAGTGCTCTGCCACCATTATCTACGGAGTACTCTCATCGATGAATGAGGGTATCTGCAATTAAATGCTCTTGCAGGGCTGGCTACTATGATACCCTGTGACCTGCAAAAGAACCTTGACTTAAACAAGGAACTCCACCCTTTTGATCAGACAAAGACCTTCATACGAGGAAACCAAATCGCCCTCTGTATATGACAGCAAGATTGCCCAGTGATTGTTATGACGATGATACGGATGCCATGCAATTTCGGGTTTAATTTTTTTTGCCTTTGGTTATCCCACTTTAAGCTGGATGAATTTATGGTAGAATCATAGGTTTTGACCTTTTTTTGATACAACATATGGTCTATCTTGAGCTAGGAAGCACTAAAACTAAACTTTTCATCAAAGCTTCAATTTTGAAATTCCAATTCTCAATGGATTTGTACAAGCCCAGAAGCTTGGATACTATGTAACATTTAATGGGAGTCCACCTACATGAGTCAAGATTTGAGGTTGAAGGAGACAAGTTGATCTCAACAAGTTCGAGATGTTTTGATCCATTATAACTTTCAATGAGAGTCTAATCATATGAGCCAAGATTTTCAATGCTTTGATACTATGTAACTTTTATTTTGTATTGAACAATGCAATTAGTACAAGTAATAAGGCAATCCTCAAGAGAAGGATTGCAGAAGAAGAACATATTAGACGCCTTAAGAAGAACATATTAGATGCCTTACAAACAACAAGAACTCTTGCTTTCTAATACAGAAATGAATAAATTATTTCTTCCCACACAAATACCATGTAACTTTTAGTGAGAGTCCAATCATTTGAGCCAAGATTTGAGATGCTTTGATACCATGTGATTTTTAGTGAGAGCCCGATCATATAAGCCAATATTTGAGGTGGAAGGAAACAATTTACAAAAGGTGCTATTCCAATATAGAGGATATGAAAAGATGCAATACAAAATAATTGTTTACAAATATATATGTCTCTTGATGCATGAATTAAGGAGATGACATGTCCACAAGGTCATGAGTTTAACTCGCAATCACTTCCAATCAAGAGATGCCTTAACTCAAATTGAGATAGTGGTGGTCTTAGTTGTAACTAAAATAGAGGTGGCCTTGACTAGACAAAGGTGGCACCTAACTATCATAAATTAAAGGTTGATGAGGAAATGGTGACACTTGTGTACCTCAAGTCAAGGTGAATATGCCATTATTTACTACTTAGGTGAGGATAATAAAATATTCCTAATATCCTAAATAAACTTATTAATAATGTACAATATCACATTTAGAATAGAAACATATCCAAGCTAAGTATAAATATTACACAACACAATTTCAAATAAATCAAATTAAATTAAGACCCTAGCGTTTGGTTGTAATTTGTCTTCAGGCTCTAGTACCCTAGTATAATTTGTCTTGAGGCCCTAGCACCCTAGTGTAATTTGTCCCAAAATTGAATTTTAACCCAAAACCTTTTAGGTTGGTTTAAAGTGTAAAAACAAGTCGAAGGTCACTATAAATTAGTCACTCGATATATGGATAAAATCAAGGTAAATGAACCTAGAACACACTTAAGAAGATGGTCTCTAAATTAATTGCATAAACATAAGGTGGGGATTGTATAGTAGACAGTTTTTTACTATAAAACTATAGCAACATGGTTTTTCCATTGCATAAAGTGACAATTTTGTTGTGTATAGAATTTTTTGTAATTCCTAGGATTGCTTTGAATTTCCTTCCTATTTGATTTATAGTGACTTCTAATATTCGTGATGCGTGCATACACATCTAATAAGTGATTATAATTGCAATTCAACATTTAATTGCAAAAGGAGAAGGGATTGGAATAAACTCGAAGAGAGTTTATAGATATCAATGTAGACAATATTATGAAAAATCAAAAGTAAAGAGTGTAATATAGTTGTGTTTGACCTTATGGATTGAAACAAGAG
This sequence comes from Cunninghamia lanceolata, assembly GCA_027924645.1. Lineage (NCBI taxonomy): Eukaryota > Viridiplantae > Streptophyta > Pinopsida > Cupressales > Cupressaceae > Cunninghamia > Cunninghamia lanceolata. The sequence continues at coordinate 10,754,777 of BSBN01001281.1, forward strand.
GCCTACGATTTTATTTTCCATTGAAGATAATGGATGTAGAGGTGATTTACCTCAATTTTGTAACAATTTTCTCCCATGGGTTCTCTAGGGTAAATCCTTGTGTCTTATTTTTTATGATTGTTTTCTCTCATTTCCTTCTATGTTTAGATTAATCACTTACTTAGAAAGTTTAGTTCATAATTTCTTCTTTAAGATATGTTAGGGTAAAATTCGGTTTAATCAAATGAACAATACTAAACCCAAACATCAACAGAATAATGAAAACAAGAAAGATTGAATGAAATGAGACAATGAACAATACAGTGCAAACCTTCCCTGTTCCAAAGCTTCTGTTGTTCGCCTATTACAACCGTCCTTTGCTGATGAAGTAGGCCCTCAGTGAGTGCACTCTTTTAGCTGTGTTGTAGGATTTCGGTAGTAAATGGCTATGTTGATAGATAATGCTGTGAAGTAGAGCTTCAAAGCAAATGGTGATCTCAAGTAGATTGTATTGGGGGTGCCAAAGGCGCACGGGTAGAATTCTGCAGAGTAACAATACAAATAACCTGGATGAATAGAATGGGAGGATGATATATAGAAGAATGGTTTTGATGTGGAAATACTTAGAAGTTTCATTGGATATTATTACTCTGCATAGTACAGGTACTGATGATTGTATGGGATATGGATGCATGGATGTGTATATGGATATAGGATGGATGTTTTGCTTTTTAGAGTGCTTTATTTCATCATTGGGCAATTTGTTTTTGGTACATTTTCTGAAATGTTGTAAGTGAATACAAGCATCTAGGTATAATTGAACCGAGATGACCTGAGTACCACTTACATGGATTTTTAATTTCGCAAGTAAATACAAGCATCTAGTCAAAATTGAATCTAGATGACCTGAGTACTTCTTGCATTTCAACAAACAAGGATTGCCCCCGTTCATGTTATACCTGTGATGTCCTTGATGATCTTTTGCCGATCATGTCCTTAGACAAGGCATTACATTACTAAAGTGGAATCCACAGATAGCAAACAAAGAAAAATGATCATGCCCCCGTTATAGCATCTCTAGCTTTTGGCATCCTTGAGTAGCATAGAAAGACATGATAACAAAAATCAAGACTCTGTGACATAACCATGATTTCAATCCGCAAAACATTCTTGCATGTAGATGTATTTTCCTTGCTGTAATTTAGATAGAATCAATTAGAAGACCTTGGGTATTTGCTTTGCTTTAGATAGGATAAGATGTTCATAGTCAAAATTTCTGCTTGAAGCGCGGGTTCTGCTTGCATTTGCATGTTTGGTGAGAAGATTGCACAATCTTTATTGGGGAAACAGACCGTAAGGGACTGACCTAGTGCCTCGGGAGCGCATTGCTAAATGGCCTTGCCTACGTGACAACGCAGAGGCAACGTAGTTCGGGGTAAACCCTAACAGACCTAAGACCTAGGTGAGAGAAAGTGGAGATAGACTCAAATTGATAGAGGGACTAGGTATAGGACAGATGGGACAAACGGAAGCCTCGGGGGCGCATTAGAATAACGGCCTTGCCTACGTGACGGTACAAAGGCAACGTAGTTCACGGACTTGGACCATGGACACTGACGAGGGACACTATGCTAGGCTCACACTGTGGAGACGTTATGGGACAAAACCTTGGTTGACAAGGCCACAAGGAGAGTAAGTTATCAAGCCATGATAAGTAACTGCCAGGTGCTTATTGTGGGACAGATGTGGATCAAATGGGAAATGAGCGAATGAAGAATGGACTCAAGGTGACTGGATTCCCAAAGATGGAGAAGGCAGTTTATCGCAAGTAACGCTTGTTTACCAGGTTTTCATCACTTGCTTTTATTTGCGCGAGAAGCTAGGAAGTAAACATGACCCCTGTTTGCTAGGTTTTCATCATGCTACCTATCCAAGGCACCTGTTTGCTAGGTTTTCACCAAAGGATGATTTTTTTGTATGCTTTCTATTTTTTCTGATTTTTTTTATTTTTTTGTATTTTTTTTTTGCATTTTTGATTTTTTTGTATTTTTACGCCCCCTTGCATTGGGGTTCTCCTAGGTATGGAACCGATGAAGGTGCATGTTGTTGATTGGATCATCGAACAACTCACCCTCTGATGTTGCCAACTGATATGCCCCTGATCCATAAGCTGCTACAATCACATAGGGCCCAAGCCAGTTTGGTTCAAACTTGCCTTTCTTTTCTCTATCTTGTTGATTGCGAGGATTCTCTTTGAGAATGAGGTCCCCAACCTTAAAGCATCTTGGGCGAACCTTGTGGTTATAGCTTCTTGACATCATCTGTTGATATGCTTTGAGATGATCGAAGGCTTTCTGTCACCTTTCTTCTAGTAGCTCTAGTTCTTGTAACCTGGAGACTCTATATTCTTCGTCTGATATGAGACCTTTCAATGACACCCTGAGAGATGGTAGTTCGACCTCAATGGGGAGGATGGCTTCTGAACCATAGACAAGGGCGTAGGGTGTAGCACCTGTGGGAGTGCGTATACTGGTTCTGTAGGCCCACAGAGTGGGATTGAGTTGGACATGCCAATCATGACCAGCATCATTGACAGTCTTCTTTAGGATTTTTAGAATGGTTTTATTCGATACCTCAGCTTAACCGTTACCTTGGGGGTAGTATGGAGTGGAGAAGCGATGTTGGATTTTGAAACGCTCATAGAGTTTCTGGACATCCTAATTTTTGAATGGTCTTCCATTATTTGTGATAATAGATGAAGGAATGCCATATCTATAGATAATGTAATTCAGAATGAAAGAGGAAATTTGCTTGCCTGTGATGGTGGTTAGGGGAACGACCTCAATCCACTTTGTGAAGTGCTCAGTAGCAGTTATGATGAATTTGTGGCCATTGGAAGAGGGTGGATGAATCTTTCCCACAAGGTCAAGTCCCCACTGGCAAAAGGGCTAGGGTGTCGTTAAAGGTCTCAACTCTTGAGTAGGTGCATGGATCAGGTTCCTGTGTATTTGGCATTGTTTGCACTTTTTGACGAATTGATATGAATCCATTTCCATGTTTGGCCAGTAATAACCCAAACGCATGAGTTTCTTGGCTAAGGAAGGACCACTGGAGTGTGTTCCGCAAATCCCTTTGTGTACGTCTCGCAAGGCAGTTATGGATTCTTCTTGTTCTAAACAACGGAGCAAAGTACCATTGAGACCACATCGGTATAGGGTATCGGCTATGATAGTGTAGCGGGAGGTCTGTCATATGAAAGTTTGCTTTTGGTTGGAAGAGAGATCAGGTGGGAGAATGTTGTCCTTGAGGTAAGTGTAAGTCTTACCATACCAAGGTGAATCAGATCTGACTAGAAGGCAGATGGAATGGATCTCAAGAAGATCATAAGTTGGTTGCCGGATAGTTTCCACTAAGAACTCATACCGTGACTCATTTTCAGGTATTTCTAGAAGAGAGGCAATGGTTGTCATCGCATCTGCTGCTTTGTTCTTGATCCTGGGTATTTGCTCAAAGGAGATGGTCCCGAAGTGTTCTTTGAAGTCGTCAACCATTCGTTTGTACGAGATGAGCTTTTCATCTTTGGTTTGATACTCATCATTGACCTGATTGATTATAAGCTGAGAATCACCATAGACATGCAGTTCTTGGATTTTCCACTCAATCGCCATCTTGAGACCAATTACCAAGGCTTCATATTCCGCTATGTTGTTGGTGCATGGAAATAACAAACGGTAAGACTTCAGAATTGTGTTGCCCTAAGGAGTTATAAACAGGATACCTACCCCCGATCCATGGTGTGTGTAAGACCTGTCAAAGTAGAATTTCCAGAAAGATGTTGACACACTGAATAAGGATTCGTCTGGAAATTCAAACTGCATGGGCTTACTGTCTTGTAACGGTGCATCTGCTAGTTGGTCAGCTATGATTTGTCCCTTGATGGCTTTTCTATCCACATATTCGATGTCATACTCATTGAGAAGCATTACCCACTTTGCTAGGCGACCAGTGAGAGCTGCTTTGCTAAGGAGCTACTACAGTGGGTCTATTTTTGCAATGAGTTTAACTGGATGTGCAAGCATGTAATGTTAGAGTTTTTGTGAAGCAAAAACTACCGCGAGACATGATCTTTCTACTTGTGAGTATTGCAACTCATAGCCCACTAAGGTTCGACTGATGTAGTATACAGCTCTTTCCTTGTTCTCGTAATCTTGTTGCACTAGAAGAGCTCCAAGAGCAGTAGGTGTAGCAGATATGTAGAGAATTAGAGGTTTTCCTTGGATCAGAGGCATGAGAATGGGTGGATTCATAAGGTACTCCTTTAGCTTGTTGAATGCCTCTTCACACCATTCATCCCACCTAAATGGAATGTTCTTATGCAGGAGATGGCTGAAAGGTTGGCACTTGTCTGCCAGCTGTGATATGAATCTACAGATGGCCTGCAGCTTGCCCTATAGGGATCTCAACTGAGTTAGAGTCTTGGGTGGTGGCATGTCCATTATAGCTTTGACCTTGGTCAGGTCCACCTCTATTCCGTTTGCCGACACGATGAAGCCTAGCAGCTTGCCTGAAGTTACCCCAAACACACATTTTTTCGGGTTTAGTTTGACTTGGAATTGGTCCAATCTTTGAAAAACTTTTTCTAGGACATCCAGATGTGAGTCCCTTGTGAGAGATTTTGCTAGGATAGTGTCAACATAGTCCTCCATAGTTACATGCATCTTGTCATGAAATATAATAGTCATAGCTCTTTGATATGTAGCACCTGCATTTTTCAGCCCAAATGGCATGACATTCTAGCAAAAGATACCCCATGGGCAAGTAAAAGCTGTCTTGTGTTGGTCCTCTGGTGTTATTTTGATTTGATTATACCCTGAGAATCCATCCATGAGTGATAGCATTGTATGTCCTGCAGTTAGGTCGACTATGATATCGATGTTTGGCAATGGAAAATCATCCCTGTGGCATGCTTTGTTTAAGTCTCAAAAATCATTGCATAGTCAAACTCGGCCATCTGGTTTAGACACTGGCACAATGTTGGATATCCATTCTAGGTAATCTATAGCTCTCATGAACCTCACATCCACAATTTCTTGAGTTCTTCTTTGACCAAAAGTGCTATGTGAGGATGCATCTTTCTTAGCTTCTGATTTACTGGTTTTACTCCTAGATCCAATGGTAGATGATGTAGAATTAAGTTTGGGTCTAAACCTGGCATGTCTGCATACAACCAAGCAAAGCTGCCTCTCTTCTTCTTAAAGAATGATACAAACCTGGTTTTCTCTGGTGGTGTAAGAGATTTGGCAAAGTGGATAAATTTGGGCTGTTCTTCTGTTCCAATATTCACGGGCTCTATTGGTTCCACAACAATCTATGACCTTTCCTGGCACATATCACTAGGGAGAGTGTCAAGCATTCCATCGTCAGGTGCCACAGTTGGGTTTTCACCTTCGGATGTGTCCTTTCTTTTTACTATTTTGTGATCTGACACTGCCGCAAGGCGGTTTTCACTGTCAGATCTATTTTTGATCTTGATATTTTTGCGACTGGAAGGCTTGGCACCCTCCCCGAAGTAAGTCATGGTATTCAGTTCAATAAAAAAACTAGCTTTACGATCTCCCTTGGGTAAGTGGTCCCTAAGTTCCATATAATGAATGTAAGCATCGTCGTTTTGGAACATATCGAGTTGGGGAGTTCCTTGCAGATCCCAGTCGATAAGCTCAGGGTGCAAGAGGGGAAGGGAGTCAGATGATAGACCTGATTCATTGATGGTATGAATGGAAATGTTGGGAGCATTGGTGGGGATTGTGGTCGGGATGGTACTTTCTTCCAAGTTGTTTATTGCAATGGAATTTAAACTTTCCTCGAAAGCTATAATCTCAGGGATGGGCAAATTAGACTCCAGTGGTCTATTCCGTTGCGTTTGTCCCTCACGGTAGGGGCTAAAAGTTTGGATGGTGTCGACCTCCTTGTCGTCATAGGAGTGTTCTGTTAGCTCATCCCACTCATACTCATTTGAATCTATATCACTGTCCTCCTGGAGTGTTTGGATCATTTCCACAAGACAAGCATTTTCTTTGGCCTTGCCCTTGCCTTTGTATCCTAGGCCACTTGTGTTTCTAGCTGATGAGGATGAAGAAGGTTGAATAGGTTCAATGATTCCTTCTTTTCTGAGGCCTATGGGGCCTTGTCCTTCGTACCCCATCCTGTGCAGAATAGTCTCACCTCACCCGTAGAGTTCTGTTGGGAGTCTAGGCAGATCTTGGGGTGTGTTTTCTTCTTTTGCATAAAGCCATTGCAGGAGATCTCTCTCCTCTGTTTCATTAGATAAGGTCCCCCATTTTACAAAGGGAGTTACGGGAGCTATAGGAGGAGCAGATGGCTTTGGAAAATGTTTGGGTTGGCCAAAAGATCTAGGGGATAAGGGCAATTTGGCAAGATTGAGACTGTGCTCAATTGAGTACTCTCCCACTCCAGTTTTTTTTATGGTAACTTTCTGCGCTTTGGGTCTTGAGGAGGAAGGTTCAGCGGTATGGTCCTGTTGCGGGGTAGGGGAAATGTATGCTCTGTTGTTGGGTATGACACACTCGGGTTTTGTACGGAAAGAATTGCAGTGTTGGTAGGGGTCAGGGTCACCTTGAATGGTGACTTACTTGCCATTGTGCGGGAACTTAATGCATTGGTGATAGGTGGAAGGGACAACTTTCATGGCGTGAATCCATGGTCTCCCGAGTAGGATATTATAAGCGAGCTCCCAATCAAGGACTTGACACACCACATCTTTTGTTACTGGTCCCACTTGAATGGGTAGGACAACTGTTCCTTTTGTGGTTCTTTCTTCCTCGTCATATGCTTTGATGGTAATTTTCCTCCTTGGATCAACTGCCTGTTCGGAGAACCCCAGTGCAAGGACTAGCTTTAATGTGCAAATATTTAAACCAGCACCTCCATCAATGAGAACCCTCTTGATGCGGTGCTTGTGTATGAATGCGACAATGTGCAGGGGTTGTTATGAGGTTGGGATACAGAGAGGTCATCTTGCTTAGTAAACGATATGGAGTTGGAGGATGTCAGATTGCCTACCATGGTCAGGAACTTCTCTTGGGCCAAGTTAGTGGGGACAGTGGTTTCCACTAAGGCTTTCTCAAGAATATCCTTATGAGAAGGAGATAGACACAATAGCTCCAATATAGAAATGTGAGCCGGAGTTTTCTGTAATTGGTCGATGACATTGTACTGATGGAAGTTGGATGGAGGTGGTGACGACCTTGGAGGAGCGGTATTGAGCGTGACTTTACCACTGTGGGTAATTATACTACAACCAGTTCTGTTAGGTCCTGGTTGTTGGTTGGGTGAGATGACATTGACCTATGGGATGTGCTCAGAAATGCAGTTTATGGTATAGTCGAATGGCACGCTTGCATAGTTGGCATTACTAGTCCTGTTGTTCTAATTTGGCCGGTTGCGATTATTGTTGTTGTTGTCATTGTTGTTGTTGCTATTGTGGCCGTTGTTGTTGTTGTTGTTGTGGCCATTGTTGTTGTTGTTGTTATACGGCCTGTTGTGATTTAGAAGTGGATCCCTGTAGGCCACATGAGATTCATTGGAGGTATACTGTTGTGTCCCTCCCTGGTTCTGATCTAGCACATCTTGTATGACATTTTTGAGGCGGATGCAGTTGTTAGTTGTATGCCCCCTTCCTCGATGATATTCACAATAGTTTGTGTCCTTCCAGTAGGGAGGTTTGACTATAGGCTCGTAATCACTTGTTGGCGGTAGAGAAATTTCGTTGTTAGCCAACAACTTCCTTAGTGTAGACTCTTGAGATTCACCCAATGGTGTGAATTTTCTCCTTGGATTTGAACTGAACCAAGGTCTGGGCTCCCGAGAGGGTGGTTTATTAAGTGTACCAGTGTTTGTTTCTCCCTTGAGAGTTAATATGGGTTGTTGCTTGGGAGCTACCGCCTTGGCATCCACTACCCCATCGTTGACCACATTCTTATTCTTGGTCCAAAACTTTGATTTATCCATTGTGTAATTGAAAGTAGGTGTGTCCTTGTATAGCTTGATAGCTCCTTTAGTGATCATAGCCTTTTTGATGAATAAGCCCATTTCAATGACTTTTGAGAATGATGTAGGGCATTGCATTTGTATTTGATAGCTAAGATCAGTGTTTAGGTTATGGACAAACATCTCCAATACCTGCTTCTCAGGTATATCATAAGAACACTTACTAGCTAGTTGTCTCCATCATTGTTAGAAGGTGGCGAATGACTCACCACTCTTTTGTTTGGTGTTGCAGAGATCTAGCATAGATACCTCGTGTTCGATGTTGTAAGAGAAGTGCGTTATGAATTTATTGACAATTTCATCAAAAGTTCTGATTCCTAGTGGGAGACGTGAGAACCACTCCATAGCTTGACCACCTAAGGATCTTGGGAATAGTCTCATCAAGTAGGTCTCGTTGTGAGCTACTTCTAAACATGCTGCATTGAATTCCCTGATATGATCTCTAGGGTCCCCCTTCCCTTTGTATTTGTCAAACTTGGGCACCTCGAACCTGTAGGGGAATGGTCTCATGTCCAGACTTTTGTCAAAGGGGTACGATGCTATATTTTCCAAGGAGTAGTTCTTGGTACTTGTACCGGTCTTAAGGTCAGATATTTGTTGTGTGAAGCTCTCAAGTTGCTTCCTCATTTCTTCCATGGGAGCATTTTGATCCATGGGTTTCTTTCCGCTATCATTTGCATGCAAGACTGTGTCATTTGTACCCCTCTCATGATCATTGTCTACATTTTCCATGATTGTACTTATATCAAAGTCTACGGGGAATTTAATTCCAAGACTAGCAAGATGATAGAAGTATTTATGGGGTTCTTCAACAAGCACCTTCTCTATTAGGCGTTGGAATTTTCTATCTTGGATGTGCGCTTCATACTCTTCATGAGAAATTTCTTCGTCACTATCATGTGGTTCGACGATACAATTGGATGAGCCGGCCATTTCTATTCGCTTTTTGTACTAGGATCGAGTAAGAACCATGCAAGGTGACGTGGGATGGAGTGGACTAGGATTAGAAAATTTGGCAAGGTGCCGACTGAGACTGTTGTGAATAGGATACCTAAAACAAGGTTTGGACAAAGGATTCTCTCGCTCAATGACTTCAAGTAAGATGGTTGACACAAGACATTAGCCACTAGTAAGGGTAGTCGATACCAATCTTACTGTGTAGGGCCTAGTCGCTCAACAAGACTACTAGCAAAGGTACTGTGACCTACTAGGCTTATGTGAATTCACTATGGATACCAAAAAAAAAGGACATATGTCGAACTGATATGGAATAAACTGACTTTGCTTTGACAAGAGGTGAATGGGTGATTGACGAAAGAAAGACACTTTGGGTGAAATGGATGAAGATTGACTATAAGGTTGAATCTAATCTTAGAAGGTGAAGCTAGGCTGAAATGGGTGCTTCAAATAGGTAAAAATATTTCCTCAAAAATAGTGCAAATGCTCACTGTTATGGATGTGCAGAAACAAATGCGCAGCAGAAATAAATATATGTGCAGGAAGTCACAGTATATGCGCAGCACTGGTGAAGTATAAATGCGCAGTAACAGTGTGTATATGCGCAACAAGTCTACATGTATGCACAACAAGTCGACACAAATGCGCAACAGAAATGGGTATATGCGTAGCTCTATTTTTTGGCAAAATTTTGGAGTTTTCTGTTATTTTTTGGTATTTTTGGCTAGAAAAAGGCCTTCTTGATTTGATTTTATGAATTAACAGCAAGAAAACACAGCAAGCACAAAGAATATTTTATAGTTTTTCATTATTTTTGTGGTTTTTTCTGACTCTATTTTGGACTAAACTGAACAAAAGCAAGCACAAATATCCTAGGCTAGAAATGGATTACAAGGGATTTTGGCCACTAGAACAAGAGGTATTTAATGCGGGCAATCGTTCAAGTGGTTACACGTGCGGTGGCACTACTCTCTGTTGTGGAGTCTCCCAGCCTCAAAGGGTTGCGCCTTAGAGGGTTTTTGGGGAGGTTGGCCGTCGGTGTAACATAACAACACTTGTTGCAGGAAGTTTTCACCTCAAGCACAATTTATTTTAAGTGGCTTGGTAGGGCTTGGCTTTACCCTGTTACCACTCAGAGTCGTTCCCACTTGGACAAGTGTGCATCCAAGGGCAGGCCCCTCTTAAAGGTTAAACAAATGGAATAACAAGTCTGGCACTCTAATCACCCAGTAAAGGGGAGAGCATAAGCCTATTGTCATTCGTCAAGCACAGAAGACACTGATTAATCCAACCTATTTAAAAGTAGAAAAAATAAATGGGCTAATCTACTTGGGCAAGCACATAACTTTGAAGTGATTTTAGCAAGATAGCATTGGTTCAGTTTTAACCCCAGAAATCAATGGTGAGTTTAGTTTTAATCCTCGTAGCACGAAATAGTTAACTTTGAAGTTTTGGTCCAATGAGATAGCAGTAGTTCAATTTTAACCCAGAAATCAGTGATGAGTTCAGTTTTAATCCTCGTAGCACGAAATAGTTAACTTTGAAGTTTTGGTCCAACGAGATAGCAGTAGTTCAATTTTAATTTAGAAATCAATGGTGAGTTTAGTTTTAATCCCAGATAGCAATAACTTGGAAAGTGTTGCAATGCAAGAAACAAATGATCTAGTTACTACTTTCCTAATTAGAGCTAGGTGAGGATTTGAATGAATATCAGTTTTACTATCCCTTAGACAATGAAGTGTGAACTATCAGAATGCAGCTCTATGGAACTAAACCTGAGCCTATCCTACAAAACAGCTTCAGAGAACACCTACGAAAAGGTTAGCGTTAGCAAACTTTCCTAGAAAAGTACTAAAACCATAGCTTATTACAGATGCACAACTTTAGTGACTAAATGCGCAGAGATAGTCAACAGAAGCGCAGCAAGAACAAATGCGCCACAATAGTGTGTAAAAGTGCAACAAGAATACACAGAAGCACAGAAGGGATAAATGCACAGTAACAGTGCTCAAATGTGCCGTAAAAATGAATATATGTGCAAGAATTACGAATGCGCAAGAATAGTGAACACATGCATAGCAAGAGTCAACAGATGCGCAATAATAACAAAAGAGTCGTTACAGTGCGCAAAAGCGCAGCAAGAAAGCACAGATGCGCATAAATAATAGAAGCACCACGGAAAAGGGTATATGCGTTGCAGAAATGTTCAAATGCGCCGAAGTAGCCTATGCATGACTGTGCGTGACCTGTATAGAACCTACCTTCAAAAAAGCTCAGATTTTGATGAGATAAAGGGGTGAGGGCCCCACAGTGGGCGCCAAAAATGTTAGGGTAAAATGCGGTTTAATGAAATGAACAATACTAAACCCAAACATCAACAGAATAATGAAAACAAGAAAGATTGAATGAAATGAGGCAATGAACAATACAGTGCAAACCTTCCTTGTTCCAAAGCTTTTGTTGTTCGCCTATTACAACCATCCTTTGTTGATGAAGTAGGCCCTCAGTGAGTGCACTCTTTTAGCTGTGTTGTAGGATGTCAGTAGTAAATGGCTGTGTCGATAGATAATGCTGTGAAGTAGAGCTTCAAAGAAAATGGTGATCTCAAGTAGATTGTATTGGGGGTGCCAAAGGCACGCGGGTAGAATTCTGCAGAGTAACAATACAAATAACCTGGATGAATAGAATGGGAGGATGAAGCTTCTTTTATAGACTCAGAAGAATGAGAATCAATGGTTGAGAAGAAGTGTGATGATCAACGGCTGAGGATGGTTGAGGAATGTGCAACCAGTAGAAATAAGACAAGTGTCTCAGCTCTATCATGAAAGAGGGGACTTGACAACATTGATTGGAGAGTTAACTCCTTTAACTAATCAGTTAACAGACTTGATTAGTCAGTTGGAAGAATGGATTATGGAATTGACTGAATTGATTGAGGGATTAACTCAATTGACTGGTTAGTTAACATTTTTGATTGATTAGTTAACTAACTTCTGATTTGAGAAGAAATAGGACATGTGGGTGAGGGGGAAAATAGGTAATTAAATATTTAATATATTTAATTACATGTGCAACTCGATGAGGTGGAAAAGGTGAGGTGGAAAAGTGAGGTGTAAGTGTGAGGTGGATTTTTGGAATTAGAACTTAGGATAGAGGAATTTGGATAAATTAAATAATTTAGGATTATTTAATTGTGTAGGACATTTAGAAGAATTTTAATTAAATAAATTATAAATTATGTGATGACTATTGTATGACATAGATATCTCTAGTTTATAGATTAGATTGGTATTATAGCAAGTTCTTTCCTTTAGTGGAAGTTATTGTGAGTAATTTTGTAGGTCGATACCCACGACAATATCAAGTGGAAAAGATTTTTTCCTTTACAAAGAGACAATGAATCCTTTAGTTAAAACAAAGAACTAGGAAGCATGACAAGAAATGCAAAACCCTTGATGAAGAAGCAAGGTTCCTCAATCTAGAATTTTTGATGTTGAAAGTATATCTTAGTCAATTGAGACTATGAAGGGGATCATGGAAACTCTAGTAGGGAAATTGTGCTCAATGGAAGACACCAAAAGCAAGGGGAAAGCTCACTCCATAGAAGAAGAGAAGTGTGTGGTGAATCAATTCTACCAAAGGACACCTCGGTTTAAACATGAAGCATAGATTATGATTCTAACATTTGAAGGAGAGAGATATGTAGAGAAGCTTAACCATTGGTTGACACAAATAGAGGTATACTTTAGTATGCATTCTCGTAGTTTGGAAAAAATATTTTATTTGTTACATTGAGAATGGGAAATCATGTTTTTCACTTGGTTTGAAAGTCTCTTATATTATATGGCTTTAAAAAGCTAGTTTCCTATTAGTTCTTGGATCATCTTAAAAAATTAACCAAAAAATTAATGTTGTTGAGGAGAAAAATGCATGGAGTGGCAATTTTTGAAATAGAAAGAAAGACAACTTGTGTAAGAGTACACTAACGAGTCTTAAAGAAGGGTCATCCAAGGGTGTGTAAGATGAGGAGGTGTTGATGAAATGCATTAGAGTCCTTTATAGCCACATTTGGAGGCTTGTATTGCTCTTTAAGTTGGTGGACATTGATAAAGCATGTGCACATACTCACTACCCTGAAATACATAGTCTCATATCCTTTCCAAAGATAAAAGGATCCATGGCCAAGACAAAGAGGACAAGTGATATAAGATCAAAATCAAATCCTACAAATCATTGTGACCATTATGATGCAAATGGTCATATAGATGCAATATATTGGAAGTTACATCTAGAAAAGTGCCCATATCATAAGGTAAAAAAGGTAAGAAAACCTCTATGCCTATAATTATTAACAAGGGTAAAGAACTTGATTGTAGTTCAAAGATTGATTCAAAAATTTATTGCACTAGAAAGAAGGTTAGTTTTAATGTTTTGGCAAAAGAGGAAAAGAGGAAATAAAATTTGTTCATGGGTGGTCTTAACCCTCTTGCCCTTACTTTTTCTCTCCCTAGGACCATGACCATGGGTTTGCTAGATGGCTAGATTCTAGAAAGTTTTCTCAACTTGCTTTGGCTATTTCACATGCTTGTGATACTTAGCCATAGGGGGAAGAAAAAGAAGAAGGTGTAATTTCTAGTTGGGAGCCTCTCGTAGATTACCCAATCCCCATAGATGTATGGGGAAAACTAGATGACATGGATCCCCCACCCCTAGTGGTATATCTCTAGCTGCCTAGCAGCTTTGTCATTGTATTTTACCCTAGGCTTGGCCTCATTTGGACTTCAAGGTGTGATCCCTTCCACCCACCTTTTTCTTGTGAATATATGTAATGTTTTTTCTTTTTAATAGTAATATAGACACTTACTCATAAAAAAATAGTAGATATAATTTTTCCATAGTCCACATGAAGATAAGATAGTATGTTTTTGGAATAAATTGTGTAAGTATTTTTGGTATCAATATTTTAAATCACACTTAGTGATTTGTCATCAAAATAAATAATTATAAATTAAATTGTTGATTAATTCAAACTAAATATTATGTGAGTTCAAAGGAACGTCAAGATAGAATTAAAAAAAAAAATTTATAAAGAGGTAAAAATAAGATAAAAATTGAGTCTATGCTTTGTTATATATATATATATATATATGATGGAGCAAGCTCTTCAACAGTCTGAATCTGATGGGGGCAGAGGCTGGTTATCCTACCCTGCTATTGATCTTTCACACAAATGTGGTGAGGAGGTGGAAATGCTCCAAAATATAGTAGTTATATGCCATTTTATTGGACCAAAATTATCCAGACGACAAATCCGTGATTGGGTTGAAGCTAATTGGGAACTTCAATGTGTCCTTAAATTCCTACTGAAGGGTTTCTTTAATGCAATATTCTTTGCTGAAGAAGACAGGGATTCAATTTTGTGAGGGAAATCTTAGGGCATGGGGGACATCCTGCTCTACATTCGCCAATGGTCTCCATCTTTCTACTTGACTGCTTGCGACCCTTATAATGGCCCCAAATGGCTTCACTTATACAAATTACCACTTGAGTTTTGGACGGAAGATTGCTTGATGAAAATTAGCCACTCGTTGGGCACCCTAACTAACATAGATCTTGAATTGTTAGATCAGGATTCCTATCTTTTGACATGCATTTAATTTGCTTCTATTAGGAATTTTCCCTCCAAGATCATGCTACACTTAGCATAGAGGACATGGACTCAAACCCTATTTATCGAAGAAGGGCGTAAATGTTTTTGTCTCTCTTGTGGTAGTAGGAGGCATGCTGAAATAAATTATCCCCAATGGGCAACAGATCCCCCAAGGAATTCACCCACTTAGAACTTGGACTCTCCCCATTCAATAGAAACGAAATTGCCATCCACCAAATTTGGGACTAGATCTTCTTTGCTACCTCCTCTCCATGCGAGTGCTACTCCTGTAAGCCCTCAAACTATGAAACATAATAAGAAATGGGATCAGGGCTTGGCTAAGAATGACACAGAACAATCATAACACCAACCAAAGAAATTAAATTCCCCTTCACGAAACCACACTACTAGAAACACAGTGATGCCTCCTTCTCCTTCAAAGAAAGTTTATACCTTGACATTGGAATCTTGGACTTCACACCTAAATATACCACCCTCCCCTCGGGAACCTCCCAAAAGCATGCCCCTTTGGGAGATGAATGGTACTATCAAGTAATTCGTGGGGGCATGGCCTCCTCCAATCCCTGAGGCTCTATCCTGGCCAGGGCCACGTTGTCCTGACTTTGTTAGCACCTCCATAGGTGTCACTCAGGACCTAACACTCCACACTCAAGAGCAGCAAAAATATCCATTCCTTGAGGTGCCTGGTTGAGTATGTTTTCGCATCTACGCCTCTATCTCCCCCATGCCAACCTTTCTCTTTTGCAAACAAGAATTACCCTTCCCACATGCGATTGATTTACTTCTTCAAGTTACTTAACCACTAAAGGATGACTGTCAGACTTAGGAAATTGTTCTAGAGGCACTCCCTAACTACAATCTAAGTTTCACTTGGATGCGAATTTGATATGATGGCGCATTTATTTTTCCTTAAAGCTGAGGGATTACAAATCCTTAAGGAGTTCATTTCTCTCACACATTTTTGAAATTGTAAATTCTCTATCCAGTTTCTCTATTTAGTGATGGTGTTTGCTCCTATCCATGGCTACCAATGCCCCTATGACACAAATGATGTGCTCACCCAGATACAATGAATGTTTACAGTGCAAAATGAGGACACTATGCATGTGTTGGTATAGGTCATTGATCCATGAATCCTGGAGGGCTACCACCTTCATGACCATTTCTTCCTTGGGCAGTTTCTAGCACAATTCACACTTGCCCATGGCCATAAGGGACTCACATGGATTATAGTAAAGTGGGTGGTGGCTCCCCATCTGCAACCTCTTACACTCGATGCGGTCAAGTCTCTCAACAAAAGGTCATCTTATGGCAGTTGGGGTGGCATCTACGAGCTGAGGCATCTATAGGCTAACAAGGATATGGCATGGGTGATCTCACTATTCTGAGAGGGAGTGATTTGAAACATGGAGACGTGTGATTTTGTAGTTGGGTTCCTAGATCCCCCTAAGTGAAGAACAACGTTGACGACTAGGATAGTTTGTTGTGGGTACTCGTTATCTTCTTCACCAACTTTCTAAGTATGGTATTAAGGCAACTTCAAAATTTTGTAAATTTGTAAACTTTCTAAATCTATAAGACGCATCTTTTGTTTATTGGCATCCTTGTCTTCACAAGGCATGCTCTTGGCTTTTTGGGAGCAGTTCCCTTAACCAAATTTACTTATATATGTATATATATAGGCAAAGTTGCTACCATGGGGGCAACTCCCATATATCAAAATTTTGAAACATCCCTCAAATAGAGGGTTTACATGAATTTGATACAATTTTAGGAAATCCTATAATCTCTCCTACTATTGCATCATGAGAAAATCTAAATGCCCCATTAGAAACTTCTAAAAATCCTTAAATTTACAAAGCAAAACATACTTTGTAAATAGGTCAAGGCACTCCCTTAAGGCCACATTATTTTTCATATCTTCATGCCCAAAAACACCACCATAGGATTTGGTTGCACTTTTTTTTTATCATAAATGGAAATAGTCGCTTTGGCCTTTTTAACCCAAACCTCATGCAGAAAGTATTGTGCAACTACCTTTGTAAACAACTTCCTACTTAGTAAATCCACTTAAGCTGTGAGGAAATAACCAACAATCACATTATCATAGATGTTCAACCATAGTGTGTCTTTGCACCCTAATAACTTCCATGATCACCACCTCCATCTCTAAGTTTTGAATGTTGAAAATGCACCTGAGTTATGCAAATACTTCCTCCTATTTACATTCACACCTATTCCTTCAATTATCATCCTGTCTGCAATTTTATCTGAGGCCAGTTCCAACACTGCCCATAAATAAGGTGTCATCCCAAACAAGATGAGATAATCAATTCAAATCAACCATCACTTCCCCCTTATAGAGTATCTTCTTTGTAGACCTAGGAGTTACCCATCATCTTGATTATGCCGTCACCAACACCTGAATTCATTTTAGCATCAACGATCTAGCATAGTCTATCCCAATAATTAGATTGATTTGATACTATCACCTCCTCGAACGAATCATAACCATGATTTTCCAACAAATCTACCACTCTGTTAGACTCTCAAAAGATATGTCGGATGGAGAAATCTTTAAACTAGTTCAAAATAGTACCAATTACGTCCATTTTTTTGTAGCTTCTAGTTCATCATCCACTATGATTGTCTTGCATTGATACACAATATGGAGTGTTATGCGGCTTTTTCCCCAAATGGAAAATAAACTTATTTGATGAATAACCCTTTAAAATTATAAGGGGATAAATTTTATTTAATCCTTTATAATTAAAAGGGGGATATAAAATAAAGAATATTTATAAAAAAACCCTTTTTAAAAGGGATGGGTTGTTATATTTATTAAATAATTATTAATAACAACCATTATGAAAGGGTGTGATGGTTTAGAAACCACCCCTTAAGGCTTATATAAAGCATTTGTGTGTGACTTGGAAAGGGCATGGAGAACACTCAAGGAAGAAGTGGATTGGTGAAGTATGGGCATTGGAGAAGGGGGGAAATAGAGTGTGCCCAACTCAGGATTGTGTACACCCGAGACTATCTTGGATAGGACTTTGAACGATGTGCAAGTAGGCACAACAATTGGTTTGAGTAGGCACAACAATTGGTTTTTACACAGTTTCTCCAAATCTGCCATATAGGGCCAAGACCATTGAAATCTTCCTAAGGTGAGAGTGGTTGATCCAAATGCTTAGTTATTTAGATAAGTATTGAACTTATTGTTAATAAAAAATATTAAAATTATTATATTCATGGGTTTTGATGTTAATTTGATTATGTGATTATGTTATCCAATTTGTTTTGTTAATGATTTACTTTAGAATTCTTATTAAATTATCATATGTAATTTATCTTTGTTATTTACACATTATTTAATATTTATAATTAAGTTAACTTTAGTGTTAACTATAATAAATCCATTGTAGTACTTAATATTTATAAATAAGTTAATTCTATTGTTAACTATAATAAATCTGATGCAATTAATTAAATAACTCTAGGAAAAAGTTGCATTACATTTTGGTATCAGAGCCTATTATAAGGACTACTTTATCACCAATGCCCCATCTACTTTATAAAATCGCAATCAATATACTTAACCCAAAAAATATACAATTGATAAATAAAAATACAACATGATGTTACTGTAGAGTGTCGAAACTCTACATTTTGTTTCAGTCGCAGCAAGGCCGCGGGCCTCTTTTGTTTCTATGTATGTTTCAAAGTGTTCGCTGCGCAGGTTTCTAATACTCTCTGCGGAAGCTGCCAAGTGTCAAGCCACAGTTAAAGCCGCGGTATTTGTTTCAAATATTAACTTTTGTTCGGAGCGCGCCACGTAGCAATTAGTTTCAATATGTTTTAAGTTTCAACGTTGCTGCGGAGGTCGCCACATGTAGCATGCGGAGGTAGTTCCTAAAGTTTCTGTGTTTACGAAGGCTGCCGTGTGTCTTTTTGTTTTGCTGCGGAGGATGCCACGTGTTTCATTCTGTATCATGTTATCGCTAGTAATGAAAGATGGTGGGCCACAGCAATGTTAAGTTTCAAGCCAGCGGAGAATGCCACGTGGTGGATGTGAAATAAGAGTTGTTTTGTTTATGATCCTTTTCCGGTGAGAAACTTAAAGTTTCTAAAGTGATGCGGAACCCGCCAAGTGTCAGCTTTCGCAGAGTTTCAAAAGCTTTATAAGTTTCAAGAAGTAATGCGGGTGCCACCACGTGTTAGTTATTGTGCGCGCAGAAGATGCCATCTGTCCCAGTTTTCTCCCTTTGAAGGTAGCAAGCGCTAAGGCTGTGGGACCCATTATTAATATGTTTTTAAACTGATGCAGGTTGTGACAGTTGTCAACAACGGAGGTCACCCAAGTATAAAGACATAGTTTTGAGGGTTTTGCGGAGGATGACACGTAGATAGTTCTAAAAGCTACAGAACACGACAAGTGTCATTTTCCTATTCATTTCTGAGAGACAAAGGAGTTTCTCATTTTGCTGCGGAAGCTGCCATCTATCACGGTATACTTTAGGTTTCAAGTGTGCGGGTCTCGCCATGTGTCAGTATCTTAATGAAGGAGTTGTGCCACATATATTTTGCCCTAGCCAATGAGCTTGCAGGAAGGAAAGACTGTTACAAATTTGAAGGATCGTAACTACCGAAGACTTCCAATTATCTTCAGTTCTATTGGGCCATTGGGATTCAGTTGTTACAGACAATCTAGAGTCAGATCTTAGGTTATAAATATGTGATATTTGTAATAGATCGACATTAAGAGATTCACATATACAGAGATACATAGAGATAGAACTTTTTATAAGTTAGTAGTCATAATCAAAAAGAGAAGTTGGAGACTTTGCTGTGGCCAATTGATATCATTTTGCCTTTATTTTGTTGTTCTGGATAAGAAAGTTAATGTACCTGTGCATGTATCTGTGCCTTTTATATTGCTGAAAATTAATGAGAAGAACTCTATTATGTGCCTTGGTTGATATTATCTGTGTCATTGCAAAGTATCTGATTGTGAGCCTTTGATTATATTCATTGCATCTATTTATGTTACTCATGTAGTATCTGCTCTTTAATATAACTGAATCTTGAGGATAGTTTCACTGTGCTTAATTTGAAGGAAATACTTTTACTCAGGCGCACCGCCATAGTTAGATTTGCTTAATTGTATCTGTAATCTTGTTAGCTTCTACCCTTTTCCTCAAACCCTTTAAAATAGAGAAGAGCTAGCTTTTTTAAAATCTGGAGGTTGTTTTAGGTAGCAAGTTCCACATTCTTGAAACTTCCCATGTTGGTGTTGGAACCTGCGCAATTTTATACATCAACAGTTTTTGGCACACCTGGTGGGACCTTTCTTGAAGTTTCTATCAAGATCGTATGAGCCAAAGAACAATAAGGAGCCAGAGCTATGGACGTACAACAAGAGCTCAGTTTGCTGCTAATCCAAGCATTCTTTTGCCACCATTAGTAGCTACTCCAAGGAGAAGAGTGAATCAGTTTACAGCAGCACAAAGAGTAAATATGGGAGCACCTGTAGCCCCAAGGAACTATGCAAATTGGAACACTAGAAACCCTCTAATTCTCCTAGTACCACCAGCAACTTGGGATGCTATTCTAGCCAATGCTCTGAAGGCTCTACCTAAGTTCAGTGGGGAAGATTTTAAGACACCTGAAGAGCATCTGTAGGATGTATTTGATGTGTGTGTAGTACATGTTATCACTCAACATAATGTGGCCATAAGATTGTTAGCAGCCTCTTTCAAAGGGAAGGCTCTGGATTGGTATAGATCTCTCACTTCAAACACAATATCTACATGGGATCATCTTGGGGATGCTTTCTTTGCAAGATTTAAGGAGAAAGGTGACAAATCCTCCTCGCTGCAACAATTGATCACTATCAAAAGGGCACCACAAGAAGCCATGACTGATTTCAACTCAAGATTTCAAAAGACTTGGGACAAAATTCCTGTTACAACAAGACCATTACTAGGTATGGCTATTATGTTTTGCCTTAAAACTTTAAACTCAGATATATCAGTGATGATTTAGTCTCTTGGAGGTCAGACACTACCAGAAGCATATGAGTTGGCAATCAAGGCTAAAAATAACTTAATAGATGCTAGAAAATTGCCCCCAAGGCCTCCTATGCCCATGTTTCCAAAAATTACCTTACCTTTGCCACAAGAGGCTCCTAATCTTACAGCTCCACCTGTGTCTATGTAATCATTTCCTCAACAACCTGCTAAGGTAACCACCCCTGTTCAACCATCTAAAATGGATGATGTCAAGAATAATTTAAGGACCTTCTCAAATGAGATAATTAATCTAAAGAGATAACAAAATCCCTATCCAAATCCCCCTTATCAAGGTTACCAAGGGAATAGGACTCCCTTTCAGCGAAATCAATATCAAGGCCCTCAAAGGCAAGCTAATCCTCAGCCTTCAAACCAGTTGGTTACATTCCCTACACCTTTACAAACGGTTCCTCCTAATCCCAACAGGGAAATTGTTCTAGGGCAAAATAATTTGGTAGATTGCACAAATGCTTGGTGCTTTCCCTGCAACAATGCACATCTGCCCAAGGACTATCCCAGAGGAAATTTGCAACAAAAGATAGCAGAATAGAGAGGGTTAGAAGGACAATTTTTAACTTCTAACACCCCACCATATCAGTCTCCTATTGTTCAAAACACAGTCATGATGGCCCAGATGCAAGGGATGTCCATACAATAGGAAGAGGAAATAGCCCTTAAACATGCTTTATTTTCATGGATTGCGGAAGAAGATTCAATGTTTTTGAATGAGGCATCTACTTCAAAGAAACCATTGGTGCAATCAGACTACTATACTAGATCAAAGAGGAGAATGATGGAGCAGCCTAAAGTCACTAATAATGAGATCCTGGGAGCTCCTCCATTTCAAAATCATTAGAACACAATCTCTAGACAAGAAATGCCTCAGCCTGTGCTGAATCAAGTAACCTCAAGACAGGTTCTAGAAAAGACAAGATACCCTTATTATTCAAAGACCCAAGCATTAGGACCTGTGAATGTGGTGGATCAGCTGAAAAGAACTCCAACACATGTATCAATCTGGGATATGTTAGCTATTCCTGAGCAGAAGACACTATTGTAGGAAGCTCTGTAAGGCCAAGAAGTCCCTAAATACACTGGTACTAAGGGAGGAACTACTGATAAAGGGAATCTTTAGCTCAAAGATACTGTACCTCTGCAGACAATAGCCCTATTGAATAATGAACCTGAGGTAGGTAAATCTAAATTAGATCCCTTTTATTTGACTCTAATAGTTGGGAAAAAATTGCTGCATAATGCAATGATAGACTCTGGGGCAAGTACTATAGTAATGCCAAAGCAAATAGCAGATGCTTTAAAAATAAAATATGAGCCACTTACAAGAGGAGTCATGCAGTTGGATGGAAAATATGTTCCATTACAACTATATACTTGCCCCAATATAATTGTCAACCAGTATGTGGTAGTCATAGATAATTCCCTTGTATTTGGTTTATGCTTATCCAGAGATTTCACAGCCAAGATAGGAGGTTACATGTTATTAGATTGGTCACACCTCATCTTGAGAACCAATATGGGACAAAGATAAAAATACTGTCTGAACCATTATCCAAAGACCACATCACAAATGAGCCAACCTCAAAGTTAGAAGCATCCCATGCTATGCTGAATAAAGAGGAGAGAGTCTTTGTTGAAGAGTTAGGTGACTAGACTGAACATGACCAACAAGAAGAAGAGAATAATCAGTTATTGACTATGATGCAGAGTGATCCCTATGGAAATTATGACTCTATAGGTCTAGGCACTTATGTCATATTTGAAGAAGACTAAGAGATCCCTAATGTTTTAAGGAAAGAAGCATCACAAAGTCAAGAATCTGAAAAAGACTCAGAAATCTGGACCCTAAATTTTGATGGGGCTAGGAGTAAAAATGGTGCTGGAGTAGGAATTTGCCTTACCGCCCCAAATGGTGAGAAAATTCTAAGAGCCATTCACTTCCAGTTTGCTTGTACCAATAATGATGTTGAATATGAATCTTTGGTGCATGGACTCATGTTGGCAAAGAAAAAGGGGATAAAGAATCTGATAGTAAGAGGAGATTCAGAACTGGTGGTAAAACAAATCAGAGAAAAGGAAATAGCCAAAAATGTAAGAATGAGATCCTATAGGCACATAATTTGGGACCTAATAGATGGTTTTGAGGCTTTCAATATTGAGGTAGTTCCCAGAGCCCAAAATTCTGAGGCAGATAGAATGGCACAGATTGATTCATAGTTTGACCCAGCAAGTGATCTGTTAGTTAACAATGAGTCAGTCAAAGTCATAGTGAGACCAACTATTCCAGATAATGATCAAAATTGGCAAGTTTTTGATAATGATTTCCAAGTACTCTCATTCTTACAACAATCAGGTGAGTTTGCTGATCAATTACATCCCAAAATTGAGGAAGCTTATGATGACCAAATTATCTAGCTGAAATCAAATAAACTCCCTAAAGGGCTGATTACTCTAGAAAACTTGTTTGACCCAGAGGATATAAGCCTAGAGAAAAGGAGGTTTCAGCCAAATAAGGAAGATTATTCTGAGATCCAAGTTAGTGAAGGAAGAAGATTGAAAGTTGGAAATTCTACAACCCAAGAAGAAAAGGAAAGGCTAATTGATTTGTGTGAAAAATATGATAGGGTGATTGCTTGGACCTATGAGGACCTCCATGGTTATAATAGAGATATCATCCAACACACCATAGAGCTTACTGAAGGATCTAAACCAGTCAGACAGAAACAAAGGCTAGTGAATCCTAGAATTGAACCTTTAATGGTGGATGAGCTGCAAAAGCTCCTAGAATCAAAGATTATTTTTCCAATTAAGCATTCAATCTGGGTATCAAATCTAGTGCCAATAAGAAAGAATAACGGTGACATAAGACTGTGTAGATTTCAGGGATTTGAATAGAGCATCTTTGAAAGATCATTATCCCCTACCCTCTATGGAACAAATTTTACAGACTGTGGCTGGGTCAGAAAGGTTTTCCTTGCTGGATGGTTTCTTAGGATATAATCAGTTTTGGTTTGCAGATGATGATCAGCATAAGACTGCATTCACTACAAAGTGGGGAACATTTGCATATGCTAAAATGCCTTTTGGCCTTTCAAATGTTGGAGCTACTTTTTAGCGTGCAATGGATGTAGCATTTGGGGAACTTATAAATAAAATTATTCTAATTTATCTAGATGACCTCACTATTTTTTCTAAGAATGCTATAGATCATTTTGATCATTTAGAGTCTGTTTTTAAGAAATGTCAAGAGTTTGGAATATCTCTGAATCCCAAGAAATGTATCTTTGCAGTACCTCAGGGTAAACTTTTAGGGCATATAGTGTCAAAAGAAGGGGTTTCTATTGATCTAGAAAGGGTCACAACCATAATGAATCTATCTCTACCATTCAACAAGAAAGTAGTTCAATCCTTTCTAGGGAAAATCAACTTTGTTAGCTGATTCATATCTGATTTCGCAGGACTAATTAGATCAATGACACTATTGCTTAAAAAGGATCTAGTTTTCAAATGGACTACATAGGCTTTTGAAGAAGTCAAGAAAGCCATTTCAACAGCCCCAATACTCAGAAACCCAGATTTTTCTAAATCTTTCATAATGTATGTGTATGGGGAGAATTCAGTGTTGCTGTTGCTTTAACTTAGAAAGATTATTAGCAAGAAGGAGAACACCCAATATCCTTTTTCTCTAGAACTCTCAAGGAATATGAAGCTAGATATAATTTTGTGGAGAAGCAAGCATATGCCATGGTAAAAGCCCTTAAAACATTCAGACATATGGTAACATGAAACAAGATTCTGATACTAGTGGCTCATCCTAGTGTAAGAGAATATATCATGGAGGGCAAGATAACTAACAAAAGAGCCAATTGGATCACAAAGATTCTGGAATATGATGTAGAAGTAAGATCCACCAAGTTAGTCAGAGGCAAAGGATTATGCCAATATATAACTCAAGACATGGAGAGAATACTGACACAAGAAACAGAAAGTGAAAATGTATTGAAAATCCAAGAGGTTGATCAAGACTCTTGGGTAAAAAATAGAATACAATTTATGAAGCATGGGATTTTCCCAAATGAGCTCTCCCATGATAAGAGAAGATACTATAGGCAACAAGGGGCCCATTTTGTACTAATTGACCATATACTATTTAGAAGAAATGTTGATGGTATATGTTTGAGATGTATAGAGAAAGATGAAGCTCAAAGAATACTACATGAATTACACCATGGAGCCTCAGGTGGGCATTTTTCAGCAAGGACCACTGCAATCAAAGTAAATCAACCAGGATATTTCTGGCCCACTCTATTTACAGATTGCTATCAGCTGGTTAAAGAATGCCAGGCTTGTTAGTTTTATACAAACAAAAGGAGAAATGTAGCAATGCCTCTAAGCCCCATAGTTGTGGATGAACCCTTTACTCAATGGGGTCTAGATTTTATTGGTATGATCAATCTAGTGTCAGGTATGGGACACAAATGGATCCTCACAGCAACAGATTACTTTACCAGGTGGAGTGAAGCAGTACCACTCAAAGAGGCAACAGAAAAGGCTATACTAGAGTTTCTAGAAGGCATAACTGTTCGGTTTGGTCCTCCTCATACCATTATATCAGATAATGCTAAAGCATTTTTGGGAACCAAACTATCTGAGTTTGCATTAAGGAATGGGATTTATTTGAAGACTTCTTCAAATTATTACCCTCAGGGTAATGGTCTGACAGAGTCCACTAACAAAAACCTGATCAGACTCATTAAGAGGATAGGGACCAATTATCATAGAGAGTGGCATAAACTACTTAATACAACACTGTGGGCTGATAGGATCACACCAAAGCAAGTGACTAAAATATCTCTCTATGAATTAGTTTATGGTAAACTAGCAGTAATGCCACTGAGCTTAGAGATCCCTGCTTTGCAATTGTTAAAGCAGATAGAAATTGAAGAGAATGGCCCCATGCAAGTTAGACTGGCTGAACTATTGGAAGTACAAGAGAAAAGAGAAAAGGCACACAAGTCACTAATGAAACATCAGAAAATGGTTAAGGACTGTTTCGATAAGAAAACTTCAAATCCAATTTTTGAAGTTAGCTCTCTAGTATTGAAATGGGATGAAAGCGCTGCCAAGCTAGGTCAACACAGCAAATTTGAATCATTGTGGATGGGTCCTTACAAAATTCATTCCTGCAAGCAACAAAATTCATTTGAGCTAGAGACCATGGATGGAGAACCTGAAGAGATTCCGGTAAATGGGATCTATCTGAAACATTTCAATTAAGCAGGGGATCTTAATGTATCATAGTTAGTTAGTTTCTTTCCTTTTCTTGCTTTCCTATTTTCTTGCTTTCTGTTCCCACTTTCCCTTTCATAAGTGTTCAGTGAACACGTGTTTGTAGCGTAAAGCCCCTTCTCTTTTGGTCTCACATTTATTAAGGTTGTTCAGAAATCCCCAAATCTCCTGGAAGTACACACTTTTCAGAAAAGATAGCCACTCCCGTAGCATATCTGACACTGTTTCATGCAGATTTCAAAAAGATACACTAGTTGTTTCTTGGCATTAATGCCATTTATAAGATAATATGTGTCATTGATTACCTCCATAAAGCCCCAATGAATTAATATTAAATCCTAAGTGTAGCTCTCATTTGTTTCTATCTCTCTTCTTTGAGTTACTGTTGCATCCAAGTTCGTCCCTAGCAAGTGCCTTTCAGCTAAATGTCACTCTTGTTAAACAGCTTCACCCTTTCTTGTGTCAAAGCTTCCCACATTCTCCTCACAGATACAGAGATGTCTGAAACATAGTCTCCTCAGGAGGGACTTGGAATTTATGAGTGAATCAATAAGCTGTTGAGTAGAAAATCATATGCTTCAGCGCCCGCGCAACCAAAGAGAACATTTCCAAGAACGAGGGTCCCTGAGGTAGGATATTCTGTCAACCCAGAAAAGGTGAAGGATTATGCAGACGAAATTTTTGACGCGACCCTACAAAAGAGCACCAAGGCTCTCTAGGAGGGGGCACATCAGAGGTGTATTCTCAAAGCAAAAAAATGGACAGTCTGAGACTTTTGGTATGAGAATATGGACCTCGCGATTGGCACAGTTCCTAGTTCCTAATGTTCATCTATGTCCTGATCTAATTGAGTTATGTGCAGAACTATTTCATGCACCATCAAATACCATACAATAGGGCCCTTTCATGATACATATTACGCCCAAGGCCATAAGAGACATGCTAGCCTTGCAACATGATAGAGCAACCACATTTCCAACTGTTTCTAAGATGCAAAACACATGGGCAAATGTAATGAACAAAGTCAGGTTCCTTAATTCAGAGATGCAGTTGGGAGATGATAACACCCAGATGCCCACACTACCCATTGGGAGGGCACAATTCAGTCAAAATGATCAAGAGGCACTGTCGATGATAACCTTCATTTTTGGGATGAGAGAGGACAACACAGTCCATGACTGGCAAATAGCTATCATTTTCAGATTGAAAACTATTGACAAATCACAAGAGTATTGGCTGGATTTCTCGGAGCAAATTGCCAACGCCATGGTTGATCAACTCGTAAATTTCAAGTCAAAGTGGGTTTTCAGGTATTTTGCTTTTCTATTCCACCTTATGTTGTATCAGAACCATAGTCTTTTCGCACAACATATGCATTTGAACCTGTATGACCCAGATTTGGCCAAAACAAAACTATCCCTGTGTCTGCATGGACACGTGTTATCTGAGGCATCCAACCCTTATGAATTTTGGGAACTTTTTGTAGCCCCTGCCTTTTGCCAATTAAGCCTTGAGCCTGTAGAGCATGGATTGAAACAGGGTATAAGGGGATTTATGATCAACTGCCCAATTCCCTATGATTATTTCTTTGGGGCACACAACATAATAATCAGAGTCCATGATTTCAATGAGGAGCCTATGTTGTTGCCTAAAGTATTGACCCCTAGGGTCGTATTCTTAGAAGTGACTAGACAGGTGTCTATGGTTGATAATGAGTTTGGCCACAAGAAAAAGAAAAAGAAGATGTATGATATCCCATGGGTCAGAAAAATATGACACTTGAGGTTAGAGATGTAGAGAACCTCTTGCTAAGAAAGCTAGTTGCCCTTGGTTTCTTCATCATTGAAGATAAATGGAAGTATGACCCAGACAGTTTTCTGGACTCCTGGATTAGGAATAATAAAGTCCAATGCTAAAATGGTACATGAGGGTCAGCCGTTCTGGGAAGATAGGAGGAATCCTAAAGAAGACAACCCAGACCTATATGTTGAACTAGCTGATTTACCCTTTGAGGGGGCTAGGCCATGGGAAACCTTCTATGTTAAAGAGAAGGAATTTGACCCTAAGTTACAAATGACTACTGGTTTGAGGAAATCATTGAAGGCCCAAGACTAGAAACCAGAAAAGATTGAAGCCTATTGGAAATATAGGCAAGAGATTTCAGAGCTCACACATTCATTTGGGAAAATTGACACTGATGAAAGATGGGAATCAATTTGGGATGAGTGGCATCCCTCCCTAGTTTCAAGCCTAGACACTAGTAGGATTCATATGAAGGGTGAGGAATCAGACGAGGAAATAGAGTCAGCCCAAACAATGCAAGAGATAAGACAGGCCTCATCTGCTGCTCCTACATCTTCATGGCCCCAATCCCTCAGCACCTTAGAAAAACAAAAGGGTGTAGTGTCATCACCAACCTTAGGCACTCAAACAGCTTCGGCATCTAGGAGTTCTAGGGTTGTTCCTTTGCAACCACCAGTGGTGGTAAATTTGGAAGAGAAAGAAACAGAGAAAGAAGCAGAGGAAACATGAGAGAGGCCTACGAAACATAGAAAATTGCACCTGCAAGCAGAAGAGGAGGAAGAAGCAGAACCACTGCTACAACAATTGCCAGTCACCTCTTCGGTTGCTCAAGTAAGTGTTTCTCTCCCTTTTCTCCTATGTCTCTATCTTCTACTTTAGGAGTGGCAATCCCAATTAGCCAAGCATTTATACCCCCTGCCACTTCTGTTGTGCTTACATCAGCCCTTGCCCCAATTGCCAGTTCATAGGCCATGTCTTCACAGGCCATTTCTTTACCATTATTTTCCCCATATGTGCCAAAAAGAGCCCCTCCTCAAGTTTCTCCTAGCCAACAATTATTGGCTATTCCCTATGGCCTGCCCCAAGGACATCCCTTTGCTGGAGGATACACTGCCTCACCTCCTACATTCCAAGCCCAAGCAGACACAACAAAAAGGGCTAGGGAGGCTAGAATGGACAAGAAGAGGAAGAAGGAAAACAAGAGCCCTGCTGTAGCACATATGAGGTCACTTTTTGACCCCATTCAACAACAACTGATAGTCACACATTTGTCTCCAAATGTGGTGAAGCCTAATGAACAAATGCAGCCTCAAGATTATGCCATGAATGCTATGGCTATGGACATGTCTCTTTTCAGGCCACAAGACAGGGTCAAGCTACTAAATAAAACTACATCTACTATTGCAACTGACTATCTAAAGGTATCTAAGAGGTTGCAGAAAGTAGAGAATGATTTAGCTTAGGAGAAGGTGAATGGTAGCAACCTTGCTGGGGAAGTTCAATCCAAGAAGAATGAGATTGAGAGTATGAACAAATAGTTGCAAAATACTATTTCTTGTCAGATACATCAGGCTACGCAGGCCCAGAATGCTTCTCTTAAGTCTGAGCTAGCACAAGAAAAGGTTGCAATGACTATTTTGAGACAAGAGAAATCCACTTTGGAAAAGAAATATCAAGAGAAGTTGTAGCAAGCCACACAATTCCAACAGAAGTTGTTGAGTGAGCAGAATGCTAATAGTGCAATTCAGGTAGAACTCCTGGTAGAGCAACAAAGAACAAAATAGCTAACAATTAAGTTAGCTAATAGGCCACAGAATGTTGGAGTTTTGAATTTGGTGAAAGAGCTTTATGTTTCAGTATGGAAGAGAATCTCTGAGGAGATTATCCAGCTAAGGCCATCTTTAACATTTTTGTTAAATGCTCAGTAGCTGTGTGAGAAGGTTGAAACTTTGGTGCAAGCCACGTTGGCTACTGTTTCATTGAGGGTTTCTGACTCTCAACTTTTGTTAAAGAAATTATATGACACAACAGATGAGACTCTATCAACAACAGGTATCAATGACAGAATGGTCGCTACTAAGAAGGTCAATGAGGTTTTGAGTTGCAACTCTGCAACTACAAATTGCCAAGAACTCCTAGATACAGTGAAAGGAGTAAAAAATATGAAAAAACATATTGAGGATTTGGTGCAATTGGGGCTTCCTTCACCATTCCCAGATAATAACATAGTATTAATGATTGATGACATCAAGGCCCTGCTCTTGATCAGGCAAAATGATCAAATAGTTTTCCAAGGTTTAAGTGATTCATCATTAGTCAAAGAGGTGGAAGCTGTGTTGATACCTATGGTCCAGCTGAAGTTTCAGTTAAAAGCTGTGGTACAAATTTTGCAGACTTTTTCCCATAAGGATATAATTAATCTTGATTTTGCTTTTCAAGATTTACAGAGTAGATAGGGACTCTCCGATTCAGAATGGTCTACTTATCAGATAGCATTGCAGAATTTGTGACTCTATGTTGTATTTTTAATACATATATTTTGCCAAGTTTTGGGTTCTTTCCAATTAGGCTCAGACGTCCTCTTGGTCGCCAAGAACTATAGGGTGTTGAAACTCTACATTTTGTTTCAGTTGCAGCAAGGCCACGGGCCTCTTTTGTTTCTATGTATGTTTCAAAGTGTTCACTGCGCGGGTTTCTAATACTCTCTGCGGAAGTTGCCAGGTGTCAAGCCACAGTTAAAGCCGTGGTATTTGTTTCAAATATTAACTTTTGTTCAGAGCGTGCCACGTAGCAGTTAGTTTCAATATGTTTTAAGTTTCAGCTTTGCTGTGGAGGTCGCCATGTGTAGCATGCGGAGGCAGTTCCTAAAGTTTCTATGTTTGCAGAGGCTGCTGTGTGCCTTTTTGTTTTGCAGTAGGGGATGCGGCGTGTTTCTTTCTGTATCATGTTATCGCTAGTAATGAAAGATGGTGGACCACAGTGATGTTAAGTTTCAAGCCAGCGGAGAATGCCACGTGGTGGACGTGGAATAAGAGTTGTTTTGTTTATGATCCTTTTCTAGTGAGAAACTTAAAGTTTCTAAAGTGACGTGGAACCCGCCAAGTGTCAGCTTCTGTGGGAGTTTCAAAAGCTTTATAAGTTTCAAGAAGTAATGCGGGTGCCACCACGTGTTAGCAATTGTGCACGCGGAAGATGCCATCTGTCCTAGTTTTCTCCCTTTGAAGGTAGCAAGCGCTGAGGCTATGGGACCCATAATTAATATGTTTGTTTCTAAATTGATGCGAGTTGCGACAGTTGTCAATAGTGGAGATCACCCGAGTATAAAGATACAGTTTTGAGGGTTTTGTGGAGGACGACACATAGATAGTTTTGAAAGCTGCGGAACATGACAAGTGTCATTTTCTTGTTCATTTCTGAGAGACAAAGGAGTTTCTCATTTTGCTACAGAAGCCTCCATCTGTCACGGTATACTCAGGTTTCAAGTGCGCAGGTCTCGCCATGTGTCAATATCTTAATGAAGGAGTTGTGCCACATATATTTTGCCCCAGCCAATGAGCTTGCAAGAGGGAAAGACTATTGCAGGTTTGAAGGATCGTAACTACCAGAGACTTCCAGTTATCTTCAGTTCTGTTGGGCCGTTGGGATTCAGTTGTTACAGACAATCTAGAGTCGGATCTTAGGTTATAAATATGTGATATTTGTAATAGATTGACATTTAGAGATTCACATATACAGAGATACATAGAGATAGAACTTTTTATAAGGTAGTAGTCATAATCAAAAAGAGAAGTTGGAGACTTTGTTGTGGCTAGTTGATATCATTTTGCCTTTATTTTGTTGTTCTGGATAAGAAAGTTAATGTACCTGTGCATGTATTTGTGCCTTTTATATTGCTAAAAATTAATGAGAAGAACTCTATTCTGTGCCTTGGTTGATATTATCTGTGTCATTGCAAAGTATCTGATTGTGAGCCTTTGATTATATTCATTGCATCTGCTTATGTTAATCATGCAGTACCTGCTCCTTAATATAATTGAATCTTGAGGATAGTTTCATTGTGCTTAATTTGAAGGAAATACTTTTACTCAGGCGCATCGCCATAGTTAGATTTGCTTAATTGTATCTATAATCTTGTTAACTTCTACCCTTTTCCTCAAACCCTTTTAAAATAGAGAAGAGCCAGCTTCTTTAAAAGTTGGAGGTTGTTTCAATTAGCCAGTTCCACATTCTTGAAACTTCCCATGTTCGTATTGGAACCTGCACAATTTTATACATCAACAGTTACAACATCTAAACTAGATTGAAATATGACAAGATACATATCTTAGACATGTAATACTTCTAGGAATATCAAATACATCGATATTTTTATAAAAATTCAAAGTCTATAACCAAATTTTAAAATTATATATATATGGTGCAGTCACGGTAGGAGAGTTCACAGAATGAACTGTCCAGACTGTACAGCAAGAGTATATTGTAGTGCTCCTCCGTACGCACTTTGGTTGTGCAGGTATTCTGGCTAAGGAATACTTCTCTGGTTTGAGGATCGAGTTGCACATTGAATTTTACTTAGCAAAGGATGTTAACTGGATATCGATATCAAACAATGAAGGTACCCAGAGGTAAGCATAGATACCTAAACTTCGTGACTAACCTGTGTCATTTAGCATGTTTTGGATTCAATGTAGCCACACTTGTTTTACTATGGCACATATCCATATTGAGACACAAACTTGTGATATGATCCTACAAAAAGAAACCTTCCTTTGTTATTTCAAAAGGTTATGAATGTCTTTCATAACGGGTTATGCACTGTATTGAACTAAATTTTGTTAATGAATAGGGTTAGCATTAATTTTACAAGCAATCCATTCCAGAGATTTAAACAGTTTATATGGCTTTATGCTTCCACATTCTACTAGATGTCTACCAGAGCATTTCCAGCTATGAAATATAACTAATTTCTACCTGCAATAATTGTAGTTGCTGGGAAGTTTCTCCAATAAATCTATTTTGGGCATAATATGTGATCATTGTGATTCATGCATTCTATGTATTTAACTGTCAAATAATGGTGTTAGTTTTGCATTAATAGTTGGGTTTGAAAATAAGCTCGTCGGTTACTCCTATCAGGGAGGCTCTCTTCAACTACCGTCAGTCTATTTTGAGACGGGGGATGTTAACTCCTTGGGGGGGCATCTTCTCGGGGAACAGATTCATTTTGCAGGGATTTTCGATCAGCCTCATGGGAGGACACTGGACCAGGATAGAATGATGTTTATCACCTGGTGTTGCGTGAATCTGACCTGACACAAAAGATTCATGAGATCATATGCTAATTGATAGGTTGGGGAAATTCTTTCTCCTTTTAGATTAGACTATGGCATCGGAATAACAGTAAGAGCACTCGCAAGATTTCCTAGTGTGCTTTGTTTTTGTTGAAGTTCAATGATATTTTAGTTTTTGCGTGGGTTGTGTTACTTCATATTGCTGTCACTATTATTGGTTTTCTTTTATGTATAATGCACTGTTACAATGGTCATCCAAGGTCGTGGTCGAGAGCCCCGGGAACACCATTTTTAAGCAGCATCAAATGGTAGTAATAACAATAGTATTCACACTGAAGTCGTATCCAGGAATCAAGAAAACACATCGTCACCACTAGCACAGTTTTAATAGGTATCTCAATGATAAAGTTTAGGGTGTCTTCAAGAGTGTCAGCGTGAGCAAGAACATCAACCATGCACACATAACGATCAACTTAAGGGTAATGCAATAAGGGTTACAAATGTGATTGAAGTTCGTTCAGCTCTCATCCTCTAGACCGCATGGCTGCATGCACCTAGAACACAAGCAAAGTTTAAATGTTAGATGTGCTTTGTCAATTCAAAGATTTTGAGATCATTCTTGCAAAACCCATTTGGTGCTTTTTCTGCTAGCAATGTGAGTCTTTCTATCCCATAGATCGCGTTAACTGTCTATGCCCTTTATTTTTCTTGCATGTCTACCAGAGCCTTACCCACGATTTTTATTTGACAAAAGATTCCCCTCCATTGTGCTTTGATAGATATCGCTGTGTTGTTTCTAGAATTATGGCATGCAATATGTTATTATATTGATAGCTTATATTTCAGATTGCTTATCTCTACGTTAGAAAAAGACCAAAAGTCTTGCAATGTTTTTAGGATCTAAAACAACATGTAGTCTACTTAACCACTACTGGACTCATTGGAACCACATTTAGTTGATTTTGATCCCTTGTTATCCAATGTCATCAACAAGGTTGCCATGTACACTTTGCAATCAATTATTGTATATCATAAGATGGCAGCTCATGTGTTTCTCATATGGTTCCACCTTTTGTATATAGTCTCACGCACTTAGTGTAGCTGTCTAGTTCCAACACTCTCTTTTGGCATTAAGATTTGCACATCTTTTAGAAAAGGTCATATCATTATTTTTAGAAAGGGATCACCTGCATTTAGAAGCTTTAATGTTTTAGAAAGGGATCACATGCATTTAGAAGCTTTGTATGGTATATAAATTTTTTGACTAAACGATATGTTGCATTCGATTGGGCTTAGTTTAATTAGAAAATGTCAATATAAAAAAAAATTAACTCTTGCCTTTTGATAGCAATGTTTTAACTATTAGTTATCCTTGGCCGATGTTCATATGAGTGCTTTCTATTTTGAGTCGATTGGAGTTTAGAAATGTATAAAATCATTGTCCAAGTATTTTTCTAGAGTATGTCAGTAAATGTTGCCTTCTTAGTATGAATTCTCATTAGACTGAAAGTTCTAGAACCTTCTCAATAAAAAAATTAGCCTGTCAAACTTAAATATCTCTTTTCCACCAATTTTGGTACTCTCAGCATAACAGAAAATCATTTATTTAAGTAAATCCTATTAGATAGAAAGTATCTCTCTTTTATCACGTTTAAAGAAGATAACATTGAATTCTGTTTTGGAAGAATTGTTAGTAAGATTCCTTTAATTAGCAGATTTTATAAATTACGTATTCTGTGTTATTTTATTCAAAGAAGATTTATATATATATAATTTTATACATAGACATATCTATATAAATATAGTAATTGTTTGTTTCTTTTGAATATTGTTATAATTAGATTTTTGATTTTGAACTTAAATATGAACAAAGTTAGGTTCAGTAAATTATTGACTCAGATTTCGTAAATTATTGATTCAGATTTCTATTGTGAAGTTATATTATAATGATTCTTATTACGATTTCATTGTAGTAGAACTAATGAGTTGGAAATTGCAATCTAGTTGTGCATTTTGGTTACTATGTCATTCTTTCATTTGCAAGTATGACATTCAGTTAATAAGTAGTTACTTTATGTAGATTTATTGTCAAGTTGTAATCAAGGTCTATGTGCAAGTAAACAAGAAAATCCCAGAGGCCTCATATTTTCCTGAATTGTGTTGATGATGTTTAAGATCTTGTTATCTTTGTTTTGTTTAGTAGGTCTTGGTGTCAAATGTGCATTGATGTACTATTTGCTATGACTAAAGCCCATGACCTAGTTTAATCCATGGTAATGATTGAATTTTATATCAATTTTGGTCGGCGTTGTAATGTAAAAGACACCGTAGCCTTCATAGCTTCCCATGACTTGGCCGTGGTAGCCACTAAGCACAACTTGGCTTTCCAGGAATACTCCTATGTCTATGTCATGCCACATGCTCTGATGTCCCTTGAGAGGTGTGACAAGTTTAGATGTTAACCAATCAAATTATAGTTTATTCTTCCACTCTTCTTGCAATTACTCGTGTGGCAATTCACAATGGCGTATTGTTGTTTGGAGTTTTATGACTATTCATTGCCTTAAACTCTTTTTTCTCTTAGATGTCAGAATTATATGTGAGTTTATATTTCTTATAAGTTCCACCCTAGTAGATGCATCTATAAGAATAATAATAATAATAAAGTTCTTTACCTCTCTATACTTTCCATAATCTTCTTTTATGGAATGGTAGTAGTTAACGACATAGTTGGCAAATAACTCTTGTATTGAGGCTTGTATAAACTTTGGTATTCGAAATTATCATAATAGCTTCCTTTTTGGTGTTCCTTGATTGAGAAAACTTAGATAGACAATTTCCTTTATCCTAAATTATGATATGGTAAAGATTGTGAGATTTTATGTGAGTATGAGATTGTGAGATTTTATGTGAGTATGATATGAGGTAGTTAGACCCTAGCCTTCTATCTCTTTCTTATATGAAGTGGATTATGAAAGTGACTAAATTTTGGTTATATAATCTTAGGAAGAGAGAAAGTCCTTTGGTTTTATATTGTTAATTAAGGACTGTGAATTAGTCTAATTGAGACTTGTCTTCCAAATTCGGAAGTCGTCTAAGATTGTGATGGTTGGCGACAAGGATAATGTTGATGTGTATGTGATATACATATTACACTCCAAGTTATTTCTAAATGATGTCTTATTGCATGTGTTGATGATTTCTTATGATCTTACGTGGATGTTGAATATGGGTATTGTGGAAAAGAAAATTATCTTCTTTACAAGATGTAAAGGTATGTAACAAAGTGTAATATAGGTAATGTACTAAGTTGGGTAACTAGTTAGAATAATTTAGGTTGTAGAGATAATTGTAAAGCATGAAATATATTCTTTCTGGTAAGATATCAAGCTTATACTATATTGATTGCTAAATTAGCATGCATAAATTGATAGTTGATTGGTATATTGATTATGTTTTCAACTTAGCATAGTAATGATTGAGGTATTTTAGAGAGGATTACTAATTGATTGTTTTAGTTGACGATCCTTCACACTTTGTAGGACAAGGATATCCTGTTTATTTGGTTGTCTATGATCTTTATGAAACCACTTGTGGTTGCAAGATCAAGTTCTGAACTACAAAGTCTCTGCACTACGCATATGTAGACAAGGCTATCATGAGCCCCCGAGACATTAGGTCGGCCCCTTAGGGCCTTAGGCTTGTTATTGATGTAATTGATATTTGAATTATGTAATTAATAAGGACTAATGTTTTACTAGATGTGCAGTTGAGATTTATAGTCATGTAGGATTCTGGAGCTAAGGAGGCACCTTCCCATTTGGCGAATAGATGACTATCTGGTAGTATTGGTAACTGTGTATAAATGTGTATCAATTTAATTGAAAAGTTGTACCTTACATTTCATATTCGATGGATATTGATATACATTGTTATGTATTATGAAATTTATTAAGTTTAATCTTGTAAATTGTTTCTATTATTTCGTTGTTTTCATTCTTGTTAATCACTAAGATTTTCTGGGGTAGACATTCCAATCTTGTGCGTGAATATATCCATCTTGTGCATTCGGATTTAGAACAAGCAATAACTGTTAGTTACGTCGTGTAATGTAGTCATGGTTTGAATGAGTTATATATGTCATTGTTGGTCATTGCTTAATTTCAATAATGCAGTCATGTTATCCCTAGAGATGTAGTTAACCTGTTGTATCAGACTATGTTATAATTTGTTAATTCTGTTACAAATATATATATATATATATATATATATATATATTTCTGCCTTTTTATTGCTTTAGTTGACTTATCTCTAAGGTTTCATGGCGGGGCATTACATTTGGTATCAGAGCCAGGTTTGCAACACTGGGATCTCTGGTTAATATTGTTGCCCATGTCTGATTGTAGTAATTCATCTTGTGCATATGATAGGGACTCTTGTGATTGAATACATGTCCTAATCTAAACACCTAGCTAGTATTAGATAGATGATCATGATATTGAGTTCCAGCATTGTGTGATATGTAGAAAAGTAGAGTGGAAAGAAAACTGGATAAGAGAAGTGGATAGAAAGTAATGTTATGATTTTGCAAAGGGAATCACATTGGTTATGGAAATAAATGCACTTATGGTAGTAATGAAATTGTGTATGTATATGTAATCTTCCCCTATAAACGTGGAAAATACTAGTAACTGTGCATTGGTTGAGTGTTGTGAATACCCCATACTTGCTTTGTGTGCCCATAGGATGGTGATACTGGGTGCCCATCCATTGGAAATGTGTGTATTTTGGTGTGGAATTAACCATGCCATAACGTGTGTTTGTATGTTTGTTACCCGTTTGAGGGCCAACCCTTGTGTGGTTGAAAATATATATAAAAAAGAGTAGCCAAAAGTTAGATTCATAGATTCTCTTCTTTTGGTTCTCTAGTCCCTCAGTCAGTGAAGGGGTAGTAGCAGCCACAAAGTTCCTTGGGCGGAGTGTGTAGCGTATGCTTATGACAGCGCAGAGCGGTCCCTCGCTCAATCGAACCCAAGGAAACGTACTCACTACTTCCCCTTATGATGGATTAGGGTACTTGATTCATATGTGTTAGCTTAATCCCCATAGTTTCTGAGCATCTGGATGGTATTTCTTGGAGGATCATTTATCTTGTCTTCACGAAAGGTATGATATGCCACATGAGTTGTCAGTTGGGGGCCGGGGTCTGGGACCTGCATGGACAACCCAACTAGAACTATGTGATGACATGAGTCATCACTTGGGGGCCAGGGTCTAGGACCTACATGGATAACCTAAGTGAGACCATGTGCCCCATGTATATTTTGAGGTCTATCATGTGGAGGGAGATTTGTTACCCATGCTGAGATAGATCCCGTATCTGCACATGTTATGACATGATGTAATAGGTACGATGCCACACCCCACTGTTGTCTCGACACAGTGCTGGTGATGATGCCGTGTTGCTGATGGTAGCGAGCTGGGCTCGAGGACACGATGCCATGTGCTTAGACACGTGAAGGTGCACTATGAGATTGTGTTATAGCCTACTTGTGTGATGAGCGTAATGGGGCCTCACACACTTGTAGAGGGATACTCATGTTTGCTTTCGACAGTGTTGGGTCGGTTAGCATATGGGTTGGTCCTAGCCATGTATACCTCTGGCTACGGTGAGTACCTACGTGTGCCTTTTCCACGAGGTGTCGCTATGTGGGGTGTGTTTTGCACGTACCTACTTCTGCAGAGCCACAGACACACTGCCATGCGGCATACGGCCAGTACGTGCCTTCTTCGACTGGCATATGACCATACCACACTGAGATGCGATGTGGGATGTGGCCGAGGTGCACGTTCCATGCGGGCAGCCAAGGAGTGTGCGGGCTACTTGGTTAGTCCATGCTGCGTGACGACGCGATGTAGGGTGTAGCTGAGGAGTACACTTTGAGCCATGTGGATGGCGTGCTCACTCCGTACCACATGAGGGCTACTGCTATAGCTTGATGTTGTTCCCTCCTTCCTCGTTTGGTGGCTAGTATCTAGTCACACAGTGTTGTACAGTGTAAGTTTGAAGATTGTGGACTTTCTTATGGTTATTGATGATTTTCTATTGATTGTGAAGGTCGACACCTTGTTTATATTTGATTGTGATGGTTTAGCCACACTTTGTGATCTTATTTGCTTGTAGCCAGCACGGTTACATTTGATTTAGTGTTGAAATTACATGCATTTCTTGCTTTATTGTTGAAATTGAATTTTTATTTAATCTTTCTTTATGATTTTGGGTGGCTAAACTAGTTTATCCTTATTATTTTTGATGTCGGCCATATGTCGTATTGTGATTCCTCTCCAAGGACGTATGAGGCGGACTTGGTGAGTGTATACGAGGAAGCAGACGTAGGGAACCTTGAGGATGGGGGTAGGTGAGGCTATTATATAGCTAGGACCCACTACCCACCTATGTGTGATGACCATCTCTTGGAGGCTAATCACCGTACACAACAAGAGAGAGGTCATGATGGCTTGTTCAGATGGTCTGACCTTGTGAAGGTGGCCTAATACTAACAAGTCACTGAGTGTGAGGTATGGATTTTGTGAGATGGATTTGGCTCTTGGCTCATGGATTATGCATTATGGATTGGTATGTTGTTTTTCGGTATCCAGATGAACCCTTGTGTAGCCTTGTGATGTGATTTCCAGTGAAGTGAATTTGTGTGTATGTGAATTATGAGAATTGTACTTATGAAATAATAAATTGTGTTTGGATTCGGTATGGTACAATAATGATAGTGAAATATCTTGTTTATAAATGATGATTAATTATTGGAGAATGTGTGTTTTATGTGTAAAAATATGTTGATATGTTGCATCCTGACCCATTGATTGCTTAATAGCAGGTTGGTAGAGGAATTTCAATAGTGGTGTATGGGAAATTGAATAGTTTATATGATTATGATAGGATTAAAAAGAGTGCAATATTTCCTTATCCTAAA
The DNA here is from genome assembly GCA_027924645.1 of Cunninghamia lanceolata. Lineage (NCBI taxonomy): Eukaryota > Viridiplantae > Streptophyta > Pinopsida > Cupressales > Cupressaceae > Cunninghamia > Cunninghamia lanceolata. The sequence goes on from BSBN01001281.1 coordinate 10,794,912, forward strand.
AGAAATTAATGGAAGTCAACGCTATCATGCAAGGACTTTGGGTGGTTTATGTACTAGAACTAAGTAGTTACTTTCTAATGAGTTGGAAATTGCAATCTAGTTGTGCATTTTGGTTACTATGTCATTCTTTCATTTGCAAGTATGACATTTAGTTAATAAGTAGTTACTTTATGTAGATTTATTGTCAAGTTGTAATCAAGGTCTATGTGCAAGTAAACAAGAAAATTCCAGAGGCCTCATGTTTTCCTGCATTGTGTTGATGATGTTTAAGATCTTGTTATCTTTGTTTTGTTTAGTAGGTCTTAGTGTCAAATGTGCATTGATGTACTGTTCACTATGACTAAAGCCCATGACCTAGTTTAATCCATGGTAATGATTGAATTTTATATCAATTTTGGTCTGCGTTGTAATGTAAAAGACACCGTAGCCTTCATAGCTTCCCATGACTTGGCCGTGGTAGCCACTAAGCACAACTTGGCTTTCCAGGAATACTCCTATGTCTATGTCATGCCACATGCTTTGATGTCCCTTGAGAGGTGTGACAAGTTTAGACATTAACCAATCAAATTATAGTTTATTCTTCCACTCTTCTTGCAATTACTCGTGTGGCAATTCACAATGGCGTATTGTTGTTTGGAGTTTTATGACTATTCATTGCCTTAAACTCTTTTCTCTCTTAGATGTCAGAATTATATGTGAGTTCATATTTCTTATAAGTTCCACCCTAGTAGATGCATCTATAAGAATAATAATAATAATAAAGTTCTTTACCTCTCTATACTTTCCATAATCTTCTTTTATGGAATGGTGGTAGTTAACGACATAGTTGGCAAATAACTCTTGTATTGAGGCTTGTATAAACTTTGGTATTCGAAATTATCATAATAGCTTACTTTTTGATGTTCCTTGATTGAGAAAACTTAGATAAATAATTTCCTTTATCCTAAATTATGATATGGTAAAGATTGTGAGATTTTATGTGAGTATGAGATTGTGAGATTTTATGTGAGTATGATATGAGGTAGTTAGACCCTAGCCTTCTATCTCTTTCTTATATGAAGTGGATTATGAAAGTGACTAAATTTTGGTTATAGAATATTAGGAAGAGAGAAAGTCCTTTGGTTTTATATTGTTAATTAAGGACTGTGAATTAGTCTAATTGAGACTTGTCTTCCAAATTCGGAAGTCATCTAAGATTGTGATGGTTGGCGACAAGGATAATGTTGATGTGTATGTGATATACATATTACACTCCAAGTTATTTCTAAATGATGTCTTATTGCATGTGTTGATGATTTCTTGTGATCTTACGTGGATGTTGAATATGGGTATTGTGGAAAAGAAAATTATCTTCTTTACAAGATGTAAAGGTATGTAACAAAGTGTAATATAGGTAATGTACTAAGTTGGGTAACTAGTTAGAATAATTTAGGTTGTAGAGATAATTGTAAAGCATGAAATATATTCTTTCTGGTAAGATATCAAGCTTATACTATATTGATTGCTAAATTAGCATGCATAAATTGATAGTTCCTTGGTATATTGAATATGTTTTCAACTTAGCATAGTAATGATTGAGATATTTTAGAGAGGATTACTAATTGATTGTTTTAGTTGATGATCCTTCACACTTTGTAGGACAAGGATATCCTGTTTATTTGGTTGTCTATGATCTTTATGAAACCACTTGTGGTTGCAAGATGAAGTTCCAAACTACGAAGTATCTGCACTATGTGTACGTAGGCAAGGCTATCATGAGCCCCCGAGACATTAGGTCAGCCCCTTAGGGCCTTAGGCTTGTTATTAATGTAATTGATATTTGAATTATGTAAGTAATAAGGACTAATGTTTTACTAGATGTGCAGTTGAGATTTATAGTCATGTAGGATTCTGGAGCTAAGGAGGCACCTTCCCATTTGGCGAATAGATGACTATCTGGTAGTATTGGTAACTGTGTATAAATGTGTATCAATTTAATTGAAAAGTTGTACCTTACATTTCATATTCGATGGATATTGATATACATTGTTATGTATTATGAAATTTATTAAGTTTAATCTTGTAAATTGTTTCTATTATTTCGTTGTTTTCATTCTTGTTAATCACTAAGATTTTCTGGGGTAGACATTCCAATCTTGTGCGTGAATATATCCATCTTGTGCATTCGGATTTAGAACAAGCAATAACTGTTAGTTACGTCGTGTAATGTAGTCATGGTTTGAATGAGTTATATATGTCATTGTTGGTCATTGCTTAATTTCAATAATGCAGTCATGTTATCCCTAGAGATGTAGTTAACCTGTTGTATCAGACTATGTTATAATTTGTTAATTCTGTTACAAATATATATATATATATATATATATATTTCTGCCTTTTTATTGCTTTAGTTGACTTATCTCTAAGGTTTCATGGCGGGGCATTACATTTGGTATCAGAGCCAGGTTTGCAACACTGGGATCTCTGGTTAATATTGTTGCCCATGTCTGATTGTAGTAATTCATCTTGTGCATATGATAGGGACTCTTGTGATTGAATACATGTCCTAATCTAAACACCTAGCTAGTATTAGATAGATGATCATGATATTGAGTTCCAGCATTGTGTGATATGTAGAAAAGTAGAGTGGAAAGAAAACTGGATAAGAGAAGTGGATAGAAAGTAATGTTATGATTTTGCAAAGGGAATCACATTGGTTATGGAAATAAATGCACTTATGGTAGTAATGAAATTGTGTATGTATATGTAATCTTCCCCTATAAACGTGGAAAATACTAGTAACTGTGCATTGGTTGAGTGTTGTGAATACCCCATACTTGCTTTGTGTGCCCATAGGATGGTGATACTGGGTGCCCATCCATTGGAAATGTGTGTATTTTGGTGTGGAATTAACCATGCCATAACGTGTGTTTGTATGTTTGTTACCCGTTTGAGGGCCAACCCTTGTGTGGTTGAAAATATATATAAAAAAGAGTAGCCAAAAGTTAGATTCATAGATTCTCTTCTTTTGGTTCTCTAGTCCCTCAGTCAGTGAAGGGGTAGTAGCAGCCACAAAGTTCCTTGGGCGGAGTGTGTAGCGTATGCTTATGACAGCGCAGAGCGGTCCCTCGCTCAATCGAACCCAAGGAAACGTACTCACTACTTCCCCTTATGATGGATTAGGGTACTTGATTCATATGTGTTAGCTTAATCCCCATAGTTTCTGAGCATCTGGATGGTATTTCTTGGAGGATCATTTATCTTGTCTTCACGAAAGGTATGATATGCCACATGAGTTGTCAGTTGGGGGCCGGGGTCTGGGACCTGCATGGACAACCCAACTAGAACTATGTGATGACATGAGTCATCACTTGGGGGCCAGGGTCTAGGACCTACATGGATAACCTAAGTGAGACCATGTGCCCCATGTATATTTTGAGGTCTATCATGTGGAGGGAGATTTGTTACCCATGCTGAGATAGATCCCGTATCTGCACATGTTATGACATGATGTAATAGGTACGATGCCACACCCCACTGTTGTCTCGACACAGTGCTGGTGATGATGCCGTGTTGCTGATGGTAGCGAGCTGGGCTCGAGGACACGATGCCATGTGCTTAGACACGTGAAGGTGCACTATGAGATTGTGTTATAGCCTACTTGTGTGATGAGCGTAATGGGGCCTCACACACTTGTAGAGGGATACTCATGTTTGCTTTCGACAGTGTTGGGTCGGTTAGCATATGGGTTGGTCCTAGCCATGTATACCTCTGGCTACGGTGAGTACCTACGTGTGCCTTTTCCACGAGGTGTCGCTATGTGGGGTGTGTTTTGCACGTACCTACTTCTGCAGAGCCACAGACACACTGCCATGCGGCATACGGCCAGTACGTGCCTTCTTCGACTGGCATATGACCATACCACACTGAGATGCGATGTGGGATGTGGCCGAGGTGCACGTTCCATGCGGGCAGCCAAGGAGTGTGCGGGCTACTTGGTTAGTCCATGCTGCGTGACGACGCGATGTAGGGTGTAGCTGAGGAGTACACTTTGAGCCATGTGGATGGCGTGCTCACTCCGTACCACATGAGGGCTACTGCTATAGCTTGATGTTGTTCCCTCCTTCCTCGTTTGGTGGCTAGTATCTAGTCACACAGTGTTGTACAGTGTAAGTTTGAAGATTGTGGACTTTCTTATGGTTATTGATGATTTTCTATTGATTGTGAAGGTCGACACCTTGTTTATATTTGATTGTGATGGTTTAGCCACACTTTGTGATCTTATTTGCTTGTAGCCAGCACGGTTACATTTGATTTAGTGTTGAAATTACATGCATTTCTTGCTTTATTGTTGAAATTGAATTTTTATTTAATCTTTCTTTATGATTTTGGGTGGCTAAACTAGTTTATCCTTATTATTTTTGATGTCGGCCATATGTCGTATTGTGATTCCTCTCCAAGGACGTATGAGGCGGACTTGGTGAGTGTATACGAGGAAGCAGACGTAGGGAACCTTGAGGATGGGGGTAGGTGAGGCTATTATATAGCTAGGACCCACTACCCACCTATGTGTGATGACCATCTCTTGGAGGCTAATCACCGTACACAACAAGAGAGAGGTCATGATGGCTTGTTCAGATGGTCTGACCTTGTGAAGGTGGCCTAATACTAACAAGTCACTGAGTGTGAGGTATGGATTTTGTGAGATGGATTTGGCTCTTGGCTCATGGATTATGCATTATGGATTGGTATGTTGTTTTTCGGTATCCAGATGAACCCTTGTGTAGCCTTGTGATGTGATTTCCAGTGAAGTGAATTTGTGTGTATGTGAATTATGAGAATTGTACTTATGAAATAATAAATTGTGTTTGGATTCGGTATGGTACAATAATGATAGTGAAATATCTTGTTTATAAATGATGATTAATTATTGGAGAATGTGTGTTTTATGTGTAAAAATATGTTGATATGTTGCATCCTGACCCATTGATTGCTTAATAGCAGGTTGGTAGAGGAATTTCAATAGTGGTGTATGGGAAATTGAATAGTTTATATGATTATGATAGGATTAAAAAGAGTGCAATATTTCCTTATCCTAAAAGAAATTAATGGAAGTCAACGCTATCATGCAAGGACTTTGGGTGGTTTATGTACTAGAACTAAGTAGTTACTTTCTAATGAGTTGGAAATTGCAATCTAGTTGTGCATTTTGGTTACTATGTCATTCTTTCATTTGCAAGTATGACATTTAGTTAATAAGTAGTTACTTTATGTAGATTTATTGTCAAGTTGTAATCAAGGTCTATGTGCAAGTAAACAAGAAAATTCCAGAGGCCTCATGTTTTCCTGCATTGTGTTGATGATGTTTAAGATCTTGTTATCTTTGTTTTGTTTAGTAGGTCTTAGTGTCAAATGTGCATTGATGTACTGTTCACTATGACTAAAGCCCATGACCTAGTTTAATCCATGGTAATGATTGAATTTTATATCAATTTTGGTCTGCGTTGTAATGTAAAAGACACCGTAGCCTTCATAGCTTCCCATGACTTGGCCGTGGTAGCCACTAAGCACAACTTGGCTTTCCAGGAATACTCCTATGTCTATGTCATGCCACATGCTTTGATGTCCCTTGAGAGGTGTGACAAGTTTAGACATTAACCAATCAAATTATAGTTTATTCTTCCACTCTTCTTGCAATTACTCGTGTGGCAATTCACAATGGCGTATTGTTGTTTGGAGTTTTATGACTATTCATTGCCTTAAACTCTTTTCTCTCTTAGATGTCAGAATTATATGTGAGTTCATATTTCTTATAAGTTCCACCCTAGTAGATGCATCTATAAGAATAATAATAATAATAAAGTTCTTTACCTCTCTATACTTTCCATAATCTTCTTTTATGGAATGGTGGTAGTTAACGACATAGTTGGCAAATAACTCTTGTATTGAGGCTTGTATAAACTTTGGTATTCGAAATTATCATAATAGCTTACTTTTTGATGTTCCTTGATTGAGAAAACTTAGATAAATAATTTCCTTTATCCTAAATTATGATATGGTAAAGATTGTGAGATTTTATGTGAGTATGAGATTGTGAGATTTTATGTGAGTATGATATGAGGTAGTTAGACCCTAGCCTTCTATCTCTTTCTTATATGAAGTGGATTATGAAAGTGACTAAATTTTGGTTATAGAATATTAGGAAGAGAGAAAGTCCTTTGGTTTTATATTGTTAATTAAGGACTGTGAATTAGTCTAATTGAGACTTGTCTTCCAAATTCGGAAGTCATCTAAGATTGTGATGGTTGGCGACAAGGATAATGTTGATGTGTATGTGATATACATATTACACTCCAAGTTATTTCTAAATGATGTCTTATTGCATGTGTTGATGATTTCTTGTGATCTTACGTGGATGTTGAATATGGGTATTGTGGAAAAGAAAATTATCTTCTTTACAAGATGTAAAGGTATGTAACAAAGTGTAATATAGGTAATGTACTAAGTTGGGTAACTAGTTAGAATAATTTAGGTTGTAGAGATAATTGTAAAGCATGAAATATATTCTTTCTGGTAAGATATCAAGCTTATACTATATTGATTGCTAAATTAGCATGCATAAATTGATAGTTCCTTGGTATATTGAATATGTTTTCAACTTAGCATAGTAATGATTGAGATATTTTAGAGAGGATTACTAATTGATTGTTTTAGTTGATGATCCTTCACACTTTGTAGGACAAGGATATCCTGTTTATTTGGTTGTCTATGATCTTTATGAAACCACTTGTGGTTGCAAGATGAAGTTCCAAACTACGAAGTATCTGCACTATGTGTACGTAGGCAAGGCTATCATGAGCCCCCGAGACATTAGGTCAGCCCCTTAGGGCCTTAGGCTTGTTATTAATGTAATTGATATTTGAATTATGTAAGTAATAAGGACTAATGTTTTACTAGATGTGCAGTTGAGATTTATAGTCATGTAGGATTCTGGAGCTAAGGAGGCACCTTCCCATTTGGCGAATAGATGACTATCTGGTAGTATTGGTAACTGTGTATAAATGTGTATCAATTTAATTGAAAAGTTGTACCTTACATTTCATATTCGATGGATATTGATATACATTGTTATGTATTATGAAATTTATTAAGTTTAATCTTGTAAATTGTTTCTATTATTTCGTTGTTTTCATTCTTGTTAATCACTAAGATTTTCTGGGGTAGACATTCCAATCTTGTGCGTGAATATATCCATCTTGTGCATTCGGATTTAGAACAAGCAATAACTGTTAGTTACGTCGTGTAATGTAGTCATGGTTTGAATGAGTTATATATGTCATTGTTGGTCATTGCTTAATTTCAATAATGCAGTCATGTTATCCCTAGAGATGTAGTTAACCTGTTGTATCAGACTATGTTATAATTTGTTAATTCTGTTACAAATATATATATATATATATATATATTTCTGCCTTTTTATTGCTTTAGTTGACTTATCTCTAAGGTTTCATGGCGGGGCATTACATTTGGTATCAGAGCCAGGTTTGCAACACTGGGATCTCTGGTTAATATTGTTGCCCATGTCTGATTGTAGTAATTCATCTTGTGCATATGATAGGGACTCTTGTGATTGAATACATGTCCTAATCTAAACACCTAGCTAGTATTAGATAGATGATCATGATATTGAGTTCCAGCATTGTGTGATATGTAGAAAAGTAGAGTGGAAAGAAAACTGGATAAGAGAAGTGGATAGAAAGTAATGTTATGATTTTGCAAAGGGAATCACATTGGTTATGGAAATAAATGCACTTATGGTAGTAATGAAATTGTGTATGTATATGTAATCTTCCCCTATAAACGTGGAAAATACTAGTAACTGTGCATTGGTTGAGTGTTGTGAATACCCCATACTTGCTTTGTGTGCCCATAGGATGGTGATACTGGGTGCCCATCCATTGGAAATGTGTGTATTTTGGTGTGGAATTAACCATGCCATAACGTGTGTTTGTATGTTTGTTACCCGTTTGAGGGCCAACCCTTGTGTGGTTGAAAATATATATAAAAAAGAGTAGCCAAAAGTTAGATTCATAGATTCTCTTCTTTTGGTTCTCTAGTCCCTCAGTCAGTGAAGGGGTAGTAGCAGCCACAAAGTTCCTTGGGCGGAGTGTGTAGCGTATGCTTATGACAGCGCAGAGCGGTCCCTCGCTCAATCGAACCCAAGGAAACGTACTCACTACTTCCCCTTATGATGGATTAGGGTACTTGATTCATATGTGTTAGCTTAATCCCCATAGTTTCTGAGCATCTGGATGGTATTTCTTGGAGGATCATTTATCTTGTCTTCACGAAAGGTATGATATGCCACATGAGTTGTCAGTTGGGGGCCGGGGTCTGGGACCTGCATGGACAACCCAACTAGAACTATGTGATGACATGAGTCATCACTTGGGGGCCAGGGTCTAGGACCTACATGGATAACCTAAGTGAGACCATGTGCCCCATGTATATTTTGAGGTCTATCATGTGGAGGGAGATTTGTTACCCATGCTGAGATAGATCCCGTATCTGCACATGTTATGACATGATGTAATAGGTACGATGCCACACCCCACTGTTGTCTCGACACAGTGCTGGTGATGATGCCGTGTTGCTGATGGTAGCGAGCTGGGCTCGAGGACACGATGCCATGTGCTTAGACACGTGAAGGTGCACTATGAGATTGTGTTATAGCCTACTTGTGTGATGAGCGTAATGGGGCCTCACACACTTGTAGAGGGATACTCATGTTTGCTTTCGACAGTGTTGGGTCGGTTAGCATATGGGTTGGTCCTAGCCATGTATACCTCTGGCTACGGTGAGTACCTACGTGTGCCTTTTCCACGAGGTGTCGCTATGTGGGGTGTGTTTTGCACGTACCTACTTCTGCAGAGCCACAGACACACTGCCATGCGGCATACGGCCAGTACGTGCCTTCTTCGACTGGCATATGACCATACCACACTGAGATGCGATGTGGGATGTGGCCGAGGTGCACGTTCCATGCGGGCAGCCAAGGAGTGTGCGGGCTACTTGGTTAGTCCATGCTGCGTGACGACGCGATGTAGGGTGTAGCTGAGGAGTACACTTTGAGCCATGTGGATGGCGTGCTCACTCCGTACCACATGAGGGCTACTGCTATAGCTTGATGTTGTTCCCTCCTTCCTCGTTTGGTGGCTAGTATCTAGTCACACAGTGTTGTACAGTGTAAGTTTGAAGATTGTGGACTTTCTTATGGTTATTGATGATTTTCTATTGATTGTGAAGGTCGACACCTTGTTTATATTTGATTGTGATGGTTTAGCCACACTTTGTGATCTTATTTGCTTGTAGCCAGCACGGTTACATTTGATTTAGTGTTGAAATTACATGCATTTCTTGCTTTATTGTTGAAATTGAATTTTTATTTAATCTTTCTTTATGATTTTGGGTGGCTAAACTAGTTTATCCTTATTATTTTTGATGTCGGCCATATGTCGTATTGTGATTCCTCTCCAAGGACGTATGAGGCGGACTTGGTGAGTGTATACGAGGAAGCAGACGTAGGGAACCTTGAGGATGGGGGTAGGTGAGGCTATTATATAGCTAGGACCCACTACCCACCTATGTGTGATGACCATCTCTTGGAGGCTAATCACCGTACACAACAAGAGAGAGGTCATGATGGCTTGTTCAGATGGTCTGACCTTGTGAAGGTGGCCTAATACTAACAAGTCACTGAGTGTGAGGTATGGATTTTGTGAGATGGATTTGGCTCTTGGCTCATGGATTATGCATTATGGATTGGTATGTTGTTTTTCGGTATCCAGATGAACCCTTGTGTAGCCTTGTGATGTGATTTCCAGTGAAGTGAATTTGTGTGTATGTGAATTATGAGAATTGTACTTATGAAATAATAAATTGTGTTTGGATTCGGTATGGTACAATAATGATAGTGAAATATCTTGTTTATAAATGATGATTAATTATTGGAGAATGTGTGTTTTATGTGTAAAAATATGTTGATATGTTGCATCCTGACCCATTGATTGCTTAATAGCAGGTTGGTAGAGGAATTTCAATAGTGGTGTATGGGAAATTGAATAGTTTATATGATTATGATAGGATTAAAAAGAGTGCAATATTTCCTTATCCTAAAAGAAATTAATGGAAGTCAACGCTATCATGCAAGGACTTTGGGTGGTTTATGTACTAGAACTAAGTAGTTACTTTCTAATGAGTTGGAAATTGCAATCTAGTTGTGCATTTTGGTTACTATGTCATTCTTTCATTTGCAAGTATGACATTTAGTTAATAAGTAGTTACTTTATGTAGATTTATTGTCAAGTTGTAATCAAGGTCTATGTGCAAGTAAACAAGAAAATTCCAGAGGCCTCATGTTTTCCTGCATTGTGTTGATGATGTTTAAGATCTTGTTATCTTTGTTTTGTTTAGTAGGTCTTAGTGTCAAATGTGCATTGATGTACTGTTCACTATGACTAAAGCCCATGACCTAGTTTAATCCATGGTAATGATTGAATTTTATATCAATTTTGGTCTGCGTTGTAATGTAAAAGACACCGTAGCCTTCATAGCTTCCCATGACTTGGCCGTGGTAGCCACTAAGCACAACTTGGCTTTCCAGGAATACTCCTATGTCTATGTCATGCCACATGCTTTGATGTCCCTTGAGAGGTGTGACAAGTTTAGACATTAACCAATCAAATTATAGTTTATTCTTCCACTCTTCTTGCAATTACTCGTGTGGCAATTCACAATGGCGTATTGTTGTTTGGAGTTTTATGACTATTCATTGCCTTAAACTCTTTTCTCTCTTAGATGTCAGAATTATATGTGAGTTCATATTTCTTATAAGTTCCACCCTAGTAGATGCATCTATAAGAATAATAATAATAATAAAGTTCTTTACCTCTCTATACTTTCCATAATCTTCTTTTATGGAATGGTGGTAGTTAACGACATAGTTGGCAAATAACTCTTGTATTGAGGCTTGTATAAACTTTGGTATTCGAAATTATCATAATAGCTTACTTTTTGATGTTCCTTGATTGAGAAAACTTAGATAAATAATTTCCTTTATCCTAAATTATGATATGGTAAAGATTGTGAGATTTTATGTGAGTATGAGATTGTGAGATTTTATGTGAGTATGATATGAGGTAGTTAGACCCTAGCCTTCTATCTCTTTCTTATATGAAGTGGATTATGAAAGTGACTAAATTTTGGTTATAGAATATTAGGAAGAGAGAAAGTCCTTTGGTTTTATATTGTTAATTAAGGACTGTGAATTAGTCTAATTGAGACTTGTCTTCCAAATTCGGAAGTCATCTAAGATTGTGATGGTTGGCGACAAGGATAATGTTGATGTGTATGTGATATACATATTACACTCCAAGTTATTTCTAAATGATGTCTTATTGCATGTGTTGATGATTTCTTGTGATCTTACGTGGATGTTGAATATGGGTATTGTGGAAAAGAAAATTATCTTCTTTACAAGATGTAAAGGTATGTAACAAAGTGTAATATAGGTAATGTACTAAGTTGGGTAACTAGTTAGAATAATTTAGGTTGTAGAGATAATTGTAAAGCATGAAATATATTCTTTCTGGTAAGATATCAAGCTTATACTATATTGATTGCTAAATTAGCATGCATAAATTGATAGTTCCTTGGTATATTGAATATGTTTTCAACTTAGCATAGTAATGATTGAGATATTTTAGAGAGGATTACTAATTGATTGTTTTAGTTGATGATCCTTCACACTTTGTAGGACAAGGATATCCTGTTTATTTGGTTGTCTATGATCTTTATGAAACCACTTGTGGTTGCAAGATGAAGTTCCAAACTACGAAGTATCTGCACTATGTGTACGTAGGCAAGGCTATCATGAGCCCCCGAGACATTAGGTCAGCCCCTTAGGGCCTTAGGCTTGTTATTAATGTAATTGATATTTGAATTATGTAAGTAATAAGGACTAATGTTTTACTAGATGTGCAGTTGAGATTTATAGTCATGTAGGATTCTGGAGCTAAGGAGGCACCTTCCCATTTGGCGAATAGATGACTATCTGGTAGTATTGGTAACTGTGTATAAATGTGTATCAATTTAATTGAAAAGTTGTACCTTACATTTCATATTCGATGGATATTGATATACATTGTTATGTATTATGAAATTTATTAAGTTTAATCTTGTAAATTGTTTCTATTATTTCGTTGTTTTCATTCTTGTTAATCACTAAGATTTTCTGGGGTAGACATTCCAATCTTGTGCGTGAATATATCCATCTTGTGCATTCGGATTTAGAACAAGCAATAACTGTTAGTTACGTCGTGTAATGTAGTCATGGTTTGAATGAGTTATATATGTCATTGTTGGTCATTGCTTAATTTCAATAATGCAGTCATGTTATCCCTAGAGATGTAGTTAACCTGTTGTATCAGACTATGTTATAATTTGTTAATTCTGTTACAAATATATATATATATATATTTCTGCATTTTGATTGCTTTAGTTGACTTATCTCTAAGGTTTCATGGCGGGGCATTACATATATATATGGTGCAATCACGGTACGAGGGTTCATAGAATGAACTGTCCAGACCGTGCAACAAGAGCAAACACAATGAAAACAACTCAAAGATAGGAAATAAATGCAGATTCAGTCATTCAATATATCATGGAATTCAAATACAAATGGGCTAGCAACGTGCGGGCTTACAATTAGGGATCACATGCCTGATTTCATAATATTAGAATATGCATAAGATATAGCTTTGAAGCTCATTCGCACGAAATCTAAACTATCAACTATCTCTATGTCATGAACTACTTTCCTTGGCATCTATTACATCCATATATATCATCTCCGGTACAAAAGATTCCTCCGCGTCAACCAAGGAAGATCACAAACTCCAATGAAGAGCTGTAATGTGTGTACATGGATAGGTTAGACCTAATCATGAAGAACTCCTCCGCAAATGAATGAAATGATGTGTGGATCTATGGGAAGGTCAACCATGAACCAAAGATCATTGAATGATGTGTCTTTAGGCTCCACAAGTTGAGAAAATGCTCTGCAAGTCTTCTCCTTTAGCCGATTGTCTCAAACTATCAGGATGCTCTACTCTGAGAAAATAATTGATCTTCTGATAGCGATATCTTTCCGATATCTTAACCAAATGCTCTAAGATTTGGATATGATGTGCCTAAATGAATCTAGATGCTAAGTCCATCTCCACAAGGTCTAAGATGTAACTACTGTAAAATGTGAACCAATCTACTAACTGAACTGCCTAAACTGAACTAGAAAATGAAAGAAAATAAACTGAACTGCAAACAAACTGAAATGCAAGTATTTTGGTTGATGCAAGATTTCTCTTGGACCAGGATGCTCCTGCATCAGACATCTGGGGTTATTGAAAAAAAGTGAGTCCCTCACTTTGTCGGGGCTAGGGGAGAACTAAGACGGTCCACCTCAGCCTAATAAATCCATGATGAATCTTCTTTTGGTCTGCCTTTCCACTTCACAAGGTATTCTTTGTATTGTCTTCTTCTAGTGCTACGTCTAACTTTGCTATTTAAAATGTCTTCAATCTGCTCTAGTGCTTGTTGTGGTAATTGCTTCTTCAAGTCTTCTTCAATGTTATCACTGAATTCTACTTCATGATACTGATATAGGTCTACAATTTTGAAAATAGGTGATATGCCCAATGTCTCTGGTAATTCCATTTCATAGGCATTTCCTGAATGTAACTTTCTAAGTATCCTACAAGGTCCAAACTTCTTCATTTTCATCTTGTTATATGTTCCAACTGGAAATCTTTCTTTTCTCAAGTACACCATCACTTCATCTCCAACTGCAAATTCCTTATGTCTTTTCTTCTCATCTGCTTGCTCCTTATATTTACTGTTCATATCCTCCAAATGCTTCTTCACCTAATTATGCGTTGTCTCCATATGTTCTACAAATTCTTCTACTTCTGCACTTCTCTTGTCATCCAAACTGATATCTGTCAACTCTGCTACTCCTCTAGGGTTTGTTCTGGTAACAATCTCAAAAGGTGTTCTTCTGGTACTCCTATTCACTAAATTATTATATGCAAACTTTGCTTGTGAAAGAACCAAATCCTAACTTTCAGTCTTCTCTCCAACCAAACATCTCAACAAGTTCCCCAAACTCCTATTCACTACCTCTATCTATCCATCCATCTGTGGATGAAATGCTGAACTAAACTTCAAATCTATCTTCATCTTCTTCCAAAGTGTCTTCCAAAAGTATCCCACAAACTTTGTATCTTTGTTTGAAACTATGCTCTTAGGTAATCCATGCAATCTCACAATCTCCTTGAAAAATAGGTCAGCTACATGTACTGCATTAGTTGTCTTCTTACAAGGTATGAAATGTACCATTTTTAAAAATCTGTCCAGCACTACAAATATTAAATCATGTCCTCTTTGTGTCTTAGGCAATCCCATCACAAAATCCATACTTATGTCTTCCCAAGGTCTTTCTGGTACTGGCAAAGGTTTCTACAATCTGGTATTCTAACTATTTCATTTTGCAACTTGACAAACTCTACAACTCTACACAAATTTCCTAACATCCTTATGTATTTGAGGCCAGTGTCTTATCAATGCCAAAATGTCTTGCCAATCCACCACTATGTTTCTCCTTGATCAAATTATCTCTCATTGAGCTTCTAGGTATGCATAACTGACTTCCTTTGAACAACATATCTTCCTAAATGAAATAGTCTAACCACTTACTCCTATCTATCACAATAGGTTCCTTACATGCTTTCCAAGGTTCTAGAAAATCAGTATCTCCCTCATACATGTTCTTCAATTCATCAAAACCTAACACTTCAACTCTCATCTTTGTCAACAAGTTCCTTCTCCTACTCAAGGCATCAACAACTTTGTTTGATTTACCACTCCTATGTTTCAACACAAAAGTATAACTCTACATGAACTCTACCCATCTCATATGTCTCTGATTCAACTTACCTTAACTGTTCAAATATTGTAAAGCTTGATGATCTGTATGCAACACAAACTCCTTAGGCAACAAGTAATGTGACATGTCTCGACTTCTTCAAGGCTTGAATTATGACATAGAACTCTTGATCATAAACTGAATATCTTCTCCTTGCATCATTCAACTTATCATTGAAATATGCTATTGGTTTACCTTCTTGACTTAACACTGCTCCAATTACATTCCCACTTGCATCACAATCAACTTGATATACCTTATTGAAATCTGGTAATGCCAAAACAGGTTGCTCTGTCACTTTTTGCTTCAACAATTCAAAACTTTTATCTGCTCCTGATGTCCACTTGAAATCTTTTCTATCACCTCTCATTGTCTCTGTCATAGGGTTACAAACTGAACTAAAATTTCTGATGAACTTCTAGTAGAAACTAGCCAATCCATGAAATGATCTAACCTCTCCAATGCTCTCTGTTGTAGGCCATTCAACAATTACTCTTACTTTCTTAGGGTCCATCTTCACTCCTTCCGTAGAAATCACAAATCAAAAATATATTAATTCTTCCTTCATGAAAATACATTTCTTGATGTTTATTAGCAATTTCTCTTCTCTCAGTCTCTGCAATACTTGTCTAAGGTGTTACAAATGTTCTTCCTTTGTCTTACTTAAAATCATAATGTCATCCAAATATACAATAACAAACTTACCCAATAATTTC
The DNA here is from genome assembly GCA_027924645.1 of Cunninghamia lanceolata. Classification (NCBI taxonomy): domain Eukaryota; kingdom Viridiplantae; phylum Streptophyta; class Pinopsida; order Cupressales; family Cupressaceae; genus Cunninghamia; species Cunninghamia lanceolata. Next base: position 10,810,650 of record BSBN01001281.1, read on the forward strand.
TTCAAGACTTCATTCATCAATCTCATGAAAGTACTAGGTGCATTTGTCAATCCAAAAGGCATCACTAACCACTCATATAATCCTTCATTTGTCTTAAAAGCAGTCTTCCATTCATCACCTTCTCTAATTTTGATCTGATGGTATCCACTCTTCAAATCTATCTTTGTGAAATATCTTGCTCCACTCAAACAATCCATGATATCATCCATCCTAGGTAAAGGAGATCTATACTTAACTATGATCTTGTTGATTGCTCTAGAGTCTGTACAGATTCTCCATTCTCCATCTTTCTTAGGTGCTAGCACTGCAAGTACTGCATAGGGACTCAAACTTTCTCTGATCAAACCTTTCCTCAATAGCTCTTGTATCTGCCTATTTAATTATTCATTCTTTTTTGGCGTCATTCTATGTACTGCTTTGTTAGGAAAACTAGCTCTAGGTATAAGATCCATGTGATGATTGATACTCTTGATTGGTGTTAATCCCTTAGGTACATTGTCTAATATGATGTCTTCATACTCTATCAGCAATTTAGTTATCTCTTCCGGTTGTGATTCTTCAATCCCCTTCTTCAATGTTTTAGGCTTCTTAGGAATCAAAGCATAACACATGTTCTCGTGTCTCAAACCATCCAAAAAATTTCTTCCATCTACCAAACAAATTCTAGCATTCCCACATACTTCATTCTTAGGATCATCTTCCAAAGGAATCAAAGTAATTCTCTTTCCATTTGATGTTATGGTGTATGTATTCTTTCTCCCATCATGTATAGCTTTTCTATCATACTGCCAAGGTCTACCCAACAAGATATGACAAACATCCATAGGCATAATATCACACAATATTTTATCATGATAAGATCCAATATGAAATTTTACCAAACATTGCTCACTCACCAGTACCTTATGATCATCCTAAATCCATGCTATCTGATAGGGCTTAGGGTGTTTCAATCTTTCCAACTTCAGCCTAGTCACCATCTCCTCTGATACTAGGTTATCTGAACTACCACTATCAATAACAACTTTACAAAACTTACCTCCTGATTTGCATCTAGTTCTGAACAAACTTTTCCTCTGCGGTGGTTCCTCAACTGCCTCTGTTTGAAATAGTGCTCTCCTCATCACAAGTGATTCTCCTTTCTCGAGTTTAGCAACTGAACTAGGTGATTCAACAGGTTCTTCTTCCACATAGGCTACTCTTCCACTGTTCTCTATTCTCTTTCTTGAACTCCCTTGATTACATTCAAATGCTCTATGTCCTTCACCTCCACACTTGAAACAAGTGCCTCTGAATGTTCTCCTATCAAATCCTCTTCCTTCTCTTCTTTATCCTTCATTCTGGTATGAATTATAATTACCTCTGTGATGAAAATTTATGTCATTGCTCCGGTAGGGATTGCTATCTCTGTCCTCCTTCTTGAATGGGTTGTCAAACTTGTTCTACTCTGGATGTGATCTGTCCCCTCCGGAAAATGTTCTACCTTTCTAAAATTTACCTCCTCTTCCTCTCTGTCTCTGATCATGCTTCTTATTCAGCTTCTCTTCAACTTTCAGGGAAAACTGATATGCTTCCTCCAAAGATGCCATCCTTACCAAGCTTAGTTCTTCTTGAATGTTCAATCTCAATCCATTGATGTATCTAGCCACTTTCTCCTTGATTGCTTCACTATGTCATGTCCTTATGATTATCTTATAAAATTCTTCAGTATACTCCTTCATAGATTTCTCCTTTTGTCTCAGGTTTTGCAATCTCTTCAACAACTTCAGCTCATAGTCAGTAGGTATGAACTGATTCTTCAATTTTGTCATCATGCTGTCCCATTTTGTAATCTTTTCTTTTCCTCTTTTGTTCCTATCCAACTAAACTTCTTTCCACGATATAGCAGCATGTCCTTTCAACTTTGTCTTTGCAAATTTCACCTTCTTCAGATCTTCAACTTCTTCATATTCGAAGTATTCTTCCATTTCATTTATCCAGTTAATCAGTTCTTCAGGATTCAAATTGCCAGTGTAATTAGGTACATAAACTCTAGGTCTGTTTCCAATCTTTAAAATAGCTCACATCATCTTTACTTGATCTGATTCTTCTTCTTCTTCATCTCCTACAGTTTCACCAATTTGTTCAACAGATTGAAATTCTTCTTCATCATTACTTTCAACATTAGGACTAGGTGTCAATCCTCTTCGTTTGTCTTCCTCGACAACATCTAATCGAATTCTCACTATTTTTATCATTTCCATCATCTCATCCATTCTACCAGCCATTGTTCCAACAATAGGGATTCTCCTCAGCGGCATCTTCCTAGGATCAAGTGCAGACTGCCTTCAGTTCGGTGATCAGGCTACAAGGTGACAATTGCCTCACAATCGGCGATCGGTTGCAACACAAGTAACCTGCCTCAATTTGGCGGTCTATCTACAACAAGATCTTATAGAATTCCTTAGCCATATTTTTCTCAATTTGCTCCCAAAGACTCAAACTTTCGCTTTGATACCACTTGGTGCAGTCACGATAGGAGGGATCACATAATGAACTGTCCAGACCGTACAACAAGAGTAAACACAACGGAAACAACTCAAAGATAGGAAACAAATGTAGATTCAGTCATTCAATATACCATGGAATTCAAATACAAATGGGCCGGCAACGTGCAGGCTTATAATTAGGGCTCACAGGCCTTATTTCAGAATATTAGAATATGTACAAGATATAACTTTGAAGCTCCTTTGCACAAAATCTAAACTATCAACTATCTCTGTCATGAACTACTTTCCTAGGCATCTATTGCATCCATATATGTTATCTCTGGTACAAAAGATTCCTCTACGTCAGCCAAGGAAGATCACAAACTCCAATGAAGTGCTATAATGTGTGTACACAGATAGGTCAGACCTAATTGTGAAGAAATCCTCTGCAAATGAATGAAATGATGTGCGGATCTCTGGGAAGGTTGGCCACGAACCAAATTTCATTGAATGATGTGTCTTTAGGCTCCACAAGTCAAGAAAATGCTCTGTAGGTCTTCTCCTTTAGTTGATTGTCTGAGACTGTCAGGATGCTCTATTCTAAGAAAATAGTTGATCTTCTGATAGTAATATCTTTCCAGTATCTTAACCAAATGCTCTGAGATTTGGATATGATGTGCTTGAATGAATATAGATGCTAAGTCCAGCTCTATAAGTTTTGAGATGCAACTGCGACAGAATGCAGACCAAGCTACTGACTGAACTACCTGAACTAAACTAGAAAATGAAAGAAAACAAACTCAAATGCAAATATTTTTTGTTGATGCAAGATTGTTCTTGGACCAGGGATGATCCTGCATCAATATATATATATATATATATATATATATATATATATATATATATGAAATTCAAACAATTAATTATAGTCTATATATATTTATTATACTATACAAATAATATTTCTCATAGATATTTTTATCCTCTAAATCACTCTCCTTATGATCATTACCTCTATGTACCTTTTGATATTAAAAGAATCATTGTCTTTTTCTTTTTCCCTATCAACTCATGCCTGCCTACACCATATAGGCCCATTCAACCAAGTATGTTTTGAAGGTTCTCATCCTATTTTAAAGGATGTTATTCAGTTTAGTGAACTCTATAAAAAAAAATGAAAGCAAATTAGAAAAAATCATTTTAGCTTTGATTTAAACTTTTTAATGTTGCTTCCTTACTAAGTATTATATTAATGTTGTTTGATCTATTTATCGTGACTAAGTCTTTCCTTAACTACTTTAATTCCACATGTTGGATAGGGTATGTTCAACAGTAGGGATAATTTTAAAAAAATTAATAAATTTAGTATATAGGACAATAATTATTAGAGTTATGGTCTAGAAGACAATTACAAAACATGCAAAGGTTACAAGTACTTATATAGTTAGTTGCTACTAGTAATATGAAACATATAAATTAGTATTTGGATCATGTTAATTATATGAGTAATGACTCTAATTTGAATAAGATACATGTTATACATGAAGTATTTTGGAGCTTTGTTGAGTTATGCAAGAAATTGCATCCTTTGGCATTAACTATGTATGCCTATACAATAAGTCTATACCTTATTAATGAAGGTAGATTTTACTGAGCAACATCTTGTGTAATATTCCAATTACAAGAAAATTTAGTGGATATCTTGACAAGCCATGTAAAATTGGTTGACGTGGTCTTGAGGATCTCCTTTTCCCTTATATTTGTCAAATTTAGGGATTTCAAAGTTAGGAGAAAGAGAGTCATCATGATTGATTGATCAAGAGGATAGAGAAAAAACTCTTCAAATTTGTAATGTTTGTGTTAAGTCCCCATTTGTAATCTTTTGACTTCATCTTTTAATTTGTGGACCATATGCTCAAGGGAGGTTCCAAGAGTTGTGGAAGATGGTAAAGGTTGTGTGATAATGTGATGACTAGGATGTGATGTCATAGGATTGATATGATATGTTGATATGTATTTTAGGTGCAATGGATAAAGGTATGGTAGATTGACATGAGGTAATGGGAAGTGAGGACAAATAACTGACTAGGGTGATGAGTGGAGAAATAGTGGGTGGAGGTGAAGTTCATGTAAAGATAATTTGTGGTCAAATTTGAGATGCGGATAGATCAGTTTGGTGGGATTGATAGATTGGTGATGATGTCATAACCTCATGATGGTATGTGGATTGTGATGAAGTGGAAGATGTAGGAATATGTTGTGGCTTGACAATTTTTGTGGAAAATGATGTGTAATGATCCAATTGATAAGTGTGAGTTGAATTACGATCATGGAAAGGTGGAGGTAAAAAGTTAGGATCACTATTGATGATATCTTTGATTTGTACCTTTTCAAGGACATCCACTTTCTCAAGGAGGCACTTATGATAAAATCCGTATTTGGTATGTTGTCAATGGAGTCTAGGTATCAAGGTGAATACTCCTCTCGTACTTCAGTCTCACTTATGTCATTATTAGGTGAAATGATTTGAATTTCCACATGAGAATCCATGGTCTTCTTGGTTTGGGATTTAGTTATGGGGGGCATAAGATGATGTGGATGAAGTTAGCTTTGGACTCTGGAAATTTGGATGTTCAACTTTTGGACCAAGATAAGGATGAGGATATGGATGAGTTATGAATGGCAAAGAGAATGATGTGGACACAAACCAAATTTGGGATCAAGTAAAGCTAGATATTTTGTGATTTCAAAAGGATGATAAGGATGAGGATTAGGAGTCCACTAACTTAGGAGTAGAGAAATTCCCAAGATAATGTATCCAAGATTAACAATGGCTATCTTGACACCCTACTTGAGGTAAACAATTTATCAAGCAAAATGCAAGCATAGAGATAAAGGATGAAAGATATAGATTTGAATCAAAGAAAACTACCATGCCCAATGATTTGAGCCACAAATTACACAACTCGAACCACAAATTTTTTTTGAAGGTGCAAAATTGACACTTTACTAGATGACACCACACACAACTTGAGCTATCACTTCCTAAATTGGGACCACATGCTGGATGTGAGGAGGGACTCATCAACATGTGTAGAGTAAGCTGAGGGAATACCATAATGTGTTGAGGGTACAACTTGACACTCCATAAAATATGTCAAGATCTTGCCTAGAGCTACGTCTTGACAATAAGAGTTCGATGACACTCCTAGGTAGGCAAATAGGAGACTTATCGAGAAGGAATATTATCAACTAGGTTTACGTATAATATCACATAGGTAGCATTACCTCCTTTAGACATATTTTATGCCATGAAACTCTCAAAATTATTTTACAATATTGGCTTAATGTACTCACTAGCCACTACTAATGTGGGCGGGATGCATTTAAAAAGCAAGTTGTTTTCTTAAACAATTGCATATTTTACCATTTAATCACATAGTAATATTTTTATGGCTATGGCCAATAGTGTACAATTAGGTGAACAAGAACATAACTAGGTCCTTGGCACAAAATTTATTGAAGAGATTAAATGAATATTGGGATGGGATATTTATTTTCCCAAACAATTAAAGATAACAATATTCCAAAAAGACACCTAAAGTTCCCAAATAAGAAAAGAGTTTACTTTATTTATTTACTATTATTAACAAGAGATGACTTAAATTATAACTTAAGCTAAGGGGGCCTAGCCACATGGTCCCCTACCAAGACATAAATCACATTTAGGTTTAATAATCCAAATTAGCAAAACTTGTGGTTCTTAATCGAATGAGCATAAAGTCTCATCCATTGAATTGAGTTTAGTATCATCCATTAGATCTAGAGAACCCAACATAAACCCTAATTTCAAAATATTTTCATAAAAGGGTCTTCTCTTGCCTTATCTCTTTTATTTTCTTGTAGGTTGAGAAGAATGTATGAGAGTTTTGGGATGCAATGCCTTCCCACCTCCATAGCCAAATGTACAGTCTTCATAAATTCTTTGCAACATGTTAATTCATTTATTTTTTTATACAAATGTAAATAAGAGTTTATATATTTTTGTTGAAGCTTATATATATATATATATATATATATATTCTTGTGATGCCAAGAAGGTGCAATCGATGCAAAAAATGCAGGTGGATGTTTTTTTTTTTAATATCATAAAATAGAAGAAAACGTTTTTTGTCAACGTGGAAGGGGCTACGGCCTCTTATGGGGTGATGGCCTCAATGGAGACCATGAACCCTATAGGCTCTATATCCCATAGGTCGTGGCCCCATGGGACCAAGCCCATAAGGGCCTCACCTCATGGCAGTAGGGTTTCATCCCTGTTGTCCCTCCAAACACAAAAAGGTGCAAGGGATTAATATTTTTAAAGAAATTATTTATTTATTATTTTACTTTTTTAATAATTGTTTTTTTGCATAAAATTTCAAATATGCATAAACAATTTAAAATACACTCAGGTAGATATATATACACGTACACACATTCACACACTTCAACATATAAAAGCAGATATCTCTTTATTTGTTTACTTTATATATATGTATACAAATTAAATAATTATATTCGTATATATGCACACACATAGTGACTATAAAAGAAAGCTTTTTAATATTTCAAAACTAGTAATATGCAAATATGAATACTTTAAGTGTTAATATCCAAATGAATAAGCAAACTAGGAGCAGAAGAAAGTATCCATTTGTTATTCAATATATGCACACACATAGTGACCATAAAAGAATGTTTTTTACTATTTCAAAACTAGTAATATGCAAATATGAATACTTTAATTGTTAATATCCAAATGAATAAGCAGAATAGGAGCATAATAAAGTATCCATTTGTTATTCAATATACACATAATGTTATGTATTTATTGTTTATTTATTTATTTATTTTAATACATTTCAAGAAAAAAATAAGGTTAAATTTCTTGTAGCACATAAATCCACTCTAGTGCCTACATGTTTTTGATTACAAGTCTCAACTTCAAATGCATGGGTTAAGTATTGGTTAACTCTATAAGGTAGATTGCTACCATAATATTTTTCAAACACTTCTATATTATATGATTAAATGTGAAGAAACCAGCCTAAAATTAGCATGAATATATGTTTCTAAGATGTTATAGAAAAATGAATAAGTGATTCAAGCTTTAACATCTAATAAACAAACATATTCATTTAATCACTACCCTATCTATTTTATTTTTCATGAAAAAATTGTAAGATCATTATTTAGAGGAAGAGTATGAGTATTTGTTTGGATTAGAAATCTAGGGTAGTCTTTTAAGATCTTATGAATGTGGTAGCCCAAAGGCATATGTACACAATAATCAAGTTAAGGACTTTGGATAAATGTTTACTAACTCCATAATGGAAAATTTAATTCATAGTATTTTTCATGCAATGGTTAACAAAAATGCACACATTTCCTTTCTATAGCAAAATGATATGAATTAAGAGATATTTTCATCTTTTTTGAACTCATAGCTCTTAACTTCATAACTAGAAATTTCCTATCTATAATGCATGCATATACATAGTCCTTAACAACTATCATGTTATAAACGTCATGATTACTTGTGACAATGGAAACTATTACAACCTTTCTTCTACTCCAACTTATTTGATCAACAAATAAATACACAACTTTACATTTCACTAATATCTTACAAAACTATACAAGCCATAGTAAATAAGAGCTCCAAACCCCATCTTCAAGACTCCATGCTAAGAAGGACTCATAGTGAGTAAGCCAATGGGAGGAGAAATACTCTCCACCTAGCCAATATGGTGTCATGAGATCGTAAGAGGTCCTACCCATCCCTCGAGCTAGGAGAACCATCTAGAACCCAACATAAGTAACAAAAGACCAAAGCTAAGATAAAACAAGCACAAGAAGATAGCAAATAATATACAATCACTTTTCAAAAATTTCTCTCAATCTCTACTCAATGCTTCAATGGGACAGTCTAGCCAATCTAACTCACATATATCTCAAAATACAAAGCACCAATTTGAGAACACAAATTTTCACCAAAATTTTCTCATCAAGAGGACCAACTTTCACACCAAATAAAATAAGACTACTCAATAAAACACTGTGCAAGAATGGTAAGAGAATGGAAGAACCTATCTCACTACATGGAATTGTAGGGATGAGCTCCTCCTTCCTTCTCCAACTCTCTTCACTTGCTTATCCAACTATCTCCAAAATCCTTCTCTTCTCAAGCTCTCCCTTATCTCCCATAATGCAAGAAAACAAAAGAAAATGAAGTCTAAAGTTCCCTTTCAACTTGCAAGAAGGAGTATATGTTCCATGTCACTCCTCTTTTTCAATGAGGAGGTGTCACATGGATTACAACTCATCTTCCCTCATCCATTCCCAAAACACAAGGAGTGGTTTGACTCCTCATGGTCTCACACATGTGTGAGACCTAGGGGAGAGGAGTGTACTTGTACACTCTTCTCCAAACATCTTCCTAGGTTTTGCTCCCACATGTGTGGGGCATTGGGATGGGGTGTGTTTGACCCACCCCTCATCCATGAACCTAGAAAGGGGAGATGTAAAGTACTGAAATTCCTCATTCATTCATAACCGAATTAAAGATAAGATTAACAATAAGTAAAGTAAAACTAACTACAATAACATCATGATGTAAAAAAGATAGAATTAACATCTAATATCCATGCAAGATTCCATTCATAAAGTTTGATATACAATCATGATACAAGTCATCTTTCTAAAGTACAATTACAGAGCTTTTTTGAAATAGAAATATACATATGTTTCAATCATGGCTTTTCAACTCATAATATATTTTGAGTTCTATGAATATATACAACTGTCAATAATATCAAGTAAATCCAATTAATCAGTCCTCAACTGCCATCAACCATCTGTCCATCTACTGAGTTGAAGGATAAGAACATGGTTCAGGTGCTTTTCCGCCCAACCATGAAGCTTTCGCTTCCCTAGTATTCCTCAAACTAAGGAATGTCCAACCCTACTTGAAGGGCCTAGCAACTTGTAAACAAGCGCAGGGTGGAATCTGGTGCGTGCCTATTAACCTATATGCATCCTAACTAGAATGCAACGTCTCATTAACATGATATGGTAGGGAAAAATAAATGCATAACTAGGCAATCAAAACCATATGTTTCAATGGTACACATGTCTGTTTCAACGTCAAAAATTACTTTGGCCAAAGTATTAACCATTTAACAGTGTGTAGGTTTTGAAAAGAAAGCCTACTTACCTGTTTTCCCCATATTCGGCACCCATCCCGGAAGGCAACTTTCCAGAATCATATAAGCACAACAGGCAAGAAAAATAAGCCATGCACTTCAAAACACAGTTTACAGAAGATAAAACTCTTTTCAAACACAATTTATGGTAAAATAAACTCATTTCATGCATGCATTAATACAAGAGTAGTTATTTCATTACAGATGATTTCAACCGTTGATTATTCACAGGTAGTTGGTTTCTATGCAAGTAACTCAGTTTGACTTATACAATTATATATGTTCATTTCGTGAATTTACTTTGTGTCTTTGTTTTTGCCAAGAGAGCACAGTGTTTTGACCACCTTAAGTAAGTGATAAGATATATCTCAACCAGTTTCTAGTCCTATAAGGGCATTTAATTATATATACATATATCTATTATTTTTCTTTAAAAAGGCAAACCTAACCTTTAGTTATAAAAATAGGCTCATATAGCTGTGTAGTCGACTATGAAAAAGAAAAAAATATTAAACCACTTGTAAGTTAATAAGCAAAGTGAATTAAATATGTATATATCTTCATCATAACAATTTCTTGATTAGTTAAATGAGCTCAATCATATATACCTACCCATTCAAGAAGACAAATTATATAAAGGCAATTATACTCACTGTGAGACCGATCTGCATAAAAAAGGTGGACCAAGAAGGATAGACAAAGGCCGATTCACATACCAATGTACAGTGGAGATCAAAGAGAGGTCGTGGCTTTGCTAATGTAGACCGAAATCGACGTTGCAGAGGGAAATTAAGAAAAGAAAATAAAAAGAGCAAATTTAACTATACAACTAATGCCAATTAAAGAGAGACTTTAGACTACAACAAGGTAGTCAGTTCAAAAGAAAGAAGTTGTTTCCAAGGAGATAAGAAAAAGAGACTTAATCAAAGGCACATCAGGCAACTTACATGCAATATACAAACTACAAGTGACTCCTCCCAGATTGATTAGTGGATGTTGATTATAGAAAAAGTAGAACAAAAAAGAAAAATAGAGGACGATAGGAATGTTTTGCAGATCAATAGAAATTTTCTAAGGCCGTTAGGTGAGAAAGAAAGTAGTTCAAAACTAAATTACAGTTCAAAGGTGGCACTGTCCTAGTCTCCCAATAAGCCAAAAATGGCGATAAACGAGCTGCCCAAACCTTCGAGACCGCCTCCAACATTATGATGCCGATAAAAAAATATGAAGAGGTCGATTTTAATTTTGAGAAGAGGCCGGATATAACAAAGTCATAGGGTCATCAAAGAAAAGAGACCAATCCAAGAAAATTGTAAATAGATCAAAATCTAACATGCAGAGGTTGATAGACGTGGAAAGAAGATCAAAACAATCGCTGGGTGCTGCCACAATAGTGGGTTACACTTTTTGAGACATCCTGATTTTTTTTGAAATCACATATTTTTAAAAAATATAATGATTTAAGCCTTGAAAGGTTCCATTTAAAGGATTTTAATTGAAGAGGGTTTGACCAAACCCCCTTAGATTCAAACCCCCTTGGATAGAACCCCGCTAGTTTTAAACCATACCTATAATGGAGTCTCCTCTACACCTATCAAAATGCTGATAAAAAACCACTTCTGATTTACCTTTGGGGGGATCAAATGAATGCATTTAAAATTTGTGTTTTTTAAGTATGTAGTCCTTATTATAAGCTTCCCAAAAAGTATAATATTAAATATATTTAATTTGACTATTATATTCATTTTTTATTTCTTGTGAATCTAGGTTTTTCACCGAACATCAAGTTCTCTATTCTACACACATGGAAAAGTAGTAAATTAGTGAAAAAAAATTCTGCAAAATATCTATGCCCTAGGTATTGATGTCCTAGTTTCAACAAAAAAAATTGAATTTTGATACATACAGAAAAGTTATGTTTTACGGAATACACCTATGTCTAAATTATAATTGGTTTGACTTCAAAACTTAATTAAAAAAAATATTCAACAAAACATTATGAAACCAAATGCATGCCCTATATATCAGTGTTACCAATCTAAATTCAAAAGAATCAGAATTTTATCCTTTGTAGAAAAAAAGTTATATGCTACGGAATACACATCACTTTAAAAAAATGTTGTTTACTATTAAAAACTAGTTATCAAAGGAGATGCAAAAAATTTTACAATTTAACTTCAATTTTTTTTAAAGTATATATATTTAGAATCTACAAACAAAATCTCACAAATCACTAGTTTGCATCATCTTCAAATTCCTAACGGTTTAGTGGCTATAGGTGTCAGAAAGTGAAGATTTAGTACAAAATGTTTATTTCTTCGCCGAGGCCGAAAAGAAAACAGTCCACTTGAAGTTACAGTGATAATCTAATAGAAAACAACAAATCAAAAGAAATAAGGTAAACCTGCATTAAATTTAAATACACGCTATTGAAATTTGGATATGTAAATCCTATGTCTGTTCGATCCCAAAGTCTACCGATTATTATGAGTGGAAGAGACTATATTGGTATAGCAAAGATAGGTTCGGGTAAGAAAACAAAAAATAGAGCTCAAAACAAAGGAATGAGGCCGTCGTGCTAAATGAACAAGCCATTTAACTCTGGTTAAGGTCGATTGAAAACAACAGATCTGATTGAGTTGAAAAAGTTGTCTCCTTGCTCAAGCGTTTAAAGTTTATAAAAGTTGACGTTTAGATAGCAAAGGCAATTTTAAGACGGTTTTTAAATATAAAACAGAGTCCCACCTAAAATGGCCGACGTGCTTGAAGGCCAAACTACATCATGGAGGCCATTCTTAATATCACTGACTAGTGGTCGTCTAGGAATAGGTGTATGATGTTTTTAAGTAATTTAGAGGCTGAATCAAAACACAGGGAATAAAACATGGATAGATCTCAACAAAGGTTAACACTTATGGAAAAACTCTAGAGAGACAAGTCGATCCAAATTGTTGATGTTAACGTTCTCTTAGGCTAAACATGTTGATCCCAACGGTGATAAGAGTCAATGGAAATTATAAAAGAAACTATATCAACAAGGAGCCAAAAATAAGTTATCAATGAGGTCGTTTCAAAATTTCACCAGTAGAAAAAGAAGTGTAAAATGTGCCAATTTATTGGCACAACTGGCTTCACAAATAACATTAAAGTAGGTATTTTTAAACTGTTGCAATCGATGAATAAATTGCTAGATAAGGAGATAGTAAGTCATAGATGATCATGGCTATAGAAAAGAAAATAAATCATAGAAGGAAACATGTAAATTCTAGTGCCGATATCGAAATTCCGTGGTCAGTACCTCTAGCCATATATAGACAAATCCTTTCTCTTTCTTCTATCTTTAGCTGCCTGCTCTTGCCTTTCTATGTGTCTTACCTCCTTTCCTTTGTTCTCTGTTGCCTACTAACTTTCCTCTTTGTGTCCTTTTGCAATCTCATTTTCTTCATTCTTGCTTTGTTTTTATTTTTACTCAAAAACCTAAATTTCTCCTATTTGGCATCCCCTACAAGCAATTCTTCTTTTTGTTTAAACTCCCGCTCTCTTCTTTTTTTAAGTGGAGCACTTAGTTTTTCCTTTATTTTGGCCTTGATTACTTTTCATGCATTCTGCATGCATAAGTCCCTTCATTAAAAAGTTTAAGTCTTATTTCATATACTATAGTGTTTATTTTTTATAATTTAATAAAGCTTTATCTCCTCCATAAAAGCTACGCTATCTCTTAGAGAGTATATATATATATATATAACTTTATTACTTTTAAATTTAACAAAAGTCATTTACTATTTTTTTTAACTTATTCACATGTATTTATTTAAAAAGAACTATAATATTATTTCTCACTCATGTGAAAGTATAATATACTTATAAGATTGAATAATCTCACAAATACTATTTTATATAAACGTATTTAATTATAAGAAATTATTAAATTTCTCAATTATATATATATATATATATATATATATATATATATATATATATATATATATATATATATATATATATATATATATGTATGGATGGTTTATAAATATGTATTTTATTCTTTTATAAATTGACATTATAAGATTTATTTATTTTTAAAAATTTCAACAATACTATTTAATAAAAAGAATTATTTAAAATCAAATAGGCACTTTATTTTTTTCATATAAATTAATACTCTTTATTTATATTTATTAAAGAGAGACACAAAAGTAATTAACCATTAATATATTTATAGGTATAGATATTTTTAATTTTTGAATTATTATTAATACCATTTATTTATATAGTTCTGTATAACAAAACTAACATAATAATTTATCATGAAATAGACATTAAAACAGGGATAGAGGCATATGCAAGAGGACAACAAAATCAAACAAAAATGTTAAACATCATTCAACAAAACCAGAAATATGATTCTATGTGAGTGTGTGAAAGGGCACCAGATAGAACCCAACCGACTATTGACAAATGGCTAGATCCCCTCTACCTAAGACATATTCTTGCCTTCGACAAACCTGCAGTCAATCTTGTTGTGCCTTGCACACATGCCCCATTTTACCAAATGGAGACCCCCTCTTTCGCTTTAGCTTGGAGTCTCAACCTTTGTTACTTATGATGATGAGAAGGTGAATTTGTGCTTAGAGTGCATGATGTGTTCCATATTTGAGTATTTTGCATTTTTGAAGTGATTTGATGTGGTGCATGATTGATTTAGAAGTGTCTTGAGTGGTCTTGTGCTTGAAAGATAGCCATTTGTTGCCTTTTGCGCTAAAATTGGGTGTTACTGCATTTTGTTCCAAAATCCCATGTCACTGGATATTGCCCTTGAAATTGCTATTGCAGGATGTGTCATGTTGAAATTCCTAGTTTCCAGGTCTTAGAGTTGCAAAATCATGTCAAATTCCACAAGATTTCACTAAGGGGTTCATATACTTTCATCCTGTCACATGGTCCTGAAGCCCTGATTTGGCTAAGTCTAAAACCCTGAAAATCCTGAAAAATGGCTAAGTCTGAAATCTGGTGGAACCTCAAAATTCTAGAATTTGCATATGAAATCCTATGGATTTGGAACCTATCTCAAACATCCTGAAAGTATATTTAAAAATATTTAAAATATAACTTAAATATATTTTTAAATATACTTTCAACTTGGGAAGTTCAAATTTTGGCGCTAAAAACAACCTCTACTGCACTATGTGCTAAAAATGCCTCCTACTAACCTCTACACTAAAATCATGCCTGATCGACTTCCCTCCAAGCTACCACTAAGTCAGTCGGACCAAAAATCCCTGCTGAGATAATTTCGAAGAAAAGCACTAAAACGGGCTTCAACGGACTTGCGCTAATATTTGCCTTCACTGCACTTGGTCAGTAGACAAAGAAATCCGCACTAGTCAGTTGCATTGAAAATCCCCTCCAACTGAGCCTTTTATGTTTTGCGCTAAAATTGGTGGCTACTGCCTAGAGCTTAAAAGGGGTCCTACGGACTTGCACAAGATTTGCCTCCGATTAACTTTAAAACTGTGATAGGTTAGTCAGACCCAAAAGTAGCACTAAAACATTTTGTGCCAAAAATAGACCTCTCCAACTTTGCACTAAAATCACTTCTGACTGACTTTTAGTCAGTGACCTCAAAAATCAACGCTAAAGTTAGTGACTCCCAGAATCAGCGCTTTTTGGCATTTTGGCCTAAACATTGAGTTTTTAAGGTGTAACTTGGATTTTCTTGATGGATATGGATTGCACAACTATTTATCACATCATAATGAACATTTTACCAAGTTTGTGTTAATTTTGGGCATGGTTTACGACAATTAATGCCACTGCACATGAAAAGTCCGTGACCCCCAAAAATCCCTTTTTTTTGCAAAAAAATCTATAAAAATACAAAATAAAAGTCGCCAAATGGATCCCAATGGCTGAAAAAACCTCCCAAATCATCATATTGACCAAAGGGGTACTTGAAAATGGTAAAAAATGCAGAAAATCATGTGAAAATCACTAGATTGAAGAGGTTGTTCATAGAGAAAGTGACATTGACAATAAGCTGTCCTAGACTAATCTGTGACTACAAATGGACATATCTTGATCCAAATTGATGGAAAATGATTGTTTACGATGAAATTGATGTGCCTTGTTGATTACAGGTCTTGGAGGACATAGGACCTTGTTGGAGCCATCTTGGAAGGATGAATACACAGAGATACCCTGCTAACCCAGAACTACAAAATTGACATTCTATCAACCAAATTGTTCTTGCACATGCAAAAGGAAGTCAATATGATTTCCAAGATGATGGAGATGAGCTACAGGAGCTAAAGACATAAAAGATCAAGTCTACTTCATCGTTGTTCTTGTAGATCCAGTCCAATGTCCAATACATGCATATAGATGTTCCAGCAGTCTAGGCATCAAGAATCAGTCTAGCAAGCACCTAGTTGGATATACCTTCACTAAAATGTGCCACATACCCTTCTTGATCCAGTCAACACTTGGAATCTCGTGAATCCACATCAGCTCAAGTTTTCAAGTGTCATGTGACTCTATGTTGGCTTTGTTAGGCCTTTAAAATTGACTTTTCATCACATACAACCAAATGGGTATCCATTTTGTCCAGATTCAATGTAATTGCAAGCTGTATTTTGTCTTTTTCCTAAAGAAAAAAAATAAATCCGAAAATGCAACAAACTGATGTATCTCATTAAATGCCATGTAATCTGGACCCTTGGTGTCGAGTTAATCTCCACCGTCCATTGAAAAATTCGGTATGGTGGCTTGCCTATAAAAGGGCCATCATTTTCTCTCATTGTAAGTAAGATTTGATAATGAATTGTTAAGACTCTGCCAAATTATAATCACTACAAAGCAAGTTTTGCAGGTTGCTAGGAATTTGTGTTCTTGTGTTATCCTCTTTAGTTTTCATGGTTCATATCAATCTAAATTTAATTAGTTGTTCTTTTGCAATGATGGGTAAATAGTAAGATATCTGATGAATGCTTTGGTCCATACTATTAGTGCTTGATGATTGTAAGTTGTTGTGTATAGTTAGCCTAGGCCTTGTCATCAAATGTAGTTTGGTTGCATTCCACTAGTTAAGTTGCGCCATTATCTGGGTGTTTAATGAGTGAATGCAATTTGAAAATCATAAGGATCCTTTGAAGATTGCATCATTTCTTGCAACATTGTGGGTTTCCCATCCTGGTGAAACAAGGAATGATTTATTAAAAGTATTTGTCTATCTGCAACATTTTACCCTATTGTGTCTATCACTTAGGATCTCTTATCCCTTCTCTCTCCCTTTCTTTTTGCATTTTCTTTACATCAAATTTGTTAGTTTTAGGGTTTGTGCAACATTTCATTGCCCATCTGCTAAAATTTTAGATTTCACAGTTTGAACCACCTAGGGTTTTTGCATGTACATTGTTGCCATCTTTCATAAACCCTGCATTTCATGTAAGACAGGGCCCTTGTTGGTACAGCTGGTACATACCACAAAGTCATTCCAAGAAAGCTAAGACCTAGCTATATTATCCTTGGGGCAGTCTTATCTTGGATAGGATACCTTTTTCAAGAGAGGTGTGATACCAGAAATCATACCTGCATTGTTGTGTGCTAAAAACACCAACAAATTCCACTCATTTCCCACTATCAATAGGTTAGTTCCAAAAAATATAGCCGAAGCGACATTAGAACTGATAGTCATCATCCTATTGACTAAAAATCAAATATCATCAATTAGAGTCCAACAGTTCTCAATGTATTTAACCAAATTACTTAATCCCAAAGTCTGAGATGTGGCATCCTTCCCACTTGGAAGAGACATCATCTCGATGTCTTATTACATCATATAAAATTAACAAGTATTTTTCTAGTATTACACATGCATCAAAATGTATCATCAAATCAAATGAAGTATCTTTATTAATACTCCTTACATCCTTCCATGTGGAACTATCCACAAAACTATTGGTCCTAACTCAATCCTATATAGAACAACATTTTTAATTTGCTTTTAACATTGCATCTATTAAATAAATCCATGTATATAATCAATCAATCAATTCACATGGCACAACTACCAATTCAATGTCTAATCCATCACAAGGTACAACTATCACTCAATTACATTCATTCTAGCACAAAAATAATAATCACATCTTTAATGCACACCTAAGGAGGCATTAATCAATCTATCAAAGACATAAACAAACATGAATCAATTATCACAATGCACGATCAATCTTCTTGTAACACAATATTGTTGTTTGGCATCTTTGTTGCCTTGTCATTGATGTCAAAAAGGTTGGCAAAATGGTGCATCATGCCTTGTTCATAACAATCAAGTTGATCTTCATATAATCAGTAAGTTGATCATCATGCAATCAGTGAGTTGATTTTCATGCATTCAGTGTAGCTGGTCTTCATGCAATCTATCCTCATAATATCCTCAAGTGATAACAAGGTCTTAATTGATGAGTTTGCGTGAAGGTTGTTTTGTGGCACTTGACTATGCTATAATGGTTGAAACATTTTCTATAATGTGAACAGGGAGCTATAGTTTGCAATGTGAATAGAGGGCTTTCTTGTATCAGTTTGCTTTAGTGGTATTTTGTCATTCTCTATATCAAGAGACAAAAACAATGTCATGTGACTTCAAGTCTTATGCAGTTAGTTTGGAGTTTTCATAAAGGTTCATAAGTCAAATGCAAGTGCATTAGATCAAATGCAGATACAGGTTTATCTTGCACATGTTAGAAGTCAAATGGTCAAGGTTTATT
This sequence comes from Cunninghamia lanceolata, assembly GCA_027924645.1. Lineage (NCBI taxonomy): Eukaryota > Viridiplantae > Streptophyta > Pinopsida > Cupressales > Cupressaceae > Cunninghamia > Cunninghamia lanceolata. The sequence continues at coordinate 10,829,133 of BSBN01001281.1, forward strand.
TTTGCAGATGTCTTCTAATTCTCAGAAACCCTAACTCATTTCATGCTTTAAAGTTCTTTGAAACCTAAGTTACCCTAGCCCATCACATAAAATGCACTTTATGTTTTAAAATGAAAGTGACTTGGGGTGGCGGGTTTGCCACTTATAAGTTACCGCTTGGAGGGTTTTAGAATGTTGTGGTGACCAGCCCTGTCACCTAGTAAACCGGCAATTGCAAGTTTGTTTTTAAACATATGCAAAGATTTAAAGGTAACCACCAATCTCGATGGCGGGAAATTAAGATCAACGACTCATATTTGAAGTCGGTTTAAATTCCAATGATCCTGTTTCTTGATTAACTTTGACGGGCTCACTGTTTAAAAGGCTAAAAAGCCTTCCTTTTAGCTTTCTAATCTGTGTGTCCGAATACATGCAGATAAGGTTAGTGATTGAAAATTGCTATTCTGATAATGAGATAGCATTTATGCTATATTAAGGATGTATTTCTATCATTGCAATGAAGTTTTTTTTGCAATAAGAAAACATGTTATGGATTATTTTGAAGCAAGTTTATGAAGGCAATAAGTCTATTTAAGATAGAGGTAGAGATGAAGCAAGTTGTAGAGATTTGTTTGAAAGCAGAGATGAAAAGCTTGTATTTTTGCAGTGATAGTTGGTCTTCTCAGATTGCAGATAGTCCATTGATGTTTGAGATATGAAAGTGTGTTGAAGACTATATGTCAATCAGGAGCATATGCCAAAGTGATTGATTTTTGCAGAGATGATTTGTTTTCAGAGGTGAATTTTTTTGTAGAGGGTAATTAATTGTTGCAGGTATTAAATACATCAAATTGCAGAGGATATTGTATTGAAGACATTGAATAATTTGTGTAAAGTTGAAGGAGATATAAATAATGGTTTTTGAAAATGAAATATGGTTCTTCTTGTTTTTGTGTGTTTGAGATGAACTAATAAAGTGTGTGTAGTGTTTTTGTGAGGAGAAAAATATCAGGTTGCAGAGGAGATATTTATGTCAGTTTGTAGAGAAGAAGGATATTAAATTGAAGAGAAGGAATATCAAATTGCAAAGAAGAAATGAAGAGGATCTTTGAACAAAGATGAAGAAGTTGATTTGCAGAGAAAGGATAAAGTTTTGAAGACCAGGTTGATCAAATTTTGGAGATGATGCATATTGCTAACAAAGTGTTGATGATGTAATGATGTCAAGTGAAGATTTTATTCCATTGGTTTGCAGAGAAATATACATTTGTTGAAAGAAGTTGAACAGGAGAAATAAGATGTTGAGATAAATTGAAATAGGGAAATCCCCTGATTTATTTTTTTGTTCATTGTTCTTTTGGTGATGAAAGTCAGTGAGACATGTGGTGAAATCCAATAAGCCAGTGAGGCAAATTGTATATTGTCAGTGAGACAACTATTGTTGTATGGTCAGTGAGACCTTTGTATAACCAGTGAGGTTTGATTAAGCCAGTGAGGCAATTTTGGAGTGGTTTTTCTACCCCTGGAGGGTTTTCCACTCGTGTAAATCTTGTGTCATGATTCATATTGATCTTCTCTGTCTGTATGGTTTACTCATGAGGTGGTGTTTATATCTTCCTTTATTAGTAGTCTTATGCATATGTGTTTAACAATGTCTTCCTCCTCCTTTGTCTTGTAAATTAAAATTTGCAAAAAGTTTAGAGGTTTTTACAACACTGATTCACCCCCCCTCTCAGTGTTGTCCTAGACTCCAACAAATATAATATCAAAATATTAGTCCTCTAATCATCCATTGGTTGAGACCTCCAACAATGAGACAAAACTCCAAAGGTGCACCAACTAGGTCATAACCAACCATTGTGCAAACAACTCTTCTAAGATTGCTCCACTCCCTCCTTCAACTACTACTACAAAGAAAAGAGGCTCTAACCAAAGGCACAACAAACTATAAGCAAGTCAAGTCCGCAAAAACTCAAGAGCACAACTATGCTAGGATAACACCACAAACTATCTGCTAAGTCTAAGGAAACTCACAAGGCTATCATGCCATTCTTAAACAAAAGATTACTCTCTCGAAATTTCTTCCTTAAGCACTACCGCAACAAAAGGACTCCATGTTCATGAAACTTTAACTCAAAAAAAAAGAGTTATAGGCATCACTATCACACTTTTATCTTGATCAAAATCATGCCTCAACTCTAGACATGGTTTCCCCACATGAGTTACTTCCTCATCTTTCACTCCTAAAGAGAGGTTTCTCTACCACTCAAAACTCTATACTACCAAAACTAGGATCATCCAATAGGTTTTATAGGAAAGGATCTTACCACTTCCTTTAATAACATAAGTCTTTCCATCAAGCTAAGATCAGCAATCTATTACTACTAGGAACACATCTACAACTTGCCAACTAGGTGTAAAACTACTCACAATGAGAAGACAACTATAATGCCATATATATACATTACATGCTTAAGCATTAACTAGGGTTCTATCTCACCCTACGCTATGTCAAACCATCAAAGTAGTTATGGGCTCTCAAACAAAAAACACACTAACACAACACTCTCCAAAAGCAAGATTCAATCTAATAAGCTCTCTACATATCTCGTACATATGAACAACATTTAATTTCACACAAAAATTCAACTCACATCAAGTGATCCATAGAGACACAAAAATTCATTTCATAACTTCCTCAATACTTCAAACAATGTTTAATACATCTAACAGTAATTATTGAATTCAATTTACTAAAAATTCTTAGTGACACACATACTACTAAGTAGTATATTCTTCGCATCCTACTCCATTACACAACCTATCAAAGGCCCATCATGGACATGATAGAAAACATAACATGATACATGACCAACAGTTTAAAACACTCAAGCATAGCCATCATTAATAGATATATAAATAAATTCTGAAGAAAAGAAAATTTCAATTCCAACAGTAAGGCATAAAATGTGTGCAATTCAACAGTAAATCCAACATGACCATCAAGGTCACAAGATAAGTAAATATCAAATTTTGATGGCTATACTTTTCATAAATAAGAATAAAATTTCAATGTTGGTCCTTACAACGTTAAGAGAAATTTCCAAAGTCAAATGAATAAATATCAAAATTCAAAAAGTCAAATGAATAATATCAAGTAAATCCAATTAATTAGTCCTCGACCGCCATCGACCGTCTGGCCATCTATTGAGTCGAAGGACAAGAACATGGTTCAGGTGCTTTTCCGCCCAATCACAAAGCTTGTGCTTCCCTAATATTCCTCAAACTAAGGAATACCCAACCCTGCTTGAAGGGCCTAGCAACCTGTAAACAAGTGTAGGGTGGAATTTGGTGAATGCCTATTAACCTACATGCATCCTAACTAGAATGCAACATCTCATTAACATGATATGGTAGGGAAAAATAAATGCATAACTAGGCACTCAAAACCATCTGTTTCAATGGTACACATGTCTGTTTCAATGTCAAAAATTACTTTGGCCAAAGTATTAACCATTTAATGGCGTGTAGGTTTTAAAAAGAAACCCTACTTCCCTATTTTCCCCATATTCAGCACCCATCCCGGAAGGCAACTTTCCAAAAGTATATAAGCACAGCAGACAAGAAAAATAAGCCATGCACTTCAAAACACAATTTATGGTAAAGTAAACTCATTTCACACATGCATTAATACAAGAGTAGTTATTTCATTACAGATGATTTCAACTGTTGATTATTCACATGTAGTTGGTTTCTATGCAAGTAACTTAGTTTGATTTATGCAATTATATTTGTTCATTTCATGAATTTACTTCGTGTCTTTGTTGCTGCAAAGAGAGCACAGTGTTTTGACCGCCTTAAGTAAGTGATAAGATGTAATGCCCCTCGCTTTTGGCTTGTGATAGATGTTATTTTCATAATTCCTATGATAGTTCTCGTATAGTTGATAGTCTTATACTGCATATTTACAGTTTCGAGACATTTGGACTAGTATGTTATGGTTTATGTTCTCCTTGATCTTGATGGACATATTTGATGATTATAGACTAATGTTATTTTGAATTTAAAGTGTTATTCGAGCATGATTATGATGCATTACTGGTAATGGATGTAGTTATTTAATGATGTATTTACATGAACGGAACAGTGTCGCATTACTCATGTCCGAGTACCCTGCTACGCTGCGACTTTCGTTCATTATGTTTATGATTACATGTTTATATATATATGTACAACCTTGTTGTTTGTTGCAGGATGTAGGTACTAGGCATCGACTCCACCTGAACTACCAGGTCTGAGTGTGCCTTAGCTGATGGAGTTGTTGATTGGGGTTAGCATAAGGTTCCCTACTCAGTCAACATCCTCAAAGAGGATGAGTTTTCAGTATTGTATCCTATCATCACCATCAGTTGGACTATTCGTCGTTATTTTGTCATCATGTCCTGTGGCTTTACATGGGGTTAGGTATCATCTTGTAAGTTGGGTTTATCCAATTTAAGTGTTGATTTAAGCTTGGTTAGTACTCCATTATAAATAAGGTTAACATTAAGCTAAAGTTAAATAAATATTTGCTAGGGAAATCAGGTGTTGTTTATTAATTATAAATGATTTAATTGTTTGATAATTGGTAAAATTATCATGAAATAGTAAGTAAATAAATAAATGTGATAAATGATTAAAGGAAATAATAAATTACAAGTTGTAAGCGGATTAAATTAAAAAGAAAACAAAATACATAAGTAAAATGAATAAACAATTATAATTTTGATAAAATAAATTGATAGTAATAAAGATAATATTCTAAGGTTAAAAATTTTTAGGGTTGTCGCTTTATACCATGTATTCAGGATTTGGGGATATGCAAATTAATGCCGGGTGTCGTCACTTGCAAATTGGAGGATTTTGGAGTCTTTCGATATAGTTAATTTTGAATCCCACGAGAGAATGGGTTATTGGGATAAGAGACGGATGTTTCTGCATTTACTCAAGGAGTTCAACCCTTGTTTTGAGAAAGTAGGTTGTTGGGAAGAGAGGATGTCTCCTGCATTTATCCGAGGAGTTGAGTCCTGGTTTGGGAAAAAAAAAAAAAGAATTTCTGGAAGAGAAGGGAAGAGGATTAATTAGGAGGCTGGAGCTACTGGATGGGATTTGAGAGTAACATCTGCCTTTTGATAATCAAGTGTTCAGATCCAGGTTTCATTCATTTCTAAGTTTTATCTCTGTTTCTTTGAAGTCTTTTCAATAAATCTGTCAATGCATTTGTTGCTGCACGAATTCTCCTAGTCTTATGTATTGGCCATCGATGCATCCTGTTAATAGATTTAGGCAGTCTTATTATAGTAACAATTTATACTCATCAAATCCATTTGTGTATATCTTGTAAACAATTTGTCTTATGATCCAGATCTGGTCTTGAGGTGATTTGTTAAACCGTTCTCAGATCTAGAATTTACACCATACAAATGCACTGGCTAAAACAATTTTATTCCATTTTGTGCATATCATGTAATTATTAAATCCTTGAGATGACTTCTCTTTGGAGCACCCGTTATCAATGCATATCCTGCTTATTAGTTTTGCTTAATTCTTCTATCTTCATCAATATTTTAACCTTTTATACCTTGCCATACCACCCAATTCTGCATCAGTGCTTGAAAGAGGTTTAGAGTATGTGCAACAATTTTAGGATCAAAATCAAAGAAAAACAGAAAAAACTGTGTACTATAATTTCTCCTAAGCCTTTATTCATATGTGATCTACAAACACAAGAAAGCACATCCATACAACCAGCATAGATTTAACAGGGTTCTCAATGATAAAATTTTAGTGTGTCTTCAAGGTCGCCAGTGCGGGCAAGAGAGTTAATTAGGAATACAAATGATCCTCTGTAGACGCAATGCAATCTGGGTTACAAATGTGATTAAAGTATATAGAGCCCTCAACCTCTAACTTTCAGGGCCTGCGTGCCATTAAACCTGCCAATCATCTTGCTGGAAAGTTGTCAAAGTTTCTCTCACCCTAGTTTTCTTCCCGTAATTGTTTATAGCTATCACCACATATCAGGCTCGAAAGTTTATGGTTGTAGTAAAAACACTTAGTACTATAAGTTGATTTAACAACTTTATTTGAGAACTCTTCAAACTGCCTTCCTCATAATTTGCTTGTTTGACAGACAATGATATGTTCAATTTAAAAGATTGCTTACATTATGGCGTGCACAGCTAAGGTTGACATTAAGAACGATCGTTGTTGCTGGAAGATTTTAAAGCCTTCTTATCAAATCCATTTGTGTACATATCCTGCAATTATTGCATATTGTGTGACAGTATCTCATTGAGGCATTCAACCAGATACCTTTGCTGCCCATCAAAGCTTTTCCAATCACTTTTATTTGAAAGTTTCTAAATCCTTTTCAACAAATCCATTTTGTGTGTATCCAGAAGTCATTTGAATCCATGCGATGATGTCTTTTGAGGCGTCCTAACCACAGTCGCATGCCTTACCTACACTTCTCCATTTTGCGCACATGTCTACCAGAGCATTTCCACTATAATATCTGACAAAATGCCGGCCAAAGGTTTTAGCGTCTGACTTTACACCTGCAATTTGCATTTGCTCTAAAGTTTCTAAAGTCGTTTCACCAAATCCATTGCATACATATCTTGCACCTCATTGCATTCTAGGAGATTACACCCCTTTGAGGAGTTCTGTCTGATTTCATTCCTCAACTGCCCTCTCTACATAATACTTTGAGATTGAGATGAGTAGTGGATGCCAATGGCATTTTAGGGTTAGGTTTGGTTGCTCAGGTAAATTCCCACCACTAATATGGTTGGTCAGGTAATGTTACTAAATATTTGTTTGAATGAGATCAGTATTTAGGTAAGTTTATGTATGCGTCTAGATACTTTTAATTAAGGATTAGTTAATGTATGTTATTCAAATATTGGTTAGCTAGCTGTTGGTACTAGCTTTAGAGAGGTTAGGTTAATGTCTATCATTTTTGGAATTAAAATGTATGTGTCTTAGAAATTCCCGTAAAAATTGTTTCCAAGATAGTTATTTTCATTTGGTTAGGCTTGTGGTTTGAGGTTGTGGTGAAATAGTCTATTGTAATAGGGTTAGAAATAATTGTAGTTGTTTTATTATGAATTGTAGTTATTAAAATATAGATGACAATCTATGCATATAGGAAATAAATTTGTATTTGCAAGACATTTTATAATAATATTGTTGTCACTTTATTAGAAATTGTAGTTGGTGGAATGTTATTGGGATATCAATGTAGTAGGCAATGTTTATATGTTTATAGCAAAAGATGTAAATAGTTATAGTTGTTCTTTTTACTTTTAAGATAAATATGTTATAACGAGGTTTAGGGTTTTTTTTTATATGGTTATAAAATAAATAGGAATCCTCAAGTTATCCGCAAGTGTTGAATTTAAATTACATTGTAATTATTTAATTAATTTGATTTATTAAATGACAAATAGTGGTTACCTTAGTTATGTTAGTGAGATATAAATATAGTTGTATCTTTAAAATTTAATTAAATAATTGTTCTAATAAATATTTACATGTAGTTATTTTAATGTAATTGTAGATTTATTCTTAACGAGAATACAATCGATGATAAACTATGTCTTAATATTAATATACTAAGCTTTCTTTGCAAATTAAATATAGAATAATGTTATTATTAACTTTAGGGTTGGGATTTAAATTACAAGTAGATATTTACCCAATTTACATTATAAGTATTATAGTTTTATAGCTATACATTTCGATAGGTAATTATATCTCTACCCTCGTATTTTAATTAAATCTAAGACAATATTAAGAAGGCCTCAAACTGGATAACAAAGTTTATGCTAGAGAAATTAAATAATCTTTTACAATAAGAAGAAGTATATTTATATTGTGTTGTCTTTTAGAATGTAACTGAATACATATATATATATATATATATATATATATATATATATATATATATATATATATATATATATATATATGTATGTATGTATATATATATGTATGTATATGTATATATATATGTATGTATATGTATATATATATGTATGTATATGTATATATATGTATGTGTATATATATATGTATGTATATATATATATATCTGTATATATATATATGTATATATATATCTGTATATATATATGTATATACACATATATATATACACATATATATGTGTGTGTATATATATATATAGCCAATAATCTTATATAATCTGTTGAGTTATTCCAAATTAAAAACGAATTACAAGTTATGTGTGAATTTGATAATGTTAAAATTATTTAATTGACATTGTTAATTGAAACCTAATATAGTCAATTAGTGTTTAAAATAAACATAAATTATTGTTTTAAAATGGCTCCTTGTTGAGTACAATTTGCTTACATAACAAGGTTATGAAACTTGATTTGTGGAAAGTGAATTAGATATGTCATCATGGTCCCTATGTTATTACATCTACCTGAGTGGTTAGTTCCAGAGGCATAGGTTATAACATTTATCCTCATGTACATGGTATGTTGAGAATGCCTCATGGTGTGATAATTAAGTCCTTCATGGATGTTGCAATTATTTGTTTTGAGTATGTTATAAGATATCGTGTTGGTTAAGACCATGGGGACACATTGTCATCTGTAAAGAAGCAATTTCTCATGTGTAACTTCATTTGGAAGCCATGGATAATGTATTGAGAGTATGTCCTTGTGATTATGCCATAGTTTGCAAGAGGGTTAATGCCTTGCAATGTGTATGCAAAGTTTATTGTTATGATGATTTGTGCATAGCTTGATGGATGGGGTTTCCTAGGTGCAGATAGGAGGAGTGGCTTCCAATGTGGGGCCGGCACCCAAAGTGGCCGCCAGGGTAACCCATTGGAAGTGTGTAATCAAGTGATAACCTAATAATAAATCTAGGGGTTGGGCAGTTTTCACACTAACAAGATAATTAGATTCCTCACTTATGCCTGTAGTGCTAGTTCAGACTAAGGATGAGATGAGAAGTGTAGTGCCCCTCCGTTTCCACCTTGGATGTGTAGGTGAACTGATCAAGGCGCATGAATGTGAAGGTAAAATGACGGGAATAATTAAGGTAAGGTAAGGTAAACAACATTCAATTTCATGCACCTAAATGTTCAATGTATAGTTCTGTTCAAATAATGAGGTAGATTTGACTTGGTTATGATTATGTGTTACCTAATCTAGATTGATTTGATGTGGAAAGGATGATGTCGCATCACTCGCTTGCGAGTGCCCTCTGATGTTGTGATTCCTTTTTCACCTAGTGTCAGCTTATATGCATCTATACATGCTTGACTGTGTCATTGGTTGTAGGATGCAGGTATCGGGCATCGACTCCACCTAAATTAATAGGTCTGAGCGTGCCCTAAACCCAATGGATAAGTTGTTCCAGAGATAACTTAAGGTCCCTCATCCCAAGTTATCATCCTCGATGAGGATGCATGTTATGTTCAATTCAACCTGTCAGTTTTGTCATGGTTAGGCAGTGTTGGTTGAAGCCTTGCTTTTCAAGCCGGGTTAGTGGTCAGGTAATTGATTGACATTTGACTTCGTTTAATTGAGTTGTTGGTCAAGTGTGTTTTGGCTCTGGCTATGATCAAGGTCGATGTCGCATTCGAGATCTTTCTTGCTCAGTGGGTTAATTATGTATGCCTAGTTTTCGTTGTGGCAAAATAGAAATTATAATAGTATATAGTATACTATCATTTAACCCAATATAATATTTAATGTGATTATATCATATTATTATTATTATTATTATTATTATTATTATTATTATTATGATTTAATAAGTTATTTACGAATTAATAAATATAATAGATTAATATTAATGTGTATGAAATGTTAAATTAATAATAATTAATATTCTAGTTTGTGTAAATGTGGGGGTAAATAAATTGCCCGTTTACGTGAATAAATTAGAATGGGTAATTATTTTTATAACTATGGCTTAATAAATTTAATATTTTGTAATTAGTGGGAGTTGGTTGTTTTTCCCGTACCTTGTCTCCTCCCGAAATATTTTGGTTGGGGAGGTATAAAGTTTGGTTTTCGATTTCTGTTTGAAGAGAAAAGGCGGAAGAGGAAATGAACAGAGGATTGCGCGACGAAAAGAGAAGGAAAGAGCCTGGTATTTCTCTTTTGCTCAAGCCCCATTTCTCCAATTGTAAGTCTCGCGATCTTCTCTCTAATGATGTCTTCATCTAAACTGTAAATAACAGTCATGATATCATGAATATATGCTGCTATTCATGGATTGTTTGAAAGATATATTTCTGTTATTTTAGGGCTACTTGGCTTAGTGAGTAGGGTCACTTTTTCACAGCACTGGATGTTCTTGATTTTGCTCGAAATATTTTGTTCATTTGCAATCTATCCTTGAAGAGGAAAAACAGTTCTCAGATCTAGTAGTGCACAGCTATTCTAAAGGTTGAAGAAAAGCCTACCGAGTTTTACTGTGTTTTGTTTATACTTCGGACGGGCGCATATATGTAATGTAGTAGAATATTGATTGGAAATTAGCTTGACGTGAATTGATTAGGGAAATTTATCTTCATTGCCAATACCTAGGGCGGACATTCTATACTTTATTAAGTCTGGCTCATTCTTGATTTTTACCCCATTACCAATACGCCAGAACCAACCCGCATATCCACTGGAGTTATGGATTGTAGTGACGGGGTTTTAAACTTGTGATCATGCCTTATAAGTGCCCCCATTACCATTACACGCACTCTCAAATACGCAATTTAGCTTTTTTTTGATATCCTTTGTAAAATTATGTATCCTTCTTGCTCGGCACTATGTGGATATATTTTCCTCCAACAAGAGAGCTCCGACCATCTATGTACATGCTTATTTGTTAAGTACCACGTTGTTTGTGTCATTTTGTTGAACTAGTAATTATATGCTCTACTATTTGGAAGCTCGTTATAATTTAGGATATTGTTCGCATTCAATGTTTCCCGTCTAGTTCTCAATATCAATAAGATATAGGAGTTGGAACAGCTAGAGAAAGATTCCCTATGTAATTTCTTTCATCGCAGGGGCTGGTTGGAAATATGTGTTTATCTAGCGACAAAAGTGAGTTATAGACTGACTTATCAGAGTTTGCTTTATTTGACACATTAAGTGATTTGCCTATTCCTTTGTATCTTTGTTAGAATGTATTTTAGATTTATTCACTCCTTGCTAATCTTTCGTTTTGGAAAATCTAAGTCTAGAGCTTTATTTCTGTAAGGTTATGAAATTAAAATAGCATCTATTATATATTCAAATCCATTTTCTGCATATCCATGAGACCACATTTCTTGAGGCGTTCTGTCATACAGTACCAGTGCCTCGCCTTTTTGCATACATGTCTGCCAGGACAATTACAACTACAGCATCTGCCAAAATTCCTCTATCATATATTCTTTGACGGATGCCCATACGCTGTTCCAAGACTCCCACTTTGACGCAGGCAGGGAGGATGCTGGCAAAGGCTGCGGAGTTTGGCTTTACACCTGCCAATTGCGTTTACTTGAAAGTTTCTGATGCCTTTTCAACAAACCCATTTTGTGCACATCCTGCAATCATTGCATTCCACGAGATGACCTCTCTTTGAGGCGTGCTGTCTGACAGTTCAGGTGACTTGCCTATACTTCCACATTTTGCATGCATGTCTTTCAAGGCTCTTGGAACTATCGTTTCTGACCAATTTGCTACTTTCTTTATGTCAAGCATTTGTATATAGGCTCAAAAGTATATTCAACGACTTTGCTTGTTAGATTATAAACCTAGTGGTATCTCCTTTGCACTTGTCTTTCGATCATATTAGACCTCATTTCTTTTAAGTTTTGGTGAAAAATATGATGTGTGGATGTGGTTACCAATTACTCACAATTCCAACTTCAAATAAACGTTCACTTTCAGTATTATTCAGTGGTTTTCCTTCTTTTTTTTTTCTAGCGATCTGGCACTGTGCACATTGTTATAAAGCACGGGCCTATTTATTTACTAATTTATTTAGTAACACCAACATTATAATATTAATACTGTAATGAGTTTAGAAAATAGTTATATTCCCTAATAATTAAATCTGATTGCTTTCTGGCAATTCCTCCTCCCACAACTATGAATTCCTAGAGAATATAGGATGTCCCTTACCTGTCCCAAAGTTTCCACGCTGGCAGAGGGTATGAAATTTGGCTTTAAACTTGCTAATTGTATTTGCTTGAAAGTTTTAGAGCTTGTCAACAAATCCATTCTGTGCATATCCTGCAATCATCGACATTCAAATAATACCCTTGGGCATTGAGATATCTGGTCAAACAATTCACAGTGTATTGTTCATGTTTCCACCATTTTGCATACATATCTGCAAGGGCAGTTGCAACCACATTATCTGACAAACTCGTTTATCCATTATGCTTTGATGGATGTCGATAACCATTCCAAAGCTCCCACGCAGGCAGCGAGGGTGCAGTCAAAGGTTGAGGAGTTTAGTTCTACAGCTGCCATGGCATTTGTGCTTAATTGGTATCTAAATTACAAAGTTTAGGGTTGCCTCAAGAAAGTCAGTGGCCTATTGTAGGTCTAGGATATTAGGGATTTTTTTGTGATAAATATTAATAATAGAGTATTGTTGTTAGTACAGAAGATACTGAATTTTAATTTATAAGGTTAGGGCTTTCATATTTAAGTAATCATATTTGATAAGGTTTCATATATCTTCCCATTTGAATGAATTTAAATGATTAACTAATGAAGGTTCAAATTGATTAAAATAATATTATGCTTTTGGAGTCTTACTTGAGTCTTATTAGTATTTGGTTATTAGTTCGAATCATATATTAGATGAGTATCATAATTAATTACTTGATTTAATTAGATCAAGTTTTTGAAAGTTTTGATTAAATTATTAGATTATCGAACTGTAATGAAATGTAGCTGATATAAATTTTATTGCATTGATACAAAAGTATAAATTCCATTGATATGATTAATTATAGTAGAATTGTTAATAGAATGTAACGTTAATTATTTAAAGACTTTGGATGAAAAATATTTGCTATCAAATGATTTATGGTATCTTATTATTATTATTATTATATTGGTCACGTGATTTATTTAAATCTGGCTATCAAAATTTATATGATCAATTTATAGGGTTTATTAAATTTAATATGTAAATGGAGCATGATAAGGAAAGTTTGTATGTTAGATTGGAATTAAATGAAAATTCGTTATGTTGAGTGGTAGTGTGGATAAATGAAGCATAGTGTGGCATTGAAATTTATCATTGACTTGTTGACTAGATCCCTCTATATGTACCTTGAATACTCGTGAATGTTGTTGTAGTTAGACCAATAATATTTGATTCCCCAAAGTGAGAAAAGCATTTGCCAACCTAATTTTTATAAAAAAGTAAGGTTTCCAAATTATGTGAATAGTGTTTTAGTTGACCGCTCATTTGAGTATCATTATGTACTTGACTGGTTGAGATTTGTCACCATGCAATACGAGAATACTCATCATTAGGTGTTGTTGGGTTGTGGATGTCATTGCATGAGGCATCTTTTGGGATGTGGCATGAATGTTGTAACTGAATTATAGGCGAAGGATCTTAGCTTGGCCTATTAGATGAGGACAGGCATTTGAGATTGAATGTCGATGTGAGACTAATATGTTAGTCATGGTCAAGTGTCTGTGTCATTGGGAAAGTTATTTCCAGAGGCTAGGAAGGGTAGTTGTGGGTTTGACCCTGGTGATATGGCAATCTTGTTATAGGATGAACTTGTTTTGGTTTATGTGTTTATGACGACTGTGCAAGAGGGACAATGCCTTGCTCAGTATATCTAGTCCTATTGTTATGTCTTGAATCCATGTTGTTGAGCTCTTCTGGCAGGTTGTGGTTCCATATTGTGTTGAGCTTGTCTTAAGATTCTTTGTTGGTCTGTGTAAAGGATTGATTTTTGGAGCAAGAGGACCCATGCCTTGCTCTAGATTACACCTTGTTATGGTTGTAATGTTGGAGCAAGAGGACCCATGCCTTGCTCTGGATTACACCTTGTTATGGTTGTAATGTTGGAGCAAGAGGACCCATGCCTTGCTCTGGTGATCTATTATGTTGTGATTAGTTACAACATGGTAAATGCCTTGCATTGTTTATATGCACTTATCAGTACGATAGTCATTGTCTTGCTTGATGGTTAGGGTTTCTAGATGCAGGTAGGGGAGTGGCTTTCAATGTGGGGCCGGCGCCCAAAGTGGCTGTCAGGATAACCCATTGAAAGTTGTTAATTAAGTGAAAACCTAAAAATGAACTAGGGGGGAGGGTAAATTACACATTAACAAGATAATTGGAATTCCTCTCCCATGCCTGTAGTGCTCGTTTAGACTAAGGATGGGTAGAGAAGGCCTGGTTGGCAAGATCAACTTCCTTGTCCTCACGAAAGGAAGGTTGATTCCGCATGTGTCACCCTATGGGGCCGGCGCCTAGTGAGAGGCTGTCAGGATAACCATAGATGGGGGTCGGCACCTAGTGAGAGGCTGTCAGGATAACCCATGTCAGGACCATGCGATGACACTCTTTCTACTGCATCCTAGCATTCCCTAGTTGTACTCTCCCCATTCGTCTTGTGTTGCCTCTGGAAGTGTTATTGAGTTGCTTGTGATGTTGTCATGTGTTGTGATGGAGTCATGTTCAGTCCTTGCTCATGTTAGTTAATTGTCTACCTGACTGGTTGATGTTTGGGACCTTATGTTATCTCCTAGCACGGGGGGTGGACCTTAGGGTTCCACATGGTCGGGTGGATGTGCTTATCTCCGTTGGTTTTTCCTTGCCTTTGGTCATATGCAAGAAGGTTGTAACTCCTGTAGAAGATTTAGATCGTGTGCCTGTTTATGGAGACAGTTATTATGCTCATGTGCTATCCTATGTATCAGATTATTCATAATGTATGTATTCATTTGTATTCAGAAGATTGATAATGTAACAATGTGATGTGTATTCATATGTTGGGAGAAATTGTAACTATGTACTAGATCCTGATGAATACATATATGATGTTATATAGATGTAAATGTGTATTGATTTAGTGCATTAGGTTTACAATGAGTTATTGATGTTAATTCATGATGTATGTTAGATTATGTTAATTGTTTTGTCAATGCAGCCATGTTATCTTAGAGGACAAGTCATTAGTTTAAATGGTGTATTAATATTACTTTGTTATTTTTATCTCTTTCAATTTAAAAAAAATAAAATTATCCTGTTGCATATAGCATAAATGTGTTGTTCTTTGAGGTATTCATGGCGGGGCATTACAAGAAGGCCTGGTTGGCAAGGCCGACTTCCTCATCTCCATGAGAGGACCCGTCACTCCGCATGTGTCACCCTATGGGGCCGGTGCCTAGAGAGGTTGCCAGGGTAACCACAGATGGGGGTCGGCTTCTGGTGATAGATAGCCTAGGTAACCCATGCTAGGACCATGCGATGGCACTCTCCTTACTACAGCCTAGCATTCCCTAGTTGTACTCTCCCCATTTGTTAAGTGTTTGCCTCTGGATGTACTATTGTGTTGTTTTGTGATATTGACTTGTGATGTTGGAGTCATGTGTTGTCTTAGTCTACTGTCTACCTGACTGTATGTTGTAGTGGGAACCCTATGTTAACTCCTAGCTCAGGGGGTGGACCTTAGGGTTCCACATGGTCGGGTGGAAGAGCTTTATCCATTGGTTTTTCCCTTGCCATTGTTCATGAGCAAGGAGGATATACCTTGTGTATGAGACATCAGATCTTGTACCTGTTATGAAGACAGTTATTATGCTCATGTACTAGCCTGTGTATCAGTTGATTCATAATGTATGTATTCAGATGTAATCAGGATAGTGATAATGTAAACTACATAATGATGTACTCATTTGTATAGACTTTGAATATGTGCATGTAATCTTGATCAAGTTGATTATCTAACTGATGTCATGAAATGGAGATGTATATGTAAAATCATTAGTGCAATAGATTTAGAATGATCCGCTGATGTTAGTTAATAATGTATGTTAAATTATGTTGATTAATTTGTCAAGTAATGCAACCATGGAACCTTAGAAGACAAGTTGTTAGTTTAGTGATGTGTATTGATTTGTTAAACATTACCTTGTTATCTTATACAAAAAAAAAAATTCCGTATTGCATAGCATAGATGTGTTGTCCTTTAAGGTGTTCATTGCGGGGCATTACATCTGGTATCAGAGCCAAGTTTAAACACTAGGTACCCTGGTTATATTTGAGCCCATTATGTAACCTAGTGCTTAAACTCTATAGAACGATTTAACCCCTGTTGTGACCCTCTTCTTAATGTAATATTTTGTCTTAATGTAATATTTTGCCTTTTGTGTGTAGTGTAGATGCCTAGACGTAGGGGCCGAGGTTGGGGTAGAGTTAGGGGTCGTGGGAGAGGGGGTGGTGGAATTCCTCCTCCTAGTTCTCCTCATGGGAGTGGCCATGAAGGCGGGGGTCAGAACATGGAGGGTCAAGGTCAGCCTGATGGAGCCCAGCTAAGACAGATTCTTGAGGAGGCCCTTGCCCGTTTAGGCCCCAGACAAGTGGGTGGGTAGCCTAGAGGAGGTCAGGAGGTAGACCAGTCAGGTCCTAGAGAGAGAGAGAGGTCTCCCAGGCATAGGGAGTTGACAGCTGAGCAGGAGGCCACACTAGCCAGCCATATGAGGGATTTACTGAGAGCACGCCCTCCCACCTTTGATGGAGCTGGTAGAGGACTTGAGGTAGAAACCTGGTTATTGGACTTAGGCAGGTGTTTCGCCATGCATCTGTATGGCAGCAATACGAAAGCCAGATGTGCTATTTTGCATCTCTAAGGGTTTGCTTCAACTTGGTGGGGGCTAGAGGAGCAGAAGCTGCATTTGGACATTAGCATTATGTCTTGGGAGTTGTTTGTAGAGAGATTTAGAGGCCGCTTTCTTTTTGACCATTGGAGGCAGCGTCGAGCAGATGAGTTTCATGAGCTAAGGCAGTTGGCCATGACAGTTGAGCAGTATGAGCGCAGATTTTATGAGCTCAAACAGTATGCAGGTATCAGGGATGATGAGTCTATGTTGGTGCAGCATTTTATCAGGGGCTTGAATGCCCGGATTAGTGGAGGGGTTCGTGTATTTGAACCTAAGACTATGGAGGTTGCCGTGGAGAAAGCCTAGCTAGTGGAGGAGAATTTGGCTATGGGCCTCAGTGGACATACAGATGTGCACATTGGCAGTGCACCTTCATCTGGATATGGTTCTCGAGGTGGTCACACTTAGGCATCAGGTTCTCATGCACCCTCAAGGGGTGGTCAGCAGCAGCAGTATTTGTAGCCCAAATCGAAGAATTCTGAGCATCAGCAAGGTAATAAGTTTCAAAATAAGAAAGACCGGTCTTGGCAGTGCAATAAGCGCAATCATTTTGATCAGTCAGCCTAGAATACATAGTCTACAATGAGCAGGGGCAGTTTCTAGCAGTCTAGTGCTTTCTGCGGTAACGGTGGTTTTGGTAGAGGCACCGAGTGCTTCTCTTGCGGCCAACAGGGCCATATTGCCAGACAATGCCCGCAGAAGGGTGCATCAGGATTTAGACATCGACCGGCGGCATCTAAGCCAACGGTTGGTGATGCAGGCAGGTCACACCAAGTCTTTGCAGTAGTGGATGACCGGTAGGCAGAGCATCAAGGCACCGTGGTGGAGACTTCTGGTTGCATGCGAGGTATTGATTTTTCTATTCTATTTGATTCCGGTGCATCTGATTCATTTATATCTCCTTTCCTTGGGGAGCATTGTGGCTTAGTGACAACAAAGCAAGATGATAGGTGGCATGTTGAGTTAGCCTCTAGAGCAAAGATAGCAGTAGAGTCTCTAGTTTTAGGGTGTGACTTGATGATTGGCTCTCTATCTACTTTTGTGGACCTTTGCCTTTTACCCCTGGGTTCATATGACATAGTTTTGGGTATGGATTGGTTGGAGGCCCATCAGGCAGTGATAGATTATCAGCATAAGTCTGTTAGATGTGTGGATGATTCTGGTGCTAAGGTTGAGGTTGTAGGAGTTCAGAGACCTATTTCCCTACATATGATCTCTGCTATGCAACTTAAGAGATGCATGCGTCAAGGATGTCAACTTTTTACAGTGACTGTTAGTAATTTGGAGATGGAGGAGAGTCAAGAGGCATCTCTTGACGATCACCCACTCTTGAGGGACTATGCGGATGTTTTTCCTTCTGATATTCTAGGGATGCCACCTAAGCGTGACATCGATTTCAGGATTGATCTAATTCCTGGTGCAGAGCCTATCTCACGAGCTCCATACAAGATGACCACTCAAGAGCTCAAGGAGCTTCGACTGCAGTTGGAGGAGCTATTAGCCAAAGGGTTCATATGACCTAGTATTTCTCCTTGGGGAGCACCTGTGATCTTTGTGAAGAAGAAGGATGGATCTCTACGGCTATGTATCGACTATAGGCAGCTCAATAAGGTAACAGTGAGAAATAGGTATCCCTTGCCTCGGATCGATGATTTGTTTGATCAGATCAAAGGAGCTAAGGTATTCTCTAAAATTGACCTTAAGTCAGGGTATCACCAGCTTTGGATTTTTGAGGCAGATATTCACAAAACAACATTTCACACCCTTTATGGACATTATGAGTTCACAGTGGTACCATTCGGGTTGACGAATGCACCGTCGGTTTTCATGAGCTTAATGAATGGTGTGTTTCGCACTTATCTCGACTAATTTGTCCTCGTATTTCTTGATGATATATTGATCTATTCAAGGACTATGGAGGAGCATGAGGAGCATTTGTGTCAAGTGTTGTAGTGTCTGAGAGAAAATCAGTTTTATGCGAATTTGTCAAAATGTGCGTTCTTCCAGACAGAGGTTAAGTATTTGAGTCATGTCATCTATGGAGAGGGTATTGCGGTGGATTCCTTAAAGATCCAAGCTATTATGGACTGGCCTGCACCCACTAATGTTTATAAGGTCCGTAGTTTTATGGGGTTGGTAGGTTACTATCATCGCTTTGTTATGGGGTTTTCGAGAATTGCTCACCCTATTACTTCTCTATAGAGGAAAGGAAGAAGTTTGTTGATTAGAACAGTGTCAGGAAGCCTTCTAGACTCTTAAGGAATAGCTAACCAGTGCACCTATATTAGCAGTTCCTGATCCTGATAGGGACTTTGTTGTTTGTACTGATGCTTCCTTGGAGGGTTTGGGAGCAGTCCTGATGTAGGATGGCCGCGTGATTGCCTATGAGTCTTGCAAACTCAAGGATCACGAATTGAACTATCCCACACATGACTTGGAGTTAGCAGCAGTTGTGCATGCCTCTGTGAGATGGAGGCATTTTCTATTAGGGCATCAGTTTGAGTTGTATAGTGATCATCATAGTTTGCAGTATATTTTCACGCAGCCAAACTTGAATGCAAGACAAAGGCATTGGATGGAATTCTTGTGCGAGTATGACTTTGAGGTCAGATATATTCAGGGAAAGGAGAATGTGGTAGTAGATGCTCTTAGTCGTCGAAGGCATGAGATCTCAGCAGTTTCTCTTACAGTTGATTTGAGAGGTTAGATTCTCGCTGCTCTTCCTACTGACAGTTGGTGAGATCTGAGATTGAGTCTGGTAGACCTTTAGAAGGTAGGTTCTTCGGTTACTCTTTTGAGTCAGATGGTCTTTTGCGATAGTCAGGTCGTATCTATGTTCCTAATTCAGAGGGTCTTCGCACCCTAGTTTTGTCTGAGGCACATCGAGCACCCTATTCTGCTCATCTGGGTGTCAAGAAGATGCATGTAGATCTGCGTCAACTATACTTTTGGAGTGGTATGAAGTGGGATATTGCTGATTTTGTGTCAAGGTGTCTTGAGTGTCAGAGGGTGAAGGCAGAGCACCAGCACGCCGTAGGTCTGTTGCAGCCTCATTTGATTCCAGAGTGGAAGTGGGATATCATTTCGATAGACTTCATTGTTGGTTTGCCGATGTCCTCTCGACGACACGATGCTATTATGGTCACTATGGATAGGTTGATGAAGGTAGCTCACTTTTCTCCTGTTCGTGCTTCTTACAATGCCTCTATGGTGGCTAGAGTGTTCATGGAGGACATCGTCAGACTTCATGGGATTCCTCATAGGATCATCTCTGATAGGGATCCAGTGTTCACTTCCGCCCTTTGGACTTCCTTACAGCATGCCTTGGGGACACAGCTGAACTTTAGTTCAGCTTATCATACTGAGACTGATGGTCAGACTGAGAGGGTTAATCAGGTTCTCGAGGATATATTGAGGATGTATGTTATGGATTGGCAAAACCGTTGGGAGGACTACCTCTACCTAGTGGAGTTTGCCTATAATAATGGTTATCATAGTTTTATTGGCATGTCTCCCTTCCAGGCCTTGTATGGTCATCCTTGTAGGACCCCTTTGAGTTGGGATCATTTGGAGGATACAGTTCTTCTGGGTCCAGATATGCTTAGAAATATGGAGCAGCAGGTTGAGAGGATTAGAGACAATTTGGTGGCAGCTCAAGATAGGTAGAAGAAGTATGCAGATGCTCATAGGATCGATCGTCAGTTTTTTGTTGGGGATCGGGTGTTCTTGCGTGTGTGACCGCGAAAGAGTCCAATCCGCTATGGAAAGGGCTCTAAGCTAGCCTCGCACTTTGTTGGACCTTTTAAGGTGTTGGAGAGGATTGGTCCAGTTGCTTATTGTCTTGCTTTGCTGCCTAGCCTTTCACGCATCCATGATGTGTTCCATGTTTCTGTACTTAGACCTTACTATCTGAATATTGCTCATGTTCTTGATTGGACTACTCTACAGGTAGAGGATGGGAAGCTGGCTTTGGAGCTCGTAGGCATTCTTCAGCATAGGAGACTCAGTCTCAGGGGCAGAGACGTGGAGCAGGTCAGGTCCAGTGGGACCCTAATGATGAGACCTCCACTACCTGGGAGGATGCTACCAAGATGAGGGAATTATATCCTCACTTATTTGCAGGCTTCCAGGAGTAAGCCTAGTTCCAGGGGGGAGGATGTAATGCCCCTCGCTTTTGGCTTGTGATAGATGTTATTTTCATAATTCCTATGATAGTTCTAGTATAGTTGATAGTCTTATACTGCATATTTACAGTTTTGAGACATTTGGACTAGTATGTTATGGTTTATGTTCTCCTTGATCTTGATGGACATATTTGAAGATTATAGACTAATGTTATTCTGAGTTTAATGTGTTATTTGATCATGATTATGATGCATTACTGGTAATGGATGTAGTTATTTAATGATGTGTTTACATGAACGGAATAGTGTTGCATTACTCGTGTCTGAGTACCCTGCCATGCTGCGACTTCCGTTCATTATGTTTATGATTACATGTTTATATATATATGTACAACCTTGTTGTTTGTTGCAGGATGCAGGTACCGGGCATCGACTCCACCTGAACTACCAGGTCTGAGCGTACCCTAGCCAATGGAGTTGTTGATTGGGGTTAGCATAAGGTTCCCTACTCAGTCAACATCCTCAAAGAGGATGAGTTTTCAGTATTGTATCTTGTCATCACTGTCAGTTGGATTATTTGTCGTTATTTTGTCGTCATGTCCTATGGCTTTACATGGGGTCAGGTATCATCTTGTAAGTTGGGTTTATCCAATTTAAGTGTTGATTTAAGCTTGGTTAGTACTCCATTATAAATAAGGTTAACATTAAGCTAAAGTTAAATAAATATTTGCTAGGGAAATCATGTGTTGTTTATTAATTATAAATGATTTAATTGTTTGATAATTGGTAAAATTATCATGAAATAGTAAGTAAATAAATAAATGTGATAAATGATTAAAGGAAATAATAAATTACAAGTTGTAAGTGGATTAAATTAAAAAGAAAACAAAATACATAAGTAAAATGAATAAACAATTATAATTTTGATAAAATAAATTGATAGTAATAAAGATAATATTCTAAGGTTAAACAAATTTAGGGTTGTCGCTTTATACCATGTATTCAGGATTTTGGGGATATGTAAATTAATGCCGGGTGCCGTCACTTGCAAATTGGAGGATTTTGGAGTCTTTTGATATAGTTAATTTTGAATCATGTTTCTGCATTTACTCGAGGAGTTCAACCCTTGTTTTGAGAAAGTGGGTTGTTGGGAAGAGAGGATGTCTCCTGCATTTATCCGAGGAGTTGAGTCCTAGTTTGGGAAAAAAAAAAAAGAATTTCTGGAAGAGAAGGGAAGAGGATTAATTAGGAGGCTAGAACTACTGGCTGGGATTTGAGAGTAACATCTGCCTTCTGATAATCAAGTGTTTGGATCCAGGTTTCATTCATTTCTAAATTTTATCTTTGTTTCTTTGAAGTCTTTTCAATAAATCTGTCAATGCATTTGTTGCTGCATGAATTCTCCTAGTCTTATGTATTGGCCATCGATGCATCCTATTAATGGATTTAGGCAGTCTTATTATAGTAACAATTTATTTTCATCAAATCCATTTTTGTATATCTTGTAAACAATTTGTCTTATGAGCCGGATCTGGTCCTGAGGTGATTTGTTAAATCATTCTCAGATCTAGAATTTACACCATACAAATGCATTGGCTAAAACAATTTTATTCCATTTTGTGCATATCATGTATTATTAAATCCTTGAGATGACTTCTCTTTGGAGCGCCTGTTATCAATGCATATCCTGCTTATTAGTTTTGCTTAATTCTTCTATCTTCGTCAATCTTTTAACCTTTTATACCTCGCCATACCACCCAATTCTGCATCAGTGCTTGAAAGAGGTTTAGAGTATGTGCAACAATTTTAGCATTGAAATCAAAGAAAAACACAAAAACCATGTACTGTAATTTCTCCTAAGCCTTTAGTCATATGTGATCTACAATCACAAGAAAGCGCATCCATACAACCGGCACAGATTTAACAGGGTTCTCAATGATAAAATTTAGCGTGTCTTCAATCTCGCCAGTGCAGGCAAGAGAGTTAATTAGGAATACAAATGATCCTTCGTAGACTCAATGCAATCTGGGTTACAAATGTGATTGAAGTATATAGAGCCCTCAACCTCTAACTTTCGGGGCCTGCGTGCCATTAAACCTGCCAATTGTCTTGTTGGAAAGTTGTCAAAGTTGCTCTCACCCTAGTTTTCTTCCCGTAATTGTTTATAGCTATCACCACATATCAGGCTCGAAAGTTTATGGTTGTAGTAAAAACACTTAGTACTATAAGTTGATTTAACAACTTTATTTGAGAACTCTTCAAACTGCCTTCCTCATAATTTGCTTGTTTGACAGACAATGATATGTTCAATTTAAAAGATTGCTTACATTATGGCGTGCATGGCTAAGGTTGACATTAAGAACGATCGTTGTTGCTGGAAGATTTTAAAGCCTTCTTATCAAATCCATTTGTGTACATATCCTAAAATTATTGCATATTGTGTGACAGTATCTCATTGGGGCATTCAACCAGATACCTTTGCTGCCCATCAATGCTTTTCCAATCACTTTTGTTTGAAAGTTTCTAAATCCTTTTCAACAAATCCATTTTGTGTGTATCCATAAGTCATTTGAATCCATGCGATGATGTCTTTTGAGATGTCCTACCCACAGTCGCGTGCCTTACTTACACTTCTCCATTTTGCGTGCATGTCTACTAGAGCATTTCCACTATAATATCTGACAAAATGTCGGCAAAAGGTTTTAGCGTCTGACTTTACACCTACAATTTGCATTTGCTTTAAAGTTCCTAAAGTCGTTTCACCAAATCCATTGCGTACATATCTTGCACCTCATTGCATTCCAGGAGATTACACCCCTTTGAGGAGTTCTGTCTGAATTCATTCCTCAATTGCCCTCTCTACATAATACTCTGAGATTGAGATGAGTAGTGGATGCCAATGGCATTTTAGGGTTAGGTTTGGTTGCTCAGGTAAATTCCCACCACTAATATGGTTGCTTAGGTAATGTTACTAAATATTTTTTTGAATGAGATCAGTATTTAGGTAAGTTTATGTATGCGTATAGATACTTTTAATTAAGGATTAGTTAATGTATGTTATTCAAATATTGGTTAGCCAGCTGTTGGTACTAGCTCTAGAGAGGTTAGGTTAATGTCTATCGTTTTTGGAATTAAAATGTATGTCTTAGAAATTCCCGTAAAAATTGTTTCCAAGATAGTTATTTTCATTTGGTTAGGCTTGTGGTTTGAGGTTGTGGTGAAATAGTTTATTGTAATAGGGTTAGAAATAATTGTAGTTGTTTTATTATGAATTGTAGTCATTAAAATATAGATGACAATCTATGCGTATAGGAAATAAATTTGTATTTGCAAGACATTTTATAATAATATTGTTGTCACTTTATTAGAAATTGTAGTTGGTGGAATGTTATTGGGATATCAATGTAGTAGGCAATGTTTATATGTTTATAGCAAAAGATGTAAATAGTTATAGTTGTTCTTTTTACTTTTAAGATAAATATGTTATAACGAGGTTTAGGGTTTTTTTTTTTATATGGTTATAAAATAAATAGGAATCCTCAAGTTATCCGCAAGTGTTGAACTTAAATTACATTGTAATTATTTAATTAATTTGATTTATTAAAATGACAAATAGTGGTTACCTTAGTTATGTTAGTGAGATATAAATATAGTTGTATCTTTAAAATTTAATTAAATAATTGTTCTAATAAATATTTACATGTAGTTATTTTAATGTAATTGTAGATTTATTCTTAACGAGAATACAATCGATGATACACACTGTCCTAATATTAATATACTAAGCTTTCTTTGCAAATTAAATATAGAATAATGTTATTATTAACTTTAGGGTTGGGATTTAAATTACAAGTAGATATTTACCCAATTTACATTATAAGTATTATAGTTTTATAGCTATACATTTCGATAGGTAATTATATCTCTACCCTCGTATTTTAATTAAATCTAAGACAATATTAAGAATGCCTCAAACCGGATAAAAAAGTTTATGCCAGAGAAATTAAATATTCTTTTACAATAAGAAGAAGTATATTTATATTGTGTTATGTCTTTTAGAATGTAACTGAATACATATATATATTTAGCCAATAATCTTATGTAATCTGTTGAGTTATTCCAAATTAAAAATGAATTACAAGTTATGTGTGAATTTGATAATGTTAAAATTATTTAATTGACATTGTTAATTGAAACCTAGTATAGTTAATTAGTGTTTAAAATAAACATAAACTATTGTTTTAAAATGGCTCCTTGTTGAGTACAATTTGCTTACATAACAAGGTTATGAAACTTGATTTGTGGAAAGTGAATTAGATATGTCATCATGGTCCCTATGTTATTACATCTACCTGAGTGGTTAGTTCCAGAGGCATAGGTTATAACGTTTATCCTCATGTACATGGTATGTTGAGAATGCCTCATGGTGTGATAATTAAGTCCTTCATGGATGTTGCAATTATTTGTTTTGAGTATGTTATAAGATATTGTGTTGGTTAAGACCATGGGGACACATTGTCATCTGTAAAGAAGCAATTTCTCATGTGTAACTTTATCTGGAAGCCATGGATAATGTATTGAGAGTATGTCCTTGTGATTATGCCATAGTTTGCAAGAGGGTTAATGCCTTGCAATGTGTATGCAAAGTTTATTGTTATGATGATTTGTGCATAGCTTGATGGATGGGGTTTCCTAGGTGTAGATAGGGGGAGTGGCTTCCAATGTGGGGCCGGCACCCAAAGTGGCCGCCAGGGTAACCCATTGGAAGTGTGTAATCAAGTGATAACCTAATAATAAATCTAGGGGTTGGGTAGTTTTCACACTAACAAGATAATTAGATTCCTCACTCATGCCTGTAGTGCTAATTCAGACTAAGGATGAGATGAGAAGGCCTAGTTGGCAAGGCCGACCTCCTCGTCTCCATGAGAGGACCCGTCGGCTTCGCATGTGTCACCCTATGGGGTCGGTGCCTAGAGAGGCTGCCAGGGTAACCATAGATGGGGGCTAGCTTCTGGTGATAGATAGCCTGGGTAACCCATGCTAGGACCATGCGATGACACTCTCCTTACTACAGCCTAGCATTCCCTGGTTGTACTCTCCCCATTTGTTAAGTGTTTGTCTCTGGATGTACTATTGTGTTTTTTTGTGATATTGACTTGTGATGTTGGAGTCATGTGTTGTCTTAGTCTACTGTCTACCTGACTGTATGTTGTAGTGGGAACCCTATGTTAACTCCTAGCTCGGGGGGTGGACCTTAGGGTTCCACATGGTCGGGTGGAAGAGCTTTATCCATTGGTTTTTCCCTTGCCATTGTTCGTGAGCGAGGAGGATATACCTTGTGTATCAGACATTAGATCTTGTACCTATTATGAAGACAGTTATTATGCTCATGTACTAGCCTGTGTATCAGTTGAATCATAATGTATGTATTCAGATGTAATTAGGATAGTGATAATGTAAACTACATAATGATGTACTCATTTGTATAGACTTTGAATATGTGCATGTAATCTTGATCAAGTTGATTATCTAACTGATGTCATGAAATGGAGATGTATATGTAAAATCATTAGTGCAATAGATTTAGAATGATCCGTTGATGTTAGTTAATAATGTATGTTAAATTATGTTGATTAATTTGTCAAGTAATGCAACCATGGAACCTTAGAAGACAAGTTGTTAGTTTAGTGATGTGTATTGATTTGTTAAACATTACCTTGTTATCTTATACAAAAAAAAAAAATTCCGCATTGCATAGCATAGATGTGTTGTCCTCTAAGGTGTCCATTGCGGGACATTACATAAGATATATCTCAACTGGTTGCTAGTCCCATAAGGGCGTTTAACTATATATACATATATCTATTGTTTTTCTTTAAAAAGGCAAACCTAACCTTTAGTTATAAAAATAGGCTCATATGGCTATATAGTCAACTATGAAAAAGAAAAAAAATATTAAACCACTTGTAAGTTAATAAGCAAAGTGAATTAAATATGTATATCTTCATCATAACAATTTCTTGATTAGTTAAACGACCTCAATCATATATACCTACCCATTCAAGAAGACAAAAAGGGAATTATACGCACTATGAGACCGATTTGCATGAAAAAGGTAGACCAAGAAGGATAGACAGAGGCCGATTGCATACCAACGTACAATGGAGACCAAAGAGAGGTCATGGTTCTGCTAATGTAGACCAAAATGGACATTGCAAAGGGCAATTAAGAAAAGAAAAGAAAAAGAGCAGATTTAACTATACAACTAATGTCATTTAAAGAGGGACTTTAGACTACAACAAGGTAGTCAATTCAAAAGTAAGAAGTTGTTACCAAGGAGATAAGAAAAAGAGACTTAATCAAAGGCACATCAGGCAACTTACATGCAATATACAAACTACAGGTGACTCCTCCGAGACTGATTAGTGGATGTCAATTATAGAAAAAGTAGAATGAAAAAGAAAAATAGAGGATGATAGGAATGTATTGCAGATCAATACAAATTTTCTAAGGCCGTTAGGTGAGAAAGAAAGTAGCTCAAAACTAAATTACAGTTCAAAGGTGGCCCTGTCCTAGCCACCCAATAAGCCAAAAATGGCGCTAAACGAGCCACCCAAACCTCCTAGGCCACCTCCAACATTATGATGTTGATAAAAATATGAAGAGGTCAATTTTAATTTTGAGAAGAGGCTAGATATAATAAAGTCACAGGGTCATCGAAGAAAAGAGGCCAGTCCAAGAAAATTATAAATAGATCAAAATCTAACATGCAGAGTTTGATAGATGTGGAAAGAAGATCAAAACAATTGTTGAGGCTAAAAAGAAAATAGTCCATTTGAAGTTACAGTGATAATCTAATAGAAAATAGCAGATCAAAAGAAATAAGGTAAACCTACATTAAATTTAAATACACGTTATTGAAATTTGGATATATAAAGCCTATGTCTATTCGATCCCAAAGTCTGCCGATTATTATGAGTGGAAGAGACTGTATTGGTATAGCAAAAATAGGTTCAGGTAAGAAAACAAAAAATAGAGCTCAAAAGAAAGGAATGAGGCTATCATGCTAAATGAGTAGGCCATTTAACTCTGTTAAGGTCGATTGAAAACAACAAGTCATATTTAGTTGAAGAAGTTGTCTCCTTGCTTAGGCATTTAAAGTTTATAAAAGATGATGTTTAGACAGCAAAGGCAATAATATAAAACAAAGTCCCACCTAAAATGGCCGACGTGCTTGAAGGCCAAACTACATCACGAAGGCCATTCTTAATATTGCTGACTAGTGGTCATCTAGGAATAGGCGTAAGATGTTTTTAAGTAATTTAGAGGCTGAATCAAAATACAGGGAAGAAAACATGGATAGATCTCAACTAAGGTTAACACTTATGGAAAAACACTAGAGAGACAAGTCGATCCAAATTGTTGATGCTAAAGTTCTCTTAGGCTAAACATGTCGATCCCAACGGTGATAAGAGTCAACGAAAATTATAAAAGAAACTAGATCAACAAGGAGCCAAAAAGAAGTTATCAATGAGGTCATTTCAAAATTTCACCAGCAAAAAAAGAAGTGTAAAATAGGCCAATTTATTGGCACAACTGGCTTCACAAATAACATTATAGTAGGTATTTTTAAATTGTTACAATTGGTGAGTAAATTGCCAGATAAGGAGATAGTAAGTCATAGATGATCATGGATATAGAAAAGAAAATAAAACAAAGAAGGAAGCCTATAAATTCTGGTGTTGATATCCAAATTCCTTGGTCAATACCTCTAGCCATATATAGATAAATCCTTTCTCTTTCTTCCATCCTTAGCTACCTGCTCTTGCCTTTCTTTGTGTCTTACCTTCTTTCCTTTGTTCTCTGTTGCCTGCTAACTTTCCTCTCTGTGTCCTTCCGCGGTCTCATTTTCTCTATTCTTGCTTTGTTTTTTATTTTTGTTCAAAAACCTAAATTTCTCCTATTCATTGTCCCCTACATGCAATTCTTCTTTTTGTTTAAACTCTCACTTTCTTCTTTTTTAAAAAAAAGTGGAGCACTTAGTTTTTCCTTTATCTTGGCCTTAATTAATTTTCATGCATTTCACATGCATAAGGCCCTTCATTAAAAAGTTTAAGTCTTATTTCATATACTATAGTGTTTATTTTTAATAATTTAATATAGCTTTATCTCCTCCATAAAAGCTATATAACTTCATTACTTTTAAATTTAGCAAAAGTCATTTACTATTTTTTAAAACTTATTCACATGTATTTATTTAAAAAGAACTATAATATTATTTCTCATTCATGTGAAACTAAAAAGAAATTAAAAATGGTTGAAGGAGAAAAAGCTAAATCACAAAAACTATGGAACCAAAAAATAAATTGGAAAAAATAAAAAACCAAAAAAGAAATTGGAAATTGTTGGAAGGAGAAAAAGCTAGAGAAAATCACAAAAACTATGGAACCAAAAAAGAAATTGGAAAAAATAAAAAATAAAAACCAAAAAAGAAATTGCAAAAGAAAATCAAAGAAACTATGAAAAAAAGATATACCTCCGCGTATTTTTACACCGAGAGGCATTATATAGTCACATTAGGGTGGGGATTAGAGCACTCATTTTTTTGCCTAAATTTATAAGAAAAAAAATAAAAAAAACCAAAAGGAAATTAAAAAAAAAAACTTAAGAAAATCAAAGAAAAAAAATAAAAAATGGTTGAAGAAGAAAAAGCTAAATCACAAAAAATATAGAACCAAAAAAGAAATTGGAAAAAAAAAAACTAAAAACTAAAAAAGAAATTGGAAACTGTTGGAAGGAGAAAAAGTTGGAGAAAATCACGAAAACTATGGAACCAAAAAAGAAATCGGAAAAAATAAAAAAAAATAAAAACTAAAAAAGAAATTGGAAAAAATAAAAATAAAAACCAAAAAAGAAATTGGAAACTTTTGGAAGGAGAAAATGCTAGAGAAAATCAAGAAACTATGGAACCAAAAAAGAAATTGCAAGAGAAAATCAAAGAAACTATGGAAAAAAGATATACCTCGGCGTATTTTAGATATATTTTTTAAAATATAAATATATTAGTTTAAATTAAATTATAATTAATTTAAATTATAAATTAAATTATAATTATAAATTTAAATTTAATTATAATTTAATTTATAATTTTTTTTGCTACGTAATAGTAGTACTTGTTAGATTGATTTCAAAAAAATATACATCTTCAGTTTTTCAATTCTGAGCCATGACAAAAACTAGCCTACTGGTTGTCCCCAGCGTAATTCTAAAACAGTATTTACCCTATTGCTATCAAATGCCACGCAAGGCAAAGCTTGCTTATACAGAAGGAGAAGACTATTACTAACTAAACTTTGGAAACCCTAATTTTAAAACCAAACACCCCATGACCCCACAAACCCTGACAAACTCACGCCTCCTGTTCATATGTATGCAACTTCCAGTTGAACTCGTCAGACCAGTCACTGCCCTGAGCTTCCTTTGTTTCTAGGATGTTAAAGAATTTCAGCAGGAAATTCACTCCAACCCTTGCATTTTGCCTGAACCAGACCAGGTCTGTCCCCCTCAGATGCAGAATGAATGGAAAAAACTTAACCACACTACTTGGCTGCTAGAGAAGAGGCAAATCTCTTGGCCGAGGCATGCCTGCGCCAAATGATGCCACTTCTAGAACCTCTGCCAAACCTCCTAACACACTGGGTATGAAAAGTTTGTGCGCCACCACGTCCACCCAAGTCTTAGCCATGTTCAGGTCCAGTAATGTAGCCACGAACTGTGAGCTTATATCAGAGTCTACCTGATATCTCTCGCCCTTCTCCACAAATTCCTTCCCTAGTATTATCTTCACTGCCCCTAGAACCAGGGCATCTTGACACTTCAGAATGCGCTTGATGCACATGTTAGTTATGCTACCTAGGAAAGCCATCTGTCGTTTAGAGCTCACCATCTGAACTGAAGTATCCATTGCTCCACACCTTAACCACTCCACTGTGAAGAAGACCACCTTCAGTTTGACAGACATTTCAATTGGCACCTTGTAGACTGGTAGAATAGAGATAAGAGGAGTTTGTGAAAGCTTTGGGCATGCTATGGAATCATAGCCACTATCTAATCCTCCGCTTAGACACCCTGTCCAAACCATCATGCCACCTACCCACTTGTGGGAGCCTCGTCCTCCTCCATGTAAGCTGCTCAGGAAATGACAAAGGGAATTAATCGCCATCATTGATAGGTGAACCTTTTCTTGAAACAAATAATATTGCAAGTCATCACCAGTGCCCTCCACGCAGCCAAAGGGCATGTCAACTAATGATCAGTGCACCACATATCCTACCACCTGCCAACCACTGGCCACCTTGACCCCTACAACACACCAATTGGCCCCGATCCTTCCACATTCATGATGTGGAAGGACTCCATCCCAACCGCCCACAGTTTAATTTATAATTTAATTCAAATTATAATTTTATAATTTATCTTATTAATTAATTTTATTTATTTATAATAAATTTTAATTAATAAATTAATTAAAATAGTAATTAAAATAAATTATAATTTATTTTATATTATTAGTGTAATTGTAATATATATTAATAATTTAGGTAATAAAATAATTTAATTTATTTATTATTTCTTATAATTTATATTTATTAATTAATTTCTTATAATTAATTAATCACCAATAATTTATAAATAATTAATAATAAATTAATTTATAATTTTATAAATAATTTATTCTATTTTCTTAATTTATTAATTTATAATTTATTATTAATTAACTAAGAATCGTTATCCTCACTGTCTATTTTTTTGCTGTTATTAATTGATATTTTTATAAATAATTAATTGATATTAATAACAATTAATAATAAATAATAGCTATTAATTAATTTAATAAAATTATAACTAAAATGTATATAAATAAAAATAAGACTAAATAATCATTTTATTAAACAAATGTATACTTCAATTTTTTTGTTTTAAATGGTTGTTTTTAATAGATGTATGGATAGTGGTATTTAATTGAGATTTAGAAAAAATAATTATTTAGTCTTATCTTTATTTGAATATCCCATATACATTTTACTTATTATTTTTATTTTTATTAAACAAATGTAAATATTAATTATTTTTATTTTTATAGTTTATATTTATTAATTATTTATTATAATTAATTAATTATTATAATTAATTATTTATTATAATTAATTAATTAATTTAAAAATAATTAATTAATCACCACTAATTTATGAATAATTAATAATAAATTAATTTATAATTAATTTATTAATTGATAAATAATTGAATTAATTAATTTATTTATTTAGTAAGTTTTAAGCACTAACGATGTACTAGGACCAAATTCCAAATTTGTAGGAAGTGAAGATATTATGTCTTTTAGTTTAGTTGTGGATATCTATCTAGTTGGATCTTATACTGCTAATCAAGCACTCATAAACTGTGCTTATTTGGAACTAGACTTTACTTTAGGAAATCAATTTTTTTTTAAGACATGCTTGTGATATTTTAACTATGTTTATTTCTTTTTGAAGATATGCTTGTGATATTTTTCCTACAGAAATTAAATTCTATCTGTAAGAGAGAAGAGAGAAGCATCAAAGAGAAGGCTTCAAGAAGGGTAGCGGCAACTGCAAGTAGAAAAGGGTTTGTGATTTGATGTTGGATGCATTTTGTTTCTATTTCTGAAACACTTAAATTATGTAGTTGGTGAGAACTGACAACCCAGTGACCTAATGAATCAGTAATATTTTTTTTGCAAGCAAGAAGCAACACACAATTCAAATAATCAAATTGCAAGACCTACCCAAATAGAGCCATAATTGAATTTCAAGTAATTGAATTACAATTCATGGTAGGCCAGTGCCACGTCAATGCCAAGGGATGATTAAGTGAAGGAAGCCCTTAGATTGCCCAAAGCAATTTTAATTACCTAATCATACGCCAAGAGGCGTTATATAGTCACATCAAGGTGGGGATGAGAGCACTCATTTTTCCTAAATTTATGAGAAAAAAAAAATACCAAAAAGGAAATAAAAAATAAAACTTAAGAAAATCAAACAAAAAAACTAAAAAAAAAAATTAAAAATGGTTGAAGGAGAAAAAGCTAAATCACAAAAACTATAGAACCAAAAAAGAAATTGGAAAAAATTAAAAAATAAAAACTAAAAAAGAAATTGGAAACTGTTGGAAGGAGAAAACGTCGGAGAAAATTACGAAAACTATGGAACCAAAAAAGAAATTGCAAGAGAAAATCAAATAAACTATGGAAAAAAGATATACCTCGGCATATTTTAGATATATTTTTTAAAATATAAATATACTAATTTAAATTAAATTATAATTAATTATAATTAATTTAAATTATAAATTAAATAATAATTATAAATTTAAATTTAATTTATAATTATACTTTTATACTTTATCTTATTAATTATTTTTATTTATTTATTTATAATAAATTTTAATTAATTTATATTTAAATTAATTATAATAGTAATTAAAATAAATTATAATTTATTTTATATTATTAATGTAATTACGCCAAGAGGCGTTATACAGTCACATCGGGGTGGGGATGAGAGCACTCATTTTTCTGCCTAAATTTATAAGAAAAAAATTAAAATACCAAAAAAGAAAATAAAAAATAAAACTTAGGAAAATCAAATAAAAAAAACTAAAGAGAAATTAAAAACGGTTGAAGGAGAAAAAGTTAAATCACAAAAACTATGGAACCAAAAAAGAAATTGGAAAAAATGAAAAGAATAAAAACTCAAAAAGAAATTGGAAAAAATAAAAAATAAAAAATAAAAAAAGAAATTGGAAACTGTTGGAAGGAGAAAAAGCTAGAGAAAATCACAAAAACTATGGAACCAAAAAAGAAATTGGAAAAATTAAAAAATAAAAACTAAAAAAGAAAATTGCAAGAAAAAATCAAAGAAACTATGGAAAAAAGATATACCTCGGTGTATTTTTACGCCGAGAAGCATTATACAGTCACATTAGGGTGGGGATGAGAGCACTCATTTTTTCTGCCTAAATTTATAAGAAAAAAATTAAAATACCAAAAAGGAAATAAAAAATAAAACTTAAGAAAATCAAAGAAAAAAAACTAAAAAAAAATTTTAAAACGGTTGAAGGAGAAAAAGTTAAATCACAAAAACTATAGAACCAAAAAATAAAAAACTAAAAACTAAAAAAGAAATTGGAAAAAATAAAAACTAAAACCTAAAAAAGAAATTAGAAACTGTTGGAAGGAGAAAAAGTTGGAGAAAATCACGAAAACTATGGAACCAAAAAAGAAATTGGAAAAAATAAAAAAAATAAAAACTAAAAAAGAAATTAGAAAAAATAAAAAATAAAAACAAAAAAAAAATTGGAAATTATTGGAAGGAGAAAAACTGGAGAAAATCACGAAAACTATGGAACCAAAAAAGAAATTGCAAGACAAAATCAAAGAAACTATGGAAAAAAAATATACCTCAGCGTATTTTAAATATATATTTTTAAATATAAATATACTAGTTTAAATTAAATTATAATTAATTTAAATTATAAATTAAATTATAATTAATTTAAATTATAAATTAAATTATAATTATAAATTTAAATTTAATTATAATTTAATTTATAAATATTATATTTATAAATTAATTTAAATTATAATTTTATAATTTATCCTATTAATTAATTTTATTTATTTATTTATAATAAATTTTAATTAATTTATATTTAAATTAATTATAATAGTAATTAAAATAAATTATAATTTATTTTATTTTATTTTTATTGGTAAGTGAGGGATTTTTAGGCTGGCCCACTCTAGAGGAGGTGTAGTGCCCCTCCATTTTCACTTTGGATGTGTCAGGTATATTTGGCATTTGGTTATTTAGTTTGGATTGTTTATTTGATGCTTTGGGTAATCATGGCGTTAAATAATATTATTAGTCATAAAGACATTTTTGATAATTAAATAAATATAAATACCTTTATGTAAATTTAATTTATTAAATATGTATATATATTATATTAGTAGTTAAGTTAATAAATAAATATATTATTATTATTAAATGTTGTGTTGATTGGCAAATAAAATAGGTAGCATTTATGCGTTGTCATAAAATCTATTTTTTAGCAAATACTAAAATAAATTAAGTTAGTGGGAGTTATTGGAGGAGTGGTAGATTTTATTTATTATTCTTCCATCTTGGAAGAGAGTGAGGGAAGAGTTAAGGCAAATTATTATTTTAGAGATTTGAAATAGGAGAAGATTCTCTTTTGGCTATTATAGATACATGATATTTTATTTATAAGGGGTCATTTATGTGAGTGGAATACTTTGGGGGTTTGCTTGTTTAGTTTTATATATTGAAGATGAATTTTGAAAATGGGGAAGAGAGGCACGTGAAGAGGAAAGAGGAGAAGGAAGAAAATGGTAGAATTTTCTGTGATTGAAAGGAATGCATGATTTGGGGCTCTTCCTAACTTGGTAAGAGTTGAGAAGGATCATTTCGAAAAAGGGAGAGACCTGGAAGTTATGGAACTTGTGGAATTATATTTTTGAAAACATTTTATGTGGATGCATGTCTACGGAGCCATGAAAGGATTCTTTTCTAAAAATAATGTTTAGGTAAGTTTCTTATGTTTAAAACTTTTAATGTAAAGGTATCATCTTTCATTATGTTTATTTTAGATTTTGTAGATCATCCGGATAAGATTCATCTATGATACTGCATTTTGTAACCTTATGTTAAACATTTAAGTGTATCATTTTGATTTATCTATAGCATTAAGTAAATGTCTTATATTTGTAAATTACCCTGTTGTCTTTATCTTCCAAGCCTATTTCTCCCAACTTGCATAGATCTTCAACATCTACATGTACTTGAAAATCCTATAGTTCCCTCTTGAATTTGATGTCTTTTGCTCAGCTTTTACACCATCGAAACTATAGGCTTGTGGCATTTTAAGATTCCAAATCAAATCTGCATCATTGTAAATAATTTTAAGTCTATAATTATGTGCAATTTCCAATATCCAAGAAAAACTTATCCACACAGGTTTACATGATTTCTTAATACAAATTTAGGGGATCTTCAAGAAAACTTGTGTGGGCAAGAAGGTCAACCATGCACACATAACGATCAACTGTAGGTCTAATGTAATAAAGCTTACAAGTGTGATTGAGAGCATTCTTAAAAAAAATTATATTGTTCATATTCTACAATCACTGCATTTCATAGAACACATTTCCTTGAGGCATTATGTTAAACAGTTTGTGTGCCTTGTTTATGCTATCACTTTTTGTATGAATGTCTACAAGAGCAATCTACATTCAACTATGCTTTGATGGATGACCTTACCCTGTTCTAAAGTTTGCTTATTGATTCTTGCAAAGGGGATGCTGGCAAAGGTTGTGGAATTTGACTTTGATTGTGTTTGCTTGAAATTTTCTAAAGCATGCTCACTAAATATATTTTATGTAATCCTGCAATCATTGCATTCCATGTATAACATCACTGTAGAATATTATAGCCTTTTCAACAAATCGATTTTACACTTTACCTACCATTATTGCATTTCATGAAATGACATCTCTTTGAGGCTTCCTGTCACACAATCCGCATGCCTTCTCTGTGTTTTCAAATTTTGCATATAAGTCTACCAGGGCAAATGCAACTACAACATTTGATATTTAGTTTCACACATTAGAATTTGGCTCTCCATTTGCCATTTGTAGTTTGTTAGAAAATTCCTTCTCACTTGCGTATCCTACAATCATTGTATTTTTGGAAGATGATTTTTTTATTATGATATCTTGATTGCATGTCAATAATCCTTAATAAATTTTTTAAAGTTTTTTATTTCTAATACTTTCTACTTGTATCATGGTAACTCTTACTCTTTATTATCTCTTTAAAACTTATCTTCTTTAGATTAAAATAGAATCTTTCTTACCTTAAAAGAATTCCAAATGGATCCCTTTATTCCTTATTCTCTTTAATGAAAATGGAATTATTTTAAATAAAAAATATATATGTTATTCCTTTAAAACATTTAAATTATAAATTAAATCTTAGAGACTTGTTTAGAATATTTTTAGAAACTAAATCTCTTAGAATTGTATTACTTTTTAATATTGTATTTAATAAGAGTTTATATTGTATTTATAATTAAAATAAAATAAAATAAAATAAATGTTTTAATTATAAATGAATATAAGTTTATCCTCATTATTGAATATGAACTTATGTGAGTTATCTTGTGAATATGAATAAGAATGTATCTCATAATTAATTTTCTCATACCAATAGAAACAATATGATTTTTATAGTATTATCCTCTAGATATAATATAAGAACTTATTTCCCTTTTAATAGAAAGAATATAAATGTATTTCTAGGAATATGATTTCATCCCGTGCATATTTAAATGCATTAGTATTAGTTTTATATTTTTCATTATTATTATTTTATACAGATAAGTGTTAGTGTTATCCAAGATCCACTTTGTTTCTAGTCTTTGTTGAAAAATAGAATTTTATATTAGAGGCTAAATTAATCTTCTTTATATAGAAACTTTAAATTTCAATATAAGTTTTACTTTTAGTACTCCTTGTTAACTATGAAATTAAATCAATGATCCAATAATCATATCTTTTATTAGATAACTAAATATTGAAAGTAAAAATATGTTAATAAGTGTAAATCATAATGTCTTATAATATTCTATTTAAGAATAGAAAGAAACATATAGCTTTTGGTATGATTGGTTAGAGAATAGAATGTATTATTCCATGATCATAGATTTAGTTTTGGATTAATAGTTCATATTAAAGATATTAATGACTTACTTGCTTTTTATTGTATTTGTTTTTTTGCTAAGGATTTATATGTGTCTAGGAAACCTCTTAGTATATAAAACTATAGAATGCAATTATGGTAAGGTTATATTGAATTATTATTATAAGTTCATGGTAGGAAGATACATACTTGATAATACTCCCTTAGTGTAGATGATGACATTTGAGAAAACTTTATCTTGTAGATTTTGAAGGATGTGTTACCTATCTGTTAAACATTAGATTTCATGAATAATTCTTAAGTAATCTCTCTCAAAATCTCTTAAATAAGAATATTTTCCCTTAGTAAATACTTATGCATTATTAAAAGTAGAAATATTCGTTAAAATGGAATTTAGTTATATTTAGTTAATTTATCATTATTTTCAACAGAGAAGAAAATTAAAGTAACATCAATTGTGTAATATTTCTTTTAAGTAAACATTTATAGTGCTTTCTTTATATACTATTAAGGTGTTCATAAGATGTAAATGAATTACTCTCTATATGTTTGATATCATGATATTTAGCATGTTCAAGATGAAAGAAGGTGTTAGGAAGAGAATAGAACGATGAGTACTTATAATATCTTAATCATTGGATCTATGAAGGAATAAGTTGGAAAGACTATTTTGTCTGATTAATATATTAGGAGATTATGTTTAGACCATATTAGTCAACTATGTAAAAATTATGAGGAAAAATAATGATGTATTTATTGTAATGGTTGCATTAATCTCGTCGTACCAATATGTATTGGCTGTGAATACACATTATTTGATGTTGTATAGGTTGTGTATATTGTCCCCCTTATGAGAATTTGAGATTTTAAAGCTTTAATGTGAGTGTTAACCCAAGTTATAAATTGTATGGTACCATCTTGTGGTTGTATGTTCAAGTCCCTGAACTACGAAGTCTCTGCGCTACGCGTACGTAGGCAAGGCTATCATGAGCCCCCGAGACATTAGGTCGGCCCCTTAGGGCCTTAGGATTGCTATTTTATGCAATTGATATTGTGTAATTAATAATCATGTGGAACTAATGTTTCTTTAGATGTGCAATTGAGATCTATATGCTATGTAGGACTTTGAAGTTAAAGATGTACCTTTTCACTTGGTGAATCGATGACTATCTGGTAGTATTGGTAAATGTGTATCAATGTTTATAAATTTATTGAAACATTGTATCTTACATGTCATTTTTTATGAATGTTGATATACTCTAATTTTTGACTTGAGGTTTACTAAGATAAATTTTGTAAATTATTATTCTATAATCCTGTTAAGATCATTATTGTTATGTACTAGGATTTAATGGGTAGGCAATACAAATTGTGTGTGTGTGTGTGTATTCATTAGTGCATTTGGATTTAGAAATGATCCTGGTGGTTAGATAGATCATGTTAGATTTAGTCATGTAGTCATGTAATTAAACATAATTTGAATGAGTCATGTATGTTGTTAAATGTTGCTTAATTTCTATAATGCAGTCATGATATCCCTAGAGATGTTAGTTAACTGTTGTATCAGACTATGTTATATTTTGTTATCATTACTTCTATTTAAAAAAAGAAAAAAAAAGAAAAAAAAATTCTACGCTTTTATTGCTTTAGTTGACTTATCTCTAGGGTTGCATGATGGGGCATTACAGGAGGTCACAAGGGGGACCTCCTCCCCATATAATTGCCACCACCACTACAATGTAGATCTCTAGCGGTGCGGCCCTACTAAGTCTGTCATCATACCGCTTGTGGCGCGGATCACCACTGGTGGATTCGTCATTGTACACCATTGCTACCACGACTTGTCGAGTTGCGGAGACCAGAGTACACCAAATTTTAACACACTCCACTTAAGGACCTTAGAGTGCCAAGATTCACCTACATAGAGCCACAGCCATTTAGAAGCCAAGATGTCTTCAAGGGGATTTGAACCTTGGTCTCCACAATAAGGACCAAGTGGTCTTAACCACTAGACCACACCCACTCGACTATTATAATTTATTTTATATTATTAATGTAATTATAATATATATTAATAATTTAGGTAATAAAATAATTTAATTAATTAATTATTTCTTATAGTTTATATTTATTAATTAATTAATTTATTCTATTTTCTTAATTTATTAATTTATAATTTATTATTAATTAACTAAAAATGGTTATCCCCACTATAATTTTTTTGTTGTTATTAATTGATATTTTTACTATTAATTATTATTTTTATAAATAATTAATTGATATTAATAATAATTAATCATAAATAATAGCTATTAATTAATTTAATAAAATTATAACTAAAATATATATAAATAAAGATAAGACTAAATAATCATTTTATTAAACAAATGTATAATTAAATTTTTTTTGTTTTAAATGGTTATTTTTAATAGATGTATGGATAGTGGTATTTAATTGAGATTTAGAAAAAATAATTATTTAGTCTTATCTTTATTTGAATATCCCATATACATTTTACTTATAATTTTTATTTTTATTAAACAAATGTAAATATTAATTATTTTTATTTTTATAATTTATATTTATTAATTATTTATTATAATTAATTAATTTAAAAATAATTAATAATAAATTATAAAAAAATAATAATTAATTTATAATTAATTGATAAATAATTTAATTAATTAATTAATTTAGTAAGTTTTAAGCACCAACGATGTACTAGAACCAGATTCTAAATTTGTAGGAAGTGAAGATATTATGTCTTTTAGTTTAGTTGTGGATATCTATTGGATCTTATACTGCTAATCAGGCACTTAGAAACTGTGCTTATTTGGAACTAGACTTTACTTTAGGAAATCAATTTCTTTTTTAAGACATGCTTGTGATATTTTTAACTGTGTTTATTTCTTTTTGAAGATAAACTTGTGATATTTTTCCTACAGAAATTGAACTCTACCAATGATAAATTTGTAAGAGAGAAGATAGAAGCATCAAAGAGAAGGCTTCAAGAAGGGTACCGACAAGTAGAAAAGGGTTTGTGATTTGATGTTAGATGCATTTTGTTTCTGTTTCTGAAACTCTTAAATTATGTAGTTGGTGACAACTAACAACCTAATGACCTAATGAATTAGTAATATTTTTTTGCAACCAAGAAGCAACGCACAATTCAAATATTTGAATTGCAAGACCTACCCAAATAGAGCCATAATCAAATTTCAAGTAATTGAATTACAATTCATGGTAGGCCAGTGCCACATCAATGCCAGGGGATGATTAAGTGAAGGAATCCCTTAGATGGCCCAAAGCAATTTTAATTACCTAATCATACATCGAGAGGCGTTATACAGTCACATCAGGGTGGGTTGAGAGCACTCATTTTTTCTGCCTAAATTTATAAGAAAAAAATTAAAATACCAAAAAGGAAATAAAAAATAAAACTTAAGAAAATCAAAGAAAAAAAACTGAAAAAAATTAAAAACAGTTGAAGGAGAAAAAACTAAATCACAAAAACTATAGAACCAAAAAAGAAATTGGAAAAAATAAAAAAATAAAAACTAAAAACTAAAAAAGAAATTAGAAACTGTTGGAAGGAGAAAAAGTTGGAGAAAATCACGAAAACTATGGAACCAAAAAAGAAATTGGAAAAAATAAAAAAATAAAAACTAAAAAAGAAATTAGAAAAAATAAAAAATAAAAACCAAAAAAGAAATTGGAAACGTTG
Organism: Cunninghamia lanceolata; assembly: GCA_027924645.1. Classification (NCBI taxonomy): domain Eukaryota; kingdom Viridiplantae; phylum Streptophyta; class Pinopsida; order Cupressales; family Cupressaceae; genus Cunninghamia; species Cunninghamia lanceolata. Next base: position 10,870,723 of record BSBN01001281.1, read on the forward strand.
GAAGGAGAAAAAGCTGGAGAAAATCACGAAAACTATGGAACCAACAAAGAAATTGCAAAAGAAAATCAAAGAAACTATGGAAAAAAGATATACCTCAGTGTATTTTAGATATATTTTTTAAAATATAAATATACTAGTTTATATAGTTCTGTATAACAAAACTAACTTATTAATTTATCACATGCAAGAGGATGACAAAATCAAATGAAAATGTTAAACATCATTCAACAAAACCAGAAATATGATTCTACGTGAGTGTGTGAAAGGGCACCAGGAAGAACCCAACCAACTGTTAACAAATAGCTAGGTCCCCTCTACCTGAAACATGTTCTTACCTTCAACAAACCTGCAGTCAATCCCACTCATTTTTCACTGTCAATAGGTTAGTTCCAAAAAATATAGCTGAAGTGACATTAGAACTGATAGTCATCATCCTATTGACTGAAAATCAAATATCATCAATTAGAGTCCAACAGTTCTCAATGCATTTAACCAAATTAATCAATCCCGAAGTCTGAGACGTGACAGGAGATGGGATGGTGACAAATCCACCATCCCTCTTCCCAAAGCCTATCCACACCACTCCCTTCCGAAGGGACTTGGGAGTGGTCAGATATTCCTGAAATCAAAATTTCAAGGCTCAAAAGGTGCCCAACCCCTAGATACTTGACCTAGTAACTTTAAACCACTAAAATACTCAAGAAAAAGACATTTTAAGACCCCTAAAAAAGGACCCTTAAAAACAAATCCAAAATTTGACACATAAGATGACACTCACCACCTATGACACACTCAATAACTTAAACATAAGAGTTAAAATTAAATTAACATCACCATTAAATCACTTAACCACATATCTTAACAAATGTAGGTCTTATTCCCTTCATGAGCTAAGGTCCAAGTAAAACCAAGGAATAATCATGATTAGGGTTTCCTAGAGGACCTTAGTTAGACAACCTTTATTCTCGAGGAGATTTAAGATCAAAAAAATAAACTTCGTCATATGAAGTGGTTCAAGTTAGGATTCTAATGATTCTCTCGTTCCCCCATTGGCAGTTTATTCCTGCACATTCATCATGACATTAATATGTCCAATAAACATAGCCGAGGCACCTTAATCATAAATTAATCATACTCATTTCTACTTGCATTAAAGAATCATAACTCACTTCTCATCTAGCAATATTCATATAGACCATGTCCTACTTAGATCAAAATTGAATCATCATTTCTAAAATAATAAAATCATAGAGTTAGGTTTAACATCACATTATTCTCTCCAATGTATTCCACTTATTTCCTATCTCTCTTTTAAATGCCTAAGTATTTAGCTGACAAATTGGAGCAGATACAAAGAAATTTTTTAAGGACAGGTGTGGAAGAAAAAAAGAGAATGTCTTTGGTCAAATGGGAGAAGGTTTGCCTTCCCCAAACTCATGGGGATCTTAATATCAGATCTATAAGAAATATGAATAAATCCCTCCTTGCCAAAATTAACTGGAATCTGGTTAATAGTCATAAAGAATGGGGATCCATTATGCAAGCTAAGTGTTTACAGGGTGTTGACAATCTAAGTTTCCTTTATCAGGAGGGGCTTCCTCAGGGCTCAGTTATTTGGAACAAAATGTTGAATTCTAGAAGCTTAATTAAATAGGGGCTTAGGTGGAAATTGGGAAATGGTAATACTATAAATTTTTAGGAGGACACTTGGGTTGCTGACAAGGCCCTTGCTGCCTAGGGGGAAAATGGGATTATTGCTGATATAGCCAAACATTTTTTTGGGTCAAAAGTTTGTCATTATATTCATCTTGAGAATGGTATTAGACTTTGGAAAAATCTTCTTGGGTGTTGTACTCATCGCCCTGAGGTTATCCAGAGAATTAGATCTATACAACAACTGCTGCTGGGTACCAAAATCCCTCTCTTTCCTAGAGAAGATGAGTTGTATTGGACTCCCGATAAGAGAGGTCATTTCTCAGTTAACTCTGCTTACCATCTGCTGATCCTTGATGTTCATAAAAATGAGCTTTGGAGAAAAGTTTGGAACCATATACTTATCCCTAAAGTTAAGGTGGGTTGTGGTTCATAACAAGATTTAAACCCAAGAAAATTTGCAGAGGAGGGGCTTCTCTCTGGTTAAAAGGTGTATTATGTGCCTTAAGGAAGAGGAAACTATCCCTCATTTAATCCTTCATTATGACTTTGCCAAGGAAATTTGGAGTACAATTCTACAGAATTTTGGCATTTAGTTGGTCTGCAATGAAGATATCAGAGAAGTCATTGCTAATTGGCTTCCTACTTTTTCCCATCCTTGGCTTGTGGAGCTTTGGAACCAAACTCTTCCCTTTATTGGTTGGACCTTGTGGAAGGAATAGAATAATAGAATCTTTAGGGAAGCTATCAGGGACTCTTCTCAAGTTTATCAGTCTCTCTCTAAGCTCCTCATTGAAAGTGTTGTTAGCTCACACATCAAAACTACTGATAAACCACTCACTCAAGAGGAAGAAAAAATCGCTAACAATTGGAGAATTCTTAACCAAATTCTGGCTTATGATAATTCTAAATAGATTTTGAGATTAAATACTAGATAATCTCCTCCAAGGGCCCATTGGCTCAAACTTAACTTTGATGGGGCTTCTAAGTCCAATGGAAGGGCTAGTGGTGGTGGGATTATCAGGGATGACAAAGGGGAGCTTGTTGCTACCTAGGCTGGTGGGATAGGTATTCATAGTAATAACTATGTTGAAGCCTCTACTCTCTTATGGGGAGTTAAATTGGTTATCTCTCTGGACATTCCTCATTTGCATATACAGGGGGATTCAAAACTGATCATTAATGTTGTTACTAATGCTTCGGTCTATAGTGGAGGCTTAAGGATATCATTGTGGATATCCAAATCCTTATTCAAAGGACCTCTAGAGTGGAGTTTGTTAGACTTAGGGCACACAACTGAGAGGGGGGGTGAATCAGTTGTGCAAAACTTTCTCAAATTAAACACTTGAATCTTCTTTAGTGATTAGCAGAATATTAATCATGAACCATAATGCATTCAAATCAAAAGTAGAAACATATCAACACATAGGACACCAAGATTTTGACGTGGAAAACCCAGTTAAGGGAAAAACCACAGGGTGATTAACCCAAGAAAGTATTCTCTATTAGAAGAATAGAAAAGAACAAATGGCACATGCCAATTAGGGCTCACTACCCGAGCACACTGCTCACAAGAGGCTCACTGCCTACAAGAGACACACTGTCTACAAAGAAATAAGTATCACCTTTATGAACTGGAAAATAACATCTTGACCATGCTTGAATCAGTTCCATTAAAGCCCAAAAACTTCTGCTCTGCCTTTTGCACTTCTCCTCGCTACCACACACTCATCACAACAAGACACACTTCAAAATGACTTCACAATCCCTTATTTATACAAGGCATCGACTTAGGAACAATCATCTAAGTCGGTAAACACCTACAAGAACATTCGCAACATGTGTAATATATCCGGTCGGCCAGTCTCAAGAAGAACACCAATATCCGGTGGTTATTCTTCAAATGCAAACTCTAACTTCAATGCGGACCACCAACATGAACTGGACATGATCCAACGATCATCATAACCTTCTCTGAATCACCAAGAACATTCGTACTTCATCATCCTACTAGAATTCTTCTCTCCTTCATCTGGAGCTTCAAGAACACAGTCTGTCATCACTGTCACAAATGAATAGGCTCTTCCAGACCTTCAAACCATGAACCAATCTATTTGATACTTCACAGGGATGTCCTCAACACTCCCTTAGATCCACAGAATAGGATAATGCATTACCGGACCTCACCGGACCTATCTGTGTCACTCTATCACCTCTGGACACCTACTGGAGCTGGTTCTACTTGAATGACCATAACTTCTTCAGATCTTCATGCGGACCTCTGAACACTTGACTGGAGCATCTCAAGACTTATATCTACAAACCCTTTAAACTGCATCCTCTGATCCTCAACCTATCTTGGACTTTTACCTTGTTGTCATCATTGTTCTTCACTGTTCCTGATTGAGACAAATTTTCTCAATATCCTCAGCGCACAGCTCATCCAATCCTTCTTATTAATGCAATATGAGTATGTTGACATCAATGACAACACCGGTTAAACCCATACTTGCAACAGAGTTCTCTCATATCTACAAAGAGGGGAACAGAGTTGCTAATGCTCTTGCCAATTATGGTCAGCAATTTATGAATTGGCGTTGTTGGCACCAATATAACAATATTCCTGTTAACATAAGGGAACTAATTCAAAAAGAGATGACTCATCACAATGAGAGTGCCAGCTTGGCCAGTTAGTTATTTAGGGTGAAGATGATGTGGACTTTGAAGTACAGGATTATTATGAACTATTGTACTTTTCTGACTAATGCCATTTTGGAATTTTTTATCACTCACATTAAGGTGAGTTGGATATGTGATAATGATAGAGAATTTATGAATATCATTTTTGAGCATGGGAAAGGTTGGCAACGATTGGAGATTCTGAAGGCGTTTTAGGGTATTGATGACTCATGCATGTTAGATCATTGCCTCATTTACTATTTCATCATTCCTTTCTGAGCATCTAGAATTATCTTGCGAAAACACTTTGTTGAAAGGTATCCTCAGCTCTGCATTCTCTATGTTTTTGAGGGTAAGGAGATAATGGGGGGAGATAGGATTCGCACTAAGCCTATATCTTGTTGTGAATTTAAGGATAATGCTATTGTTTGGCATTATTGCAAGGAAGGTGGCATAAGTCCTTTTATGGAATGCCTCAATGGTTTTGATGAAAACTTGTCTGTGCAGTGTACCATTTCGTGGCAAAATCATAGAGTTACCGTGGGCAGAATTGGTTTTGAAATCTTTGAACAAGTCATAGCCATGGCAACTGGCCTTTCCACTAAGGGTACTAAGTTGTAAAGGAAGGCTAAGGTAGCTGACCATCTGAACCAGAAGCTTTTTCTGGGGGAGGGAGAGGAATTAATTCCCTACCAGGGAGGGTTTGAACAGGCTAAGCTGTCGGAGCCATGGGACGAGATGTGCTTTCTTCTGATGAAATACTTCACTCTGGAAGGTCATTTCACCAAGTTTTATAATTATCACTTCCCTCTGCTCAACCATTTCAGGCGTAATTCTTTGATTAGTTTCCATTTTTACTTGAAGTCTTCCCTTGAACACTCTATTTTTAGGGCTAAAGCTAAATTTGAAAGGAAACCTTCTAAAGGCCCTGTCCCTCTACAGCAAGGCCTTATTCTTCGTTTGTATAATTTTCATCTTGCCTTGGAGCCTCCTAATCCAATTCATCCTTCCAGTATTGAGGTCACTGCTAATACCCACCCCCTTGCTGCCACCGTTTCTAAGGAACCTTGCCCTACCCCTGATTCCCAAAAAATTAAAGGGGTTTCTTTCTCTATGTCCACTTAGGAGACCACGGTGAAGGATATGCATACTCTAGCTTCTAAAGGGAGTGTGAAAAGTAAGAAAAGAAAACTTAGGGAGATGGATGCTTCTGGTGAAATTGCAGGGGACGATGTTGGGACCCATAAGAATTTGAGCAGTGACTTTGTGGGACTTGGGAATAAACATAAAACCAAATTGTCTGCTAAAGATAAGAATGAGGGTTTCTCTTCTAGGGTGAGAAGGTCGGGAAGAATTGCTGGTAAGCCTGCTCTGTAGGCTAAATTAATTGATTACTCTAAAAGTGCTTCTGAAGCTTCCACTCAGGGGGATGATCAGTTGAATTCCAAAGACATTGAAGTCCAAGAGATCTCTGAAGAGGATGCTGGTGAGGGAGAAGGGAAATAAACTGATGACTCGGGAGGTGATAATGGTGATCCTGTGGACAATGCTGGTGAAGGGGAGAGGATGATTTTGGAGGAGGTTGGAGAGAAGACTAAGGAGGAGGGGGATGACCAGAGGTATGATATTGCTGTCCTCAAGGGTCAAGTGGATGAACTGGAGAAAAAGGTTACATCTATGGGAGATTTCATAAGCAACATGCCCTGTCACATGGCGATGCTCAACTTGACTCGAGCTAATGGCGAGGAGAAGGAGAAATTCAAGAAACTTGATGAAATTGTTGAATTTCTGGCTAAAGGCTGGGAGAATGTATCTCCTTAGTCTTGTTACTCTATATTTTATGATGTCTATCTACTGCTACTTACTATCTGTTGGTAATAGGTTGTATTTGCTGTTAATGTTGTAGTTGGTTTGGGGGGCTCTTTTTGTTCTTGAGCCTCTGCTGTCTCTTTTTGTTATGTTGTTGTAAAGGTTCGGCCCCTAGTTTTTGCCTACTTATATAATCAAAAACATCACATTATTCTACCCAATTTGTTCTTGAGTGATTGCATATTATAAGATCATTACAAAAAAGATACTTAATGTACATAACTTACCAAATTTTCTTACCTACGTTTCTCCTTTTGCATGGCTAGTGTTGATATCTCGTAAACCAATTTGACAATTTTAATTATCTTAATCTCACATCATGGATGGTTCTCCTCAAGTAACATAAACACATTGTGCATTCATTAGAACAATTATTAGCATAATATGTCATCATTTCCATCATGTTCAAATTGAACTCACTCACTGAAAATTCAACTCAATCACAAGAGATCGAAAGTCCAAACTTATTAATTTAGATAATCGTCACTTTGAATTTTATATAACACACAACTAGTATGATCTAAAGTTATAGAGTTAAGAGGTATGATGCATAATTCTCATTCAATAGAGCAACATTCTCATATAAAATAAGGTGATTAGTTTTAAAATGACAAGAGGTTTCCTATTATAAATCAATCAAGAGATAAAATTTAAATCATATCCTTAGCACACATATTCACAACATGGTGTTTAGAGGAGTTGTCCAAAGGGTTCACCAAGGTTGATTATATCAACACCATACCAAAACCAAAGTCACATGTTTCACCAAATAATTCCTCTAGCTAGAAAATTAGGTTCCATCACAATGAGCAAGGGTGTCATAATAGCCACAAGTAAGGTGAGGCCATACACAAACTTGATTTTTGGGATTGATATGGATTGGACATTGAATGGAGATTATGATTTTGGTTGAGAATGATGGTAGGTCCAAGATGAGTGACTAAATTCAAGTCCAAAATGAAGAAAGGTGACTATGCTTATGACAAAGGTGTTAATGAAGATTTGATTTGTGTTTTGATGATTTGGAAAGGGATTTTCAAACATGCAAGAAGACACAATGGATAACTTGACTTTCAAGGATGATAAGGTTGATTGGCTTATAATGGTATAACACATGAAAACATGTCAATAACATGAACAAGCCTAATATTATTCAAGTAGGAGTGACTTCTTGTTGCAAGTATGGGCCTAACTAGTGTTGTCATTGATGTCAACATACTCTTGTTGCATTAATGATAACGTTTGGATGAGCCGTGAGCTGAGGATATTGAGAAAATTAGTCTCAATTAGGAACAGTGAAGAATAGTGATGACAGTAAGGCAAAAGTCCAAGATAAGATGAGGATCAAAGGATACGGATTAAAGGGTTTGTAGATATGTGTCTTGAGGTGACCTAGTAGAGATTTCAGAGGTCCGCATGAAGATATGAAGAAGTTGTGGCTACTCAAGTAAAACTGGTTCCGGTAGGTGTTTAAAGGTAATAGAGTGACATAGACAGGTCCAGTGAGATCCGGAAGTATAGTTTCCTGCTCTGCAGATTTAAGGGAGTGTTGAGGAAGTCCTTATGATGTGTCAACTCGATTGGTTCGTGGTTTGAAGGTCTGCAAGCATCTATTTCTTTGTGATAGTAATGACAGACTATTTTCTTGAGGTTTCAGATGAAGGAGAGATGGGTTTCAGTAAGTGGATGAAGTGTGGATGTTCTTGGTGATTCAGACAAGCTTTTGGAGGTCTTTGGATTGTGTTTAGTTCATGTTGATGGTCTGCATTGAAGTTGGAGCTCGCAATAGAAGAATTACTTCCGGATGATGGTGTTCTTCTTGAGATTGGCCGACCGGATCAGTTACACATCCTACAGATGTTCTTGTGGATGTTTGCTGACTTAGATGATCATTCCTAAGTTAATGTCTTGTATAAATAAGAGATTGCGAAGTTATTTCAAAGTTGTCTTGGTGAAGATGAGAATATTGTAGCGAGGAGGAGAGCGAAAGGCAAAGCAGAAGTATTGGGCATAAATGGAACTGATTCATGCATAGTGAAGATGCTATTCCCTAGTTCATGTATGTGATACTTATCTCTTTGCAGATAGTGTGTCTCTTGTAGGAAGTGAGCCTCTTGTGAGCAGTGTGCTCGGGCAGTGAGCCCTAATTGGCATGTGCCATTTTGTTCTTTCTATTCTTCTAACAGAGAATACAATCTTAGGTTAATCACCCCGTGGTTTTTCCCTTAACTGGGTTTTCCACATCAAAATCTTGGTGTCTTATGTGTTGATGTGTTTCTGCTTTTGATCTGAATGCATTATGTTTTATGATTGATATACTGCTAATCACTAAGAGGATTTAAGTGTGTAATTGGAGAAAGTTTTGCACAACTGATTCAACCCCCCTCTCAGTTGTGTGCCCTAAGTCTAACAATTGGTATCAGAGCAAGGTTCCTCTAAAAGGAGCTTAACCACTTGAGGAGATCTAGGATTTCGTCTTATAAGAAGGATAGTCCAAAGTTTGATGGAAACAATTTTAATCTCTGGAAACGTCACATGAAATGTCACTTGAGATGTATGGGAATGGCATACTGGACCATGGCTACAACACAGTATGTACCTCCACAGGGTGGTCTAAAAATCTAAAGTGAAATCATAGATGCTGAAAACAATCTGCAGACTATAGAGGCTCTTCTAAGCGCATTATCTGATTTAGATCTCTCAAATGTTATTGACCTACCAACTGCTTTTGAGATTTGGCAAAAACTGGAACTTCTGCATGAAGGAGACAAGTATGTCAAAAGTGCAAGGTTACAAAGTCTGAAAGGAAAATTTAAAAATCTGAAGATGAGAGAAGATGAAAACATCACTACTTTTATGCCAAGAGTAAATGAGCTTGTTTGTGGGATTAGAAATGCTAGTGGAGTCTTGGATGAAGATGAGATTGTTGGCAAAATTCTCAGATCCCTTCCTGCTTCTTACAAAATCAAGGCTGCTGCCATTGAAGAATTTAGAGCCCATACAACTGTCACAAGAGATCAATTGGCTAGTAAATTGGCTGTATTTGAAATGACAGAGTTTGGAGATGACCCTCCCAAGACTAAATCTACATTCAAAGCTAGTGCTTCTGCTAAAGGTAAGCAAAGGTTTGATCCGAGAGAGAATTCATCAAGGAAGCTGTCATGGTATGAAAAAGCAAGAAAAGATCTGGAAGAAGAAGAAGTAGAAACTACTCAACTTGAAGCCCTTATTGCAAAAAGGCTGCCAAGAGGATCCGGTAAGTATGAAGGAAAATTACCTTTTAAGTGTTTTAACTGCAATAAGATTGGTCATTTTGCCTCAAGGTGTCCGGAGAGGTTTTCAAGGCAAAATCCCATCAAGCCAAGGTTCCAAAAGAACTATTACTATGTACATGAAGATGATGATAATGAAGGAGTAACAGATGATGAATCAGAGACAGGAAACAAATCTAGAAATGAATGGGTGTTCATTGCCATCAAGGAAGAAGATCCAATGTCCTCTATATCTATCAATCATAAGACTGTGGAAAGAGCTCTGGCTGCCCAAGGTGAAGTGAAAGATGATTGGGTCATTGACAGTGGATGCTCTCACCATATGACAGGTGACAAAAATAAGTTCATAGATTTGGAGAGGTATGAAGGAGGAGTGGTAAAGTTTGGTGATAATTCTGCTGGTAGAATCAGAGGAAGAGGAACTATTTCTTTTGATGGAAGAAACAAAACTGGTAATGTACTGTATGTTGAAGGTTTGAAGCACAATCTTCTCAGTGTTGGTCAGTTGGTGGACAAAGGCTATGATCTCTGATTCAAGAATGGAAAATGCAAAATCTTTGAAAGTTCTGGAACAGAGATTGCATTTGGTACTCAAACTAAAGGTAATATCTTCCACTTGGTTGGTACTGGTAAAAGTTTCTTATTTGTTCAAGTTGATCAGAGTTGGCTATGGCATAGAAGGATGTGTCATGTGAATTTTGATAATATCATCAAGATAAGCAATACTCAGGCTGTAAGAGATCTTCCAAAATTGGTGAAACCTACTAACAACTTGTGCAAGGAATGTTAGTTGGGTAAGCTGAGCAGAGTCACATTCAAAAGTAAGGAACTGTCTTCTACCAAATTATTGGACTTGGTTCATACTGATCTTTGTGGTCCGGCAAGAATCAGGAGTATTCAAGGTGATAGATACTTCATGCTACTAATTGATGACTATTCTCGGATGATGTGGGTAACCTTTCTAAAAGAGAAATCAGAAGCTCTTGAAAAATTCAAAATATTCAAGACTATGGTAGAAAATGAAACCGGATTAAAATTGAAGTGTCTGAGATCTGATAGAGGTGGAGAATTCACATCCGGTGGGTTCATAGAGTTCTATGAGAAACATGGAATTAAGAGACAGCTGTCTACTCCTAGGACTCCACAACAGAATGGAGTAGTGGAGAGAAAGAACCAGACCATCCAGGAAGCATCTAGGACCATGATGATGGAAGCAAATGTTCCTTAGATCTATTGGAGAGAAGTTGTCAGCACTGCAGTCTATACTCTCAATCGAGTTCAAATCAGAAGCAATACCGGTAAGACTCCTTATGAACTCTGGTTTGGCATTACTCCTATTGTAAGATATTTTAGAGTCTTTGGTAGCAAATGCTACATCAAAAGAGATGAAGATATAGGCAAGTTTGATGCTAGAAGTGATGAAGGAATATTCTTGGGCTACTCTACTCAAAGCAAAGCATACTGGTGTTATAACAAGAGACTGAGAAAGATGATAGAAAGTACAAATGTGAAGGTTGATGAGGGAATTGAGAAACCCTCGAGGTTTTATGAGTATGATGAAGATGATCAGAATGGTGTTCTGATTCAAGGAGCCCAAGCCTCTTCTGAGATTCAAACTGATCCAGTAAACCAGGAAGAAGAGATGAGTTTCAATGAGCCTGATCAAGAATCAGAAGTGCAAGAAATTCCCAAAGTTCCCAGGTATGTAAGACTGAACCACTCTGAAGATCAGATCATAGGTGATAAAAGCAAAGGAGTACAAACAAGAAGGAAAATTGCTCAAGATTCAGAAGAGTATTGTCTGATTTCAAAGATTGAACCTAAGACAGTGAATGAAGCTTGCAATGATGAAAATTGGACTAAGGCAATGGAGGAAGAGCTGGTGCAAATTGAGAAAAATCACACTTGGGATCTTGTTCCTAGACCTAGAAACAAGAATGTGATTGGAACAAAATGGGTTTTCTGGAACAAACTGAATGAAGTTGGTGAAGTAATCAGAAATAAAGCCAGATTGGTTTGCACGGGTTATTCTCAAATAGGAGTTGATTTTGAAGAAACTTTTGCTCCGGTGGCAAGAATTGAAGTAGTCAGACTATTTCTTGCTTTTGTTGCTTTCAAGGATTTCAAGGTATATCAGATGGATGTCAAATCTGCCTTCCTGAATGGTGACTTGGAAGAAGAAGTGTACATTGAACAACCGGATGGTTTTCAATTGTCTGATCATGGTGATATGGTCTGCAAGTTGAAGAAGGCACTGTATAGATTAAAGCAAGCCCCAAGACCCTGGTATGAAAGATTGGACAAGCATCTTTTGAAGATTGGTTTCAACAAAGGTACTGCTGACAGTAACTTATATTTCAAAATTGATCATGAAAACATCCTGATTGTTGAAGTGTTTGTTGATGATATCATTTTTGGAGGAAGAGATAGTATGTGTAAAACATTTGCAAATCAAATGAATAGTGAGTTTGAGATGTCTATGCTTGGTGACATGAATTTCTTCTTGGGTCTACAAATCACTCAAACAAAGAAAGGAATCTTCATTTCTTAGACCAAATATGTGAAAGAATTGTTGAAGAAATTTGGGATGGAAGATTCAAATCCAATGAATACTCCCATGGCAACCGGATGTAAGTTGAGCAAAGATGATGACTCTCCTAAGGTAGATCAAACAAAGTACAGGTCAATGATTAGAGGATTGTTGTATCTCACTCAAACTAGACCAGACATTATACAAGTTGTTGGTCTTGTTGCTAGATTCCAAGCTGATCCTAGAGAATCTCATGTCATGGAAATCAAGAGGATTTTTAGATATCTAAAAGGGACAGTTGAGTATGGTCTGTGGTATCCTAGAAATCATGATTTCTCTCTTCATACATATACAGATGCTAATTGAGCAGGAGATGTGGATGACTGGAAGAGTACCAGTGGTGGAGCATTCTTTTTGGGGAAGAGATTGGTTTCTTGGCTAAGCAAGAAACAAGAGGCAATATCTCTATCTACAACTGAAGTAGAATATATTGCAGCAACAGGTAGTTGCACTCAAGTTTTGTAGATGAAGCAGATGTTAAGAGATATTAAAGTGGAGTATGATGAGCCTATCATAATTTTCTGTGATAATTCAAGTGCAATAAACATATCTAAGAATCCGGTGTTACATTCAAAGACTAAACATATATCCATCAAGTTTCACTTTTTGAGAGAGCAAGTGAACAAGAATGAAGTCAGATTGGAGTTTGTGCCTTCCAAGGATCAAATTGCAGACATCTTTACTAAACCTCTACCTAAGGACTCCTTTGAGTATCTCAAGGAGAAGTTAGGGGTTACTACCCCTCTGGTGATGAACTAAGGTGCACTAATGTGCATCAGTCTGGTGGATATCACAGTCATATCTTGTGATCCGGATTGATGGGGAACTACTACTCAGGGGGAGCAGCAGGTATGATTTTGAAGTGTTGAAATTGCAAGTATGTGCCCTTTGCCATTGATGTCAAAGGGGGAGAGAAGACATGTGAAAAATAAATAGTTGCTGATCAAAGGGGGAGCAGTAAAGGGAGAGAAGACATGTGAATGGTTGTTGTTGTTAGGGGGAGCTATGACAGTAAGAAGTTCTTGTCTTGATGGTTAAAACAGTTTTTCACATCATATCTTGCCATCAATGACAAAGGGGGAGATTGTTGCAAGTATGGGCCTAACTGGTGTTGTCATTGATGTCAACATACTCCTGTTGCATTAATGATAAGGTTTGGATGAGCCGTGAGCTGAGGATATTGAGAAAATTAGTCTCAATCAGGAACAGTGAAGAACAATGATGATAGTAAGGCAAAAGTCCAAGATAGGATGAGGATTAGAGGATACGGATTAAAGGGTTTGTAGATATGTGTCTTGAGGTGATCCAGTAGAGATTTCAGAGGTCTGCATGAAGATATGAAGAAGTTGTGGCTGCTCAAGTAAAACCGGTTCCGGTAGGTGTTTAGAGGTAACAAAGTGACACAGACAGGTCCAGTGAGATCCGAAAGTATAGTTTCCTACTCTATGGATTTGAGGGAGTGTTGAGGAAGTCCTTATATGTGTTAACTTGATTGGTTCATGGTTTGAAGGTCTACAAGCATCTATTTCTTTGTGACAATAATGACAGACTGTGTTCTTGAGGTTCCGGATGAAGGAGAGATGGGTTTCAATAAGTAGATGAAGTGTGGATGTTCTTGGTGATTCAGGCAAGCTTGTGGAGGTCTTTGGATCGTGTTCAGTTTGTGTTGATGGTCTGCATTGAAGTTGGAGCTCACAATAGAAGAATTACTTCTGAATGATGGTGTTCTTCTTGAGATTGGCCAACCAGATCAGTTACACATCCTGCGGATGTTTGCCGACTTAGATGATCATTCCTAAGTTGATGTCTTGTATAAATAAGAGATTGTGAAGTCATTTCAAATTTGTCCTGGTGGAGATGAGAATATTATAGCGAGGAGAGCGAAAGGCAGAGCAGAAGTATTGGGCGTAAATGGAACTGATTCAAGCATAGTGAAGATGCTATTCCCCAGTTCATGTATGTGATACTTACCTCTTTGTAGACAGTGTCTCTTGTAGGTAGTGAGCCTCTTGTGAGAATTGTGCTTGGACAGTGAGCCCTAATTGGCATGTGCCATTTTGTTCTTTCTATTCTTTTAACAAAGAATACAATCTTGGGTTAATCACCCCGTGGTTTTTCCCTTAACCGGGTTTTCCATGTCAAAATCTTGGTGTCTTATATGTTGATGTGTTTCTACTTTTGATTTGAATGCATTATGTTTTATGATTGATATACTGCTAATCACTAAGAGGATTTAAGTGTGTAATTGGAGAAAGTTTTGCACAACTGATTCACCCCCCCTCTCAGTTGTGTGCCCTAAGTCTAACACTTCTAATGTGGGCCCACAAATGAAATTTAGTTCATTAATACTATCTACTTGTGAGGGATAGCTAGGGATAGCCACATATATGAGAAATCCCTTACCAAGGAGTACCAAAAGGCTACACCAATGTTAGCTCTATCTCAACACATGGAAGTACATTGTGAGTAACTTCAAGGGTGGCTCACATCCCTTGCACCATACTAAAAGATGACTGAAAGGTCTTATACTAGGATGAACAAGCTCTAAGGGATTCCTTGATATACACTATGTACATGAGGCACAATCTATGAACACCAATCCATCTACAAGCATGTGACATAAGAGCAAGAAAATATCACTTCACCTTGTGTCCTGAATTACTAGGAGCCCCAATGTTGTGCCAGACATGATGATGACTAGATCGAGGTACAAATTTCATTCTCCCCCCTTTATATACCTCACCAAAACACATGGTTGAGGTAGCCCCTTGGAGTGGGTGTGTCTCCATGGCATGCCTCCTAAGGGAAAGGTTGATGTTAGATGTTTTTGATCTCCGGGATCCCACTAAGCACAAGGAGAAAGCATACACACACTAACACACCTTAGGTGACAAAAGTGAATCAAGAGGTGTTTTTGATCCCAAAGATAACCTTGCAATGCAAGTAGAGAGCATACACACACACTTGAACCACACAATCAAGATTAATTAACCCTTAGAAATCAATGTGTGTTGTGAAATTGAATGTGTCTAAATGGTGATTTTGATTCCCAAGATCATATTTCAATGTGAGGGAAGAGCATACGCACACCTCAAGTTAGAACCAAGCTCAGCAAAAAAGCAACACACAAAGTGGTTTTGAATGATCAGTCTTTAACAAGTGAACCTATAGCAAACTTGTTAGTAGTTTGAGAGATTTTAGTCTTTGACAAGCGTAAAGCTATAAAACAAGTGTTAGCTCAAAAATGATAGATATGAAAAAAATAGAAATAATAGTGATCACATAAAAAAATTAGATGTCACCAATAGATTCCTTATGATTTTTTATGCAATTTTAAAAAAATCACTAAATTTCGACTTGATATGCAAAAGTTTTAAGCAATTGAAGTTTGCAAGAAAATGACAATTTCAAATGATTGTACCTTGAAATTCAAACCAAATCTAGAAAAAGGTTAGAACCACTATGAATCTGGTTGTGTTATCTTTCCAACACCTATAAATTTGTAAAAATCTGATACGATTTGTAAACGTTATGCCAAAATGAAAAAAATAGCGATTTTATAAGTCCAAATAGAAGGGGGTCTAACCCTGATGGTTATGCTAACTGTTAGAAGTTAGGTGCTTTATGTTCACTTGTGATAGTCTTTATTGGTATATGGTTAAGGTTTGGCATGTGTACTACAACTCTTAGTGATAAATGTTATCAACTATTCACATAAAAGTGTTAGCGCAATAGATAGCAATAACCACTAACTTTAAAATTTAAATTTAACAATAAATGCTAATGGTTAGTGGCTATCCTCAACAAAGTTGTTAATGTTTATCATGAAAAAAATGCTCCTATCCAACCTAACCATCAATAGGACAATTAAGGGGTAGCCACCAAATGATTAAATTAAAGTTTAATGATGTGGTTTTATAATCGCTACCACTTCAATTTCTAAACGATCACATAGACCGGCTAAGGTTGCGGGTAAGGATGTGGCTCGTGAATTTGAAGCATGGCCCCTGGTCACTTATGTGACCATATGTCAGGAGCAAAGGATCTACGGTGGCCACAATGGACTACGGTCATTGATATGACCATATAGAATATAACAAGGACTCAAATCCCGATAAGTGCCAAATCTATGGACTTTAGACCTACGGTTAAAGTCGATACACAATGGGTAAAAGATTTCAAATGTCTTTAAATTTAAATGTGATTTGATAGATTTTTGGTAGTGATAAATCAAATAGCTTGCATAATGTGGTATGGATTTGTACGGTGGGCCCATATAGTATGGATCTGTGTGGGTCTATATAGTACGAATTTGTAAACTAAAAAAATTCAAAAAATTTTGACCTCCAAAATATATTGAATTTAATATGGATCCTAGGGTTTTTGGGCCTTCCAAACGCAACCATGAGGTCCTTTTTGACATAGGACACTTCCTATGAAGGTCACCCTTGGATTTTCACCAAGATGAGCACAAACCTGCAAAAAGCTAGCAAAACCTTGCAAAACCAATATTAATCAAGGGACATGGGTCCCACCGGGTGTGCCAAATGTATGATGTAGAAAATATGAAATATAAAATGAAAATAATACATAATGAAAGATCTTGTTTCATACCTACATCCCCTCGGATTGAGAAAAGGACTAAATAAATCAAACAAAAATAACAAAACAATGTTACCACAATAGTCCTTGTTGCACCATGACGAATGGTGGATGTGCTCCAATGGTGTTTGATAATGATATTTGATATGTATGTTGATTACTCACACTAGTAGCATAACATTACTTGAAACTCATGTGATTATGGATCTCATTCTTCTCATTCTTAGCTATCTCTTCTTCTCTTTCTAGTTCTAGTTCTAGGAGAAATAACTTGGTTGATAGTGATATTTATATGATCTTGGATGATAGGATGAATGGATAGGATTAGATTAGAGATGGATGGCTTGGATTAAATGAGACATGGATCAAAGATATGATAAAGTATGAATGGATGGATGAGATAAAGTGAGAAGACATTATGGGAAGGATAAGACCTATTCTCATGTGGTCAGTGGTGGAACCCCTATCTGATTTTCTTGTCCCCTTGTGTAATGTCTTGAAATTGACTAAGTCCGAATACAATTGGCTTAAACCCTAAACCCTTGGTCTTTTTCATTGAAGCCTACATCCTATTTTTGAGTTGACCTATTGTAAGAAACTAGCCCTAGTTTAAGTTATGGTTTCATGTCTTGTTTCCCATCTGAAAATTGGCCCTTTGAGCCTAGTAACCGGTTAGTCCATAATGTTTAATATCTCCTAAGTTTGAGTCAAAGGTTCTTAAGATTGAATAAATGGTCATCATGGCATCGTGGGCTCCAGATCTATTAGATCTGTTAGAGCTGCACTGATGCATTGACCATGGATTTCCAGACAGGTGGGACCAAAATCCACGTCTACTTGAAGCCTATGCCATGCTCACTCCTTAGTGGATTACATGAGCGTGCAACTGGGAGATGCCAAGGAATATGCTTTGCGATGCTACAACAGAGTAACACATGTCATATGGGTCTCAGTATATTGAAGCTAGCGCTTAGTGTGCTAGCACGAGCACGGTAGTGTGGGTCTCTCCTAGGTCTGTGTTGTGATAAAGCTACCAAATGGATTTAAAATGGAAGGTTTCTGATGAGTTGGTGAATTCCGATGGGCTTACACTATTCTAAGTGTGTGAAGTGACATTCAATGATGGAAGTTTCAAATCAAGACCATTAATTCTCCTGAGGACTAATTGAGCTCAACGGTGCACATTCAAACATAGAGAACAGTTAGTCTTAGCATGCACACCGGCAGACAATCTTGTTTATGGAAATTTAATGGAAAATTAGCTAGAATCATGCCCAGTTTGTGAAGTTAATGTATGAAATCAATTGATGCCATTAAGTACACCATTGGTAACTAAAATTCTTGTAGAGAGTTGAGCAGCTTGAGGCACAATTGAAGATGTGGGGTTTTTGTTTGCAACCAACAAGTAAGTGTAAATTTATTGGCATATCAATCCATTTGCTTGCAAATTTTATCGATTTCTTTATGAAATTGGCTATAAAGGTTGAAATTGTAAGAACAGTAGGGTGAATTCTTGGGTTGGTTCCATTTCAAACAAGCCCTAGTTTTTAGAAAAACCCTATGTGAAGAAGAATGGCTAGTTTGTCAGAAAAGAGAAGTTTTGAGCAAGATTTGTTCACTCATTGCCCAAGGTCATCAAAACAAGCCTTGAATCTTCATGGAAGGAGTAAGGATGATAAATTTGTGGATGGATTCATGTAAGTCAGGGATGCATTTACCCTAATATCAAGATGGTCCCTATTCCAACACTACCATAGAAAGAGAAGTGCTAGGTCTCCATTGAGCAATGCATGGAATTTGGATTTGGGCAAGGGTGTAGTCCCAAATATATTTGTAGATGTGAAATTCATAAAACTTGTTGCAAGCAGATATGATGTTGGTACAAGAAGAGTATTGCCAATTAATGGAAGCACTATGGTCTCCTTCAAAAAGCCTTATATTGTTGTGGTCTTTGGTCTTAACATAGCCACAAATAAATCCATTGACTTTGATAAATTTAGAAGATCATATGAATTGCATAGGGATTTGTATAGGTCTGTCAAAATTCCCAAACATAGACTTAGGACTTCTAGTGGTAGGGGATTGGAAGTTTTTGAAAAGGAGCCTCTTAGTATAAAGTCTTTTGAGGATTACTTCCTAAAGACATACTACTCACTATGGCAAGTTTTGGGAGAGGATGCAAGAGAAAATATCCCTGTACACTTAATGTTTATGGCTCTTGACATCCAGGACAATGTTGTAAATGTAGAAATTGATTTGCCTCTTACATGGCAAACCAAATGCACAAATAGATGCTCGCTTTGAAGAATGGTGAGAAATAAGAATTCAAGTGGTATTCTCATTTGTGTCACATGCTCTTATATTTTGGTAGGACATAGTGGAATCAAACTTTGAGAGTGAAACAGTTTGATGAACATGAGCAACCTTTGCCAGTTTAGTGTTGGACCTATCTTTGGGATAGGGATTGTTCAAATTTAGATTTCATTATTTTTGAGGAATTCTTTTTAAGAAAGTTGATGACATGCATGGGTGAACATATAGATAGGGTACCATCAGAAATAAGGGAATTTCTCAGACCTGAAGAGGAAACTGCTGGAGTTGGGATAAAACATAATTGGGGAGATTGGTTCCTTAACCAATATTCAACATACATCACAGTGTATGGATTTACAATAAGTTTAATAATAACAAGAGAAGGGAGATGATGAATACAAGCATGTAAGTACATTAGATCAAGCCCTCCTTTCAATACAACATTTGAGGACAAAACTAAACCAAGTCACTACAAGATGGAAGAGGACTCAACTACTGCTTTTGTGCCCTTGTTTGTCAAGGAAACATGAGATTCAACCAAGACTTTTATCAAACCCTAGGCTAAGCATGAGTAAAACCCTAGTTATGAGATAATCAATTTGAAATGGATAGACAACAATAGAAATTCAAAAACTAAAAGTACAAAGATGATCAGTAAGATGTCAGAACCTATCTCCTGAAAGCTGAGGTATCAAAGGACAAATTTGATAACTACCCAAGTCCAGAAGTAAGAATATGCTAAAGGTCAAAACTGAGAAGATGCTGCAAATGATGCTCATAAACCAAATCCAAAACCTAGAATCTATGTAGACTAGGGTGCCAACCACCCAAGACGTTTTGGGGAGATAATCCATAACTATTTTCAGATCCTGAAACCTTAATTCATGGACTTCCTTCCTATAGCTCCACTTTTCCTGAAACCTGTACTTGTAACTTGCACACAAGACAACAAGAGAGGGGTTTGGGTGTTGTGGTGTTTAGGGACTTGCCTCAGTCAAATCCTGGGTTAGCATTCAAGCTTTCCCAACATCATTGTTAGAGAGAGAGCATGTCCTTGCAGGACAGAGGCTAAAGATAATCCAAATGATGAAATGATTCAAATGATTCAAATAGCAATGATGTCACCTCAGAGGTGAAGTCCTTAGGAGAATGAAAGATCTTCAACTCATAAGGAGATGGATGATGTTGCCAAATCTACAACAAACACATAAATACAAATACAAAACTATAATAATAACACAACGAATGCCTTGAATGCTCTTTGATCCAATATCATAAGTTTGTAATATCCATCTAGGTTCAAAATGAAGTCAAACAATCACTTAAATATGCCTTCCCACTAACATTCACAAAACTAAATTATAAAAGCCTACAAGGAGGAACATTTTTAAAGGTCCCAAGCTGACATACCATTTATTTCCCCAGACCAATCAAGGAGGACTTGGGCAGTTGGTGCCCAAGTCCAAGGGCCTAATTTGAGTTAGGGCCAAGCTAAATGAAGGGCCCAAGGTCCCAAATTCACATGGGTGTCAGGCTCTTTTCTTCGGGATGCTCAATTAGAATGTATAATGAAGCAAATAGGACCTAGGAGCTAAACTAAACGGTAAAAAGGCATGTGTCCAATTTTTACTCCATAACATTTAGCCCCCACTTTAATGTGTGTATGATCTTACGATCCATACATGCATTAAAGTATGATCAAAGCACATCAAACACACCCTAAGTTTGAAGACTATCGCTAGTCCCCAAGCTTAGGTGGACATAAGAAAACACTCAACAGTCACATAAGACACAATGAATATAGTAAAGAAGCGCACAATACATGAAGAAGATAGTGAAAGTACATGATACGTGAAGAAGACATGATTAAGAAATTACATATATATATATATAATGCTAACTAAAGTACACATGCAAAAGACACACAAAACACATACAGCATGGGGGGGCTCATTGCCACACGTCTTTAGACCATGCCACAAACATGCAAGACATGCAAAGAAGACACGTAAAACACACATGAAAGACACATGGAATACACAAGCGTCGCATAGTACTATACATCTTATACACAGAAAAGACAAGCAATAGGAAGGAGCTCATCACTGCACTCCACTCTCTAAGATACACACCTGATGGTTGAGCTACACTACCACAACCGCTAAAGACACGCTTAAGGGTGAATGAATCAGGATCCAACCCTACCTCACAATGAGGACTTTGTATAAAAGGATGCACACTAGCTCAAGAGATACGCCATACCACCTCGCGATAAGGGCTTTGTATAAAAGGATGCGCACTAGATCAAGAGATACGTCATCCCGCCTTGTGATGGGTGATTTTTTTTTTCTTAAAAGAATGTGCACTGGCTCAAGAGATACACCATCCTACCTTGTGATGAGGGCTTACAAACATGCTTTGTCAATGTGAAAGTAATCAAACAGATACCATTATATACACCCCCACATTAAGGTGGTTGATCCTGCTTGTCGGTATCAAGTACATTAAGGTAGAGTGAAAGAATGCAAGGGAAGAAGAGCTTTCACAAATCCCATGCCCCAAAGTGACATGTGCCATGATCATTGAATGTTCCCACAAACACATTGAGATTAGTTGCTAAGATAATCAACAAGATATAAGCTTCAGTTAGAAAATCTTACTCTAAGATAACAACCAAATCAATTCATGAAAGCTATATAGAAATCATATCACATGATAGACCAAGGATACACTTGCGAGTTTAGAACTGAGTATAGCCATGAGGTTATACTACAGTTATCTCAGGATCAAGTGTAGTAACAAGGTGAGATACAAAACCATCCAAAGTGCATAAAAGCATATTTAGAGTATTGAAAAGGCTTGTTATGACAAATATCACAATGCAAACCACAACACGGAGTGATTCTCCTAGTCAGGGGTCAGATATATATATATATATATATATATATATATATATAAATCAACCCCATCTTCATATATGGACTAGGTCCATTTTTTATTTCTTGTTGAAGGGACATGGTTCGTATCAGTGTTTATTTGTTTTCATCATCCACTGACTAGTAGAGTTATTGAAGAATAGAAACACTAAAATGAGAGAGGAGACAAGAGTGGTCTGGGTTTACCACATGGGAAGATGCCTCTGAGACATCCTCCACAACATTATGCCCCCAAGGTACAACACACAAAAATAAGATAGAGGAGATGAATAGAAGAATAGAGAAACAAATAGAAGAACGGTCAAAACAGAGATGGTCTCCTTGTATCCTTGACCTAATAAGAGTAGCAAGGGTCATCCAAAGAGACCTAAACAACATATAACACAACATAGGAGAACACAACACAACACCATCAACATATATATCTAGTAGGAGGCCACCCTTGAGAGAAACTAGAATAGGTGGTACAATGAGTGTGGCTAAATGAGGGAGAAGTACTTACCCGCTTCAAAGGGATATTTCCTGGTGGACAGTTCATGTCAATCATCTTAGGATATATCATATTTAGTCTTGGACTTGTTGATATTGAATTAACATTAAGAGTAGGATGAAATTAGGCTTTGGTGGGCTTCAAAGAATGGTATCCATGTTGAAGGCACAAGACAACTGAGAGGGGGGTGCATTAGTTGTATTAAAAACTTCAAACCCTCATAAACATAATGAGATCCACATCAGTTCACTTAAACCCTTAATCTATTATGAAGTTTAAACATTAAAAGAAAATAAAAAAACATAAGCACATCAACATCATGCACAAGAGAACACCAAATTTTTACATGGAAAACCCTAAAAGGGAAAAACCATGGTGAAGATTAGCTCACAATATAATATAGTAATAATACCAAATTACAAAAGGCTCACTACCATATAGAGAGAATGCTCACTGTAGGGGACTCACTATCCACATGGACTCACTGCCCACTAAGAAAGAAAGAAAGAAGATAAGAATGGCTCATTGTCATGATTTGAACTGATATAATTGTATCTAACCTATGCATGGAGTTTAGTTCCAATGAAGCTCAATTTACACCACTACATACACAACACCTTCGCAGCATCACCAAAAATTGTAGACACCTTCTGCTCACTCCATCTGGTAGCCTAACACATGTAAGCCCTTGCTGCCTTGATCAATTTCACATCATCCCCCTCACTCATACTCACATCCCTGAATCCTTAACACTTATTTATACCATCATTACCCTTGAAATAATCTTCAAGGTTGGCAACACAATCTTCGATCCTTGAAACAATCTCCAAGGTTGGCAAACACACAATGTTTGAATTAGGTCTAGACCTAAACATTCCACGGCACAAGATAATGAAAGAAAATCACTCTATGCCTTATATAAAACCCAAATCTATCTAGGGGCGCTACACAACACTCACATAATCACCAAATCAAATCCTCAACCAATGCAAATATTTAAGGTCGGCCAAACAGTGTAAACATATAGAACTCTTGATCACATTCTTCCACGATCACAACCATAACTTGTGGACCATACATAGGGATTTAACACAATCTAGAAGCATCCACAAATATCTTGAAGTCACTTGGAAACCAACAAATTTAGCCACAACAACTTTCACCTAAACACATCTTTCACCTAAAAACAACAACACTATCAAACTCTACCATACAATAAATTTCTTTCCAGAGCACCAAATCACAAACCTTTTGGATGGAAGATAGGTAAGATACTTATGAACACATATCTAGAACTACAACACTTGAAACCTATCTGCGGAGGAATGCAGAGCAAAATACTTTCTCCCAAACACCTCTGCACAACTCAGAAACACTGTCAAATACTATTCTTAAACTGGTGAACATAACTTTCACTACACAACAATCTGGAGCACCAAATTCTATATTTAGCATCTTCAAACACTTCTTGACAACATATCCAAACTGCACACTTAGATCTTCAACATAGAAGAAATGCGGAGTAAAAACTTGAACAGTGTTTTGTAAGCCAGAAGACTCCTTCAACACACTGTTTCCAGTATTAATCAAATTTTCTCAAAAGCACTTGGAAACCCAGCTACATAAGCATATCGTCAACACCTTCAGCATCTATATAAAGCATCCAAATCACCTTTTAGCAAAGCAACTGAATCAAATAATAATAACTTCATCAGAAGACATGGTTGAAACCAATGACAACACAAACATGTTGACATTAATGACAACACAAATTATTACATACTTGCAACAATCTCCCCCTTTGTCATTGATGGCAACATATGCTATGAAAAAACATCATGACAATCATGACACAACTTTGCACCAATCTCACTCTCCCCCTTTCTTTTATACATATTACTCTCTTTCTTTCTCTTTGTTTTTCACATGAACTCTCTCCCCCTTTGACATCAATGGCAAAGGGTGACACATCTTTTTTAAGCTTTCTCCCCCTAATTATGATACTGCACATATTTACCCTATTCTCAACTACTTTGAATACTCCCCTATAGGAGTGCACACCAACCTGTAACAACTCTTACTCCCCCTAACTGCAACAATCATCAATACCACTACCTACTCCCCCTGAGAGGTAGCCTCTAACATCAATCTAGAAAAGAATGAATTTTGAAATCTATTGGACTGATGCATTTCCTTATCCATCTAGTTCAAAGAAGGAGGGGTAATAACCCATAACTTCTCCTAGAGATACTCAAATGTATCCTTAGGAAGAGCCTTAGTGAATATGTTAGCAACCTGATCCTTTGTAGGCACATACTCTAGCTTCACTTCATTCTCTGTAACCTTTTCTCTCAGAAAGTGATACCTAATTCAAATATGCTTTGTCCTTGAATGCATCATCAGATTTTTTGAAATGTTAATAGTACTAGTATTATCATAGAAGATAGGAATTGGATCATCATACTCAACTTTGATATCCTTCGAGGTTTGTCTCATCCATAAGACTTGTGTACAATAGGATGCAGCTGCAATGTACTTTGCCTCTGCAGTAGATAAAGACACTAAATCCTACTTCTTGCTTAGCCATTATACAACTCTATCTCCAAGAAAGAATGCACCACCACTTGTACTTTTCCTATCATCTACACATCTGACGCAATCTGCATTTGTGTAGGTACTTAGGGTAAAGTCATTGTTTTTAGGATACCACAAACCATGATCTAGAGTGCCCTTCAAATGCCTAAATATTCTCTTCACTACCATGACATGTGACTCTATAGGATCTTCTTGAAATCTTGCCACAAGACAAATTGCATGCATGATATCTAGTCTAGTAGCAATTAGGTATAGTAGTCCTCCAATCATTGATCTATATTTGCTTTGATCAACCTTGGGGATTCATCATTTTTTCTTAGCTTGTAACCAACTGTAATGGGGGTACAAACTAGTTTAGAATCTTCCATTCCAAACTTCTTCAATAGTTCCTTGACATACTTTGATTGTGAAATGAAAATTCCATTGTCTGTCTGATTGATTTGCAGCCTAAGGAAGAAGTTCATCTCTCCACACATTGACATCTCAAATTCTTTTTGAATTTCATTTGTAAAGTCCTTACGCATACCTTCATTTCCACCAAAGATTATGTCATCCACATAGACCTCAACAATCAGGATTTGATCTTTTCTTACCTTGATGTACAAACTATTGTTTGTAGATCCTTTACTGAATCCCTATTGCAACAAATACATGTCTAACCTTGCATACCAAGCTTTGAGAGCTTGCTTCAATCCATACAATGCCTTCTTCAATCTGCATACCATATCTGATTTGTCTGACAACTGAAATCCATCTGGTTCCAACTCACCATTTAGAAAAGTAGATTTCACATCCATTTGATATACCTTAAAATCTTTATGTGCTACATAAGCCAAAAATAGTCTAATAGCCTCCATTCTTGCCTCCAGGGAAAAAGTTTCCTCATAGTCTATTCCTTTCACTTGTGAGTACCCCTTACACACAAGTCTTGCCTTGTTCCTTACCACTTCTCCATTCTCATTTAACTTATTCCTATATAGTTCCAATCACATTCTTATTCTCTGGTCTCAGGACAAGTTCCCAAGTCTGATTCTTCTCAATTTGCATTAGGTCTTCTTCCATAGCCTTAATCCAATACTCATCCTTGCATTCCTCAACCACTATTTTAGGTTGAACTTTGGAAAGTAAACATAGATTTACCTGTTCTTCAGCAGCCTACTTCTTGTCAATACGCCTTTTCTCTTATCACTAATGATCTGATCTTTAGTGTGATGCCTCTACACATATTTAGGAGTTTTAGGAACTTTTCCCAGAGCTTCTTGTTCTTCAACTTGTACTTCTATTTTTGGAGCTTCTTGTTCTTCAACCTGTACTTCTTTTTCTTTAGTTTCTTCTTTTTCTCCACAAGAAGACTCATCTTATTCAAATCCATTAATCTCTGAAAAATTCTATATATCTTCATCAACCTTAACATTAGCACTTTCAACAATGTTTCTTAGCCTCTTATTATAGCAACGGTAAGCTTTGATTTTGTTAGAGTATCCAAGGAAAATACCTTCATCACATCTTGCATCAAACTTTCCTAGTTCTTCGTATCTTCTTATGTAACATTTTCTTCCAAAATTTTTGAAATATTTAGTAGTGGGAATCCTTCCATACCATAGCTCATAGGGAGTCTTTGTGTCATTTGTTTTCACCTATACTCTATTTTGTATGTAGACAACAGTATAAATTGCTTCTCTCCAATAGACTTCTGGTAGGTTTGCTTCCTTTATCATTGTCCTTACAGCTTCTTGAACAGTCATGTTCTTCCTTACAACCACTCCATTCTGCTGAGGAGTTCTAGGTGTAGATAGATGCCTCTTTATCTCATGTTTCTTACAAAACATACTAAACTCATTAGAAGTAAACTATCCACCTCTGTCAGACCTCAAACATTTGATTTTCATATCCAATTCATTTTCAACCATTGCTTTAAAAGCTTTAAACTTATCTAGGTCTTCTAATTTTTCCTTAAGAAAAGTGACCCAAGTCATTCTAGAGAAATCATAAATAAATAACATGAAATACCTGTCACCTTGAAAACTCCTTACTCTGGTAGGACCACATAGGTCTGAATGCACCAAATCCAACAATCCAGTAGATGACTGATCCTTGCTTTTGAAGCTTCTTCTTGTTTGTTTTCCAAATTGACATTCCTTATAGACAATAGTAATAGGATTTGTTAACTTTGGTAGATCTCTCATAGCTTGGACTGAACTTATCGTTACCAGGCTATCAAAGTTGATTTGACACAATCTCCTATGCCATAGCCAACTCTCATTGATTTGAGTCATAAGGTAATAACTAACACCACCTTTGAGATGATAAACATTTCCACCTATCTTCTTTCTAGTAGCAATTGTTAAGAAAAGTGTCTCAACCTTGCAACTTTGAAAGGTTACTATTTTTCCCAGTTTTGATCTTTTCGAATATCCTTTATCTTGAAGAATGATCTAAAACTTTGAAAGTTTCCAAAAGGGAAACAAATGGTGGGACTTACTAT
Organism: Cunninghamia lanceolata; assembly: GCA_027924645.1. NCBI lineage: Eukaryota > Viridiplantae > Streptophyta > Pinopsida > Cupressales > Cupressaceae > Cunninghamia > Cunninghamia lanceolata. The sequence goes on from BSBN01001281.1 coordinate 10,898,207, forward strand.
TTTTACTAAGTTTACATTTGACCTCGGATTGACCTAAAAATTTCTGAGAAGGTGCGGAATGGCTAAGTAAACATCTCAGGTGTGTTTTGACTCAAGATCATAACTAGATCACAAGATATTAAAGTTTCTATTTTTTTTAAACTGTTGAAAAAGTTTCAAACTTAATTTTGAGGCACTTAGAGGTCCCTAAACACTCTGAAAATTGTCGTAACTAACTAAGTGGGTTACAGGGTGATAGATCACTTTACGATCTTTCCGACGCATCAAATAGTTCGTCAATCGAACACCTGGATAAAAACTTACAACCTCTGGAAGTTGGACCTCCTATTTTTGGGAAATGTAAAAAATGTGGGACACATAAAAGAGGTGTAAAGGGGAGAGTTACAATTTTGGTGTGTGTTTCGGCACATCACAAGGCATCTTTTATTGGAGATAATTTGGGTGCCACTTTTGGGTGGTTTTGGCTCATGGTTTTATAATTATCGATAACGGTTTACTGTATTATATCTCTGATATATCAGGAGTTTGAGATGGAGGCTATGTGTAAGAATCTTATTGATGTCGAGTTACCTTCTGGATCTCTGTATGGATATACTCCTGTAAAATCTTTCTCGGCAAGTATATTGTAATTTTCTTGATTCTTGAATAATATATTGGGTGGCTTTGGAGTGTGGGGTTTTTTCCCTGAAAGGGTTTTCCCCATGTATATCTTGTGTTGTAAGTTTTGTGTTTGCATTTGGAAGTTGTTATTATCTTTTTGTTAATGTGCATCTTAATTTGTAACTATAAAAGCAAAAATTTGCATAAATCTTTCCTCAGTAGATCAATGTAGGAAGTGTTTCCACATACCTTGCTTCCTTTTAGTCGGTATCAAAGCTTGATCACCTTTAATTCTAGTTGTTGGCTAGAGGGTTTTTTGAGCTAATCTTCATTTGCGTGGGGGCTTGTACAAAGGATTTTGAAATCTTTGTTGTAGGTAAGAGATGGCGAGCACGTCTGGGAGGTTTGAGATAAAGAAGTTTAATGGCAGTAATTTTGAGTTGTGGAAACTCAAAATGGAGGACATGCTTGTAGATCAGGATTTATGGGATGCCATATCTGGTACAAAACCAATGACAATGTCTCATGAAGAGTGGGATCTCAAAGATCGAAAAGCTAAGGGTTTGATAAGACTCTATTTGGCCGATTCAGTGCTCCTGAATATCCATGAAGAGAAGACTACAAAGGATCTTTGGAAGAAGCTTGGAGATATTTATCAAGCTAAATCTCTGGTGAACAGGTTATTCCTACAAAAGAAATTATATTCTTTGAGGATGGAAGAGGGAGGATCTGTCACTGATCACATGAATACATTCAATATGCTTGTTGCCCAGTTGACTTCTATTGGTATGAAGAAGGAGGAGGAGGATCAATGTATGACATTACTGTGTTCCTTACTAGATTTGTGGGACCACCTTGTTGTGGCCATTAGGAGTACCACTACCACCTTCAAGATGGATGAAGTGGTTTCTTCACTGTTGTCTAAAGAGATGTTGAGAAAGTCTTCCGAATTGGATAAGGAGGCTCTTGCGTTTCGTGGTAGATCTAAAGAGAAGGGAAAAAATGATAAGAAGAAAGAAGAAAAAGGAAGATCCAAATCCTGTGGGAGATCTAAGTCTCTTGAAAAGTCAAGGCCCTGTGTTGGAACTGCGGCAAACCTAGTCACTTCCACAAGGACTGCAAGGAGGAGAAAAAGAAAAAGAAGAATTATGATTTGGATTCTGATAAGTCCTCTCAGGAAGAAGGAGAAGCATTCATCGTTGCCTTAGCAATGCATGCATCTGAGGATGTGTGGCTTATTGAATCTGGTGCATCTTTTCACATGACCTCGCATCGGGGTTAGTTTTTGAAGTATGAATAATATGATGGTGGAAAGGTGTACTTGGGTGATGATTCTCACTTGAAGATTGTTGACCATGGAAGAGTCTTGATTCGATTCCCTGATGGACAAGTGAAGGGAATCAATGGTGTTCTGCATATCCCTGGTTGACACAAAACCTTCTTTCTGTAAGTAAGTTGAATGATGTGGGTGTGCAGGTTGTTTTCTCGAATGGAGGATGCAAGATGACTAGAGGATCTATGTTGTTGGCTAAGGGTGTTCAGATTGGCACTCTGTTTCAGCTTGATGAATGCACAATTCAATGCAATATTGCCTCTGTTTTGAAGAAGAGAACTGTGAGAGTTTATGATTGACTCAAGCCACCAAGATCACCTGCCAAACCTAAGATTTACCTTCCATAAGAGAAAAAATTAAAGAGGAAAAATTTGCACAATAAGGATGCAATTAATGAAATGGATTAAAAAATTACACGAGAGAACTTGCTTTTATATTTGCAAGTTAGAGAAAAACCCTAATATGACTTAAGAATAAACTAAGAATAAAATTAGCCCTAAGTAAACTCGATAAAGTGTAATTAAATATTTAATTACACCAACACCCCCCATAAGTGCAACTCAGGGAGAAATGAAAAACATGCAACTAATGCAAGAATGGGTCCCAGCTACAAGGCCATGTTAGGTACCCATGAACAACAAGAATCTCTCATAAAGTGGAGAGAAAGGAGAAAAATCCATGGGAGAAAACTCATCTCCAAAAGAGAGAAAAATACAAGTACATGAACATGTGATGGAAGAAGGACTAACACTAAGACCCCCCAAGAATTGAATCCGTCAAAAAAGTACAATCATGAATGCCCCCATAAGAGAGGAAGAAGAAAGAAGGTCTAAAGACCCCCCTAGAAGTGTGAACAAACTCTAGAAAGCAGATGAAGAAGCTGCAACTGCCGATGCTGATATGTGACTAAAACTAATCCATGGGAACAAGTACCATGAAGATTCGGGAACATTGACCATAATGAATTGCCATCAAACTGAGATGTGACCTGATGAGAATCTGATGCAAGATTCAGGATCATTAACCATAGGCTCTCAATCTAAGATATGAACTGATGTCAATCAAAATGTGTCAAGCAAGCTATGGTAGATAACACTAATTTTCTAACAAGTTTCAATGTGTTTACAACTTAGCTAGTGCTTACAACTAATTTTCTGACAAGTTTCAATGTGTTTATAACTTAGCTAGTGCTTACAATAGGAGTGTATAATGTCCACAAAAAAACACATGCTAAAAATATATTTTTTCTATAGAATGAAAGGAAACTAATAGCACCATAGCAAAGTACACAGAAAATCATGCACTTTCAAAAAAAAGGGACCCAAAAAGGAGTCTGTACGCCCAAGATATGGCCCGTCAAAGTTCCCAAAATGAGAACTACACAACAATAGCACTAAGAAAATAGAAATATGGAAAAAACTAGAAGTCCAAACTGAAAACCATTTGTACCACTACAAATATCAGGAAATTCTACCCTATTTCAAAAAAATTGCACTGAAAAAGACCTTCGTATGGCCAAGATATCGCCATTTGAAAATTAGGTGGAAAAGAGAAACTGTCAATGGTGAGGGGAAGATTTGGCAAAAAACAAACCTCTGCCAAATATAGCAAACCTCCACCAAATTTAGTGAAACCTCTGGATTTTATAAAACCTCCAGAAGTAGGTATCCACCAGATAAAATAACCCTCTACCAAATTTAGTGAAAACAACCAGATATAGGGCCCATGCTAAAAAGGCCACCAATGGCTAGGCACGGATCTCAATACATCATGTAGGTATAACAAGGATTTATTGCATGTATTTTTTAAATTAAAAAAACACACATAAAACAAAATTATTGCATATTGTTTTTTATTAAAAAACAATTAAAAAAGAATTTAATTTTTTTATTTAAATTTAAAAAAAAATTAGGGTGTGCAGCCCCAAAAGGGGTCCACGCCCCTATAGGGCGTGGGACCTAAGGGTCCACAGCCCCTATGGGCCTGCCGCCCTAGGCCTGTAGTGCAAGGCCTCCTTAAAACCCTTTTTTTTATTGAAACTTCCTTTTTTATACAAATAAAAAAACCTGCTAACTTTTAATAATTTTTTTTTTAATATATGCAGGGAAAAAAAATTAAATATTTTTTTAAAATTTTTACCTTGATCTACGTGCTAGGGAGGTCATATAGCTTCCTTGGCAAAAAAAATTTGCCCCAGATGAACCTGAGGCTGATTTTGACGATTTGATAGTCAATCTTAAGGTTTTTGGGCCTTCTAAACGCGATGGCAGGGTCAAATTTGGCCCAAAATGCTCCAAAAATTATCTTTCCTCTGGATCTAAAAAAAAACCCTCTAAAACCCTTGCAGATCTAGCCTACAAAGCTCAAATCAAGCCAAATAAAAGGCTAATATGACTATCTTGACTGCACTGAATCCAATGGAATACTCCATTTTACATAGAAACACACCCAAAAAATGGCTCTTGCTTAAATTTTTTCTAAATCTAAGAAGGGGCTTGTAGATCTGGAGCTCTAATACCATGTGATAGTTTATGATTGACTAAAGCCACCAAGATCACCTGCAAACCTAAGATTTACTTTCCACAAGAGAAAAAAGCAAAGAGGAAAAATTTGCACAATAAGGATGCAATTAATGAAATGGATTAAAGAATTACATGAGAGAACTTTCTTTTATATTTGCAAGTTAGAGAAAAACCCTAATATGACTTAAGAATAACCTAAGACTAAAATTAGCCCTAAGTAAACTTAATAAAGTGTAATTAAATATTTAATTATGACAACAAGAACTTCAGAGTCTTCATCCTCACCATTAGAACCAGTAGCAAAGAGGACTGTTGCATCTACTTCCAATGGTCGTGCTTTCTGGGTACCTAAGGGTGCTCATTCTATGGAGATGAAACTTCCAGCAAAGAAGACAATGTTATGGCACCAAAGGCTTGGTCACATTGGTGAAAAGGGTTTGAGGACCCTAAAAAATAAAAATCTTGTTAAAGGTATGAATGATTTTAATCTTGAGTTCAATTTCTATGAACATTGCATTTATGGAAAATAAAAAAGTGTTCAGTTCTATTCCAGTTCTCACAAATCTTCTGAGGTGTTGGACTTGACTCATTCTAATGTGTTTGGTCTTGTTAATGTTCATTCGATTTCAAAATCTATTCACTTTGTTTCATTCATTGATGACTATAGTAGAAGGATGTGGGTGTATTTCCTTAGAAGTAAATTTAAAGTCTTTAATAGATTCAAAGTGTTCAAAGCTCTTGTAGAGAATTAGAAGGATAGAAAGATTAAGTATTTGAGGACTGATAACGGTGGTGAGTTTTGTTCAACATATTTCGACAAGTTTTGTAAATAACAAGGGATTGAGAGGCACAAGACAACTCCGTATACCCCTCAATAGAATGGAGTTGTAGAGAGGATGAATAGAACATTGATGGAGAGGGCAAGGAGTATGCTAAGTGGAGCTGGTCTTGAACAAAAGTTATGGGCTGAAGCTGTTGCTACTGCTTGTTACCAGGTTAATAGGTCTCCTACATCAACGCTTGTTGATAAGACACCTATGGAGGTATGGTCTGGTAAAAAGCCTCCATTAAGACACGTTTGAGTATTTGGTTGTGAGGCATATGCACATGTGCCTAAGGAGAAGAGGTCTAAGTTGGAGAACAAGGCTATGAAATGTATCTTCATCGGTTATGGCATCGGTGTGAAAGGGTACAAGATTTGGGATCCAATGGTTGAGAGAGTTTTGTATAGTAGAAATGTGATCTTCAGAGAGCTCAATCCTTCTTCTATTGTCTTGTAGCCAGAGAAAGAAGAGAAGAAATATGATGTAGTTCAACTTCCTTCCACTCCTAAGAAAGTTGAACCAAAAACATCTATTGGAACTAATAATGAGGAGAGCTCTAGTAGATCTAAAAGTTCAGAAGAAGATGAAGAGCCTCAACCTCAATCTTTGAGGAGGTCCACATGGATAAGGCAGCAAACTGATAGGTTTGGTTATTCATTGCATGATTCTAGTTATATTTTTTCTTTGATTTCTAACACTGATGAGCCTAGAACTATGAAAGAGGCTATGGGTATGAAATATTTAGGTTCCTGGAAGGAGGCCACAAAAGAGATGGCTTCTTTGGAAAAGAATAATACTTGGGACTTGGTGCATCTGCCTAAAGGATGAAAACCTGTTGGATGCAAATGGGTGTTCAAATATAAATTTGGTGTAGATGGTAGTGTTGAGAAATATAAGGCTAGATTGGTTGCGAAGGGGTATGCTCAGGTGGAGGGGATTGACTATGGTGAGATTTTCTCTCCCGTTGCAAAGATGACATCTATTTGGTTCTTGTTATCTCTTGCAGCAATGTATGATCTAGAAGTGGTACAGATGGATGTGAAGACAACATTCCTTCATGGTGACTTAGAGGAGGAAATTTATATGTCACAGCCAGAGCACTATGTGATGAAAGGTAAAGAAAATCGGGTTTGCAAGTTGAAAAAGTCTTTGTATGGTTTGAAACAAACTCCTAGGATGTGGTACTAGAAGTTTGATGCCTTTGTGTTGAGTATTAGATTTTAGAGATTGAAATCAGATCATTGTGTTTATTACAAGTTTGACAATGATCACATTCTCATTATTGCATTGTATGTTGATGATATGTTACTCATTGGGAATGGTAAAAGTTTGATTTCTAATTTGAAGTCTCAATTGTCAGCACAGTTTGAGATGAGAAATCTAGGGGTAGCTAGGTACATTTTGGGGATGCCGATTAGAAGACATAGAGCAAACAAAAAACTGTGGTTAGGCTAGAGTAAGTATGTTAACACTATGTTGGAGAGATTCAGCATGGTGGATTGCAGAGCTTTGACTGTTCCTGTTACAATGGGGACAAAGTTATATGTTGTAGATTGTCCAAAGTCTCCATCTGAGATAGAGGATATGACGAGAGTTCCTTATGCTAGTGTGGTTGGCAGTTTGATGTATGCGATGGTCTGTACAAGACCAACTATTGCCCAAGTAGTGGGAGTCCTTAGTCGATTTATGGTTAATCCTAGATGGGTACATTGGGATGCAGTGAAAAGAGTATTCAAATATTTGTGGCCTACTTCCAATTATTCCTTATGTTATCATGGTTATCCTACAGGACCTCAGCATTCACTTTGAATTTGTGGATTTGTGGATTCAGATTGGCCAGGTGACATTGACAATAGAAGATCCACCAGTGCTTATGTGTTCACTATGTTTGGTGGTACTATTAGTTGGATGAGTAAGCGGCAACCTATGGTCGCTTTGTCCACTACTAAAGCTGAGTACATGGCAACAACTCATGCTTGTAAAGAAGCCATTTGGCTTAAAAGATTGTGTTCTAATGTTGGGTTTGATGCAGGGAAGATTACTATTTGTTGTAACCATCAGAGTGCCATATGTTTAGCGAATAATCCTGCTTTCCACGCGAGCACTAAGCATATTGATGTCCAGTACCATTTTGTTTGTGACATGGTAGAGGATGGGAAGGTAAACTTGGAGAAAGTTGATACTCTGACGAATGTTGTAGATTCCTTAACAAAACTTGTGAGCACAAAGAAGTTTAGATGGTGTTCAAAGTCTATGGGCCTCTCAGCCCCTAGCAATTAAATCATGGTGTTGATACTCCCTTTGCTCTTGTAAGGTGTTTGACAAGTGGGAGAATGTTAAGAAAAGTGTCTCAACCTTGCAACTTCGAAAGATTACTATTTTTCCCAGTTTTGGCCTTTTCAAATACCCTTTATCTTGAAGAATGATCTAGAATTTTCAAAGTTTCCAAAAGGGCTAAAATGGCAGGACTTACTATTTTTAGTAAGTTTACATTTAACCTCGGATTGACCTGAAATTTTCCCAGAAGGTATAGAACAACTAAGTAAACATCTTGAGTGAGTTTTGACTCAAGATCATACCTGGATCGCGAGATATTGAAGTTTCTATTTTTTGAAAACTACTGAAAAAGTTTTAAACTCAATTTTGAGGCACTTAGAGGTCTCTAAATGCTGTGAAAATTGTCGTAACCAAAAAAGTGGGTTACAAGGTAATAGATCACTTCACGAGCTTTTCAATGCATCAAATGATTTGTCAATCAGACACTCAGATCAAAAGTTATGATCTTCAGAAGTCGAACCTCCTATTTCTAAGAAATGTAAAAAATGTGTTGGACACATAAAAGAGCTATAAAGGTGATGGGGAGCGCACAACGAAAATTGCAAATCAGGTCCCAATTTAGTCACAATCGGCAAACTAACAAATGAACCATTAAAACACTTACATCGGTTGGACAACCACCGTCGGGAAGACTTTCTTAAGTCTCTCCGAGTCCAAACTCACACCGATAGCTCAACCGGTTTTAACTTTGGTGAGACATCCCCTATCGGCCAAGTCTTCCATCCTCCTACTGATACCCTGATAGAAATTAAGTCTCCTTCGTCTTAACTGTGACAATTAACACGCCGGTTAGTTATGACCTTATCGGCGAGACCCTTTCCGTCGATGAATCTCGTAACTTATCTTTCGATGCCACAACTCTGCCCAATGGCATTTACCTCTGGTGTGACCCTCCTCGTCAGCGAGCACTTGTAGACTTTGGCTGATGCGCTGATGAACCAACCACCCTCGGCCAGACTTGTTCTGTCGGTGAACACTCACAATCTTTGACTGATACGTCGATCACTTTGATGTTGCCTTTGACCTTCTCTCATTGGCATGACAATTGCTATTGGCCATCTTAGGGTTTGCTATGTCGATACACCGATGTACAGTTTACTTTCTTCCAAACCCTAGCACATGGAGATGCTAGGTCAACCTACTGTGTGAAACGCTCTGTCTGGATCCTCTGTGCCGCTAAGCAATGAAACAAAATAGAAAATGAAAACAAATAATTACACAATGAAGCCATTCCACTGATTTTGATAGAAATCTCACCAGTGGAATGCTTCACATCGACATATTGCAACAATGGAAAGCATAGAAAAGAATGGAAATCTACAGCTATACAATTTACAGTTACATGAAATAGAAATGAAATTGACGGAACATAATCGTTCTATTTCTCCTTGGCACAATACACAATTACATTTGATCACACTCCTTCTTCAATCAGATTACAATATGATCCTTTGGTTCATTCCTCTGGGTTTATAAACTCGCCCTGAGGAAAACCAACCGATTCTAAGCGGCTGGGAGACTGATTCCAAATGGCTGGGAGACCAACTGTCTTGAGATTAACAAAGAGACAAACATGACCTAAATCACATGGGACTTACAAATAGAAATGAAAATGCATTGGTCAAATAGACCTTATTACGACACAAAACATGATATTCAAGGTGCTCCTGCACCATACTCCCCGAGTGAAAGTTGTCTCATGTCCTCTTAGAGACTAACTGTTGCAAATCACCACCCTGCTTTTTGATGTCTTCTTCCAGCATCCATGTCGCCTTTGAGTCTGGAAGTCCTTGCCATTTGGCTAAGTGCTCAAAATAGGTTTGATTTCTTGTCTTCTTGGTTGTCCTACTATCCAAGAGGCACTCCATCTTCGGTGGTTCCTTAGGGGGTAAATACTGAACACACTCTGCATTATCTTAGACAGACTCTGTTGTACCTTCTCCTGTATCAGGACTCTTATATAATGTCAGATCAGCAACCTTGAATATAGGTGAAATAGCAATATCATCAGGGAGTTCAATTTTGTAAGCATTAGGACCATATTTCTCAAGAATCTGACAAGGTCCAATTTTTTGCATCATCAACTTGTTGTGTTTTCATGTGGGCAGTATGTTCTTGTTGAGATGAACCATGACCATATCTCCTATTCAGTACTGCACATCCCTTCTTCCTTGATCCACTCTAGCCTTGATCTTTTGACTGTTCTGGTGTAGAGTATCTTTGAGTTGCTGATGGATTTCTTTCATAGCCTCTGCAAATGTATCAATATGTCCAACCCTTGAACATCTCGTAATTAAAAAATTCCTCTAGGATGACTACCATAGACAACTTCAAAAGGACTTAGACCTGTACTTCTATTTGTAGAATCATTATAGGCATACTCTACTTGTGGGAGTACCACATCCCAACTACTTCCATGTTCTCTTGTCAAACATCTCAGTAGATTGCCTAATGACCTATTCACAACCTTAGTTTGGCCATCAGTCTGAGGATGATAGGCAAAACTAAAAGAGAAAATTGGTACCTAAATGTTTCCACAAGGTTCTCGAGAAATGTCCCACATATTTGTTGTCTCTGTCAGATACAATACTCAAAGGTAACCCATAAATCCTGACAATTTTTTTTAAAGAACAAACCTGCAATGTAACTAGCATCATTTGTGGTTTTACAAGGAATAAAGAGAGCCATCTTGCTGAACCTATCTACCACAACAAACACACTGTCATAACCTGTCCTTGTCTTGGGCAATCCCATCACAAAATCCATACTCAAACTTTCCTAAGGTCTGTTTGGTATGGGCAAAGGTTGGTACAGTCCTGCATTGGTTGAGACCCCCTTTTCTCTCTGGCAAATCATACAACTCTCAACAAACCTTCTGATATCAGATTGCATCCTTGGCCAAAAGTAAAATCTTCTTACTAGATCTAAGGTCTTATTGAGCCCAAAATGTTCTCCTAAACCACCACTATGTTTTTCCTTCACAATATTATCCCTCATTGAACACTTAGGAATAAATAGTTGACTCCCTTTAAACAAAAGTCTATCCTGCAATGTATAATCTAAAAATTCACTATGGAAAGCATTGGCAAACTCACTGCATACCTTGTAAATCTCCTTGAAATCTTGGTCCTCTTCATACAATCCTTTGAGTGCCTCAACACCCATGCTTTGTAACTGCACTTCTTGCACTATCAACATCCTTCTGTTTAAAGCATCACCAAACTTATTAGTTATTCCTTTCTTATGCTTGATGATGAAGGTGTATGCTTGAAGACTTTCCACCCATTTCATGTGTCTATGGCTAAGCTTTTCCTGTCCACTCAAAAAAATGAGAGCATGATTGTCAGTGTATATAATAAATTCCTTAGGAAGCAAGTAGTGCCTCCATTTTTTCAAAGCTTGTACCATAGCATACAACTCTAAATCATAAGAGGAGTACTTCCTCTTGGCTTCATTTAATTTTTCACTGAAGAAGGCTACTAGTCTACCTTCTTGACTCAACACTGCTCCATGGCCAGCCCACTTGCATCACATTCAATTGTGAAAACCTTATTGAAATCAGGAAGTACTACGACAGGATACTTGGCAACTTTCTATTTCAGACTTTCAAAACTCTGATCTGCCTCTTTTGTCCACACAAACTTCATCTTTCCTCCACCCTTGATGGTCTCTAACATAGGTGCACAAATATCACTGTAGTTCTTAATAAATTTCCTATAAAATGTGGCCAAGCCATGGAAACTTCTAACCTCTCCTACTGTCTGAGGTGTAGGCCAATTCAAAATAGCCTCTACCTTGGAAAGATCCATTTTCAAATCACCCTTAGAGATGACAAAACCTAGGTACACCAATTCTTGTTGCAGGAAGTCACACTTTTCTAAGTTTATCAGTAACTTCTGATCTTTTAGCCTCTTCAAGACTATCTCCAAATGTTTCAAGTGTTCTTCCTTGCTCTTACTAAATAGCAAGATATCATCAAGGTAAACTACCACAAACGTCCCTATGAACTCCTGCAACACCTCATTCATTAGTCTCATAAAGGTGCTAAGGGCATTTGAAAGAGCAAAAGGCATCACAAGCCACTCATACAACCCTTCATTGGTTTTAAATTTTGTCTTCCACTCATCCCCTTCTCTTATCCTTATCTGATGATACCCACTCTTCAAGTCTATCTTAGAGAAATAGGTAGCACCCCCCAAATAGTCCATTAGGTCTTCAATTCTAGGAACAGGAAACTTGTATCTGATTGTTATCCTATTTATTGCCCTGGAATCAGTACACAGTCTCCATTTCCCATCTTTCTTTGGTGCCAAAATAGTGGGGACTGCACATGGACTCAAACTCTTTCTTATTAACACCTTGTCTAAAAGTTTTTGAACCTACCTGGCTATCTCCTCATTTTGCTGAGGGGTCATCTTATACGCTGCCTTATTGGGAATTACAGTTCCTAGTATGAGATCAATCTGATGGATGATATCTCTAATAGGTGGTAGTGAGTCTGGTATATCTTTTGCAATTACTTCCTTATAACTCTCAAGTAGTTCTCTGACCTCCTTCGACCCTATCTCTCTCATATTTTCTCTTTTCTTCTCATTCGGTTTCACAATCAAAGCAAAACCTACTCCACCTGATTCTTCTACTATTTCAAAGAATTCCTTTTCTCCTACCAGCATTACACTAGATCCTACAGACTGTGGATCCTCTTCTCCCAATGACTGTATCCTATAAGTCACACCATCCTTTTCATTCTTTTCTCCATCATGATGAGACTTTCTGTCAAACTGCCATGGTTTGCCTAAAAAAAGATGGCAAGCATCCATTGGAAGGATGTCACACAAGATTTTATCTCTATACCCCCCAATACTAAATTCTACCCATGCTTGTTCATTGATGAGAATGTGTTGCCCCTTATTCAACCAACAGACTTTATATGGACAGCTATGAGGTATCTTTTCTAACTTCAACTTATTCACTGCTTCCAAAGATATAATATTATCAGTAGAATCAAAGTCAACAATAACTTTACAAACCTTACCTTGGATCTTGCAGTTGATTCTAAACAAAGCCCTTCTTTGCAACGGTTTAGTCTGCACTGGTTCCTTGAGCAGCGTCCTCTTGATCATCAGATTTTCTCCCAGTTTTGATGCTAGATTCACTTCAGGAGATGTCACACTTGTTACATCTTCTTGAATCAAAGTGGTTCTCTTCTCACCACCATGAGAAGTTGAGGCCTTCTCTGGACACTTGTATGTCGAGTGCCCTATCTAATTGTAGTTATAACATCTCATATTGGAGAATTTGGATCCTCTATCTGATCCATTTGTCCCACCTCTTCCATTAGGCCTTCTTCCTCGATAGCCTCCTCTGCTACTTGAGTCTCCAACTTGCTCTTCTTGGCTAGACTCACCACTAGGCCTCTGGTTAGAACTTCTTCCTCCAAAACTGCCTCTGCCTCTGAAATTTCTTCATCCTGTACCTCTATTATTCTTCTCACTCTTTCTCTTTATCTTCTCTTCAGCCCTTAAGGCCATTTGGAAACACTTGTTCACTGTTTCTAGTGCTAAGATGATGATCTCATCTTGGATGTTCATCCTTAGGCCATTCAAATACCTGGCCACTTTCTCTGACTCTTCTTCTTGTCTCTTTGATCTAAGACTAAGTTTATGAAACTCTTGTGTGTATGCATTCACATCAAGGTCTCTCTGTATGAGGTTCTGGAATTTATTATACATTTGCATGTCATAATCTAGGGGTAAGAATTGTGCCTTGATTTTGGTCTTCATCCTTTCCCAGGAGGTTATCATATTCTTCCCCTCCTTGACTCTCTCTCCTTGCTCATAATTCCACCATGCAAGAACAGATCCCTTCAATCTTGCCTTTGCCAACTTAACCCTCTTATCATCAGGGACTTCTTTGTATTTGAAGTGATTGTTCAATGCCTCAATCCAGTCAATCACCTCTTCAGGTTCCATACTTCCACTATACATAGGTAACCCATCTATGGTGTCCCTATTGACTGACTTCAATGCATTTACAAACGCCCTCTGGTTTGCTGGTATCTAATCTATCTTTTTATTGGTTTCATCAATTTCTATATCGCCTTCATCACTGTCACTTTCATCTTCCCTATCTTTGCTTTTGGACTGCTTGAACTCTCCCAACTTGGATTCAAGCATCTCCTCGATCAGTGCCTTGATGGCGTCTTGCGACATACTTTTGGGAGGCATCCTCTCTGCCTCTGTCTCGCTCTCTTTGTCTGACATACACTAAGACCACATGACCCAAGTGATCTTCAAAATTGGCTCTGATACCAATATGATGGGGAGCACACAGTGGAAACCGCAGATTGGGTCCCAATTTAGTCACAGTCGGCAAACTAACAAATGAGCTGTCAAAACACTTTCATCAGCCGGACAACCACCGTCGGGAAGACTTTCTTAAGTCTCTTCGAGTCCAAACTCACACCGATAGCTCAACAAGTTTTAACTTCGGTGAGACATCCCCTATTGGCCAAGTCTTCCATCCTCCTACCGATACCCCGATAGCGGTTAATTCTCCTTCGTCTTAACCATGACGGTTAACACACCAGTTAGTTGTGACCTTATTAGTGAGACCCTTTCTGTTGGTGAATCTCTTAACTTATCTTCTAATGCTGCAACTCTGCCCAATGGCATTTACCTTTGGTGTGACCCTCCTCGTTAGCGAGCACTTGTAGACTCTGGCCGATGCACCGATGAACCAAACACCCTCGGCAAGACTTGTTCTGTCGGTGAACACTCGCAATCTTTGACCGATACGCTGATCACTCCGATGTTAGCTTTGACCTTCTCTCATCAGCATGACAATTGCTATCAACCATATTAGGGTTTGCTATGCTGATACACTGATGCATAGTTTACTTTCTTCCAAACCCTAGCACATGGAGATGCTAGGTCAACCTACTATGCGAAACGCTCTGTCTGGATCCTCTGTGCCACCAAGCAATGAAAGAAAATAGAAAACAAAAACAAATAATTATACAACGAAGCCATTCCACTAATTTCAACAAAAATCTCACTAGTGGAATGCTTCACATTGACATATTGCAACAACGGAAAGCATAGAAAAGAACGGAAATCTACAGGTATACAATTTACAGTTACAGGAAACATAAATCAAATTGATGGAACATAATCGTTGTATTTCTCCTTGGCACAATACACAATTACATTTGATCACACTCCTTCTTCGATTAGATTACAATATGATCCTTTGGTTCATTCCTCTGGGTTTATAAACTCACCCTGAGGAAAACCAACCGATTCCAAGTAGTTGGGAGACCGATTCCAAATGGCTAGGAGACCAACTGTCTTGAGATTAACAAAGAGACAAACATTACCTAAGTCACTTGGGACTTACAAACAGAAATGAAAATGCATTGGTCAAATAGACCTTATTACAACACAAAACATGATTTTCAAGGTGCCCCTGCACCAAAAGGGGAGAGTTAAACATATTGGTCTATGTTTTGGCACATCATAAGGCATCTTTGATTGGAGACAATTTGGGTGCCATTTTTGGGTGGTTTTGGCTTATGGTTTTGTAATTACCGGTAACGGTTTACTGTATTGTATCTCCTATATATTAGGACCTAGAGATGGAGGTTGTGTGTAAGAATCTTATAGATGTTGAGTTACCTCCTGGATCTCTAGTTGGATATACTCTTGTAAAATCTTGTTATGCAAGTATATTGTAATCTTATTGATTCCTGAATAATGTATTGGGTGGAGTGTGGGGTTTTTTTACCTAAAAGGGTTTTCCCTAAGTATATCTTGTGTTGTGAGTTTTGTGTTTGCATTTGGAAGTTGTTATTATCTTTCTGTTAATGTGCATCTTAATCTGTAACTGTAAAAGTAAAAATTTGCATAAATCTTTCTTCAGTAGATCAGTGTAGGAAGCATTTTCGCATACCTTGCTTCCTTTCAACAATTACTGATTTGGAGCTTTTTCTGATCTCACATCCATCATTCTGAAACATAAGATTGTAACCTTTGCTACACATATGTCCAACACTCAAGAGATTATGCTTTAAACCTTTGACATAAAGAACATCATCAGTGTTATGCTTTCCATCAAAATTGATTGAACCTTTTCCACAAATCTTAGCAGCTTCATCACCACCAAACCTAACCACTCCACCATCAAAATTTTCAAGTTTAATAAACTTACTCTTATCACCTGTCATATGATTTGAGCATCCACTGTCAATGACCCAATCATCCTTTTCAATCCTAGCATGAAAAGCAAATATTACAATGCCTTTAGGGTTAGTACATGCTTTCAGACTCTTTTCCTTCACACAACTTCCAAAGTTAGCAAAACTAGTTTCATGTCTTATGGCAATAAATAAGCATTCATCATTAGAAATTCTTTCATGGTAATTTTTCTTGAGCATCCTTCCTTTGTTTTCCTTATTCTTAATTCTCAGAGCTCTATCTGGACACCTTGAAGCATAATGACCTATTTTTCCACAACTGAAACATTTAAAAGGTAGCTTACCACTGAACTTACCAATACCTTTTTTCACCCTTCTCACAAAGTTGGCTTCTACTTCATCAAAGTCTTTCAGTTCTGATTCAACAATCTTCTCTATTTTACCAATTTTAAGAGCAGTCTCATCTTTTGCAATTCCACTAGATGTGCCAAACTCTCTTATTTCAAAAGTAATTAGTGTGCCAAGCAACTAATCTTTGGTAAATTCAGTCAAGTTTTATAATTCTTCAATAGAAGAAACCTATGACTGTAAGCTTTAGGAAGAGTTATTGCTACCTTCAATATTACTTCTTGATCATCTATATTTCCACCAAGTCCCTTGATGTCATTGACAACTTCATCCACCTTTTGTAAGTAGATTGTAATGTGCTCATATTCAGACATACTCATGGTCTCATAAGTGAGATTAAAATTTTCCATTTTAGCCTGTTTAACCTTCTCATTTCCTTCCTAGACACTTTCCAACCTTTTCCAAATCTCATTAGTAGTTTTCAAATTCACAACTTTCACCAACTCAAAATTAGTAAGTCCACTTAAGAGAGCATATTTTGCCTTACTGTCTATTTCAACATCTTTGATTTCATCTTTAGTATTTACATCTTTTTCAGCTACAGTGTAATCAGACTTAACACATTTCCAGATCTCGTAACCAAGAGAAATTAGAAAGGCTTCCATCAAGTGCATAATTTGATCCATCCAACAAGGGAGTATCTTTCTTGTGTGCCATCACAGATCTACCTCAAGCTATTAATCTTTCTTCAAAGGAACTTAGCTCTGATACCAATTGTCGAAGGTACAAGACAATTGAGAGGGGAGTGAATTAGTTGTATCAAAAACTTCAAACCCTCATAAATATAATCACATCCACATCAATTCACTTAAACCCTTAATTTGTTATGAAGTTTAAACATTAAAAGCAAATAATAGAAACTTAAACACATCAACACCATGCACAAGAGAACACCAGATTTTTACATGAAAGACCCTAAAAGGGAAAAACTACAGTGAGGATTAGCTCACAATATAATGTAGTAACAATACCAAATTATAAAAGGCTCACTGCCATAGAGAGAATGCTCACTGTAGGGGACTCACTATCCAGGTGGACTCACTGCTCACCGAGAAAGAAAGAAAGAAGATAAGAATGGCTCACTGCCATGCTTTGAACTAATATAATTGCATCTAACCTATGCATGGAGTTGTTATGTAGGAAAAGTGGGAATAGGGTTTTATGAATGATATGCCTAGATCTTCCTTTCACTACACACACTCAAGGACATTTAAGCGAGTTGAATCTCAACTTTTGCAATAGGATTCACCTACAAGTTGGTTGTCACTTGTAACGATAGGGAAATTTGGAATTTGTTGATTAATGTATTCATTTAATGCCCTTGATTATGCAAAATCATAAATAAACGGACAAATCCTAACAAATGCTCGCACACAGAGATATCAAATGACAATTAGATACATACCAGATTTTGAGATTTGAGATGCAGAAAAGTAGGGGGCTAAGGAGCAGGTGCCCAAGCCCAAGGTAGGAACTTTGTTAAGGATTTCCAGAACTTGTATGGTGCTGACCACCACTATTTCAGAGATTCTCTACCCTACAAATCTGGAGGGCTTCAAGGCGGGCGCCCAAGCCCTTGTAATGCTTTTTCCTTTAGATATGGGATCTCCACACTCTGTCACAACCTCCTACAACTCGACTTCTGTAGAATATGACACATGTCACCTGGGGTTGTGGTTTTTAGGAGCTTGCCTTAGTTAAGCCTTGGAATGGCATTCAAGCCTTCCAACACTGTTGTTTAATAAAGAGTGTGTATCCTTGCAAGATAGAGGAAAAAAAATTGATAAATGATAAATGATTGATTCAAACACAAATAGATATTACCTTGGAGGTGTAGATCACATGTAAATGAAAATCCTTCAACCCATGAGAAGATGAAGCCAAATCTGCATAACAAACACAATAACAAGACAATTCTGCTCTGCTACAATGAATGCTTTGAATGCTCTAAAATCATAAGCTCGCCAAAATTTCATCATCTTTTAGTTTACAAATGAAACCCTAAACATGCTTATATATGTATTCCTGCGTTATTTTCGTAATTCAAACTTAAGATGTCAACAATGGAACCTTTTAATGGTCACATAACCAACATTCAAATTTGGGACCTCGATAAAATTGGGTTGGGCTAGGGTGTGGGTGCCCAAGCCCCAGGACCTATTTTAAGTTAGGGTTTAGCTCACAGATGTCCCTCAAGCCCCATTTGACATGGGTTTTCAGGGATTTTATCTCAGAAGTTAATTCTAACATGCATGATGAAAAATAAGGGACCCGGGAGCTAAATTTAGGAGGTAAAAGTCCTAGGGGGACATTTTATGACATAACAGGAGTTTAGTTCCAATGAAACTTAATATACACCACAACTTACACAACACCTTTGTAGCATCACTAAAAATTGTAGACACCTTCTGTTCATTGCATCTGGTAGCCTAACACATGAAAGCCCTTGTTGCCTTGATCAATTTCACATCATTTACATCATCCCCTTCATGCACACTCACATCCACAAATTCTTGACACTTATTTATACCATCATTACCCTTGAAATAATCTTCAAGGTCGGCAACACAATCTTCAATCCTTGAAACAATCTCCAAGGTCAGCAAACACACAATGTTTAAACTACGTCTAGACCTAAACATTCCACGGCACAAGGGAATGAAGGCAAAACACCCTATGCCTTATCTCAAACCACTAGTACAAAAAGAGAAATATATTACTAAAAAAACTACTAAAAACTACTTATAAATGACCAAACATAGTCACGTGACCATTAGTAGTTTATTGCCAGTCATTTATAACACGACCAAATTGATGACTAAACCATTTTTAGTCATTTATTGGTTGTTTTAATTGATCAATTTGGTAGTATATTTAGTCGTTGATTTAGTCATTAATTTCTATAATTTGGTCACTTAATTAGTCATTTTTTTCATTGATATATTTAGTCTTTAATTTAGTCATTGATTGTTGTTAACTGGTCACTTATTAGTCATTTTTATTCACTGATTTCTGTCCATTGGTAGTGTATTTAGTCATTAGTTTTAATCATCATTTTGATCAATTTGGTAGTATATTTAGTCATTTTTATTCACTGATTTAACACTGGTCATATATTTAGTCATATTTATTCATTGTTCACTAATTTTTGTCAATTGGTAGTATATTTAGTCAATTTAATTATTGATTTATGTCAATTAGTAGTATATTTAGTCATTTTGAAGCTTGCAATCTATGTAGATTTCCATCTGACATTAATTGTTTGCTTCACACATGTCTTTTTTTAATTTTATTCATTGAATGCTCTGTGAGAGGAGTGTTGCGAGCTGAGGAATATAATCCACATTTGGATCTCATCTGCCTTGGTTTTATTTCATCGCCGGCTTGAATGACTTCAATTCATTATGTTCACTCATGCGATCCTCTTTTTATGCAAGAGACGATATGGTATCTGTGTCATTAATTATTTCATTCTTGCCTCTTCATTTTGCTCTTACTGTGTATCTACAATGTCTATCTATCCCTGCAATTGTCAACTTTATTTTCCTGTTCAATCATGGGAACAACCAATGCATGGAAGCATCAACTCAGATTTCATGACTAGGGCCGTTAAACTGCTTGATGAAGAGCTGGTGGAGGATGCTTTGATAGATGTATGTGATAGAGATTTTCTATTACAATCCAGGGTATGTTTTGCTTTGCATCTGGTATCTCATTTTCTCTCAAATGCGATGGACTTATTTCATCAGGTTGATAAGGTTAAAAGGATAGCATCAATGTTTGTTCATGACCATCTAGTCCCAGATGTCAAGCTATTTCAAGCTTTTTCTACTTATAATCTCCATGATGGCTCAGCCTTGGTAGGGGGACTCTTTCTTCGTGAAGATATCATTAATAAACCTAGTTTTAACTATGTTTATCAAGCGATGATTTCAAGTTTGCAATTAGGTGACAGAGAGCTCTTTGATAATTCACTGTGGGTTCACAAATCTACATTTGGAAGGTCCAAGAGGGAAAGGATAAAGGAAGTTTTCAATGTATAGAGCTTCTTGTCAAATTTCTAACCACTGGTAGTTCCCTTCACCAATGATGGCATAGTCCTTTCTTAAGGGAATCCAACTGGGGGTTCATGGCTTTACGATTGCAGATTTAAATATGGACAACATGTGAACTACTCTTTTTGTTTTAAGTTTTTGGCTCCGCTGTAACTTTGGTTTCCTTTTTGGCTAGAAAGAGCCTTTTAGATCTGTAGCTCTATTCAGGGCTCTTAGTTAAAATGCTCTATTATGTTATCTTTTTGGCCAAGAAGGGCCTTTTTGCACTCTGTAAAAATGTTTTTATTAATATTAATATATTATGATGCTCTAAGCATCCTTACTAATTCAAAAAAATATCAACCTTAGTTCATGTGTTATCTTGTGGAGAATATTGGTGATGCTAAATGAAACAATCTGAAAAATAGGGTTGCACTATAATAATATGCACTACATCAGATATCAATTAATAACGAAGGAACATCCATCAAAGCATAACAACAGGGATTTTTTTGTCATATGTTGTAGTTACAAGTGTCCTGCTAGACATATATGAAAATGTGGAAGCATAGACAAGGCAAGCAAACTGTTTCAAAAAATTCCTCAAAGAAATGTGATATCATGGAATGCCGTGATTAAAGGATATGTTTAAAATGGGTTTTTCTGAAAAATGTCCTTAGAAAATTTTAAGAAAATGCAACCAATGGGTGTAAAGCCCAACTCCTCAACCTTTGAAAACATCCTTCCTGCCTGTGTGTGAATTAGAGCTCTGG
Organism: Cunninghamia lanceolata; assembly: GCA_027924645.1. Classification (NCBI taxonomy): domain Eukaryota; kingdom Viridiplantae; phylum Streptophyta; class Pinopsida; order Cupressales; family Cupressaceae; genus Cunninghamia; species Cunninghamia lanceolata. Next base: position 10,919,232 of record BSBN01001281.1, read on the forward strand.
ATGAGGATATGAACATCCATCAAAAGCATATTTGGAAGTAGATTTTTATCAGATGTTGCAAGTTCCACTTTGGATCACCAAAGTCTTCACAAAAATTTCTACACAAAATTTAATAATGAAGAATTTATGCACAAATTCTCTTTTGAATTATGCACAAAGCCTCCACTGCAACACCGCACAGTTTGTTGCTAGGACTTGCAGTGATGCAGGAATCACCTGCATCATTGCAAGGCCCAACAATAGTGCGGTGTTGCAATGGAGGCTTTGTGCGTCATTCAAAAGAGAATTTGTGCATAAATTCTTCATTATTGAATTTTGTACAGATGTTTTTGTGAAGGCTTTGGTGATCCGAAGTGGAACTTGCAACATTTCTGCTTGAATAAATAGGTGGATAAGGTAGACCCTCTAGTCCACCAGCTCTACTACCTCCAACTAGACCTATGACAAGTGATTGAAGGAATAAATTACAAAAAATATCATCCTATCTATTTATGATGTTTTTCTAAGCATCAAAAAATTAAACAAACAAACTACAAAGAACACAAGTACATCTCTTAGTTGTATAGACCAGGACAGTTCAGCCACCATTATACCACTCAATGAATACTAACCAACTCCTAAGTCATGATCCAGATGACTCTTTTGGCACCTTGTAGGTGGTCCTGCATATGAAAGCTTTGGGTCCTAACAAAAAACCACAAAATCAAGGAGTTCAAACCAATAATAAATAATATAGGGAAAATAACCTACAATAAAGATACCTTCATACATTTGATAAAATAACATTTGATAAATCCATAAATCCATGCAAATTTCCTTTCATAAATCCATCTTAGGGATCCATATTTCTTTTAAAATTATTCCAGGAGTCATTCATAAGCACCCCATACCAAGTCCATGTGAAAGATATTTATATTTTTGACCATTGATGTGTTTTTGTCTCACCTTAGTCCCATAGGTCACTCAAAAGGTCTTGGCGGGTGTGTGGGAACCAAGTATAACAAGGGAGCAATTATCGCTATCTCGTAGCATGAAGAGATTACACTTGTGGCATTGCAGGATGCAGAGATCAATTACCGCAGCCCCATAGCGGTCTCAAAATAAAGTGGAGGGCTGGTAGTATAAATTTAAGTGGCATATGATACTTCATTGTAGTCCCGCAGCAGTCAAGAGAATAACCAATGTTAATGTGGTAAGGCGCAGAGGAAAACAGTACACCGCGCCCCCGCGGAAACCTCAAGTGAGGCTTGCGGTATGGCGGTATAAGGAGTTTAAGTTATGTAAGTGTTGAATACTATGGCCCCATGACAGTTTCAATGAAGGAGTACAGTAGTGTGGTGAAAGGCTTCAAGTGATGTTTAGTATATAGCAGTCCCGCGATGGTCAGAGAAATAATTTGCAGTACTGTGGCATGGAACAAGTCATGGTGATATAGTTGAATTTTTGAGACAATATTTCTAAAATGGAGATAGAACAAACTATGAACTTTCTTAGACATATCCAAGCCATGACTTACACCCTCTACATGTTCCATAGAGTTGTCTTTATGGTAGAGATAAGTCAAGGGATAGTAGTTTGCAGTCATTACATTTCATGAAGGAGTGGGATTCTAAATAATTTTTGGTGTTGAGATACCCTTGCTACCAAGATAAGAATCATGTGAGGATCTACCTTAAGGCAATAAAGAGATATAGAGCTATGCCATGACTTACACCCCCTTGACAACTGAACAAATATAATTAGAAGCAACAAAATAAAAGATCATTAACCATGCTTAGACATTCACTTTAATTTTGCATCTATGGCCCATTGGATCCAATAGTTGCCATCCTATCTTGTTTCTATTGTTGATTCTGTGTATTCCTTGGAATCATAAAAGAAGACACGGTGGGCAACTCCATCATAGGCAATCAATAAAATCATGAGCCCCCAAAGCCAAATCATTGGAAGGCCTCATTTGGTTCAAAATTGATAGTCATGACTTAGAAAATGACATTCAATAGAATGGTAATAAAATTCTTGGTTGACACTTCACATTGGAAACTCATTTGTTAAAATAAGTCAAAACAACAGACAATCACTACTAATCTCATTTTTTCAATGCCTATTGGTATCCTAGATGATATCACAACTAATAGCATTTTGTGGATTGGGTCTAGATGTATGATCTGTTTTAGCTTTTGGTATTATCCCATCTCTAGGGTCATATGCCTATCTTAGTAAGATATATCATTTCTCTTTGTCAAGCTATCTTAGTGAAGCCTCAAATCAGTTTTTATTTTTTCCCATAATGCTCTTCATTTGTGTAATAATGTTGGCCAAGGTATTGGTAATGAAGTTGCCAAAGACATGGTGATATAGTTGAATTTTTGAGACAATATTTCTCATTGGCCCGATCAAATCAAAGAACACTTTTTCTGCCTTTTCTCCACTATTCTTTTATGAGCTGAGTAATTTCAAATTTGATTGTTGTCATTTGCAATGTATTTCTATTGCATTTCAATCTGAAATGTTTGATCCATTATTGGATTGTTGTCACCTTTATAGACATAAAAATGTACCTATTCTAATATTCTGAACTTATGACAAGTCAAAGTGGGTTGTGCTCGTTTAGCATCTGGTTGAAATTTAATTTGAATGTACTGCTTCTTGATGTTCCCCTTGACTCATTATCATTTTTGTTTATCATCCTGCTTTTTGGCTAGCAACAAAACATGTGATGCATCTGTTGTGATGTCCTATGGATGGTGGCTTTTTCCAAATTACTTTCAAACTATTTTGAGTTCTAGGTGTACACCTTGTGGAGACTTATGGCATATTTCTATGCTTAATTTTTTTTCCAAGGTTACAGTGAGCTGATAAATGCAATTATTCCAAAGGTAGTGGAAATAATTTTGGAACAATTATCTAAGTTCTCTCTTAATATTTAGATTTGTGTAATTTTTGATTTTGTAGATTTTTAATAGCCTTGTTTGAAGAGTCTTGGAAATTGGTTTCAATTTACAAGGTAAAGCTTCCATTTGGAGCTAAGAAGATTATGCCAAGTAGTTGTAGAGCCATGAATGGTCAAGTTACTAGTGGTGGAAGGATAGAAAAGCTAATGCTCAAAGCTTGCAATGCATATCACAAATATAGGGTCAAAAGAAACTGTTGGCCCAAGGTTCGTGGTGTGCCAATCAATCTTGTTGAGCATTCTCATGGTGGTGGTAATCATCAACACACTGGGCATGATAGCACTATGCATCGTATAGAGAAGGCTTAGCATGTACACATACTTAATCATAATTAAACAATTATAGAGCTCTGATTATTTAAAAATGTTATCTTTTAGTTTCTTTTTTCTTTAGGTTGCTTTGTGTCAACAATTTATGGGGACCAGGTTGTAAACCATGTTTCCTATTATTATTTCTTATCATTAGTGGTTTATTCTTGATTCAAAATTTTGGGAAAGACTTCAAACTAGGTTGTAATCCTTGTTTCCTTGTATTGTTAGACAAGGAAAATAATAAATTCAAAACTCAACAGAATTTTTTTTTTAACAATGCCTTGGAAGAATCTAACAATGACTAACAAGCATAGACAAGGCAGTGAAGTGTTTGAAAAAATGCCTCAAAGAAATGTGCTCTCATGGTGATGGAATGCTATGACAAGCACATTAAGACCATATTTATTTGAAGCATTTTTTCGAATAGTTCACTGCCTTGTCTCATGGTGATGGAATGCCATCACAATCCATAGCAATTTGCTTGTCGTGGCATTTTCTTGTAATAGCCCTCATGAGCTTGGAGATGTATCCCCTCCCTATTATATATGAACATATATGCATACTAAACCCAGCTTTGCTGACCCACCTACACCCAAAGTAGCTTAAGTGTTGACTTAGTGGAAAAATTGCAATGTTCAAGATGTCAACTAACAAAATGACCATAGAAAGGCATTTTATCAAAACATGTAAATCTCGTGTGAATTATGATATATAAAATATCAAAAAACCATAGCAGAACTCATTTTTCCTGATTCTTTTGGAGGTTCTGTTTCTTTCAACATCATGCATAAGAGACTTTTTAAGACAACTTTTAAAATAATATTTTCAAACCTTAACTAATACCATGATATGTGAATTTATCATTTTTGATCCCCCAAATAAATATTCTCATAAAACTAAGATTATCACATGAACATCATGAAACAACAGAAAAATGAAAAATGAATATGACAGGCAAAGAGTGTTCAGGAGTTGAGTTACTTTACATCAGGAGGATCCAACTTGGCACCAAGGTTACTAAGTTTTGCATGAGCCTCTGCATAGTCCTTGAAAAATGCATCCTGATCAACTGCATATTTCTTAGCATATACCTGTAAAAAAATAAAAATCCAATAAGCACTTTCCTTATTATTGAAAGGAAATCAACTATACGCATCCTCTAAAACTTTATTTCAGATGCATATATCCTTCACTGAGTTGAATTATCTAGTAAAATATTTCTCAATTTTATTAAAAAGGAGAAAAAGATTTCCTACAAGACTTAAGATATTGGCTTAGCATTATTAGTATGTTATGTCAATGGAAAGATTGATTCTTTTGACATATTTCATCAATATTCTTCAACTTATTTGAACTTGCATAAGTTGACATCAAGATTTGTTGGAGTTCAAGATGGATTTTAAAATGCCCAGTTTTGCAAAAATAAGGGTAGGTTAAAATGGAGTATTCTTTTTGAGCTTGAAGAACCAGAAAGAAAGAAGGAAATTATATTAACCACCACAAATGACCAAAGTAGGTCCATGGGGACTCTAAAGTACATACAGTTAAAGAATCACCTTGAATCTAGGATCTTCAAAAAGAATAGTGTCAGCTGGCAATATCAGAAGATCTAGGTCCCTCCTCTCTTTTATGTCCTTCACAAAATCAAGAAAAAAAACTTTTTCTCATTCATGATCAAGGTAAATTCTAGTACATGAGGTTCAATTGAGCTCTACTCTATACCTTGATATAAGAATTATCAAATTTAAGCCACACTATTGTCCATGATTGACCTCCGGGTGCCCCAGGACCATCTTTCTGCACCAAAAATAATCACATGGTTATTCAAATTTATACTTTTCTAGACTACAACACTTCAAGAAGTTCCCACATTCCTTAATTTTCTTATTATGGAACCCTATAATTAAAATTCAAGTGCCAACGCGTTAACATTCGCCATATATGTTGAAACTTTATACCCAAATGTCAACCTTTTTTACAAGTGCATAAGTAGACTACCCCAATCAACCTACACCTAAAGTACTATATTGATTTATATTTACCTACTAAGGGTTATATCAAAATGCCATGGGAGCATACCAAGTGGTATCAGTCTATTAGAGCATCTACTAATTTCTTGGCCTGTATTTGCCTTCCAAGGCAATAATGTGTGGCCATAATTATTTGATTTCTCAGACCTGTGGCTATCCTATTATTGAATTGTACCAGTGAGAGCTATTTCTCTATTTGTCTAAGTTTGACATTATATATGGCCATTAGTTTTATCAGTAACACATGATAGTTTAGTTATTTATCCAAATATTATAGCCAGTCATATGGAAATATGGCATATGGAGACATGGGTGTCATTTTAAAATAGGATACATGAATATATGAATAATGGTATAGGTTATATCCTATTTAAATATAAGACTCCAGAGCTGTAGGTAGAGGTACAGGGGCATAACTGAAGTTTCCTGGTGATTATGCTTTAGAAGATTTGTTGAAATAGATAATAACTGCCCTGGAATATTTATCCAGGAACTTCATCATCAATTTCCAACGCTAGGATTGACTCTCAAAGAAAAAATGCTCTAGATTTATTAGGTTACCATGATAAAGATTAAAATAAAGACTAAGATCTATTTAAAAGCCACTATCATGAAGATATTAAAGATGTCACATGCAAAACCCTAGCAACTGGAGTAGTGAATACAATGCCAAAGAGGACAGTGAGTTGGGGCCGATTTAGGAGATCTCCACATTATCTAATCACAAGCAAATACATCATTTATTTATTTTTTAAAATTAAAAGAAATCATTCTAAACCATATATAGGATGCATTGATACTTCAAAAGCATCTGAAGAAATTTGAAATTATGCAAATATATGTCAATTAAATACCCAGATTACAAACAGTAGTGCGAACAATGTAACCCTTGTTGAGCAGAGCAGGAATGAGATAAGCAGTAATGAATCCTATGTCTCCTGTCATGCACATCTCCTTACCATTTTTTGTCATTCTTTACTAAATCACTTCTCCATTTTGGTGGGCTATGCCTAAAAATAGGTTTTCGACCAAGGTTTTAGAGTATCTTTATTAAAATGAAAACTCCATTTTGGTGGGCTACACCTGAAAATAAGATTTGGACAAAAGTTTTAGAGTATGTTTATTGAAGTTTTAGAGTATTTTTGTGGGCTATTGATTCTTGATTCCTTAAATGATTTATTTAAATGGATTGTGACTAAATAAATGACTGACTATTTCATCATTTTTATGTGTGACTAAATAATTTTTTAGTCAATGACCAAATTAGTCATTTATTTACTCATTTATAGCTAAGTTGCAAAAAATTAGTAGAATTTAGTCATTTTAGTTGTTGTGACTAAAAGTTTTAGTCACTTAGTCATTTATTTACCAAAATTCCACTAGTGAACACAAATCTATCTAGGCATGCTACACAACACTCACATAATCATCAAATCAATTCCTCAACTAGTGCAAACATTCAAGGTCGGCCAAACAGTGTAAACATAAGGAAGTCTTGATCACATTCTTCCACTATCACAACCATAACTTGGAAACCATACACATGGCTTTAACACAATCTAGAAACATCCACAAACATCTTGAAGTCACCTAGAAACCAACAAATTCAGTGACAACATCTTTCACCTGAACATAACAACTTTCACCTGAACACAACATCTTTCACTTGAACACAACAACACTATCGAACTCTGCCATACAATAAATTGCTTTCTAGAGCACCAAATCACAAACCTTTTGGAGGGAAGATAGGTAAGATCCTTATGAACACATATCTAGAACCATATCACTTGAAACCTATCTGCGGAGGAATGCAGAGAAAAATACTTTCTCCCAGACACCTCTGCACAACTCATAAACACTGTCAAATACTATTCTCAAACTAGTGAACATAACTTTCACTACACAAAAATCTGGAGCACCAAATTTTGGATTTAGCATCTTCAAACACTTCTTGACAACATATCCAAACTGCACACTTAGATCTTCAACACAAAAGAAATGCAGAGTAAAAACTCAAACAGTATTTTGTAAGCCAGAAGACTCCTTCAACACAGTGTTTTCGGTATTAATCAAATTTTCTCAAAAGCACCTAGAAACCCAACTACATAAGCATATCCTCAACACCTTTAGCATCTATATAAAGCATCTGAATCACCTTTTAGCAAAGCAACTGAATCAAACAATAATAACTTCATTAGAAGACACAGTTGACACTAATGACAACACAAACATGTTGACATTAATGACAACTCTGATTAGCACATACTTGCAACAATCCAATATCGACTGTGTAGTTAATTCTAGCAACTTGTAAAGGTACTATAATTCCTTATTGATTTATACCACAAAGATTACCTTCATAGTCACAATTTTTGTAAAGGATTTGAAATCCATGACCATAGAGAGTCCATCTCTTTAGAAGATGGTGTGGCCTCGTAGGTCTCATAATCTGTAGTATAAGTAAGAGTGTTGTCTTCTTTAAAAGAAGCTTGAGATTCTTTATGTGTTTACATAGATTGTTTAGATGATATCGATGCAACTTTTGATGTTTCAGTGTTTTTAAGTTTATACTCCCCTATAAAGGTAGGAGTAAAGTCTAATGAACCCCAATCATCACCAAAAAGTGCATTCGATGTTGAATCTTGCACAGCATTGTCTACGACAAGAGGTATTGATGAATCAACTTTTAAGTTATTCAAAGTATTATGATTGATGACTTGTTTTTGCGTTTTAATTTGTAAACAACTGTTTGGCTCAAGATCAGATTCAATTGTGTGAAGTTTATTTTCATAAATGAACTTTAATGGTCAATGAAGGGCAGACAGAATTACCCCCATAGCATGAATTATAGTCTACCAAGAATCACATTGTATGTTAGTGTACCAGGCATGACATGAAAAAGGGTAGATGATGTCACAGGTCCAACCTTTACCAGTAAAGTTATAGTACCCAAGGATGGTCTACCAACATTATCAAAGCCATGAATGGTAAGCTTGTCTAGCTTAATTAATTTTGTATCAACGTTGATTTTGTGTAACAAATCAACACCACAAACATTAAGAGCCGATCCATTATCAACCATAACTCACTCTATCAAATTTTTTTTTATAGTGACAAGTATTATAAGAGGATAATATTGTTTCTAAACTTCCATAGAGGGGAACTCATGTTGTTGAAACAGAATGTTTGTTTTTATTGCATGCATACAATCTAACAGAGCTGCTACATCATTAGGCTTAACAATAGGTGGTATAATCACCTTTTGTAAAGCTTCCTAGAGATTTTTGTGGTATGTAGGTGATGTTTGTATGAGTTCCCAAAGAGACATCTTAGTGGGAGTAGCACGAAGCTGCTCAACAAGATCATAATATTGACCACCTTTATGAGTAAGATGGGGTGGTTGAGGAAGCATAGGTTGAGAAGTTGGTAAAGTGATCAAAATGTTCAATTTTTTCTTACTTTGTTTATTATTTTGTGTATTGTATGTGTGAGCAACCACATTGTGATAGGGTTGTTGTAACACATTTTGATACACTTGATTTCCTTGAGTAATTTGTTTTGCAATATTGAGAATGTAACCTGGGGGTATATGTGGTGTTGGAGCACCTTGAATCGTAATCACCAGTTTGAAGTGAGGAGACGCATTGGGTGCCCCATGCACAATGAGTTTAGGAACATTAATACACTTATCCACTATCCCCTTAGTAGGTGGAATAAGTCTATTCATGATGACTGAATTAACATTATTTTTACTTTGATTAAGAAATCCATCCCTAAAGGATTTAATGTGAGAGACATTTATTTATCCACCAATGCTTCATATTTTGAAGGGAGAGCATTTGAATGAAGAGAAGGTAGGGTTGTTTCAGCCTCATATGTCTTAGAGATAATGTCCATGATATCATCATGAAATGTAGTAGAATTAGAAGATGAATTATCACCATGATCATCTTTCTCATGATAATTTATGGAGATGAATTTAGTAAGGTCTTATAATACTATAGGATATGCATTCATGAGAGTTATGAAATGATCAAAATTAGATACATAATCAAGGGTTTCAAATGAAGAGAATTTAAAGATATTGTTATCATACATGGATTGTATATGAGTTAAAACATAAGGATGAATACTAAAAAAGTTGTAAAATATTTCAAAGTCTTTAATATGATCATGCAAAGATACCAAAGAGGAACAATTAGAAGGTGCCATAATGAAGTGCCTTGCATTTATAAGGTACTACCAAGATAAGAGACTTTTGTACACCACAACACTAGTTTGAGGAAATCGGGTTTTTGAAGCTTTTTGCAAGGAACAAAAACACACTAGTGTCACTACAAACCAAGTGAATTTAATGTGAAAAGTGCTGCACAAAAGGTGATAGTGATAACTTTTCTGATTTGTTGGAAAATATGTGAAAAAGATGCTTATTATCTTATGTTGAAATACACTATGTTATTGCAAAAATTGAAATTTTAATGAAAGAATGCACAATGAAGAAACACTACAACTCAAAATCAGATTTTGAATGGGTTTTTAAAGTAGCAGAAAAATCTGAAATAAGATATTGACTACCAACCCTAGCTTTTGTATAAACTAGGCTATATGAAAAATGCAAGTTTTCAACAAAACCCTTACAAATGAGATATGCAAATGTAAGATTTGATATCATGAAATGATTAATTGCTATAAGTTGTTTCAGATCTGATGTGAAAATAAAAAATTAAATGTTTCCAATGATATGCAATGAAATAATGCCAAACTATGCCTTTATGCAAGCCTAGAATGATATCATGAAATGATTAATTGTTGTAAGTTGTTTCACATCTGATGTGAAAATTAGAAATTAAATGTTTCCAATTATATGCAATGAAATAATGCCAAACTATGCCTTTATGCAAGCCTAGAATGTTTTTTTTTCAATTTTTTTCAAATTTATGCAAGATTTTCCAATGTAGAATGATAGATATGATATGAATTAATGCAAATAGTGATTTCAACACTCAGCAAGATGCAAATGTTTACTACTACGGGTTCATCAAAATGTTTAATAGTAAAAGGAGAAGGGAGATGATGAATGCAAGCATGTAAGTACACTAGATCAAACCCTCCTTTCTCTACAACATTCAAGGACAAAACCGAGTCAAGTCACTACAAGATGGAAGATGACTCAGCTACTAATTTTGTGCTCATGTTTGTCAAGGAAAGATGAGATTCAACCAAGCCTTTTATCAAACCCTAGGCTAAGTTTGAGTAAAACCCTAGTTATGAGATAATCAGCTTGAAATGGACAGACGAAATCCTTGTAGTGAGTAAAACCCTAGGCACACAGTTTGAAGAGAGGTGAAAAAATTTTAAAATTTGTTTATTTCTAAAAAATTAAAAAATATATACATATTTCTTTGTTAAAATACACAGTTTTTTAAACAAATTTTTCATCTAAAAAAACATTGTTAAATTGTCAAAAAATTATTAATATATAAAAAAAATTGAGGTACATGTGCAGTACCTTGGTACTTGTGTAGGGTACCCATTCTCTTAGAGGGAGCGGCTCTCTAAAAGAGGCTACAATCTCTTCTAAGAGGCTTAAGTCACTACAAGATGGAAGATGACTCAGCTACTAATTTTGTGCTCATGTTTGTCAAGGAAAGATGAGATTCAACCAAGCCTTTTATCAAACCCTAGGCTAAGTTTGAGTAAAACCCTAGTTATGAGATAATCAGCTTGAAATGGACAGACAAAATCCTTGTAGTGAGTAAAACCCTAGGCACGCAGTTTGAAGAGGTGAATTTTTTTTGAAATTTGTTTATTTCTACAAAATTAAAAAATATATACATATTTCTTTGTTAAAATACACAGTTTTTTAAACAAATTTTTCATCTAAAAAAACATTGTTAAATTGTTAAAAAAATATTAATATATAAAAAAAATTGAGGTACATGTGCAGTACCTTGGTACCTATGTAGGGTACCCATTCCCTTAGAGGGAGCAGCTCTCTAAAAGAGGCTACAACCTCTTCTAAGAGGCTTATGACCTCTGAAAGAGGTTGCTGCCCCTTTAGGGGGAGCGGGCCTTCCTTAAGGTCACCTCCTTGTACGTGGGGAGTGGGGTGAGGCTTCGGCCCCCCACACTCACTTTTCAATTTTTTTCTTGGGCATGTGTACCTACTATTTGGCCTTTGGGCCTACAACATTCTTTCATTACTACCTTGTTTTAGTCCTCTATGTGCCTTGGACTCCATGCCAGACATTTTGTCTTTTGCATTTGGCATTTTTCAAAAAAAAAAAATTCTTGGAGACAATTTGGCAGAGGTTTTTTAACACTTGGCAGAGGCCCTAGAAGTTTACTATTTGAAGATTCTGCTAAGTTTGGTGGTAGTTCCGCCAACTTTGGCAGTAAAAAAAATATTTAACCTCTCACGAATGAAGTTTTATGTTTTGAAGATCAACTTCTGAAGGCTATACTCAGGCTTTCGGCCTTTGATTTTTAGATTCTTTTTTTTATTTGGGCTAATTTTTCATGCACTCCACACTAGTACTGATGGTTTCAATTTTTGGTGCATGGATTTCCTGTTGGCAAGAGACACTATATGGATTCATGGTTGTTGTCATTGATGGCAACAAAGGTCATCCCACACATCCGCAAGTCATGATGTGTCTCTACCGGAAGTCAGAATAAAGAAAGTTGTGGTCCGGTAAAGAAGAACAGAGCATGTGGCAAGGTCCGACAGATTGGTCCGGACCTCTCAGAGGAAGTGTCTTGGTGCAGTGCGGATTTGGGGAAGTCAAGAGGACTACCTTGAGTGGTATATTCCAAGGATTTAGCCTCCGGTGATGGACAAGGAAAAAGATATGAATGGTTGAGTACCGGATTCTTGAGAGACAGTGAAAACAGAGGAAGAACTGACTGGCAGAGTATCAGACTACTTTCCGGATGGGTTACTGTTGATGACAGAGGTTGTGAAGGCATGAATCATGTTTGGCCGACATGATTAATGATATCTACAAGTATATGCTTGATCCGCATTGCTTGGTGAGGAAGGATTCAGCCGACAGAATGAGAGTTTGTAAGAAACTAGACTGTTCCGGATGCCGACTAGAAAGGTGATGAAATTACTAGTGCGGATATATATAGAGGATGGATTTAGTTGTGAAAGGTGTGTGGATGTGGAGAAATATGCGAATAAGTCCAGAGAAAGAGCAGAGGTAGCAAAAAGGATCCGGTATGTGAAAGATAGCAGAACAAAGAACAGAGGAAAGATGAAGTGCAGCAGATCAGTGTACTGAGCCTAACCGGAACTGAACTCCAGCATATGCAGATGCTTCCAATCAGTTCAAGACTGTGATTATCATCACTTTGTAGACAGTGTGTCTTCTTGTAGGCAGTGGGCCTCTTGTGAGCAGTGTGCTCGGGCAGTGAGCCCTAATTGGCAAGTGCCATTTTTGTAATTTCCTATTCTTCTAACAGAGAATAATTCTTGGGTTAATCACCCCGTGGTTTTCTCCCTTAACAGGGTTTCCACGTCAAAAATACTGTGTCATGTGTTTCTTACTTCATGGTTAATGTTTTGTGTTTGATTTTATGCTGCTTTAATTAAAAGGAAAGTTCAATAAGGGAAATAATTAGGATAACTGATTCACCCCCCCCTCTCAGTTATCAACAATTGGTATCAGAGCTAAGTTCCTCCTAATAGAGCCTAACAGCTTGAGGAAGATCTGGGATTTCAAATGGATGCATATGGTTTAAGGGAGCAACTCAAGACTGCCCTTGAGGATCTTGAACAGTCAAATTCTGAAGTCAGTGAATTAAAGGAAAGACTCAAACAGGCTGATGAATTCATGAGAGAATTAAAAGACAAATTAAGTCTCTCTATGAAAAAGAGAAAGGAGCTGCTTCAACAGTTGGCAAGACAAAGTGAAGAAAGCAATACAAATGAGGAATTGACTGAGCAAACCAAGTTATGTGAAAAGTTATCAAAAGAAGTCATTATGTTAAGACATGAAATGGAATCAGGAACTATAAAGTTTACTCAAGAGATTGAAGAAAAAAGAAAGGCTGAAGACAATCTAAGACAATCTCTTAAAGAAAAATCAGAAGAATGCCACCAGATGGACAGGATTATCAGACACCTTGAATCTGATCTTGAAGATGCCAAAGATAATGAAGGAAAACTTGAGGATCAAATTGCCTCTCTCAAAAGAGACCTTCAAACAGCAAATGAATATAAAGAGAAATTCAAGATAAGTTCTGCTCAACTTGAAGTTCTTCTTGGAAGTCAAAAGAGGACAGATGACAAGTATGGCTTGGGATATGAGAAAGGAGAAAGCTCCGGATCCGGTCAGAAGAATCTTGGATCAGAAAATCCAAGGAGCAGGCCTAGAAGACCTCCGGTAAGACAGCCAAATGCTCAAAGATATCCATCCTTCAATGGATACTGCCACAGCTACAACCACTTTGGTCACAAAGCTAATCAGTGCAGAATGAGAATGAATCAGAATAATTCATCCTTCTCCGGACAGTGCTTCAACTGCAAAAGGTATGGACACAAATCCCATGAATGTAGAATTATGCAAGTAAACAAATCATTCAAAGGTAGATGCTTCACATGCAATAGAATAGGTCATAGGGCTAATCAATGCAGATCAAGAGGATATCAGTCAAATATGCAAAGGAATGTTATTTGCCAAATCTGCAATAGGTCCGGTCATAATGCTAAAGTCTGCAGAAACAAGAATCAGGACAAAAGAGGTCCGGTGTATAATCAGAATCAAGACAAGGGTAAACAAAAGATGAATGCGGATGAGGTTAGGAATCAGATGAGCAAGATTTGGGTGAAGAAAAGTTCAGAGAATGTAGAGGTTGGATCCGCACCAGACTCTGGTGCTGATATTTCTTCCGGAAATTAAAAGTGAGCTCTGGCTCAGGGGGAGACTCAAAGAAAATCTTGTTCCCCCAGCCAAACAAGTGGTGCCGGATGTTGCACAAGATGCGGATCAAAGGGTTTGTAAATATGAGTCTTGAGATACTTCAGTCAAGTTTTCAGAGGTCCGCATGGAGTTATGAAGAAGCTATGATCGATCAAATAAGACCTGTTCAGGGAAATGCTCCAGTATGATAAAGGATTACAAAAAGGTCCGGAAATGCACTATCTTGTTCTGCGGATTGGACAGAGTGTTTGAGATGATCTGGTAATATGCCACCTTGATTTATTCATGATTGATAGATCCGGATGATATCCATAGATCAGGACTAATCCGGGATACTCCAAGCTATCCAGACAAGGCAAACCGGAATGATGTAGGTGAAGCATTTATTGCAGACAGGTATTAGGGTTCGCGGAGCAATTTAAGGGATTTCTCAAAGGTCATTTGCTCATTCTGCACTCGAGAAGAAGCGAAAAGTGGAGCTCTGCAACAAGGTTCTTCAAGCACACCAAGGATCTCCTGCCGAAGCTATTGGATAAAGAAATCAATCCAACCACTCCGTGCAAACCGAAGGCGCATAAGGTATTCTCCGTTTTTCATTACCTCACTGCAAATCTTTGAAAAATGGCTACTCCAAACATAGTTAAGATCTCCGATAGACCTCGCCCCTCATTCAAGAAACATCCCTACAAATCATTGGAGGTTGACCCACTAGGAGCCTTCTCTAGTGTTCCTCACGGAGTTTTACACACCGAAGACATTAGGGTTTACATACATGCAAACATTGAGGAATTTGGGGATTTCAAATTAAGAGACCTCTATCACAAGCAGCTGATTGACAATGCCTTTGAGCTTAAACCAGAGTATAAGGATATTCAGAAGAAACAATTTGAGCAATTTATTCATTTCCCCTGTTTTGAAGAGGATGAATGGGTCCGGTATGTACTGAGCAGGATGCATGACAACTTCTTATGGCTAGATAGACCCTGCAAGATCACAAAAGAGGCAATTAGAGCAGTAACTGGCCTATACTCTTCCGGAGGAGTACCTATCCTCAAATTTGTCAAGAACAACATTGTAACTGAGGCCACCGGATCAAAATTTGACAAGAGGGCAATGACCATTGAAGATATTTCGGATCCGGATATCAAATATGCATCAATGATAATAGGATACAAGATCTATCACTCCAGCAGGGAGAATTCTGTATCCGGAACTGCAATATACACTGCTTATGAAATGTTAAGAAAGAATGCAGAATATGATCTCTGCAAACTGCTACTAAGCCAATTAATGGAAAACATACAGAAAATCAAGAAGGATAAGAAGAATTCCTTTAAGTATGGTACTCTGATTGTATGTCTATTCTTCTACTTCATGAATGAGCTACCCGGAACAAATGGATGGGTATGGCAAAATGACAAACCTGTTGCAGTCCAGATAAGAGACTATTTGCATGGACTTGGGGATGCAAAAGCGAGAAATACAGCTCTATGGGGATACTTCAAAAACTTTCAGAGCATGATGCAAGCAAGAGAGAGAATTCCCCAGTCTCTCATTGAGAAATACAAGGACTCAGTGTGCTTTATGGTTGACACTGATCAGTGCCTAATGGAGGCAGTGGAGCCAAGGACTGTCTGGATCATGCCCATGGGGTATGAAGTTGATGAACAGATAGTGGAGCTGCATGTTCAACACATGCTAAGTCAGCCCAAAGATCCTAAGGCAGAAAGGTTTGGAACCTTTGAGGAGCTGAGTATAAAATTACATGTAGAACTCAGGGAACCTGAGATCAAAAGAAAAGTGAGAAAAGAAGTAGAGCACATTGCTCAAGGTCTTGGCATCTCAAAGGAGGCACTTGATGCCAGCCGGGAAAAGAAGAGGAAGGCCGAGGAAGAAGAGAAAAGCAAAGAAAGTGCTCTGGTTGGAGCTCCCACCCGGACCAGATCAACAAAGAGATCTGCACCTCCCTCAACCAAAAGTTCAAAACCGGAAGTCCAGGCATCCGGTAAGAGATCAAAGGCAAAAGCCACAAGGGCTTATGGAAGCCAAAAGGATGAAGAGGAGACAGAATCAGATGAAGGAGTAAGAGAAGTAAAGAAACAGAAAAAGAAAGGATCCGGTAAGCCCTCCACAGGCCAAGATAAGGAGGAAATGGCAGAGGTAACTGTTGAAAAGCCCACTCTGTCACTAGAGAGCATAATCAAGTCGGTCACGGTGGATGGAAACCTTCAACCAATGACTGAATCCTATGATGACTTCAGTGAGGCAGACCAAAAGACTCTGCAGGAAGCCACAGTTAAATATCTGAATATATACAATAAGGCTTTCATTGAGATCATATCTCTCATTCCTAAAAGCCTAGAGAAGGAAATGGAAGTAAGAAAGAATAATGCTCATGCCAAAGATCTTGAGATCCGGGAGCAGATAGCTATTCAGCTATATCCTCAAATTGATCCCAAGACAATGAACATTATCTTCAAGGAATGTAAAGATGAGTTCAGAAGCAAAGCCAGGATGAATCAACTCATGCTTGGTGAAACTGACAAAGTGGCCCAAGAAACAGAAGAGATCCTCCGGAAGGCCTTCAAAAGGTTCAATCTTCCTGTTGTAGAGGACATAGGTGCAGAAACAGCTGCTGATTTGGAATCTTCTGTTCCGGAAGAAGTGAGCCCTGAACAGACAAGTGAGGACTTGGGACCCTCTGCTCAAGAAGAAGTGGCCCATGAACAAGTTAGCATCTCTCCTCCGGTTTCCCCTACAGTCTCCGGATCCAAAGAAGAAGAGCAACTACAGGAGAAGGAAGCAGTGGTGAAAGACAAAGAGGTTGACAGTTCTAAGACTGCAGAAGAAAAGAAACATCTGTCTCCGGCAAGAGACACTGCACAAACTGTTCAACAATTTTTGAGTAAAGAAACTCTAGAGATTGATGAACCGGAGCTTCTCAAAGGTCCATTTGATTTTGACTCTCTCTCTCCGGTACAAACAATGAAGATAGCTTCATTTGCAAATGCCAAGGCAAATGAAAAGCTCCTGAAGTCTCATATGGAAGACTGTGAGTTGATAGAGGCTGCTTCCGGAATACTTGTAAAGATCATGCCATCAATCCAGATAGATCCGACAGCCTCCACTTCCGGTAATCTAAAAACCTTAGTCAGCAGTGTTGATACACATTTTGATTCTTTAGAAAAATCAGCTGAAGAAAAGGTCCGGAAGGAATTTTTGGATAAGAGATTTTCAGAGATATTAGAATTAATCTCTAAGGATAGGAAGATTGTAAGCATTGGAATAAGGAGCTTAGAGAATGCTCTTAAGGATGGCGGTGATATCTATAAATTTTGTATATCCTGGTCAAAGGCAACAGCAGCATTTGACAAGAAAATAAAAGAGGAACAGGATAAGCTACAAAGCTTATCTCAAAGTTTTGATCCTCTCTCTTCCTCTATAATAAATCAAGAATGTCAGACTATTGCAGTCTTGAACGAAATAAAGAATCTTGAGAAGGAAAGGAAGAACATCACCAACCGGATGGGAGAACTTAGAAGGATTATAATCCCTAAGTTGGAAACCATGCATGAAGCCATCAGTGATGCTAGGACCACCGCCCAAACAAAAGATCCGACAGATCTCAAGCGGGCTGAAGCGTTTGCATTTTTGTTAAGTGGTCACATTTCAATTTTGGACAGAATGAAGCAAAGTTGGGCTACCGAAATGATTCAATTACAGACATCCTTTGCAGACATTCTTCAATATATGTGAGTATGTAAATATGCGGCTAAGTATAAGAAATTTTTGAAAATTTTGATATGCGGACCCTACCCTTTGCCATTGATGTCAAAGGGGGAGTGAGGAGCAGTGAAAAATGAGGGATCCAACAAAGGGGGAGTTCCGGAAATTGTATATAAAGACAGAGCATCAGCAAAGGGGGAGCATAGTGAAAACACTTAGTCATTTTTCACTAAGTGTTGCCATCAATGCCAAAGGGGGAGATTGTTGGCAAGAGACACTATATGGATTCATGGTTGTTGTCATTGATGGCAACAAAGGTCATCCCACACATCCGCAAGTCATGA
This sequence comes from Cunninghamia lanceolata, assembly GCA_027924645.1. Classification (NCBI taxonomy): domain Eukaryota; kingdom Viridiplantae; phylum Streptophyta; class Pinopsida; order Cupressales; family Cupressaceae; genus Cunninghamia; species Cunninghamia lanceolata. Next base: position 10,937,527 of record BSBN01001281.1, read on the forward strand.
TGTGTCTCTACCGGAAGTCAGAATAAAGAAAGTTGTGGTCCGGTAAAGAAGAACAGAGCATGTGGCAAGGTCCGACAGATTGGTCCGGACCTCTCAGAGGAAGTGTCTTGGTGCAGTGCGGATTTGGGGAAGTCAAGAGGACTACCTTGAGTGGTATATTCCAAGGATTTAGCCTCCGGTGATGGACAAGGAAAAAGATATGAATGGTTGAGTACCGGATTCTTGAGAGACAGTGAAAACAGAGGAAGAACTGACTGGCAGAGTATCAGACTACTTTCCGGATGGGTTACTGTTGATGACAGAGGTTGTGAAGGCATGAATCATGTTTGGCCGACATGATTAATGATATCTACAAGTATATGCTTGATCCGCATTGCTTGGTGAGGAAGGATTCAGCCGACAGAATGAGAGTTTGTAAGAAACTAGACTGTTCCGGATGCCGACTAGAAAGGTGATGAAATTACTAGTGCGGATATATATAGAGGATGGATTTAGTTGTGAAAGGTGTGTGGATGTGGAGAAATATGCGAATAAGTCCAGAGAAAGAGCAGAGGTAGCAAAAAGGATCCGGTATGTGAAAGATAGTAGAACAAAGAACAGAGGAAAGATGAAGTGCAGCAGATCAGTGTACTGAGCCTAACCGGAACTGAACTCCAGCATATGCAGATGCTTCCAATCAGTTCAAGACTGTGATTATCATCACTTTGTAGACAGTGTGTCTTCTTGTAGGCAGTGGGCCTCTTGTGAGCAGTGTGCTCGGGCAGTGAGCCCTAATTGGCAAGTGCCATTTTTGTAATTTCCTATTCTTCTAACAGAGAATAATTCTTGGGTTAATCACCCCGTGGTTTTCTCCCTTAACAGGGTTTCCACGTCAAAAATACTGTGTCATGTGTTTCTTACTTCATGGTTAATGTTTTGTGTTTGATTTTATGCTGCTTTAATTAAAAGGAAAGTTCAATAAGGGAAATAATTAGGATAACTGATTCACCCCCCCCCTCTCAGTTATCAACAATTCCTAGAAATCTTTGATTCTCACAGGTGACATTGCATAGTTCTCATTTTGGGAAGTTCAAAGTTGCATAACTTTTGTATACGGTTCAGATCGAGGCAATTCTTTTTTTGAAAGTCCATGATTTTTCATGTACTTCATAGTGGAACTAGTAATTTCACTTGGGTTTGTACCTAATTTGTAATTTCAGTATATGTTCATTTTGTGAAGATTTGTAAAAGCATTAAAGACAAGTCCACTCAGCATTCTCTTGCTATTAGTAATTATAACCGCACTACATATAAAGCACCAAATCATTTTTCTTGGGGGGGGTTCTTGATTGAGTAATTCAGGGGGGTCTCTTGGTGTAATTGTGCTTGTGCATCTCTTTTTGCTCGTGCTCTCCCTTCCTTTCACAAATGGGTAATGTTAAGTTTCCATTGCTAAAACCATACAACTACAACATATGGAAACAAAATGCATGGAACTTCTTAATGCAACAAAGTCATACACCCTATGTTGAACAAAAGATAACTAAACCCACATATGCTAAGGAAAAAATACTCTAGATGATTGAAAAAACAAAAGCTCTAGGTTGTCTTAGGAATTTAGTTTCTCTTGATATAGTGTTTCAACTTGATGGATGTTATAATTCACATGATGGGTGGGACAAGGTAAAAAATCTCTATGGGACAACTAATGAAGTAAGGGGATATCAAATTGATAATCAATTAATAGCACTTGATCCTAAGTCTTTTGACAACATCTAGGAATTTGTAACAAAAGTTAATGATTGTAGAGCACAATGTAAAGCATGTGGCATAGAGAAAAAGGACATTCAACTTATCTTAAGTACTCCTAACAAACTTGGACCTGGATATGATGCTTTTGTTTGCAACTTTCATACTCATAGATTGAATATGGGCTTTGCTTATATAATGTCATCCTTTGCTTCATTTTTTGAATTGTTGATGCAAGAACAAGGCAAGCTTCTTTCCATGGGGCTCTTAAAGTCATCTCAGTCTCAGGATTTTTTAGCTAGTCATTCAAAGGGATAGAAAGAGTCAAGGAAACTTGATAAGAAACAAAAGAAGTTCAAGAAGAAGTCACAGAAAGATCAGGCATAGTCATTGTTTGCCCCAAAAGTAGAATCTAATTCCTCTTCTTCAAAGGGGAACTCTCAAAAGAAGGAAAGACCAACTTGTTGTTATTGTAATAAAGTTGGTCATGAGGAACACTCTTGTCATAAGAAGCAAATAAATGAGTTGAAGCATCTTCTAAAAAAGAACATTAATCTGCCTTCTTCACAACAATCCTCTACTCCTTCCAAATCAAGCAAAGGAAAAGCAACTACACTTGTTGCTATTGCATATTCTTCTGAGTAGTGGATTCTTGACTTGGGTACCTCACATCACATGGGTTCTCTTAGAGAACAATTTTCTTTGTTGGAGCCTTGTCTGGTGCCCCACATTCTCAGTGGGGATGACTCTCCTGTCGAAGTCATCAAGAGATGTTTTGTTCATGCTGGTACTGGTACATTTAAGGATGTTCTCTATGTGCCTAATCTATCAGCTAACCTTCTCTCCATCTATTAGATTGCCTAGAATGGTAGAAAAATTGAGTTCACTTCTAATTTTGTCACCATCAAGAGTCTTGATGATAATGCACTTCTTGCAGTTGGTAAGGTTGATCATGAGTCTCAACTATATGCTTTCTCACATTTTCTGCCTGGTTCACATTCTACTACCTTGCTCACTCATTCAAATTCTGTGAGCAAGCTATGGCTTGAGTGGTTTGGCCATCTCAACATCCACTATCTCTAGCAGCTCAACAAGTTGGATATGGTCACAAGTCTTCCTAAGATCATTTTTTAAGATGGAGTTTGTTCAGGTTGCGCATTGAGAAAAATCTTGAGGATAAGTTTGACAAAGGGAAGGCTTGGAGGGCTTTTGTAGTCATCGAGTTGGTTCATAGTGATGTGGTAGGTCCATTTCCATCCTTGTCTTTTAGCAAGGCTCACTACTTGTTCACCTTCATTGATAACTTTTCTAGATATACTTGGGTCTACTTTCTTTCGCAGAAGGGAGAAGCTTTTGATAGACTTCAAGAGTTCAAGGCTCGCTGAAAAATAATTTGGGAAGGTTGTCAAGATTCTCCAAACTGAAAATGGCAGAGAGTATGTGAACCATCACTTTGAACAATTTTGCACTCTTGAAGGGATAGATATTCAACATACTATCACATATACATCTCAGCAGAATGGTGCGGTTGAGAGGAAAAATAGGTTCATGAAAGAGATGGTTGGCTGCATGATCAACATACACTCCCTTGCACTTGAATATTGGGTAGAAGCGATCAACTATTTTGCTCACATTTAGAACAAACAACTGTTGCAAGTATGGGGCTAACCGGTGTTGTCATTGATGTCAACATAGTCATGTTGCATTGATGAGAAGGATTGAATGAGCAGAGAAGAGAAATGGAGACAATGAAGTGGAGATCCCAGCTAAGATGCAGATCAGAAGTTACCATTCAAAGGGTTTTTAGGTATGAGTCTTGATATGATCCAGTCAAGTTTTCAGAGGTCCGCATGAATATATGAAGAAGTTATGACTGCTCAAGCAGAACCGGCTCCGACAGATGTTCAGAGGTGACAGAGTGACACAGATAGGTTCGGAGAGATCCAGTAATGCATTATCCCATTCTGCGGATTTGAAGGAGTATTGAGGACGTCCATGAAAAGTGTCAACTCGATTGGTTCGTGGTTTGAAGGTTCGGAAGAACCTATTCCTTTGTGATAGTAATGATAGACTATGTTCTTAAAGCTCTGGATGAAGGAGAGAAGAATTCCAGCAAGCAGATGAAGTGTGGATGTTCTTAAGTGATTCAGGAAAGGTTGTGGTGATCTTTGGATCATGTCCAATTCATGTTGGTGGTTTGCATTGAAGTTAGAGTGTGCATTTGAAGAATAACCACTGGATGATGGTGTTCTTCTTGAGACTGGCTGACCAGATGTATTACACATCTTGCAGATGTTCTTATAGATGTTTGCCGACTCAGATGATTATTCCTAAGTCGATGCCTTGTATAAATAAGGGATTGTGAAGTCTTTCCAATGTGTGTTTTTGTGTATGTGATGAGTGTGTTGTAGCGAGGAGGAGAGCGAAAGGCAGAGCAGAAGTATTGGGCTTAAATGGAACTGATTCAAGCATGGTGAAGATGCTATTCTCCAGTTCATGTATGTGATATTCATTCCTTTGTAGACAATGTGTCTCTTGTAGGCAGTGAGCCTCTTGTGAGCAGTGTGCTCAGGCAGTGAGCCCTAATTGGCATGTGCCATTTTGTTATTTCTATTCTTCTAACAAATAATACAATCTTGGGTTAATCACCCCGTGGTTTTTCCCTTAACCGGGTTTTCGACATCACAATCTTGGGGTCTTATGTGTTGTTGTGTTTCTACTTTTGATTTGAATGCATTATGATTCATGATTAATATTTTGCTAATCACTAAAGAAGATTTAAGTGTTTTATTGGAGAAAGTTTTGCACAACTGATTCACCCCCCCTCTCAGTTGTGTGCCCTAAGTCTAACAATTGGTATCAGAGCCAAGTTCCTCGAAAAGAGATTAACCGCTTGAGGAGATCTAGGATGTCGTCCTACAAGAAGGATAGTCTGAAGTTTGATGGAACCAATTTCAATCTATGGAAAGGTCGCATGAAGTGTCACTTGCAATGCATGGGAATAGCATACTGGACCATGGTTACAACACAGTGTGTACCTCCACATGGTGGTCCAAAAGCTGCAAATGAAATCACAGATGCTAAAAACAATCTGCAGACTAGAGAAGCTCTTCTAAGTGCATTATTTGATTCAGAGCTCTCAAATGTTATTGACCTTCCAACTGCTTTTGATATTTGGAAAAAATTGAAAGTTTTGCATGAAGGAGACCAGTACGTTAAATGTGCAAGGTTACAAAGTCTAAAAGGGAAATTTAAAAAATTGAAGACGAGAGATGATGAAAATATTACTTCTTTTATGCCAAGAGTAAATGAGCTTGTTTGTGGAATTAGAAATGCTGGTGGAGTCTTGGATGAAAATGAGATTATTGGCAAAATTCTCAGATCCCTTCCTACCTCTTACAAAATCAAGGTTGTTGCCATTGATGAATTCAGAGCCCATACAACTGCCACAAGAGACCAATTGGCTGGCAAATTGGCTGCATTTGAAATGACCAAGTTTGGAGATGATCCCCCCAAGACCAAATCTGCATTTAAAGCCAATGCCTTTGTAAAAGGTAAACAAAGGTTTGATCCGGGAGAGAACTCATCAAGGAAACTATCATGGTATGAAAAAGCAAGAAAAGACCTGGAAGAAGAAGAAGTAGAAACTGCTCAACTTGAAGCCCTTATTGCAAAGAGACTGCCAAGAGGATTTGGAAAGTATGAAGGAAAATTGCCTTTTAAGTGTTTTAACTGCAATAAGATTGGTCATTTTGCCTCAAAATGTGCGGAAAGATTTTCAAGGCCAAATCCTAACAAATCAAGGTTCCAAAAGAATTGTTACTATGTTCATGAAGAAGATGATAATAAAGGAGTAACAGATGATGAATCAGAGACTGGAAACAAATCCGGAAGTGAATGGGTGTTTATTGCCATCAAGGAAGAAGAACCAATATCCTCTGTATCTGTCAATCATAAAGTTGTAGAAAGAGCCTTGGCTGCCCAAGTTGAAGAAAAGGATGATTGGGTCATTGATAGTGGTTGCTCTCACCATATGATAGGTGACAAAAATAAGTTCATATATTTGGAAAGGTATGAAGGAGGAGTGGTGAAGTTTGGTGATAATTCTACTGGTAGAATCAAAGGAAGAGGAACTATTTCTTTTGATGGAAGGAACAAAACCGGTAATGTTCTATATGTTGAAGGCTTGAAGCACAATCTTTTCAGTGTTGGACAGTTGGTGGAGAAAGGCTATGATCTCTGGTTCAAGAATGGAAAATGCAAGATCTTTGAAAGCTCTGGAATAGAGATTGCATCCGGTACCCAAACTAAAGGTAATATCTTCCACTTGGTTGGCACTGGTAAAAGTTGCTTATTTGTTCAAGTTGATCAGAGTTGGTTATGGCATAGGAGAATTTGTCATGTGAATTTTGATAATATCATCAAGATAAGCAATACTCAGGCTATAAGAGATATTCCAAAATTGGTGAAACCTACCAATAGCTTGTGCAAAGAACGTCAGTTGGGTAAGCTAAGTAGAATCACATTCAAGAGTAAGGAACTGTCTTCTACCCGATTATTGGACTTAGTTCATACTGACCTTTGTGGCCCGTCAAGAATCAGGAGTACGCAAGGTGATAGATATTTCATGTTATTAATTGATGACTATTCCTGGATGATGTGGGTAACTTTTCTGAAAGAGAAATCAGAAGCCTTTGAGAAATTCAAAATATTCAAGGCTATGGTAGAAAATGAAACCTGATTGAAATTGAAATGTTTGAGGTCTGATAGAGGTGGAGAATTCACATCCAGGGAATTCATAGAGTTCTATGAGAAACATGGAATAAAGAGACAGTTGTCTGCTCCTAGGACTCCACAGTAGAATGGAGTAGTGGAAAGAAAGAACTGGACCATACAGGAAGCATCTAGGACCATGATGATGGAAGCAAATGTTCCTCACATCTATTGGAGAGAAGCTGTCAGCACTGCAGTCTATACTCTCAATCAAGTTCAAATCAAAAGCAATACTGGTAAGACTCCTTATGAACTTTGGTTTGGCATCACTCCTACTGTGAGGTATTTCAGAGTTTTTGGTAGCAAATGTTACATTAAAAGAGATGAAGATCTAGGAAAGTTTGATGCTAGAAGTGATGAATGAATATTCTTGGGTTACTCTACTCAAAGCAAAGCATACCGGTGTTATAACAAAAGACTGAGAAAGATGATAGAAAGTACAAATGTGAAGGTGGATGAGGGAATTGAGAAACCCTCAAGGTTTTATGAATATGACAAAGATGATCAGAATGGTGTTCTGACTCAAGGAGCCCAAGCCTCATCTGTTAGTCAGATTCAAGCTAATCCGGTAAACCAGGAAGAAGAAATAAGTTTCAATGAACCTGATCAAGAATTAGAAGTGCAGGAAATTCCTAAAGTTCCCAGGTATGTAAGACTGAACCACTCTGAAAATCAGATCATAGGTGATAAAATCAAAGGGGTATTGACAAGAAGGAGAATTGTTCAAGATTCAGAAGAGTATTTTTTGATTTCAAAGATTGAACCTAAGACAGTGAATGAAGCTTGCAATGATGAAAACTGGTCTAAAGTAATGGAGGAAGAGCTGGTGCAAATAGAGAAAAATCACACTTGGGATCTTGTTCCCAGACCTAGAAACAAGAATATGATTGGAACCAAATGGGTCTTCCGGAACAAACTAAATGAAGTTGGTGAAGTAATCAGAAATAAATCCAGATTGGTCTGCAAGGGCTACTCTCAAATAGAAGGAATAGATTTTGAAGAAACTTTTGCTCCAGTGGCAAGAATTGAAGCAGTCAGATTATTTCTTGCCTTCAAGGATTTCAAGGTATATCAGATGGATGTCAAGTCTGCCTTTCTAAATGGTGACTTGGAAGAAGAAGTGTATATAGAGCAACCGGATGGATTTCAGTTGTCTGATCATGGTGATATGGTCTGCAAGTTGAAGAAGGCACTGTATGGATTAAAGCAAGGTCCAAGAGCCTGGTATGAAAGATTGGATAAGCATCTTTTGAAGATTGGTTTCAACAAAGGTACTGCTGACAGTAACTTATATTTCAAAATTGATCATGAAAACATCTTGATTGTTGAAGTATTTGTTCATGATATCATCTTTGGAGGAAGAGATAGTATGTGTAAAACTTTTGCAAATCAAATGAAAAGTGAGTTTGAGATGTCTATGCTTGGTGAAATGAATTTCTTCTTGGGTCTGCAAATTACTCAAACAAAGAAAGGAATCTTTATTTCTTAGACCAAATATGTGAAAGAATTGTTGAGGAAATTTGGAATGGAAGATTCAAAACCAATGAATACTCCCATGGAAACCGGATGTAAGTTGAGCAAAGATGATGACTCTCCTAAGGTAGACCAGAGAAAGTACAGATCAATGATTGGAGGATTGTTGTATCTCACTCAAACCAGACCAGATATAATGCAGGCTGTTGGTCTTGTTGCTAGATTCCAGGCTGATCCCAGAGAATCTCATGTCATGGAAATCAAGAGGATCTTTAGATATCTAAAAGGAACAGTTGAGTATGGTTTGTGGTATCCTAGAGATCATGATTTCTCTCTTCATGCATATACAAATGCAGATTGGGTAGGAGATGTGGATGACTGGAAGAGTACCAGTGGTGGAGCATTCTTTTTGGGAAAGAGATTGGTTTCTTGGCTAAGCAAGAAACAAGAGACAATGTCCATGTCTACAACTGAAGCAGAATACATTGCAGCAGCAGGTAGTTGCACTCAAGTTTTGTGGATGAAGCAGATGCTAAAAGATATTAAAGTAGAGTATGAGGAGCCTATCACAATCTTCTGTGATAATTTAAGTGCAATAAATATATCTAAGAATCCAATGTTGCATTCTAAGACTAAGCATATATCTATCAAGTTTCACTTTTTGAGTGAGCAAGTGAACAAGAATGAAGTCAGATTGGAGTTTGTGCCCTCCAAGGATCAAATTGCAAATATCTTTACTAAACCTCTACCTAAGGACTCTTTTCAGTATCTCAGGGAGAAGTTAGGGGTTATTGCCCCTCCGGTGATGAACTAAGGTGCATCAGTCCGGTGGATATCACAGTCATATCTTGTGATCCAGATTGATGGGAGCTACTACTCAAGGGGAGCAGCAGGTATGATTATGAAGTATTGAAGTTGCAAGTATGAGCCCTTTGCCATTGATGTCAAAGGGGGAGAGAAGACATGTGAAAAACAAGTGGTTGATGATCAAAGGGGGAGCAGTAAAGGAAGAGAAGACATATGAATGGTTGTTGCTGATAGGGGGAGTTGTGACAGTAAGAAGAAGTTCTTGTCTTGATTTTTTTCACATCATATGTTGCCATCAATGATAAAGGGGGAGATTGTTGCAAGTATGGGTCTAACCGGTATTGTCATTGATGTCAACATACTCATGTTGCATTGATGAGAAGGATTGAATGAGCAGAGAAGAGAAATGGAGACAGTGAAGTGGAGATCCTAGCTAAGATGCAGATCAGAAGTTGCGGTTCAAAGGGTTTTTAGGTATGAGTCTTGATATGATCCAGTCAAGTTTTCAGAGGTCTGCATGAATATCTGAAGAAGTTATGGCTGCTCAAGTAGAACTAGCTCTGACAGATGTTCAAAGGTGACAAAGTGACACAGATAGCTCCAGAGAGATCTGGTAATGCATTATCCCATTCTGTGGATTTGAAGGAGTATTGAGGACGTCAGTGAGAAGTGTCAACTCGATTGGTTCATGGTTTGAAGGTCCGGAAGAACCTATTCCTTTGTGACAGTAATGATAGACTGTGTTCTTAAAGCTCTGGATGAAGGAGAGAAGAATTCCAGCAAGCAGATGAAGTGTGGATGTTCTTAAGTGATTCACGAAAGGTTGTGGTGATCTTTGGATCGTGTCCAGTTCATGTTGGTGGTTCGCATTGAAGTTAGAGTGTGCATTTGAAGAATAACCACTGGATGATGGTGTTCTTCCTGAGACTAGCTGACCGGATGTATTACATGTCTTGCGGATGTTCTTGTAGATGTTTGCCAACTTAGATGATTATTCCTAAGTCGATGCCTTGTATAAATAAGGGATTGTGAAGTCTTTCCAAAGTGTGTTTTTGTGTATGTGATGAGTGTGTGGTAGCGAGGAGGAGAGCGAAAGGCAGAGCAGAAGTATTGGGCTTAAATGGAACTGATTCAAGCATGGTGAAGATGCTATTCTCCAGTTCATGTATGTGATATTCATTCCTTTGTAGACAGTGTGTCTCTTGTAGGTAGTGAGCCTCTTGTGAGCAGTGTGCTCGGACAGTGATCCCTAATTGGTATGTGCCATTTTGTTATTTCTATTCTTCTAACAAAGAATACGATCTTGGGTTAATCACCCCATGGTTTTTCCCTTAATCAGGTTTTCCACGTAAAAATCTTGGTGTCTTATGTGTTGTTGTGTTTCTGCTTTTGATTTGAATGCATTATGATTCATGATTAATATTTTTCTAATCACTAAAGAAGATTTAAGTGTTTTATTGGAGAAAGTTTTGCACAACTGATTAACCCCCCCTCTTAGTTGTGTGCCCTAAGTCTAACAACAATTGCATAAGGCATTGAAGGGAATGACTCCTTTTGAAGCCTGGTGTGGCAGGAAACCTATTGTGTGGCACTTCAAAGTTTTTGGCTCTCCAGCATGGGTTCACAGTCCTTTAGAGAAGTGTAAGGCCTTGGAACCTCAGAGTTGGCCTTGTATCTTTGTTGGTTGCCCAGATGGTGTCAAAGGATATCGACTCTTGGATCCTAATACACATGAGCTCTTCATTAAGAGAAGTGTGCAATTCAAGGAAAGCTCTCCTAGCTCATCCTCTCTTCTTCCTTCCTCCACCACAGCTTCAGACAGTGATTCAAATAATTTTCCTCCAGCCAACTCTACTCGTAGAGTTGATCATGAGGTTTCATCCTCCTCTTCGTAGAGTTTAGATTCTAAGGATGAGGGTCTCCTCCTTCATCTCCTCACATGCCTCACTAGGCTTGTTAGACACTTGAGTCGGCAAGCTATCTTGTTGGGGATCCTTCAGATACTTAGAGGACTTGGTCACAACATTAGGATATTCTGCATCCCTACATTGCCACAACTTTAGATCCATAGTAATTTCATGAAGCATTAGGTATTGCTAAGTGGGATTCAGCAATGGAGGAAGCGTACAACTCTTTGATTCAGAACAACACTTGGGATCTTGTTCCACTTCCTAAGGGAAGAAAAATAAGGGAAGAAAAATGGTTCAATGTAAGTGGATCTATCAAACAAAATTTACAGCGGATGGATCAATTGATGAATTTAAATCACAACTTTTGGCTAAAGGTTTCTCTTAGGTTCCTGGTATTGACTACATTGAAACCTTTGCCCCCATCACCAAGATGAACTCCATTCACCTAATACTTGCTATTGTTGCAACTCAAGGTTGGGTTGTACATCAGATGGATGTGAAGAGTGCATTTCTTCATGGGGATCTACATGAGGAGATTTACATGGAGCAGCCACAAGGGTTCATTCAGGAATCTTCATTGGTTTACAGATTGAGGAAGTCTCTCTATGGCCTCAAACAAGCCCCATGGGCTTGGTATGCCAAGATGGACTCCTTTCTTCTCTCAGTTGGGTTCTCTAGATGCCACTCATATATAAATTTCTACATCTTGAGATAGGAGGATGCTCTTCTTTTGTTGGCTCTCTATGTTTATGACATGATTATCATTGGGAGCGCTTCATTGATCATTGTGAGTGTCAAGATTTTTTTGCATGATAGGTTTTACATGACCAACTTGGGTCTCTTGCACTATTTTCTCTGGATTGAGATCACTCAGATCTCTTATGGGATCTCCCTTGTGCAACCCAAGTATGCTCTTGAACTTTTATCTTGTTTTCACATGGCTGATTGTAAGCCTACACTGAATCCCTTTCTGTCAGGAGTCAAGCTTGAGGCGAAGTGTTCCACACCAACTTTTGATGTCATTTTGTATCATCGGCTTGTTAGTAGCCTCATCTACCTGGCTCATACTCGCCCCAACATTTCATTTTCAATTGACATTGTTTCGTGCTTCATGACGGAGCCACATGAGCTTCATTGGAAGGCTGCCAAACGCAATTTGCACTACATAAAGGGAACTCATAGGTATGGGATTCACTATGTAGTGGACATAGGTTCAAACTTAGTTGGATACATGGATTATGATTGGGGTGGTGATCTTGATGATCACAAATCCACATCTTGCTACAACTTTCACCTTGGTTTTGGTCCCATTTGTTGGTAGAGCAAGAAGAAGCATGTTATTTCTCTTTCTTCGACTGAGGCTGAGTATAGGGGATTTGTCAATGCCACCATTGAGGCTATCTAGCTTCATAATATCCTCACCGAACTTGGTATCACTTTTCAAAAGCTATCAGTCATCTATTGTGACAACCAGAGTGCCATCTAGATCTCAAAGAACCTGGTTCATCATCAGTGAACCAAACACATCGAGATCCACATGCATTTTCTTAGGGAGTTGATTCAGGAGCATGTCATTGATTTGCAGTATTGTCCTATAGTAGACCAAGTTTTGGACATCTTCACCAAACCCTTCACTAAGAGCAAGTATGTTCTTCTTCAGTCTCTCTTGGGGGTGTGGGACATCTTTTTTGGGGGGTCACTTAGCCCTTCCTTCTTTATTCTCTTTTTTGGGGAGGAGTTTTTTCCCACTTGGTTTTTTCCTTTTCTCTGGTTGTGAGAGATTTTTGTACATTGGTACCTCATCAAGCTTCATTTGTTGGGACCCATCTTTTCACCCACCTAATTTGTTCTTAAGGGGGGTGTTAGTGTAGGTTTTATTTCCTAGTTGGGTTATTTACTTTCCTATATTCCTAGATTTTTCCTACACCTTTTATTAATCTTGCTTAGGTTCTTAAAGCATGTTTAATTAAGTGAGTTGGTTATGAGGTGTCACCATCCTACAAGGGAGCACCCATTAGCTATCTTGGGAAGATACTTTGCTATCCTTAGACTGATAGATGGTCGTTTCCTATTGGTTGGTGTTGCCACCTCCACCCTCTCTCTTTTCTATATAAACATGCTACCTAGCTTGTATTAGGATATCATTCTATTGTATTGATTGCATTATCTTGAGTTGAATACAGTTTATTTGGCTCATATCTAATTTATGTTTTGCTTTCCTTCATCCATTCACAATCTTGGGTAGAAATCTTACATTAATTAACTACAAAAGCATGAAAAACCTAGATTCTCTTTAGTGCATGAGGTTGTCGTATCCTCATAATTCCTTTGTGGAAACCTCCTTTCCTCTACAACAGTGGGGAACTCCTATTGGAGATAGGGATGAAGTAGCAATTGATTGAATGCATGAGCTATTGAAGCTCTTAATACACTATGGCTTGGCTTTTTTAAAAGAAATTTGGCGAGCGTAACAATGCTATTGAAGCTTTTAAAATCTTGGAAACTATACTATGAAAGAAAAAGGCTCATAAGTCCTACAAAGAGCATAAGCATGCTATGGAGAGAAAAAATAAAAGCTAGGAATTAGTTTGCAACAATGATTTTTCCTCACATTGCATATAGGAAGGGGTATTTATAGGTTGGGAGAGCTCACAAATGGTGGAGCTAATTAAAGAGTTAACTCAATTGATTGATGAGTTAACATGATTGATTAGGGAGTGAACAAGCCTGATTAGGGAGTGAACTAGCCTTGATAGCTTATCACTTAAGGAGGAATGGAGTTTGCATGAGATTGATGAAGAGATAAGAATAGATTTGTTGGAGCTAAGAATAGAGTGAATGGGAGTGGAGGAATTAGAAATAGATTAGGATCAGCTAGGGTCAAATGGGCATGCAAACTGGAGCAAAAATGGAGATAATTTTGGCCCAAACTAAAGAGAAACACACAAGTTAAAACATGACTGGGCAACTCAGTTTGATAGGGCAGGTCACCTAGGGGGATCTGGAAAAGAATATGGACAACCCAGAAAGACTAGGTTATGCAAGTGGTTTTAGGGACCAGGAATGATTAGAAGGGGCTAAAGATGACTTCAGGTCTTGATAATTGATTGGAAGACTTCGAGAGGGTGGATCACCTAGTTTGATAGGGTAGTTCGCATAGGGGGATCTAGGGTCACCTAAGGGGGACCTGGAAATAAAAGGGGGTGACCAAAAAAAAAAATACTAGAGGGATAAAATTGATAATGGGGAATGATCTAGGAGGTCAACTAGAGGCTTATAAAAGGTTGAAATGGATGAAAGGGACTTAGGGAAAGTAAATTTCCCATCTTGGAACGTCGATAGATCAAGTCGACAAGGTTAGAAAGTGAAAAGAAATTGTCGACAAAGGGTGAATGGGGAAGATACAAGACCTTAGAAGGTCAGCTAGGGGACTGTTGTCATAATTTTGCCTAGCCCCAAAATATTCATGTCCCCCTCTTTCTATCAAAGAAATCCGATCAGAGAAAGCCTAAATAGAAAGAGGAAAGTCTTAAATCCTACATTTCTCCATGCTGTGCCTTGCAAAATTTCCCAAAATCTCACCTTGAGAATCCTTGCAGAAAACCCAGCAATCTTTTGCCCTCAAGTACCTTCCATTGCAGCTAATTATCAGTTTTATACTTAGTCATTTTTATATGCATATACAATTGTATGCATCTTTGTATGTATGTTCACATTGTATATGCAAAGGAAGATGCAAAGGTAATATACAAGGCGGGATACAAAAGTAATTTAGGTTATCCTTGTATATGCAATTCAATATACAAGCGCATATACAAGGCATTATACAAGGGGGAGGATACAAAAGACATATTGGCGACATTTTTGTATATCAGCAGGACTTGGTTGTGGTCCCGCCGATAGGCCAATGCAGATGCAAGGCCAAATGCATATACAAGGCAATATACAAGGGTGAGATACAAAGGCGAGATATAAAGGTGAATGTACAAGGGCAGACCCAAAGAAAAAAATGCAATCGGCTTAGAAAGTCACATGCACAAGTCAGATGCAATTTTTGTATGTACAGGTGATTGTATGCAGTTTTGTTTATATATTCGCATTGTATATACTATATACAAGAGGTGATGCAAAAGGAAATACATACAATCCGGACGTGACTGGGGAATTGTATGTGGCAGATAATCATTTGGGGTTCGCAGTTGTATATCGCATGTACAAGGTCAAAAAGTGCAACATACAAGAAGGTAAGATACAAAGCTGGACCCGATGTTAATTCCATTTTGCTTCATAAAAATATTGGGGTCCGCATTTGTATGTACATGCGGTTGTATCGCATATACAAAGGCATATACAAAAGATAGATACAAAAGGGATATACAGAGTGGACCCGACTGGGAAATTAAATTTGGCAAACTCAGCGGTGGGGTCTGCAATTGTATGTTGAAGTGCATGTATAAGCCAATATGCAAAAGCAAGATACAAGACCGGACCTGTTTTAAAGTTCCATTCTGGTTGATAATCCTTTGAGTTCCGCATTGTATGTACATGTGACTGTATCTCATATACAATCACATATGCAAGGTCACATACAAAGGGATTTTTGGTGAGATAATGTGTATCGGTGGCTTAATTTGAGGTCTTTCCGATGGCCGATAAGGAAGATGCAAATGCAGTGATGGGTCCCAGGTTCAGCTCAGCGGCCAATCAGATGATGACACGTGGCAAGGGCAGATATACAAAAGGTGATGTAAATGTTAAGGTCCACTTTTGTATGTTGGCCATTGTATTATATATACAATTGCACATACAAAAGCATTTACAAAGGGAGATTCAAAGACATGCAAAGTGATTTGATATGCAAAATGCAAAAAATGAAGAAATCGCATAGGTGCAAAATTAAAGGATTTGAAGGACCCGATAGCGTGATGACGTCATATAGTCCTGTTCTTTGCCCAAGTTCTATATGATGCTGATGTCATCATGGTTTTTTTTACAGTGTATCCGTTTTTGTATGTCTATATGCATACAAACGACGGTTCTCTTGGCAGCAAGGATAAAATTGACGGCCACCGACTCAAAAGCTGAAAATGCAAGTTCGGTCAAACAGGGAAAATTCAAAGGGAGATACAACAGTATACAATCGCAGATGCAAAGCAATATACAGATGCAAGATGCAATTCACCGCAACTTTGACCATGGATATCTCCCTCTTTCTAGCGAATTTCAACATGCTTGAAAAGGCAAAAGTGCTTATTTTTGCCTCCTCTTTCATCTGGCGAGCTTTTGAGGGGAATTTTCTCACTTTCAAAATATGATCTAGATTTGCATGCTCAGCCGATAGGACGTCACAACAACCATTTTGGCGTGTGCAGAGGCTGATATTTTCACAGTAACTCTGATTGGTGGGCTTTGCAAGTGGATTCATGGCAGATGGATTCACTCTTCAATGTGTATGGGTTCCTCTGGCTCATTGGTAGATATCCTCGTGGCCTTCAACAACTTTTGTGCTCCTCACTTCATGTTTTGTCCTCTAACGATCATAGACCTGCCAGCGACATGGTTCATGTCCTTTCACCATGCCCCTATCTCTGCGTCCTTGTTCGTACATTGATGACCTCGAATCATGTGGAGTGACTTCAACGCCTTCTGTGCAAGAACTTGACCTATAAAATGCAATGTAACCTCAAAAAAAAGAGGATGGTTTTATTTTGGGTTGTTATGCTGCCCTTTTTTTTCTGTAGTCAGACCTCTTAGTGTAATTGTAGGGTATGGGAATGTGACTCACTGTGCCTGAATCTGGCCTTCTTGTTTATCCACCAATGAATGTGATTAGCTATACAGTGTCTACTTCTGCTATTGAATATTCTGTATTGTAATATTTTTTTGACCTTCATGATCAATATATGTAGGATTTCTTGCCTCTCTTATGTCCCGATTTCTGTGTTTTACTTGAAGTTATAATCTATTATGTGAGTAAAATGACTCCTCTATAGGTTAGATCTTCATATCGAAGCCTCAATCAGCCCTATAAGTCTATGTGAACTCCCTTCATGATTGAGATCATTGTTGTGTCTCTCTTCCAGAATCACTATTGCTCACTAAATCTGGTGTATCACCCCTTTCATTTTAGTTTCCTTCTACCCTTTTCCCTTGCAAGCATTAGCACTAGGTTTAGATATTTTCCTCTAAGCATTAGGCTTAGAATGAGGAGTCAGCCTTCTCTGGAGGTTCCTTCCAACTTAGGTGACCCACAGACCTAGAAAGATCCCATGTTTCTCCAGATTGCCAAGTTTTACAACTTAGCAAGGGTGCAAATCTGAGAGATAGCAAGGGTGCAAATCTGAGAACTTCAATCCACATGTTTCCAAGAAGAATGTTTTTGAGAGGTCATTATTACACACTTACATGTGTATGTGTTTAGGACTACAGATCATCATTAGATTACCATGTAGGCCCATGCACTTTTTTAGTGCTTACAGACACAAGCAAGTTTCCTCATTTACAACTTGTCATTTCTCCAGTTCGTGCTCAGTAGCCTATAGAGAAGACTCCTGGAGAAGAAGGCACTCTCACTAGTTGGGAGCCAATTGATGATGTTGCCCTTGGAGATGTGTGGGGAAAACTTGATGATCAGGATCCACCCTCTACTGGCATTGCATTAGCTACTTAGTGCTTTGTGGGCTTGAAACTTGATGATCAGGATCCACCCTCTACTGGCATTGCATTATCTACTTAGTGCTTTGTGGGCTTGGCCCTTTTATTTGTTTGTCTTCGTTTTGGTCTCTATCTTGTTAGACTTTGTGGGTGTGCCTTTCTACCATCCTACCATTTTTTTGTGAATATTGTACTATTTTTATAATTTTTTTGCTTGGTAAATTGCAGGCTTGGGGCCTGCTCCCATTATATTAAAACTTTACAAAATACTTAACAGAGTTTGAACAATACATTAAAAACCCCATATTGCATATAGCAGGGGATGGACAAAATCCATGCAAACTACCCTATCAACCAGCCTAATCTAGAAACTAACAACATGAAATAGCATAACTAAGCATCCCGATACAAATAGCAAAAAACCACTATCAGACCCTTCTAAGCATTGACATCCTCAGCATAATAAGATTCCAACACCTCCATCATCCAGGTGTCCTCTACCATGAGCCTAGCGAGATTTTTCAAGAATGAAAGCCCTCTCATGGCCCGCTTCCTCCTCCCTACAGTTTGCTCTACTCCAGCCTCCTCCACAAATGGTATCCAGGTCATGGCGTCTCCAGTCACATTGATCTTGTGGAATTCATCCACCCAGGGAAGCACATTCCTTGCCTAACCACACTCATCACCTCTTTCTAGCCACAGCAAAAGTCTTTCTCCACAAAGGCTTCCATGAGTGTTGCAATGGCCATCTTGTCTTTTTTTGCATCCAAAAGAACAACGAGAAACATCGACACCAAGTCGGTATTGACCCTATACCTATGCTACGCCACCATGAACCTCTCTCCCAACACCCATTCTATAGCAAAGAGCACGATGCCACTCTTGGGCTTGAAAACTTGTCTCAACCTCTTCTCTATAATACACCCCAAGAATGACATCTGTTGTTTCTTGTATGTAAGCCTGATTGGGGTGTCCATTCTAAAAGAGCACCAACTAACAATTCTCACAAAATCTAACAACTGAGTTGTCCATTGTCAAAGCCCAACCATTCACCATAAAACCCTCGCCGCATGCTTCGCTTCCATCATTCTAACGTTGTGAAAAGACTGGTTGTCAGTCGCAAGCATTGGCAACTTCATTACACCTTACCTCCCACAATAGAGCATGCTTCGAGATGATTGTTGTGTTGGCCAACTCGTCGGACTCCTTATTTCCTTCCCTTAGCACGTGGTTGAATAACATGCTTTCAAAGCCCTCCAAAATACTTAGTGCCTCCAATAAGAGGCCATTTAATTTCCAACTAGATAAACTCCTTTTTCTCAAGGCATTAATCACCACTAGGGAGTCCCCTTCTTTTTCTACCTTCTTGAACTTGAAAACACAACATAAATTCTAGCCCAAGATGAGAGCCTGTATTTTAGCTTCATTGTTAGATCCATCCAGGAGCTTTTTTATCGTCTTCTCTAGGATGTCACCATTATGATCCCGCACCAGGCCCAAGTTCCCCTTGGAGGTGCCATCAAAATTCATCTTTGCCCATCCCCTTGTAGACAGAGTCCACTTCGTCTCCTTTCTCTTCTACCGGATCTCAGCACCCCATCCCCATTAACAGAGATACTATTTTTATATTATTAATATAATGTTTAATAGGAAATATTCATCAAAAAAAATTATTCTTAATTTTACTTCTAAATTATACTTGTCCATTCCTACATAATTACTTTGTCAAATCACTAGTTGAATTATTCTAAGAGATTGAAAGGCCATTCACATTATTATAAAATTTATGATTTTTTTGGAAATCAATCTCCCATGCAAAGCAAAATATATATATATATATATATATATATATATATATATATATATATATATATATATATATATGGGATTACTTGTTTTATTTAAGAAAAATATTCATTGATATTTTTTAGCCGAGTTCCAATCAGAAATTTAACCAACACATTAATTTCATACTTAACAAATAAAGGATCCTCCTGCACTTGTCTCAAAGGCTATTTAAAATTAAAATTTATAAATCTTAGCTTGTCTTTTTATAAAAGAAGAGAAATGGAACGAATGTTGTTTTAACGAAGTGATCACGCATAACTTTGTATCCGTACTTTGAGAGGTGACTAATATTAATTCAAAATCTTGATCACAATGGACACAATAGATGACATTAAACCTCGTTTTCATCATGATTTAGATTTCTACTCATTGTGTATAAAAGAACTTTTACAAATATATTATTATTTTAATAAATCAGATTTAAATGTTTTTCACTCTGAAATATTTCTATATGTTTTAAAGTGTTTGTACATGATGAATATTTATGAGGTGTAGAATTCTGATGTTTTTTTTTCTCTGTACCAAATGTTATGTAAAAAAAAAAATTTAAGTTTAATTTTTTTAGTTTTAGATATATTTCAAAAATGTTTAGAAATCCAATATAAAGTGAAATATAATAATATTATAATAAATTTTAATTTATTCATAACTAATCAATTAAATAAAAAATTTAAAGGATCTAATCAAAATAGCCCAAAATAAAAAATATATTATATTTTTAATATATTCAAACAATAATAGAATCAATACTTATCTAATGCAACTCTTTAGAATTGCCACTTGTACCCATGGAAGAATCTATGGAGTAGGCCCCTTAAGCTATGGCCACAATTTAGGAGGGATCAATTTCAATAAACATAACATGTACCCATGCAAAACAACCCTAACCAGGGCAATCCTAGGTGTACTATATACCTTGAGTTAGACACACTCTATGTGTCCATTCTCTAATGTTCATCACTTACCTATCCACTATCTTCCTTGGGTGACTTGAGTTCTTCTACCCTTTCCAGGGCTCTCATAAATGGTTTATGTAATATTTTAAGGGGTGATGTCTAAACCATTACACTCTTTCATAAAGAATTAATTCAATTAATTATTTTGCCTAGTTTTTCTCTCAAGATTATTTTTTGTTTGTTTTTCACACATCAATTATTTAAAAATATTTTCCAAAGTTAATTACATAGGAATTCCTTTTTTAAATCAAAGGTTATTTCTTATAACTTTTATTTTTATCTCCCTTTTAGCCAAATGGTCAAATAACAACTTTTATCCCCCTTTTAATTCCAAAGGGTCATTTACATGAAATAACATTTCTTTTTCACTTGAGAAAAAAGTCACATAACAAAGAAGAAAAAGAAGTAACACTACGCTCCTCACTAAATACATCATTAACAAACCATGAGCAAAAAGATATATTACTATCAACTTTATGTGAAGGTGGAGCATATTTATATAAAGATCACTAGGCTCTCAAGGAAAGTTGAAGCAAGAGAGCCACATGGAGGAGAATCTATAGATATAAAAGAAAATTTATCATGAGACGGAGAAGCAATATGCTCACTAAGGACAATATCACTTGAATCAAGACCCCTAGATATATCAAATGAATCTAGGGTTTAAGTAGTAGCTATGTCTCTCTCATAGGCCACAATAGGGATATCAAAAACATCATGACACACAAAGTGAGATTTGTTAGGAAGGGGGTATCATTATAAATGTGCTATTGAATGGTTGATGGATGCATATATTTATAGTTCTATAAGTCAAACACTATATAGAATGGATTTGTCAAAAAAACATAAATATATTATGCTTGGTCCCCATACACATAGTCCAATAACACCTTTAAGTGTTGTTATAATCTTAGACTCCTTTTCTTACTATATAACTCCTTCAAATTAAAGTTCCTGATGATCATTCTAAAAAATTGTTAATAATCTTTAAAAAAATGAATAAATGAAGTAAAAACTTATCAAATGATGAAATCTTGTCTAAAAGGAATTGAAAAAAAAAATCATTTTATAGAAAATTAAATTTTATTCATATGATCCCTTTTACCTCAAAACTTCTCCAACCATAAAGTTAGCTTTTGAAATGCATGCATAGATCCTCTATCTCACTGGTAGATTTCAACCATAGTTAGTAGTAACTCACACATATTTCTATGGGAAGAGCTTAGTTAAGCATTGGATCTATGATTCACTTTCATTAGAAGGTCTTGTTGTCTTTTTAACAAGCCATGAACTTGTAGATCGTGGGACCACTAGGGCTCCCATAAGCTACGTCACTTGAAAGCTTCTTATAAGGACTATATTGATGATCCTTCTAATGCTCTCTTTTGTGCCACGAAAAAATCTCCAAGTAATTTTGTGAATGAGACCTCACTTAATTGGCCCTTTCGTGAAAGTGAAGTGCGGAAAGAAGAAAACAACGAAGAGAAATTATACCATAATGAAATTATTCTCTTTATCACATTAGTTATTATGTGCCCTTTTTGTGGGGTATGGTGATTGAGGACAAATTGAATGGTTAAAAGAGGCTTTAGTAGTGCTCGGACAAGCTTGGTCGACCTTTGGTTTGGTCATGTCATTTGTATTGAAATAAAGGAAGGGCAAAAGCTAAAACAAGGACTTGTACAACGAAATGTATGTCATTCAATCATGAGACTAGTTTCATTGTACCCAATTAAGTTTCATTGATGATATTGTGGAGCCAACCTCTCATTAAATGTAGATGGATAAAAACAAATTATGGCATGCTCTTGTATTTAAAGTTATTTTCTAATATTGTTATTCATCTCTATTCATATATTTTTTTATATTCAATTTAATTTTATTTAGATTTGTAATTATTTTTATATATCTAATATTTATTATGTGTCTTATTGTCTTCATGATTAGATATTCATTTTTTATCTAGATATTGTTATTTAATATCTTAGATTAATTTTATGTTTATAAATCTAATTGTTAAAAATTTAAATTTTGGCTAACTCTTGCCCATTTTATTCTTGTCATAAGCCAACTTGGTACGCATTTAACACAATTTATGAGAGGATGATAAGTGAATACGTATTGAATGCCTTTAAATATCAAGACATATCAATAAATTTTGTCACCCATTTTAAAGTCACATAGAGAAGATAGTATCTTTTTTAATGTCCATTGCCTACTTATTCATTTATCGCCCTCTTAGATCTAGTAATCATTCACAAAATCTCATGCATAGAGAGAAAAATCATTTTAGAAATACTTCAATAGGAGCACTAAAATGAACCTAACTCTACATAATCATTCTAGAGAATTTGTATGTCTAAATATTGTTGTCCTCAATCATTTGTATGACCAAAGAGAACTTGACCTTAGCAATTTGATAGCCTCGCCAAGGTATTTTTCAATACTGCCAATCCTTGACAATTAGCAAAAAGTATAGTTTCAGGTAACACAAACCTTGTAGAAGTCCATAATGCACAAATTCATTTATATGGTTTATAGGTCAAATCCATACCAAAATTTAGGTGACACATATCAGAATTTGTGATTTTGAGTTACAATTCGAAAGCTATGATCAAAACAACAAAGGACTATCTTTCAACCATTAGAATCAACTAAGTGCATTTATTTATGTTAATTTTTAATTCAAAAACTATGTTACATGATCTATCCCAACTTTTACTTAGAATAATTGTCTTGTTATATTCACTAATCGTAATTTACTAGTAAAGGAATCAATTTATTTCTTTACATTTTTTGTGAACCCATCTACTCCTACACAACCTAGTTTTCTCCCTAGGTTTTTCTCAATTTTAAGGTTTTTTATTTATTATTTTCTAGTTTTCATATTTTATTCTCAAATCTAATCTTCCTTTTATCCTTGTGCTTCATCAATACATTCTTATTCTAGGGTTCGATGTGCTTATCTACATACCCTATCTTAAACCTACCCTACCCAAACTTGTTTTGACTTTAGAGTTTACATCTTACACTTGTTTTAAAACTAATCAAGGACTAATTTTCTAACATATAAAAGATTTACCTCACTTTATACCATTTACTCATATTTATTTTGGTCTTCACATAATCTATTGGATATCTACCCTTTGAGTGATTTTCATTGCTCTATATTTCACTATGGCTCCTTTTAGGTCTTGTTCCTTGCTGATATGCATGCTTACATTTCATATTTTGATAGGTTCTTATATTTCATTACATGTAATCCCTCTATCCTTGACATTCTTATGACACATTATATTAAGGATGATGGCATGTCTTCTATGGATGTGTTATTCTATTATGTATCATATTTTGCTTTCTTCGTGGAGTTGATTAGTGCTCATCCATGCCTATTAGATATGCTTATGAAATTTATTTAGAAGCCTAATGATGCCCGTATGGATTGTGATAGGGATGAGTACATACTTAGTGAGGATATACCTTGTGACACATCTTATAGGATAGACATAGATTATATAGTTTTACCTCCACTTATTCATTACAAAGATTTCAACCACAAGATGATATTATTGAAATGTTGCATAATCTTGTGGCACATTACATTTTGATTTATCCTTCACCAAATGGATTTGTGACACCACACTTACAAAGTATGATGGTAGAATTGATCCATTATGATATTTACAATACTTCCAAGAAATGTTCCTCCCTTATTTTTATGAGAATCAATTGCTCGCTAAGGTGTTTCTGTCAAGCTTGAGTGGTCATGCCCTTACATGGTTTTATTAATTTCCTCATGCATATATTTTTTCCTTCAAGGATTTATCTAATACTTTCATGGAACACTTTCATTACAATATTGAGCCTAAGACATCCATCACTCAACTTATGCAATGCAAATAAAAGGAACAATAGATAACTAATTAAAGATCATATTTTTAGATTTCAAGATGTGGTTACTAATATGAGATCTTCATTATGGGATGATCAAATTTAATGTATATTTATGTATGGTTTACTTCCAATCTTTAAAAGTGAAGTTTTTTCCATGCCTCATTGTTCATTTTTAGATTTATGTGCTATTGTGTGTAAGTGTGAGCATGCCTTATCAAAAGTTCCACTTTATATTAAAGTATTTATAACACTTTCTCCTTTTTCTATGAGTAAACATCATTGTCCTATTTAGAAAATGGGGACAATGTTGAGGTACTTGATGATATTTATGATGATCACAATGTATTTTTTAAACCAAAGCACTTTAGAGAATTAACTACATTGAAGAAGCCTCCACATATATTATTAGAACAACTTTTTCAACACAATCTCATCACCTTACCACTTCTAAAACCAATAGATAACTATAAGCTTGAACCACACAAGGCTAAGTACTTTTATTCCTATCATCCATACTTGGACGTTTTATAGATAGATGGATGGCATTCAAACATAAAGTTTAAGATCTTATAGATAGAGGAAAGATAAACATTGAGTATACTTATGAGCCCAAAAATTAGATAGAAGAAAATGATTTATGTCAAAAGATTGGTCCTATTCACCATAACACAACTCATGTTCAAATTACACATCAAATAAAAGAGAAAGTGCCTAATGTGTAACCAATTACTAATGTTTTTATAAAGGATCGTCAACAAGAGAAACATGTGATACAAGAAATAAATTATGAAGAAGAAATTGCAAGAATCAATGAGCATTATGATATTTTGGAATGAGGATAACGATGATGATCCTCCTAGATTTGTTTTCTTATTTATGAGCTTCCTTCTAGAATATGTACCTACATACACATATTTCTTATTTGCACTTTGGCCTCTTGCTTATTCCTTATTTGTTGTGTCTTCACATATCTTATTTCCTACTTTTCCTTCACCACTTGGGGGGCATTTTCCTTCCTTATTACTTGACATGCTTTCTCTTATGCTTATTCATATCTTCCTTACTTATTTCTATGCCCTTGAATGCCTTGTTCTTATTTTTTCTCATGCCTACCAAATTGATTTCTCACTTCGCTTATTACTTCCTACTCTTTTATGCATTAGTATGCCTATCCTTACCATGATTTTTATTTTCTTTTACTCATGATTATCCACCTATGCTCTTATCTTCCATACCTTTTTTATCATCATCACATGTTTGTGATACTTGCCTTTGCTTACATGTCTATGTTATCTTGCATAGGTGCCTTGCGATGCCCTTATCTTATGCTTGGATGGCTCTTGCATTCATTTCTCACATCTTATGTTGCCAAATTGTTCTTTAATTTCCATATCACCCTATTACATTGGGGGCACCATGCTTCACCCATGTTATATTGTGCTTCCATTACCATATCTTTCTCTTAGATCTATCCTACTAGATTGGGGGCATCTTGTGTTTCCCATTCTCTATTATTCTATCATTGGATATCCATTTACATTAGGGAGCATTGTGCTTTCCCTAATATTATTTTGTTCTTACATGTCTAATTTTGCATCTAGAGCTTTGTTACCACTAGAGACATTGTCCTACCCAAAATATTATGTGTGTGTACTCTTGGATGCCACAATAAGGGCATATACCTAGATCAGTGTTCTATGTACTTACATAGATGCTTCTCTCCATTAAGGTTTGCATCACCATTTGTATTTGCCTATATTGGGGTGAATGTTATGTTTCTTTATTCTTATCTCCAACCCATGTGCTTCCCATGTCTATCATTTGAGATATCTTACTTGAACGTCACAAAATGTGTTCATGATACTAATTTACTTTACATAATTTACATGATTATATTCATAGTTTACTTTTACATTACATGTATTATTTTTCCCTTTCCTCCTATTCCTTGCATCCTATGGATGCAACCAATTGAAGGGGCACATCATATCACTAACATTTCTATGTTAAGATTGTAGATAGTCACAACTACCTACATAATTACTTATCATTGTGTCTAGATGGATCATTACCACACATCATGGTAGCATTTGATATATCATGTCATCATATGGTTGCCATACTAGGCAAAGTAGCACTATACCACTTTTTATGCAAGTAGAAATTTTTTAACCTTACTCTCTCCTTCTCATGATCATTGACAATAAAAATTTAATTTACAATTGTGATTATTGTTAATCATGTGAAAAGAGATACACATTGCAATATTTTTCTCTATTTGTAGGTTCCTATGGATCATGCATGTCAAAGGATGAACTCACATGAGGACATCTAGAGGGGTTCATTACTTTAAATGGACCCGATATCCTTTTATGTTTGAATATTTACTTTACATGCATGTTTGTGAGTTCTCATTTAGTTTAAGATACATGTTCATGTTAGGATTCACGTGCACCTCAAAGTGGGGGAAATTTAATGGTGAAATCAGCAAATTTATGCCAATTCCCATTTAGTTTTGGGCCCATTTTGATGGGATGACTTAATTCAATTACATATCGGCAGATGGTACAATATCATGCAAAGTCAAGCTCATGCTCCCATATTGTTACTCATCCTTATTCAAACAATCTCCCACACTCAAAATCATCTTATCCATATCTACACATCCTTCCACATATCTACTATTTATTATACTTATTATTACCCCCATGGATAGACATTCATTCCTTGCCTAAATATTACTATTTCTGTAGCCTGAATCAATCTCACATTTATGGATCTAACTACTCAAAATTCAAAATTCAAATTCAAATTATGAGATAAACCTAGATTAGACTTCATCATTCTTCTTCCAACATATATGAGAAGTTATGGTTCAAAGTTATTATCAAAATAATAGACAACTGTCTTTTAGCCATCAAAATCAACTAGTGCATTTACTTACGTTTTTTATAGATTCCAAAATTCCCTTACATGCTATATCCCAACTCTTAATTAGGTTAATTTATTGTCTTATTTATAAATTTTAAGATTGGCAAAGTAATCCATCTATTTCTACAGACACACACATATATAAGAGAAATTTCAATTTATTTTTATATTAAAAGAAAAGTGCATAGTAGAAAAGTGCATAATTTACACTTTTCCTTTATTTTTTGAATTCACATTAACCTCATCAATAAATGTGTCATCTTGGTGTCTAAATTATAAGATAGCATAGAAGTTGACTAAACCCTACCTTACCCTACCATTTTAGCCAATTAATCATCTATTACTCATGGTTGACTAAGGGCCTACCCTTTTCTGCACCATATTCAAAATCATGACTATGATCTAGACCTTAGACAAACTTGACCAAATCTTGATTTCACTTTCCTTAAGCTAACCTCATTTGAAAAGTTGGTCATTTCTCATCATCATATACATGAATTTTGAAATTAACACCTATAATTTTATATTTAAAGACAAGTCCTGGG
Source organism: Cunninghamia lanceolata (assembly GCA_027924645.1). NCBI lineage: Eukaryota > Viridiplantae > Streptophyta > Pinopsida > Cupressales > Cupressaceae > Cunninghamia > Cunninghamia lanceolata. The sequence continues at coordinate 10,965,046 of BSBN01001281.1, forward strand.
TTATTCTAAAATATCACCATTGAACATCATTGGAGAGAATTGATTTGTACTATCATAGAACATATCATATCAAAACATCCTTATAATTTAGCATGTATGATTCATTATTAGGCATCTTCTACTTCAGCATCCAAATTATTTTCATACACATTGTGAATAACATGGGCTTGATTTAGGCACAAGTAAGTGATGAAATTTAATCCTACCATAGAAAGCCCCAAAAGTTGTCCATTAACATAATCTTAACTCCAACAACATCCAAACTATTTTCATACACATTGTGAATAACATGGGCTTGATTTAGGCACAAGTAAGTGATGAACTTTAGTCCTAACATAGAAAGCCCCAAAAGTTGTCCATTAACATCATCTTAACTCTAACTCAAGTATTTCGGTAAAGACACATAATTTAGGAGTAGGCAATAATCGAGGACAAGACCAAAAAATTGGATAGGATCATAGATCAGTGGTCACAATTGCACCAATGATCCCATCTAGCTATTTTTCAAGGTTTAACAACATATCTATTCTAAATAAGTTATCTCAAATATGAAATGTACAATCAAAAAATATTTTTGGAGCATGGCATAACCAAATTGGATCACATCAACACTTCACTACCATCGAAGGAACTAAGCTTTCTCTAAACTCCTCATTTTTATTTAGCATTTACTTGTCTTGTTAGTGGCTTAACTATTTTATGTCATTCTAGGGTTTTAACTATTCATTTATCCTTGGATTAGCATAAAAATAGTATTCTTTTATTCCTCTTTATTTAGTGAACTTGATCCATCAAACAACTCTACTTCCCCTAAGGTTTTATTTTATTTTTTAGTTTTTAGATCTAGTAATTATATTTTTCTCTTCATATAAGATCTTAATATTCCCTTATTTTAATTATTTTGTATTTTATTTATCTTTTGATTATATGCTAAGGTCTCAATCTATTTCCCAATTTGCACTAAGAAGGAGCCCTAGGTTAAACCCTAACATGGAAATCAATTAAGTTAGTGAGCCTATTGTTGAAAACTTGAATAGTTTTATTTACCTAAATTAAGACTTATTTGACCATGATGTCCATGTTCCTACCATGTATAGGTGAGATATTACTCTTACTACCCAAATTCTTAGAGTATATTTTGCTAATTTTGGCTAATCATGCTAATCCTTTTGAATGAATTAGTGGATGATCTTCATAATATGTTAATAATGAAGTCAAGGGGAAAGCTAGCCAATCATGCATAAATGAAAACACAACTAACCCTAGCTCTCAATGGAGAGAAATCTAGCCTAGAAAATAGTCAAACAAACATGAAAACAAGTAAAAATCTAAACTAGTATTGTCCTATCTCCATTGTTTTCTTCTATCTTGCATTATTGTTCTTAGATTTGCAAGTTCATGCAACCATCTTGAGAAGCTCATGTATGTGGACAACAAGATATTGGAGAGTTGCAGGTTTAAGAGAGAAAAATTGAACTAAGAGAGGATAAGGGATCAAAATGAAGTTGGATGAGTGATTTTATAGAAGACCTGATTTGAATGGATGGCCAGGATCACATGTTGACTTTGAGGCCAAATCAAGGGCTGAGAATGATTAGGGTTTTCTCACCACTAAAAGACAAAATTAAATTTTAAATTGAGATAAATGGTGAGGTGGGAAATGATTTTTAAATCAAATAAATCTATCCAATTTATTTAATTTATTGAAAGGATGCATGTGAAAGGGGAATTTTAGCAATTAGGTGATGGGATATTTAAACAAATGTTTTATTTGTTTAAATTAATGAGAGGGGACATTAGGAGAGTGAATGATTAAATAAATAATTAATTAAAACTAATTATTGAACCATAGAGGAAAGTTAGGGAGAATCAGTAGAACATGGAAGTGATTAGGGTTTTGCGATCCAAGGACACTTTTAGGTGTCTACATTTTTCCCCTCATTGAGATGATGAGATTTATGTCGAGTAACATCATTTCAAAGAAGCTAAGGATAGAAGAAAAGGATGATGATGGAGAGATAGGATGATGATGCCCCCTCAAGAGGATAGGCGGGTTGGACAAACACGCGTAGGCTCTCGAAATGAAAAGGATTGGTTGGGGAATGGATAGAGGAAATGAATGATATGTTAAGTTGCAATGAAGGTGGAGGAATGAAGATGCGAGAGAGAGATAGAGGAATGAAGATTGGCTAGAAGAATGGAGATGAGATCTTGTTTTGATAGATTTTTTAGCTTCTCACTTGCAATTTTTCTGCTTATCATCATAGAACTTATTATGTCAAAGGATGACAATCACCATGGCATGTCAAAGGCCAAGGTGGAAAGTGTAGTCCCTTGTAAAATAGGCACATGATAGACAAGGAATGTCTGACTTAGACTAGAAATTGTGGTACCTTGTCAGAACATGTGATGAGATAACTGTGAGGTGTGTAAGTCCTTATGCAAGGAAGCATGTATTCTTTCCTATGCATGGGATGTATTTGATTCACACCCAATGGAATCCCAATCACATGTAAGACACCAAGTTGCCCCAGTCATTTTGCCAAGACAAATCACAAACAACAATAAAAGAAAAAGGTCTCACTCCATTCTCGCTTCTCTTCATCACTTAGGGACTGCCTTGAGAAGCATAAGAATGAGACTGCAAAATAATCCAGTAAAATAAGACAGACTAGACCAACAGCCATTTGGACCTTTTACCAAGTGATATGTGTTTGATTGATTACGATGATTCAATGAAGGAGGTCTGGTTTCAGGATAGGAAGCATGTCGTATAAGATGCTAGGTCTAGTTTTGACAATGCCCCTACCTGTCTAAGGCAAGTGATTGATTGATTAACACTAGTGTTGTTGGCCATGCGAGCAACACCAGGGTTTGATTGATGATGTTTGATAAATGGCGCATGTCGTATAAGGAACAAAATTCTAGTTTCGACGATGTCCCATTCCGTGTAAGATATGTGATGATTAATGAGGATAGTTGACAGTGACATATGGTTATCACGAGGTGATTGATTGGTTTGGTTGATTGGATAGCTTGTCTTGTTGTTGTTTGGGATTGTTTTGAGTGTGCATTTGTTTGAAAGATTGATTGTTTTGGTCTGATCAAAGTGTCCTTTCCATGAAGGGATGACTTATTATGATGGTTGACTTAATGGGCCCTAAGGGACTGACCTAATGCCTCGGGGGCGCATCAATGATGGCCTTGTCTACGTGAAATCTCAAAGGTGATGTAGTTCGACCATGTGAACTGTGGATGATTTGAAGAACTGATTTGGCTGATATGATGATGTGATGGATTGAATTGATTAGAATGTTTGAATGGGTTGATTAAGAAAGTTGATTGAGTGATTTGGTTGAGGAATTGAATGATTTGAAGAATTGATTGAAGAATTGATTTGGTTGGAATAATGTGATGAGTTGATTGATTTTATTGCTTGGATTTTTGTAGGATATTTGATTTTTTTAAAATTTTGGGGAATGTTTTGATTTTTTTGGGATTTTTGACATGTTTTGATTTTTTGGATTTTTGACATGTTTTGATTTTTTTGTGTTTTTTAAATGTTGCGATTTTTTTGTGTTTTTTAAATGTTGTGAGTTTTTTGGATTTTTGACATGTTTCAATTTTTTTATATTTTTGTAGTGCTTTGGAGTGTCAATGGGTGACCATTTGTGTAGCCCTTGTGCTAGATACCAATGACAAGGGGGAACCAAGTCTAGGTACAAGGATGAAAGTGGGATGGATAGATAAATGGATAGGCGATAGTGGATGGAAAGGATGTATGTGTAAGAGAGCAAGGATGTGATCTCCAAAGACTATGTCGCATGGGAATAACTTGCCCCATTCTAGGTGTAAGGCTTGGGATTTTTCTTGATAAGGCTTATGATGAAGGATGGTGATAGGATTGGTTTGAAAGGGATGAGGTATGTCAAGAGACATCCAAAACATTTGTCAACATTGTGCCCCCAATCTTTATCAAGATCAAAAGAGGAAGGGGGGATGGATGGATTCGATAGGATAGGTATGTAATGGATAAAGATGGCAGGATAGGGTGTGGAAACGATAAGATGAAAGTGATATGCTGGATGAGACAAGGTACCCCCAAGTGTAGGTGACATAGAAGATCAACTTACACATGACACCTGTTTGCCAAGTTTTCATCATGGTACTTATCCAAGACGCCATTAAGGGTGGTTTTCACCATTGGACGAAGGAATTTATCTTTACTTTTTTTTTTGACTTTTTGACTTTTGAATGGGATCGGTGGATATGGACAAGAGGGACTCAAGTCTCTAGTGCCATGAAAGGTGATAGTCCCTTAGAGAAAGATGTCATTGCATGGACCATGTCAAGTCAATATGCTCATGGATGTTGGTAAGGGGTTGTATGAAAGGGAGATGGATTAGGTAGATGGTGGATTATCAAAGGAAGGATAGTGGATTATAATGTGGATTATGTAGGAAAGGTAATGGATTATGATGTAGATTATGTAGGACTTATGAATGGATGGATGACAAGCTTATGCAAAAGCATGGACCATAGGGAGGTGATAAGGCAAATATGTAGGATAATGAATGAAGGATGGGGAGATGGAGGTATGGAAAGGAATCATGACCAACGGTTGCACATGCCATGTTAAACATGGAAGCTTTTGATTGGATGGTGGTGTAGGAAGCAATGGGGATGTTTGCTTAGCGGATGGATGATGTAAGCATTTTGGGACCCACATAGACTTAGTATTTTTATGGCTTTTGTTTGACTTGTGGGATGGAGGAATTTGATATTTTTGAATGGAATAAATGGAAGAGGATGGTTGGGATTTTTGAGAGGTGGATGCCTTATTTGAATTACTTTCTTTTTGTTTAGGAACTCAAACCATTTTGCTTTTGGACTTTTCTTGTGGTGGTATGGGCTTGGGTAGCTTTTTGATTGTATTGTGCTTTAATTCTTTGCATTTGTATCCTAAGGCATTAGGACCCTTAGGATTTTTACCTTTATGAAATGAGGCATCCAAATGTTTACTTTTGAATCCCATGGGGTGGATGGAATGAGTGTAAGCTTCATGTTTAGACAGTGTGTGCATTTGTTGGTCATGATTAGGAATGTAAGGATATTTATGGATGATAGGGATATTAGGTGTTGGAAGCAACAATGGCAAAGTGGATGGAGGGATATTAGGAGTTGGAAGTAGCAAAGGTAAAGGGGATTAGCAGAGGTAAAGGGGATTGTGGAAGGTGTATGGTCACATGCTTTTGACACTTGTAGAATGAGGGAGGTAGAATGGTGACATATGTTTTGGGAATATGATAGGGTTTGTGATGGAAAGTGGTGGACTTAGGATGTATGGAGGAAGTACTAACATCATTAGATTGTTGACCTTGGGGTGTGTATCCAAGGCCATATGAGAGTGGAGGAACATTGACATGGATGGGCTCCAAAATACCTTGTTCATGAAGGCCTAGGCCTTTGCCTTGGTAGTTCATGTTTTGGAGCATGCGATGGACTATGGGACTAGGTGTAGTTTGTACACTAGACTTGAGTTGATTATTGGACAAAGAAGGTGAAGTGGAAGACAATGATAGTTTTTGTCCTAAGGAGGAGCATTCATGGATGAATGCAGATAGACCAAGGGGATATGATGGATTTCAAATGTGGTCGATAGTGGATGATGTCGAAGGATCATTAGGATCTTTATTATGTTCATGTAGATCCAAGTTATTTGTTTGATCCTCTATTTTTCTTGGGAGGCATGTGTCTCATCAAGGGAAGTGGAAGTAAGTGGATCATATATAGGGCTAGATGGAGGATGGATGGAAGGGGTGATAAGTTCTTGACCATGGAATGCATAAAGTGGGCTAAGTGGATCATCATGGTCTTATCGATCATAGAGGGGATCGTGATCATATATGGGAGCTTGATCATGGAAAGGATAAAGTGTGTTATGAATGGGAGCAATAAGAGGGCTTTGATCTTGATGTGGATGAGGGGGTGATGTTTCCTCATGCTTAGGATAATGCTCTTGACATATTTCTTGACTTTGAGTAGAAATGGAAGGCTCCTCAATAGGGTAAGGATTAGAGGTGGCATTTGAAGGCTCTTTGCTAGGTTCTAGGGTAGATGTTTGACATGGGGATAAGTTGTTCCTAGCTAGTAGCCAATGGATCACATCCTTTGCAAGGGCATGTGTGGAAGGACAATATAGTGGATGGAAAATGAGGATAGATGATGTGGACTTATGATTAGGATTGGGTGGAGTGGAAAGTTCCCATGGTGGAGGGATAAGAGGGATGGATGGTTTTGTAGTTTCAGGGTTCAGACTTTGATTAGGTTGAGTGTCAAAGGGGTTGGATGAATTAGTGGACTTAGGTTTGCTTTTGTAATGTTTAAACTTAGGGTGTGGAGTTGATGTAGGATTAGAGTGCGGTGGTAGAATGTACTTATAGGATGGATGAGGTAGACTTATGTTCCCCTTGTCAAAGGTAGTATTGGAATTTAAAAGCTCTTTGTCTTGTTGCCAAGGTGGACTTGGATAGGCTTGTGAATAGGCTTGGGGTGCTAGAACCTTGTTTTCTAGGATTTCCATGGAATGACACGTCTTCATATCGTTGTATGTCAACTTGTGGGCTTAGGACCATGTTTACAAGTGCTTGACTAGCCTGATTAGGGTGATGATGTGGAGTGATTGGGAATGTGATAGAGTATGGGATTGATTAAATGATTAGATGGGTGATTAGGGATGAGTAGGGTATGGTTAAGGCTGACTTGGAAATGATTAGGATATGATTAGGAGTGAGGTGATAAGAATGAATTTGATGATTAGAAAGGGTGATTAGGATGTGAAGGTTGAATGATGAACATATGAATAGGATGTGATTATGATATGAAAAGGATGGTGTTGGTTGGATGATGTGTTGGAAGGAATGTTTAGAATGAGGGATGACTAGGAGGATCTATTCCCTATCTCTTATTTTTGCAACCGTGTCTTTACCAAATGAGACTTGTGAATTGTGGGATGCTATGTGGATAACAATGCAAGGTGATGAGGCCCAGACTATGATAGAGGCTAAGGATATTAGTCTTCAAAAAGTCTAGCTCCAAGAGGGTACTCTTGTCTACTAATGACCTTGTCAAAGTATAAATTGGATTTATCAAGACCTTGAGGTGTGGAAGAAATGATTGATCAAAGTGAACCCATGAGTTTCAGAATTCACTTGGAAGGATGGACTTAAACTAGCCTTGAAGTATTAATCCCAATTTGTGATTGAGTTGAAAAATATATCAAGGTCTCTTGGTCCATATTTGTACTTGTGATACAGTCAAGCTTCGACAATTTCTCCCTATGTTTCAACCTTAGGAAGACTAATGTTTCAGGTCCTCTATAGATGTCAAGGGCTAAATTAAATTGAATATGTAGTGGGATGAAATTGAATATGTAGTGGGATAAAATTGAATATGTATGGGTGAACAAAACCAATAGGTCTAGAAGTTTTTGACATGATTGCAATCGGATTTGATAGGGAGAGTAGATTTTCAAAGTTTTCCCTACGATTGTGGTGAATGATTAGGATGAAATCGATTGGCTTGGAATGAATGGTTCGGATATGATTAGGATGAAGATGATGTTGTGTAATGATGAGATTAGATGACTTGGATGGATTAGGAAATGATTAGGATGATGTTGATTAGATTATGAGTGGAGATGATTATGTGTAGTGACAAGATTAGATGACTTGGATGGATTAGAAAGAAGTTGATTGGATTATGAATGAGGATGATGTAGAATGACAAGGATATGATTGGGATTGGATTATGATAACTTGGATATGATTAGGTTGTGATGTGGAATGATTAGGGTTTGATTAGGAAGAAGGTGATTTGGAATAACAAGGGTAATGGTTAGGTGTTGGTTTGATTTGGAATGGTGTTGTTTGGATTAGAAAGAGGATGATGTGGAATTATGATAATGTAATTAGGATGTGGTATGGATAGGACAAGGATGATGTGGAATGACAAGGATGAATGTGATTAGGAAGAGTGATTAGGATATGGTGACTTGGAATAAATGGATGGAAAGAATGTCTAGGGGTGATGATTAGGCAAGCACACACATCAATCATAAAAGACAGTTGGCAATTAGATTGGCTATTTTTGGTGACTCTTGATGTTTTGCATTTTTGATGAGTTTTGAAAGCACTTTGAAGACATGCACAATACTAGGCTAGGAAATGACAATATTTGTTGAATTCCCACTTGGATTGCTCCAGCCACACTTATTCAAAGCGGATAACTTAGAAGCTTGGTGGCACTGGCTCCCCCTTACATGGTACTCACTTCTCGGGCACCCTGAGCTTCAAATTCCTAAAGACCTGAAGATCTCAAGAAATTTGTTATCTCTACTTTGAATTGCAAGAGTGTGGGACAGCTTCAGAGGCCTATCTTCCGACCTTCTACGCCAGCAAATAGAAAGGTTCTTGGCCACTAGCACAAAGGTTCTTAGTAAGGGCATTCATTCATGTGGCCATACATGTGGTGATTCACTCCATTTAGGAGGCCTCCTAGACTGTAGAGGTTACGCTCGATAGTTTTGCACGCACCACAAGGGTACTAAGGGAGACACTTGTCAGTATGACACATTAGCACATGTTTCTTATGATTTTTGTCACAAACACATTTTTTATATAGCGACTCGAAAAAGCTTGGCTTTAGCTTGTTACCGCTTGGGTCATTCCCACCTTTCGAAGCAGGGTGGAAGGCCCTCTAAAGGTTCAACAAAAGAAACACAAGTAAATGTTTTTGATCCCCAAGCTCATACTAAGACATGAGGGGAGAGCATACACATTTACTTGGTCACGCTAGCACATGTTCATTGACCTTAGAAATTAAATGTGTGGTCTGACAAATGCAAGTGCTCAAGAAGTGTTTTTGATTCCCAAGATCACTTAAAGCATGAGGGAAGAGTATACACACTTCAAAAACCCAAGCAAAGCCACCAAGAAAAGCAGACAGTGATTTATTTTAAGCCCAAATCAAGTGTGAAAACAACAAGATTAAGTTTGTTTTAGTGCACCAAAATCCAAATGTTCCTATGATAACCAAGCACACACAAAAGAATGAAAGGAACCCTGCATCAAAATGTGTTAGTAGTTTCAGATTGAATTTCTTCTCCCAGTGATCACCATAAGATGAAAATCAAACATTAGTAGCACAAAACCTCTATGATAATGTAAAAAAACATGAAACTCCTAGTAAATGCCAAGTTTTGCAAGCCACGAGTCAAAGAGGTCAAAAAAGTGAATCTGTAAAATATCTAAAAATACTAATTAGTGATAGTGAAATAAATTGTAGAATCAGATTCTTCATGAAATTTTAAGTAGTTTTAAAACAAATTGCATGAAAAATAGATCAATTTTGCCCTAGTTATAAGTGTTTGAAGTTTAAAGGCAATGTTGACTTTGACCAAAAAAAGTATGATAAAATGGTGGAGTTACCTATCAAAACCTATACCATTGTGAAATTCTCAGAGTTATTTTTCCAACGTCACCAATTTTGTGAAATTTTGTTATCGTATGCAAAAGTTGTGAGTTTGAAAAAAACTACCTATTTTGGCATTTGAAGGCAAAGGGGTCACCCTGATGGTCAGTTAGCCACCAGTGTTCTGGGTTCTTCACATGTGACAGTTTGTGCCTGATGGTTACAGTTAATGCTAATGGTTAAGAAAATTGTTAATGGTCACAGTGAACTGGTCACATGCTGGAGGTTAGTGGGCCAGCGGTTAACTATTTTATGCTGACTGCTAAGCTATAGAATGCTAGTTGTTTCCAGGAATGTGGTCACATGCATATGGTTTAGGTAGGGCAGTTAGTGTTTGGGGTTACTGCTATAGTTAAGAGACTGCTAGGGGTCATGGCGAAGAGCATTCACATGTGACAGTCTGCAAACTGTGGTTAAGGCTAGTGGAGTCCTCGCTCTCCCATATGACCGAGGGCTAAAGCCCACAAAAAATAAAAAAAAGCAGATATGACATGAGGGGGATTTAAAGCCCAACAAACAATGTTAAGCTTTATATGGTGGTTAAGACAAAACGTCTAGGTCTTAGTTAGGGTTTAAGCCCGCACAGTTAGTACTTAGGGCTACGTCAACAACAGAGGTGACGGTTAGGGTTAGGTAGTGGTGACCATGTCTCAAGCGCAGGCGAAGGTGGTTTCAAGGTGGTTTCCAAGAGGCAGCAGTAGAGGTGGTGCTTTGGTGGTTTGAGTGAACTGAAGTTAGGTTTAGGGTTTCACAGAGTTTTTAGGACGGAGGGAGCAGAGATGTCTAGTGGCAACTATGTATGGCAACTAGAAATCCAAGTGTTGACGAGGAGGATCCCAAGAGGCGATGGACTCTGATGCGGTGAGGGGTGGAAGAATGGTGTCAAATGGAGGGATAAGGGTTGAAAATGGAGGCGACGACGAGTTTAAGGCAGGCTACAACTGCGAGTGTGAGCGGCGACAGGGCGACGGTGGCATTTTGAGGTTCAAAGAAGTGGTGGTGGAAACAACGACTGAGGGGAGTCTGTGGAGTGTGAACGGTGGTGAATGCAGAGTTGAGTGGTGGAAGTTTAAAGAATGGCGGTAGATTTTTTAGTAGTGATCAGGTGGCGATGGAGTTTGGGGGTCAAGCAGCAACTGCGACGTTTAGGGTTTGAACGTCAACGTAGGCCTCAGAGGTTACGCATGGTCAAGGTTAGGGTTTCAACCCTATCAGTAGCTAGGGTTCCACAATCGACCTATAATTTTTTTAAAATCAACCTACAAAATAAAACCAATATAAAATGCACCCTGCAACATAAACAATACCTGCAACAGAGAGATGTTATCCACCAAAAACTAGAGACTTATCCCACAAATAGAAATCAAACCTACAAACAAAGATAACACACTGCGAATCATGGTACGGTTTGTCCGTACAGTATGGATTGCCGTACTAAAAATTTTTCAAAAAAAATCAAAAATTTTCACAGTGAGAAAAACCCAGCAAATTATATGTCGATTTTCGCCTCTCGAGCCTCCTGGATGTAATGGTGAGGTCTGTTTGAGACCAAGAAGCCACCTGCGAAATTTATTTTTTAGAAGTTGACTAAAATTGATCTATTCACGTCAAGTTCACCAGTTGTAGTCAAGGGGAAAGCTAGCTAATCATGCAGAAATGAAAACATAGCTAACCCTAGATCCCAATGGAGAGCAATCTAGCCTAGAAAATAGTCAAACAAACATGAAAACAAGTAAAAATCTAAACTAGTATTGTCCTATCTCCATTGTTTTCCTCTATCTTGCATTATTGTTCTAAGATTTGCAAGTTCATGCAACCATCTTGAGAAGCTCATGTATGTGGACAGCAAGATACTAGAGAGTTGCAGGTTTAAGAGAGGAAAAATTGAACTAAGAGAGGATAAGGGATCAAAATGAAGTTGGATGAGTGATTTTATAGAAGACCTTATTTGAATGGATGGCCAGGATCACCTATTGACTTTGAGGCCAAATCAAGGGCTGAGAATGATTAGGGTTTTCTCACCACTAAAAGACAAAATTGAATTTTAAATTGAGATAAATGCTGCTCATGTGGGAAATAATTTTTAAATCAAATAAATCTGTCCAATTTATTTAATTTATTGAAAGGATGCATGTGAAAGGGGAATTTTGGCAATTAGGTGATGGGATATTTAAACAAATGTTTTATTTGTTTAAATTAATGAGAGGGGACATTAGGATAGTGAATGAATAAATAATTAATTAATTAAAACTAATTATTGAACCATAGAGGAAAGTTAGGGAGAATCAGTAGAACATGGAAGTGATTAGGGTTTTGTGATCCGAGGACACTTTTAGGTGTCTACAAATAAAAATATCATATAGAATAAAGTACTTAGAGTTATAGGTCAAAGGCTAAATTAATCAATCCCTCTTAATGATGCATCTCTTCCCCCACCTTCCCAAGCCTCCTCTTACATTGTTCATCCTCACACCTCCTCTCCCACATGCTCATTCTCCAATATCAACTTTTCATCAATCCTCCATAACCCCACTACATCTAATCTCCTTATTTTCCCACCTCTCACATCCAACCTAATCCCATTGTTCCCTTCCACACCTCACATTATATTATCCCTCCTTCTTCCACTATTCCCCAACCCACATACACCCATCATTACAGATGTTCCTACTTCCACTATGGTCCCACCATCCACCCTTCCACTATTGATACCATCATTAAGAGGTGTCATGAAATAAAAATCAAAGTTAATACCTCACATCCAACTACTAAGAAGGATATTATAATTAAAGTCAAGCACAATCCATTCTCTTATGATATTATGTCCTATCCTTTTCTAATGAGTCTTGTCTCCCTTAGGTTTGAGATGTATAATGGTAAAGGGGACCCTGTGACCCAATTGAGATCCTTTATTGATATTTTTATATTATAATATGTATGATGATAATCTCCTTTCAAACATTTTCCCAATAACTTAAAAATATTATGTACTTGAGTGGCTCTATTTCTTACCTCATGGCTTTATGCACTCTTATGTAGAAGTGGATAATGCATTTGTACACAATTTTAATGCCATCATTATTCCATTTTTGATATATTGTAGACAATGATCAAATGAAGTCATTTTTAATTATGTTAATTCTATTTCAATTCATGTCCACTAAAATGCACTATCAAATTCTAGATGATGAGCTCCAATAACTATCTATTGAGAGTTTAATGCCTACAATCTGGAAGAGAAGGTGTATTTTAATATTTATACATCATTTATGGACTTATGTGTAAATGTGAGAAATATTGATTTGAAATCATTAGAATCAAATGCACTTAAGTATGGATCTTCACATCCTCCACCACAACCATCCTACCCTTCTAGACTTCCACCAAAAATTCCTTTAAGAAGGGTAGTGATGCGTCACACAAGAATGACATTAGGCCCTCTACTAAAAATGTTTCTACATCATCCATGGCCTCCAATGTCATTTCCATTTTAAGCCTAAATGATTAAAAATTATATAGAACTCCATGACCCCCTTCATATAGTATTGTAAAATTTGTTGGAAGATAATATGATAACCTTGCCACCTATTAGACCTTTAGACACCTAAAATTGTCTATCACATTTTTGTTATCAACACTTCATCTACATCATTTTCCTCTAAACTAATTGAATAAATCCTATTTATTTAACTAGCATATCTATATTTAAAAATATATCTAAAATACGCCGAGAGATATCCTTCTCGAGGTGCCTATTCCACATATGTGTGGTAAATTGATTAAAAAATAGGCGCCTTGAGAAGGATACCTCTCGGTGTATTTTAGATATATTTTTTAAATATAGATATGCTAGTTATAACTATAACCCTAACCCTAACATTCAGGCCAATACTAATCCTAAATATAACCCCAACCCTAACCCTGATCCTAATCGTAGTTTTGACCCTAATTCTAACATAAACCCTAAGCCTAATTCTAACTATGAATCTAATCATAATTTTAACCCTAACACTAAATCCAACTATAATTCTAATCTTGATTTTATCCCTTACCCTAATTCTTACCCCAATACTAATTCAAACCCTAATTATAGCCCTACTTATAATTATAACCCTAACCCCAACCTTAATCCTTATAGTAATGCTAGCCCTAACTCTAATTGTAACCCTAACCCTAATTGTAACCCTAACCCTAATTCCACTCTTATATTTGTCCCTATATAATATAATAGGTATGCAAAATTATATATAATATAACCCTAACCCTAACGTTAATCCTGACTGTAATTCTAACCCGAAGCCTAATTCTAATCATAGTTTTAACCCTAATTCTAACCTAAACCCTAACCCTAACCTATATTCTAACACTAATTCTAGCAGTAATCCTAACCATAATTGTAATCGTAACCTTAAATCCAATTATAATTCTAATCTTGATTTTATCCCTAACCCTAATTCTCACCCCAATACTACTTATATTACTAACTCAAACCCAAATTATAACTACAACCCTAAGCCTATTGTTAATTCTGATAGTAATGCTAACCCTAACTCTAATTCTAACCCTATCCTTAATTCTAGCCATAATTCTAACCCTAACGATAACCCTAATTCTATCCCTAACCCTAATTCTAACCTAACCCTAATTCTACGCCTAACCCTCATTTTATCACTAAGCTTAATTCTATCCTTAACTCTAATCCTAATTCTAACTCTGACCCATATCATAAAACTCATTCCTCACCTCAATATTAATGTTCCATTATCCCACACCAATACTTAAAAGTCATATTGCATCACATGGAATAGACCCCTGAATTTCAAATTTTAAAACTTATAATATTGTTGACTCTTGCCCATTTCTTTCCCACCATGAGCTAACTTGGTACACATTTTGTATGATATATCACTTTTAGGGTCTTAGATATGTGATTTTTTATGGCATTATCATTTTTTAGATCTTTTGAGGGATTGTATTCTTACTTATCATTATTCCATTATTATATCTTTTCTTTTAGAGTTTTGTGCTATGTTGAGATCTCTCCTTTACCCACCCTAGCCACCATTTCCAATCCCATTAGGTTTCCATTTTTATATCTAATATACCACTAATTCTAACCTAAACCCTAATTCTAACACTTGAGTTAAGGTTAGGGTTAGGTCATTTCAATTGATTTTATTGTTACAATATTAATTCCCAAATTTATATTAATAGATAAAACCATTTGGTATGGAGTAATTGTTTAAAGACATCATTTGACATCATAAGCAAAACATATAGTATGAAGTAATCCAATGCATGTACATTGCCACCCTAATACTTGTACACATAAGAATAGTATTTGTCAACATAATAATCTTATCTATTTCTTTACAAATACTCTTACCTTTCAAAATTACACAAATCATTCATATTGTGGTTGTTTGATTTGAGTTCCACAAATCACTCATATTTTGTTTGTTCTCTTAGCCTTGTTTTAGGATCTTACTTTTTTAACTGCTAAATTACACTCTTTTGGTTCAAACCTTTCTTATTTAAAAGCCAAAAAAAATCATATATTAAAAATTTTAGTAACTATTCTAGTAAGTTTGTATTCTAAATATTTGGACATAATTTGGGTGCATTTCATTCCAATTTGTAATCTATTTTATATTGTGTTGTGTGAATTTTTACAATACAATTGAATTGCATACCAAAACCCAATTTCTTAATAGTTATATTTTCAATGCAACCTTGAAAATGTTAGTACTTGTTGAAACGATTTGGTATGTAGCTTGTTAAACACTTTTTAATGGTGTTTATTCTTCATATTTGTTCACCTTGATAATCTTTCATGCAACCATGGGAGATAGAATGCCAACAATTGACATAATTATAATGTTGGAGAATTGTATGATTCTAAGCTCTTTTTAGGTAGTATTAATTATGTTTGATAAAATAAGTCAATGAATGTTTTTACATAGAGTTGATAGAAGTAAAACAATTAATATAGTAGTTAGAATTTTTTACTTTTTATAAGATCATACATTTAATATCTTCCAAAGATGGAATTCCCAATGTTACCCTAATTCTAACCCTAATTACTAATATAGGCTATATATTGCTTTTACTATATACATTGCTTATATTTAATTTTTTTCCAAAAGTGGTTGTAGTAGTTATTATAAAGGCTCATGAATAATGTAATTAATTAGTTTTATATATTTAGTTTTTACTTCATCACAAAAGACTCTAAGATAAACAATGAATACTATTTTAACTTTTAATATAACAGTTAGCAAATTTATGAAAGAAAATAAAATAGACATTTTGTGGGCTTGCATAAAATATTTTTAAAAAGAAAACTAAATTCATGTAATCAAGTGTTCAATTGACCCCATGTCATATGTCATGTTTTTTTGGGAATATATATTATGATGTTTGTAAATTGTAAAATGTAAAAATATCATGAAAAAATATTTAATTTAGTTTTTTAATATTCCAGCAATATGAAATAATTTATGCATACACCATTAACACCATCTAAAGCATACAAATTAAGAGCAAGCCAAAATAATTTTGAGAGATTATTTAAATTATTGGAGATTTTCAAACATTTATGTTTTATATATGATTTAATTATTAATGTTGCATTTGTGGGCTATAATTTTTTTTAATGTTTATGATTATTTATTTTAATATGTTGACTATTTAATTATTTTTTAAATTTGTTTGTCTTAATCATTTCATTTCATTTCCCATTTTGACACTAATTAAATGATTTTTAATTATTTAATTAATTAACTAACATTTATTTTGGGTATTAATTAAATAAATCAACATAATTTATTTAATTAATCAATCTAATTTCTAAAACTTCATTTAAAATAAATAAAATTAATATTTTATTTATTTAATTCCAAAATTATCCTCATTCTCATGAATTAAATAAATTTATTTATTTAATTCCCTAATTTCCTCTCAACTCTTTAGTTGATTCTCAATCAAATTAGTTAACTAATTATTTAATTTAGTTAACTAATCAATTGAAAGAGTTAATTGATTAATTAACCTAGTTAACTAATCATTCAAATCTAGTTGACTAAAAGAAATAATTAGTTAACTAATTAATTATTTTCATAATTTAAATCATGAACAAGTTAACTGCATGCATGCATGCACAAGACTCCAAGAAAGGACTTGTTAATCCCCTTGATCCATGTCACAAAAAGACACTTATCAACTCCTCATGCATCCAAACCCTCTCAAGAAACCATAGCCATTGATCCTCCAAATCAATCTCCACCATTGATCATCTCTCCCAAGTACCTATAAATTAAACCTTACCCAAGTCATTATTAGATCCTCGATCTTGAATGTAAACTTATGCTACTGAGTTGAACACCTTACATCTCTCAATCACAACAATCCAAGCACAACTGCCATTGTTGGTGCAACAAGGAGGATCTTGGGTGAGATTTTACTATTTGTTTCATTCATTTTGGTAAGCTTTTCCTTATGCTTTATCATTCAAGGTTTTTAATTAAATTTGAAAGGAGGATTTATATCTTTTGATTTGAGTTATATTGGTATTTTAAATTTACTTGAATATGTTCTAGCATGCCTGGTGGGACACTTGTCCCTTATCTAATTCATTGTTTGCAAGTTTTGTAGCTTGTTCTTGTAAATTTTTTACTCTCTTTTTGGAGAAATTTAGGGGTGTACTTTTGTAGGGAGCCTCTTGGGACAAAATCGACCTCACAATTATATCTGGAAGGTTGGAGAGATGAAGATTAATATATAATTTGACCTATTTCATGTAAGGAAGCTAAGGTAGTAGAACAACTTCCTACACTAATCTTGAGAGGTTGGTTATGCGAAAAAAAATAGACCTTTACAATAGCTACAGAAATAAACATAAATAACAATCATACCACAACACAATGATTTACATTGGGAAAACCCTTTTGGGAGAAAAACCCCACACTCCAAAAGCAACTCAATATATTATTCAAAAATCTCAACAAGATTGTAATATACTTGCAAAGCAAGCTTTCACAGGAGTATCACCAACCAGAGATATGTCCAGGAAACTCAACATCTATAAGACTCTCACACACAACCTCCATCTCAATCACCTAATATATAGGAGATATGTAATACATGAAACTGTCAAATAGTAATTACAAAACCATGAGCTAAAACCACCTAAAAGTGGCACCCAAATTCTTAGGGTTTCATTATCTCCAATCAAAGATTCCTTATGATGTGTCAAAACATGCATCAACATGTGTAACTCCCCCTTACATCTACTTTATGTATCCAACATAGTTTTACCTTTTCCAATACGGGAGTTCCAACTTCCGAAGGCCATAACTTTTGATTTGGGAGGTCGATTGTGTTGGCAAGAGACACTGCTACGCATGACAGGTGTTTTCATTGATGGCAACTAAGTCTATCTTATGCATTCACATTACATAATTTATTCATACCGGAAGTCAAAGTGAAGATTTGTCTAAGTTCGGGTAGTTGGAAATAGAGCATGTAACAGCGTCCAGTATCTTGGTCTAGATCTCTCCGGTGGTAAATCACAGTGTACTGTAGATTTGAGGGAGTAATAAGGATTGTCAAGATTATCTAAATCCAATAATTTAGCCTCTGGTGATGAAGGATTCAAAAGTTAGTAGCATCTGAGTATCAGGTTCCAGTTAGTCAATACAGTCAGAAGAAGAATAGGCTGACCTAGTATTTGATCTTGGTCTAGATGAAGAAAAGTTGTTGGTTAAGCAATTTATGGTAATCAGTGGTATTGGCTGACATGATTGATGATTTAAGAACACAATTTTTTGGTCTGTGTTGTTGATTGTGCATGGATTCAACCGGCAGAGCAAAGTTCTTAACAAATGTTCTAAGTTTTCTTGAAGCTGACTATAGTTGACTGAATTTCTTGATGTGGATATATATAGCCAATGGATTCAAGTATTTTGAGGTGTTTGTGTGAAGGTGTGATGGAGTAAGTGTGAAAAAGGTAGAAAGAAGTGCAAAGATAAAGAACCAAGCTCAGATTATGGCTATATATATCCACATCAAGAAATTCAGTCAACTATAGTCAGCTTCAGTATTATGTGCTTGATCAGAACTGAACTTCTGCATTGGTAGATGTTATTCATCAGTTCAAACAATCTGTAATCTTCTTATCATCTCTGTAGGTAGTGAACCTCTTGGAGCAGTGAGCTCTGGGCAGTGCACCCTGAAGGCATGTGCCTTCCCCATTTGTAATACTTTTAACAGAGTATAATTTCTTGTGGGTTAACCCCCACCATGGTTTTTCCCTTAACCGGGTTTCCACATAAAAATCATGGTGTTATGTGTGTTGATTTTGTTTCTTCTCATGTGTTGTTGATTTATGCTTTCATGGTTATATTATTAATTTGTTAATAAGTGATAAAGAAGGTAAATTGCTGCAAGTGATAAAAAAATTTGTGACAACTGATTCACCCCCCCTCTCAGTTGTTTGCCCTTATTTGAACAATTGGTATCAGAGAAAGGTTCCTTCGAAGAAGCCTAACAACTTGAGGATGATCTAGGAAGGAGTTTCAATGGGTTCACTCAGAGAATAACTTCAGTTGGCTCTAGAAGATCTTGATCAGTCCAAAGCAGAAGTAAATGAACTAAAAGCAAACCTTAAAGATGTTGATGATTGCATTGAGATGTTAAAAGAAAAACTAAAAAAATGTATGGAAAGGAGAAAGGAGCTACTTCAGCAGCTAGCTAATTCTACTGAAGAAAATGACATGAATGAGGCTTTGGAATAAAAGACAAAGGAATGTGAAAAGATGACAAAAGAAGTTTCTATTCTAAAACATGAGATGGAATCTGGCGTGATGAGGCTAACCAAAGAAATTGAGGAAAGGAAGAAGACTGAAGAAGACTTGAATCAAACTCTGAAGGAAAGAACAGAAGAATGCTGCAGAATGGACAGAACAATTAGCCACCTAAAACCTGATTTACAAGAATGCAAATATAATGAGGAGGAACTTGAAAGGCAAATTGTCATTCTCAAACATGACCTAGAAATTGCAAATGAATACAAGGAGAAGTTCAAGATAAGCTCAGCTAAACTTGAAGTACTACTTGAAAGTCAGAAGAAGGTAGATGATAAGCATGGTCTGGGATATGAGAAAGGTGAAAGCTCTGGATCCAGTCAATGAAATCCTAAACCAAGGAATCAAAGAAATAGACCTAGAAGACCTCTAGTAAGACAACCTAATGCTCAAAGGTATCCATCTTTCAATGGAAATTGTTTCAATTGCAATAAATTTGGTCATAGAGCTACTCAATGCAGAAGTAGAGTGAATCAAAATGGTCCATCTTTCTCTGGTCAATGCTTTAATTGTAAAAGGTACGGTCATAGATCTAATGAATGCAGAAGTATGATGAACTACTCTAACAACAAAAGAAATATCAATTCTTTTAATGGCTACTGTTTTGCATGCAATAGATTTGGACATATGGCTAATCAGTGTAGATCAAGAGGAAATCAATCAAATGGGCAAAGAAATGTTGTGTGCTTCAACTATAACCCATCCGGTCATGTTGCAAGATTCTGCAGAAGTAGGAATGATGACAGAAAAGTCTGGTAAACAGAAAACTAGATGAGTAGAGACAAGACAAAGGCAAGGGCAAAGTTGATGTGAATGAGGCCCAGAATGAAATGAACAAAACATGGGTAAAGAAAGGTGAAATGAATGTTGACAATGGGCCCGCACCAGAATCCGGTGTTGATAATTCCTCTAGGAATTGAATCAGGAGCTCTGGCTTAGGGGGAGCTGCATTGAAAATATAATTCCCCCTACCAATAAATTGGTGCCTGAATCTGGCATAATGAATGAAGATAAAGAAGCCTATTGCAAACCTGTTGGAGAAAATGCTAGAAGAAAAGAAACTAATGTGATTGATTGCGAAGCAATTGAAGATTGATTGCATGCAGAAACAATGTAACTGGATGTATAGGGTAGAGCATTTATTACAATGACAAATTAGGTTTTGTGGAGGATAAAAAGTCATTCATTCAATCATTTGGATCACTTTGCATTCAAAGAGAACGAGCAGAAAAGAGCACCTGAGTTAAGATTTCAAGGATTTGAAGTGCGACTAGTGAATTCATCAGCTAACCCTAATTCCATGGAAGAAAAAGGTATTTTTCTGCAAAGCTTTGAACTCATAATCTTTTGCAATGGCTACACTATTGGTTGTTGATATTACTAAAAGACCCTGACCCAAATTCAAGAAGCATCTACACAAATCAGTAGAAGTTGACCCGTTAGGTCCATTTTCAAATGTTACATATGGTGTATTGCATGTTGAAGATATTAGGGCCTATATTCATGCTAGCATAGATGAATTTGGGGACTCAAGGTTTGTAGATTTGTTCAAGAATCATCTAAGGGATGAAATTCATAGTCTTAAACCTGAGTATAAGGTACTGTACGATAAACATTTCATCTAGATTATAGGGTTTCCATCCTTTGATGAAGATGAATGGGTCTAGTATGTTTTAAGCCGAATGCATGATGAGTTTTTGTGGCTAATAAAACCCTTCAAGATCACCAAGGACACCATCAAGGCTGTGACAGGGTTAAACTCATCCGGTGGACTACCAATATTGAAAGCAATAAAGAATCAAACAGTAACTAATGCTACTTGTTCAAGGTTTGATAAAAGGGCAATAACAATCAATGACATTATTTATTTGGATGTTAAGTTTGCTTCAATGGTAATTGGTTACAAAATTTATCACTCTAGCAGGGAGAACTCTGTTTCCGGAATGACCATATATGCTATATACAAAATGCTAAGAGAGAATGTTGATTATGACTTGTGTGAGTTGTTGCAGAACCAACTGATGGAAAATTTGAATAAGGTAAAGAAGGATAAGAAGAACACCTTCAAATATGGTACACTAATCTTATGTTTGTTCTTCTATTTCATGAATGAGTTTCTCGACAAGAAAAGCATGTGTTGGACAAATGACAAACCTATTGCTATAAAGATAAGAGAGCACTTGAACAACATTGGTGACTATAAACCACAGAAAACTACAATCTGGGGTTACTTCAAGAATTTTCAGAGTATGATGCATTCTAGGGAAAGAATTCCTAGATTAGTTGTTGAGAAATACCAGAATGAGATCTGCTTCATGGTGGATACTGATCAGTGCTTAATGGAAGCAGTAGAACCCAGAACTATCTAGATCATGCCCATGGTGAATGAGGTAGATGAGAAAATTTTGGATATGTATGCTCAACATCTCTTGAGAAAACCCAAGGATGATTCTATGGAGAGATTTGGGACATATAAGGAGCTTAGTTTGAAACTGCATGTTGAGCTCAAAAAACCTAAAATCAAGAGGAAAGTTCAAAAGCAAGTATAAATGTATGCTAAAAGCATTGGCATAACTAAGGAAGCTATGAAGCAGAATAGAGAAAGGATAGAAAAAGCTGAGATGGAGATGCAGGATAAGAAACAAGTGCTTTGGAAGTCTCCACCAGCCAGCCTAGACAAACAAGAAGCTCTGTTGCTGCCTCTGTTCACACAAAACCTGTCAAAACAGAGAAATCAAAAGACAAACCATTCGGTAAAGATGGTAAAAGAATGAAGACTAAAGCATCCAGAACATATGAGAGCATTAAATATGATGAGGAAGCAAAATCAGATGAAGCAGTAAAGGAGATAAAGAAAAAGAAAGTAGAAGCATCAAAGACCGCAAAAGATAAGCCTTCGGAAGTATGAAGGTAAGTATAAGACAAAAGACTAAAACCCAAACTAGAAAATCCACTTTGTCTGTAGAAGAAATTGTGAATATTGTGACAATTCATGGGAATCTGAAACCCATAGTAAAATACTATGACACTTTTGATGATGCAAATAAGAGAATTTTGGAGGATGCCACTGTAAAATACTTGAATACATTCAATAGAGCTCTTATGGAAATTTTATTTCAAATTCCTAAGAGTCTGAGTAACATTTTGGAAATGAGGAAAGAGGCTGCCAAAGCTAAAGATATGGAGCTGAGGGAACATGTGTTATCTAGTTTGTGTCCGGTGATCTCCAACAAAGAAGTAGATAAAAATTTTAAAGAGGTCAAGAATGATTTCAGAAGCAAAACGAGGATGAATAAATTGATGATTGGAGATATTGATGAAGTTGTTAAAGAAACAAAATAGATTCTGAAGAAAGTGCTGGACAAGAACAAGTTCTATGTGGTTATAGAAGAACCGGTTGATACTGAGGATACATCAATTTTGAATGATAAAGAGCAGCAGAGAGATGAGCAGAAAACTGAGATAGATGACTCCTTTGTTCCGGAAGAGGAAGCAATAAACAAAGAAGATGAAAAGATGACAAATAAAACTGATGATGCAAGAGGTATTCAAACTCCTCTGGATCAATCCGGCAAAGCAGATAAAGAGATGAATGCTGAAACAGATGAAGATGATTCATTGAAAAATAAAGAACATGAAATAGAAGAAGCTAAAGACCAAGAAGCAGAAAAGGCCAAGGACAAAAATGAAAAGGAAGAAGAGATTGCAAAGGTTGAGGAAGAGTCCAAGTAAGACAATCCGGTTGACAGTATCGGTAAAAATCAAATAGATACATTAGCATCTTGGGCAAGAGACGCTGTAGAAGCAGTGAAGGAAATTTTGGAAAGAGATAAACAAATTGAAGAAGATCAAGACATAATACAAGGTCCAATAAATTTTGATACCTTATCTCTGATGCAGAAGATAAAATTGGCCTCCATTGCTCAATCCAAGGCCAAAGAAGATATTTTGAAGTCTCACATGGAAGACATTGAGCTACTTGGTCTGGCATTAGGAATCTTGGAGAAGATCATGCCTACCTTTTAGAAGGATTCTTCAACATCTCCCTCCAGCCAATTGAAGAATCTAATAAACTTGGTAAGTTCTCATTTTGACTCTCTAGAAAAGTCTTCAGAGGTCAAGGTTCAAAATGAATTCAATAATAAAAGATTTGATGCTCTAAAAGGGATGATTGGAGTAAATAGAATTGTGCTGGATACCAGTATAAAGAGCATTCAAAATGCTCTTACAAAAGGAGGGAATGTATATAAATTTTGTTTATCTTGTCCTAAAGCTATAGAGGACATTGAAATAAAAATAAAGGAGTCTAAGGAAAAACTGTCAAGTGTATCCCAATCTTTTGATCCTCTGACAGTATCAGTGATGAGCCAAGAATGTCAAACAATCAGCCTGATTGAAGAAATAAAGAAATTGATGAAGGAGAAGGACAACATTGAGACAAGGATGTGTGAGCTCCAGGGACTAATTTCCCCCAAATTAGAAGCAATGTTCAATGCCCTGACCGAAGCCCAAGCTGTAGCTCAGTCAAGTGATCCCATTGATCTGCAGACGACAAAGTCAAGCATTTCTTTTCAGTGGCCACATCTCAATTTTGAACACTATAAAGATAAGATGGGATAGTGAGATGGCACAATTGAAGAATGTTTTGGTGATATACTTAAGTTTATGTAAATTGGACTTAAGGATTGTTGTACATATGCAACTTGGTACGTAAAATTTTTGTATAAATTTTGGTTTGTGGACCCCACCCTTTTGCCATTGATGTCAAAGGGGGAGTGAAGAATAGTGAAAAATGAGGAATCCAGCAAAGGGGGAGCATTAGAGAACAGTGAAAAGCATAAGTGTACTTAGTAAGGGGGAGTTGTTCCAACACTTAGTCATTTCTCACTAAATGTTGTCATCAATGCCAAAGGGGGAGATTATTGGCAAGAGACACTGCTACGCATGACAGGTGTTGTCATTGATGGTAACTAAGTCTATCATACACATTCGTATTACATAATTTGTTCATACCGGAAGTCAAAGTGAAGATTTGTCTAAGTCCGGGTAGTCATAAACAGAGCATGTGACAGGGTCCAGTATCTTGGTCTAGATTTCTCTGGTGATAAATCACAGTGTACTACAGATTTGAGGGAGTAATAAGGATTGTCAGGACTATCTAAATCTAGGAATTTAGCCTTCGGTGATGAAGGATTCAAAATTTATAAGCATCTGAGTATCAGGTTCCAGTTAGTCAGTACAGTCAGAAGAAGAACAGGCTGACCTAGTATTTGATCTTGGTCTAGATGAAGAAAAGTTGTTGGTTAAGCAATTTGTGGTAATCACTAGTATTGGCCAACATGATTGATGATTTGAGAACACAATTTTTTGGTCCGCGTTGTTGATTGTGCATGGATTTAGCCGACAGAGCAAAGTTCTTAACAAATGTTCTAAGTTTTCTTGAAGTCGACTACAGTTGATTGAATTTATTGATGCGGATATATATAGCCGATGGATTTGAGTATTTTGAGGTATTTGTGAAGGTGTGATGGAGTAAGTGCAAAAAAGGTATAAAGAAGTGTGAAGATAAAGATCCAAGCTCAGATTATGGCCTAAGAGAGAAACAGGGCAGAATAAGGATGAAGTGTGTAAGATCAGTATTTTGTGCTTAAACGAAACTGAACTTCTACATTGGTAGATGCTATTCATCAGTTCAAACAATCTGTAATCTTCTTATCATCTCTATAGGCAGTGAACCTCTTGGAGTAGTGAGCTTTGGGAAGTGCGCCCTGAAGGCATGTGCCTTTCCCATTTGTAATACTTTTAACAGAGTATAATTTCTTGTGGGTTAACCCCCACCGTGGTTTTTCCCTTAACCAGGTTTCCATATAAAAATCATGGTGTTATGTGTGTTGATTTTGTTTCTTCTCATGTGTTGTTGATTTATGCTTTCATGGTTATATCATTAATTTGTTAATAAGTGATAAAGAAGGTAAATTGCTGCAAGTGATAAAAGTTTTTGTGACAACTGATTCACCCCCCTTCTCAGTTGTCTGCCCTTATTTCAACAGATTGGGCTCGTATTTTTTAAAATTGAAGAGCTCGAAGAGGTCTACGCACCGATAATGCCAAACAATATGAGGGGGATTGTGTATCTTCAATTATTTACTATATATATATATATATATAATGTTGGTTAATGAGAAGTGTAATAGTAAATGAAGTAGACATATAATCATTTGTGGTAGCTAGTTGATTGCACAAAGATTTGCTAATTTTTATTTTAAACATTACAATGAAGGCTTCGTGTTCATTATATCCTTCTTCCTCATTAGATTGCAACATGTTATCTTCATAAATAGAAAGAAGAGATAGTCATGGTAGAAAGGTGAGAGTTCAACCTAGAACTTCATCAAAGCGGACCTATGGTGAGAATTCGATGAACAAATATAGGGAAAGTATATGAATTAAGTGTGTAAAACCAATTAAATGAACATGTGATTAACCATCT
The DNA here is from genome assembly GCA_027924645.1 of Cunninghamia lanceolata. NCBI lineage: Eukaryota > Viridiplantae > Streptophyta > Pinopsida > Cupressales > Cupressaceae > Cunninghamia > Cunninghamia lanceolata. The sequence continues at coordinate 10,990,930 of BSBN01001281.1, forward strand.
GAATATATAGAACTTGGAGAAGTATGTAATAAAAAATATCAGCAATAAATCAGAAAACATATAACACCAAATGTATGTGGAGAAACCCTTTTGGGAAAAACTCCATGTCCAAAGAGAGTACAAGTCTATATTAATCACAATAGTAGTGTTACATCAATACATCAACTCCAACTCTTTATTTTGATAGCATTCGAGTAGCATAACAATACTCAACTTGCAAAAGATTGTAATACAACTATCCAAGGTATCCAATTTATAGAGAACTAGAGAGAGAAAACCATAAATGGTTTCCCAAAACCAACTACCATGAAAACTCATGGTATGGCAAAAATTCAACATCCCCCGTAGCTAAATATTCAATGCTCTATGAGTAGCAACAACTTAATAGAATCTTTGACCTATCACACATCATGGGCACACTTCCCCAAAAATGGCACTCCAAAATGAAAACCATGACTCGTGAGGGACCCACCCAATATTAAGATGTTCCGTTCTTTCACCTAGTGCCTAGGAATGAGAAAGTGGTGTAAATACAGTCAAACCACTCTATAACCACTACTATCATTAGTAACCTCCCTTTAATGCCATTACAACCAATATTTCAAATCAATTATAGAAAATAATAAATAAATTATTCACCTAATCACCCCTAGGCATCCATATACAAATTCCCAAGGTGTTTGAGACACATGACATACAAAAGATTTGTAAGGTTAATATCACCTTAATATAACAACCTAAAGGTATTAGGAGCTTCTTGGTTATGCAAAGATAAACTTATGATAAATGCACATATGCCAAGCTAAAAAATAAGAAAAAATAAAATAAAAATTTATATGTAAAAGATGTGCATCAAAGTTATGGGTTCACCAAAATGAAGGGAAATAAAAGGCTTCCTATAAACTAATAGATCTAGGTTTAGTACTAATCAAATTTAAACATAGAATATAATGAGCTAAGATTTAAGTCATTGATTATATAATTTTGGCATGATGTTGATTCTGACATTGTTGTTGACCAATTGATGTGCTATGACAAATGATAGTAATTTGAGATCTAGTTATATTAGGAAGTTGGGATAGAGATATTCTTGAAAGATATTTATATTGTTGAAGACAAGACTATTAGGTGGCCTTGTTTTGGACTAGGTCATGTCATGCAACCTAGTCTAACTAGTGTGACCTTGTCTCAGCTTGATGTTGAGCAAGGTGTTATGTTGGAAAGTACATTGGTACATGTTGTTGGATAGAGGGAAGACTATTGACTTGATAGAATTTGAGGCCCATAGCAATTATTTAGATAAAAAAAACATGCCCAATAGAAATGCAATAGATGTAGAACTAAGACATATCTAAGACTAAGATAGTGACTAATGCAACTACGTTGTTGTGGATCCTTGATGTTAATCATTGTTGTTCCTAATGACCTAGGAGATGTCCTCAAATAAATGTTCCTAGAAACATAACTTGAGACTTTTGGGGCATGAGCCTATGGGATAATGATCATTTTAAAAGAAGGTCAACTTAGGAAAGAGAAATTTTAAATTTGAAAGAGGTGGACTAGGCCACATCATGCAATCTAATCCAAGGCCTAGGTTACTCCATGTAGGTATATTTTAATATTTGATGATATTATTCATGTGAACAATGTATAGTAACTAAGCATAGTATATGAGTAAAGCGTGCAGGGGTTAGTCTTGGTTAGTAAGCCAAACAATTTAAATTGATTCAATTTACAACATCCATACAAAATAAGGAAAAAAAAAGAATAAAAGAAATAAAAAAGTAGGTGATTTGAGTCATGGTTGTGAATAAGAGGACAACTTTGCATGTAGGCAAAATTATGGAGCTAAGCTAGTGGAGGTAGATATATTTATATTGGAAATATTGAGATGTAGATATATTTATATTGGAAATATTGAGATGTAGAAACATTCTCATAATGCCATGGACAAGGTGAAGCAAAGACATGACAAATGTGTGAGGAATATTGTTATGTATTCATCAAAGGTGCATGATACATATTTAAAGATAATCCAGCATTAAGATAATTGGCTCCTACAATTAGATAGGGAGATGCATCCATCTAATTCACTAGAGAAACCCTGGAGTATAATTATACCAGATCAACTAGATGGACTAGGTTGACATAGAATGTACAAGTGTCATGCATGTATGGTGTGCTTCCCATGTGGCCAAGGTTGTGTCGGATGTTAGATCTATATGGTGCCAGTTGGTTGGCAAGATCATGTGGAATAGGCACAACTAGGTGTCAGGCATCTATGGAGTTGAACTAATTGTATTAGTGTAGATGCATGCACATCCATGTGCAGGTCACTCACAATGCAAAGAAGTGATGCAGGAGCTAGTGAGTTTGTTGTTGAAGCTAAAGTGTAGACTCCTAAATTTGTGTGGCATGAGTGAAAAGTGTGCATATTATTATCTTACATTGAGTTGCATGAAACTATTAGAATTGTGCTTATGCAAATGTGCACAAATTCATTCTATCAGAAGCCTTCATGTTTCTCTGATGCATCTTGACATGAGGTGTGTGTGTGTGTAAGAGAATATCACAACATATAAGGTGTTGATGTTCATTCAATGTGCAAGAACATGAGATGAGTATGATTATGCACGAATCATTTGAACCCTTTCTCATAGAGTAATGGTCTCCACTATGTCTCATGTGTAGTATGAAGAACTTAAGTGATATTGACCTAAAAACTATTAGTTTTGTCAAACCATTTCTCAGTTGTGTCCAAATCATATACTTCATTGTAGAGTGATTTCCTCATTACATTAGAAAAATACTCAAAGGTGCCACCATAAAAAATGGGATGAGTTATGCATGGGGCATGACTTGGTGATGCACGTGTCTACTAATTGCTTGAAGATGTGAATCTATAAATCTTTTATGAATCTCAAGAATTAGTGAAGATCCAAAGCTATCATACTTCTACCCAAGAACTAACGAAGGTATAGAGAGTGCAAACATGATTGTAGTCTAAATCATGGTCTTGACCATGCATGCTTGTAGAAGCTGAGGGAAGTCAATCCCTATACTCTAACATTGAAAGGAGAGCATGTAGATGAACCCATGTTACCTTGTCGAGGGAAGTAAGTCCCTATATGCAAGAGTTAGAACATAGAGCAGTGCATAAGGATAGAGCATGCATAATCCAAAAGAATGTTTCCATTTGAAGAAATGGCTCATTTCCATATGATGTTGAAGTGTGTTGTTTAGGATTACATAAACTATTGTTGAGAAGTACCTTGATGTGGTTGTTGTCTAATGCATTGCATCTAGTGTAGTGAGAAAACTCAACCATCAATCTAAAGCTACGAAGGCTTTGTGTGCTTGTAGTCTTAATGAGAGTTATAAGCTTATGTGGACTAGGCATTGCCTATTGTGACAGTGGAACTATAGAGACTATCCTTCTTCTTCATTCCAATGTCAAAGGATGACACACAAATTATGTGAATCTATCACATTATTGATAAAGGAGGAGATGTGCCTAAGGAATTTATCAAATATTCCTACACAAATTGTTGGGATGTCATGGTTTGTGTGGGTCACCCATCGAAGATGTTGTTTCCCTCATATCGTAGTGTGCTACACAAATGTTGTAGAATCCAATGCACAACTGATGATAAAGGATGTATAGCTAAAAGTCTACTCAATTGTTTATGCAATAGAAGCATGCTTAGTTGTTTGACTTTGGCATTGCTTATAGTTGTAGAATATAGTATCATGACTAGTTGGTGGTCAATTTAGCAATGGACATATGGGTATATGTGTACTTTCTTAGGTTTTATCTGGCCTATAGTTAGAAGGTATGTGCATCAGATTACTATGTGTGTCCCCATTTTCCAGGAAGCCTAAGGCTCCTAGAGGTTCCTTCCATGTCCAAATGTTGTCAATGGTCACCAACCCATTGATGTGTAAAGCACTACTAGTTAGTACTAAGGTTCTTTAGGTGAGTGTTGACATGGCGTCATTAAACCTTGTACTTTAGTTTATGATTATTTTATCAAACTAGGGGGTGTCCAAAGGTTGTCTTTAAAAGGGTGAAAAGAAGTCTCTTGCTAGGAGTTGACCTATTCTATTTGAAAGGAAATACACACACTTTAATCTATTTAATTGGAATTTAAATAATTAACTACAAATTTAAAATGCTAAAACTGAATAAGATATTATAAAATACATAATTGAAATGTTGAAACTGAATGAAAAAACTAATCTATGGATTTGAAAGTTACTTATGCTTGGAAAAATAGATTCTAACTATTGAACAAAAATGTGAAATCACTATGAACTACAAATCTTTCCCAAATATTTTTTGCAATAAAAAGTGAAAAGAAATCTTGAAAACTTTCCCTTTATTTTTTTAATTTTTTTGCTTAAGATGATTAAACTCACACAAACTTTATGCATGGCATATCAATGTTATAACAACTCACTAGGAGTATTAATAACAAGCACAGTAACAATGATGACTAAACACATTAAACTTGTAGGTTAGCTACATGCAATCACAATAGAACTAACATCACATATTTATGCTAAACAAAGCCATAAAATACTTAGCTACAATCTACTAGTCAGCCTTCTCCAATGAGTGGCCAACTCTCTAGAGGAAGTGGACTATTCTCAACTCATCATTCTAACTCAAAATGACAAAAAGAAATATAACATTGTATTCATTCACAATAGATGTATTTCCAGTTTGTAAACTCTCAATCTATTCAAAGATAAAAGATAAATGAACTCATGTCTCTACTTGTAAAAGATGATTATGAAAAATAGCAACAATAACTAACTAATAATGATATTTCTACCACTACTTAACTCCAGATCTAAAGTAAATTCTTGAAATCTAGCTACGTGCTATGGCATGCACATGCTATCCAAGTCTTATGAAAAGTCTTAATAGGAAAGGAATAAATGCTTTTGTTACAATATTAATAGAGAGTATATCTTTTAGTATGCATTAAGTAAATGTTCTCGAATATGACTCCTAATAGGAGGCTCCCATCTTCAACTATGCTTAATGAACTAGGGTTGGTTTAACTCAACTCAACATGGGAAAATGGACCAATGGAAATTGAGGTTGTGTTCCCTTGGAATCCTCAGTCAGTACAGGACTTGTTTCTTCTCTAATCTATTGTCTTGGTTCTTCCAAAGTGCCTCCACCTTCTCCAAAGCCTGATGTCTCTGAAGTTGGTCAAGAGGTCTCCAGAGTACAGTCCCATCCATTAGCTGAGTCCTTCGAGAGTTCCAACTTGCTTCTTCATAGACCATCCAAGGTATCCTACAAGGGAAAAAATAGATCTTTTGGCATACAATTCATCAATGTTTCATCATGGTTAGTCTATAATAAATAAACTATATGAATGCAATCTCTTTCTACTCTTAATAATAAATATTTTTTTAATCAAACATGATTGCATGAATAAATGGTGGAGAAAGGAAAAGGATGGGTACTTTGGCAAACAATATGATGAGGCCCAATTTTTCCTCATCAAGTGTGATCAATGCTCTCCTTGGGGATAGTAAATCCTCCTAATACGAGAAATCATCGACCAATGGTGTAGTGCCATGCTAGAAAGGAGTTGTGTCGCAGTGATTTTGAAACTCAAACCTCAAGATTCTAGAGCATGTGATAGAAGCTAGCACCATCAGTGATGAGATTGAATCACCTCATGCAAGTGGTTCTATTCATCTAGAGAGATTAACAAAGAATTACTCTCATCTAAAGAGGCTTTAAATAACTCCCTGAGAGTTATTTTGTTTGTGCTTCTTTCTTTCAAATAGTGGCATGAAGAAAAGAAGAGTGTTTTGATGTTTGGAACCTGCATAGATGCATCTGATGACAAGTAGCATGAGATCAAACCTCTATGCTCTGATACCAATTATTTGACTCATGGTTGTGAAGTGAAGGATAACTTCACATTTAGGAAAAATTATGGAGCTAAGCTAATGGAGGCAAATATATTTTTAGTGTAAAACTTGAGATGTGAAAGTGTTCTTTATAATGCACCATGGTGAAGATGAAGCAAAGACATGAGAAATACTTGAGGAATATTATTTTGTATTCATCAAAGGTGCATGATACATAAATACGTAGAATTTTCCTAGAGAAACCCTGGAATACAAATGTATGAGGTTAACTAGACAGACTAGGGTAATTAGTACAAAGACTATTTTACAAAATGTACAATGAGACATATTTATACAATAGGTTGTCAACTAAGCCTTCCACAATATGTTGGCAAGTGTCACATGCATGTGTATGGTGTGCTTCCCATGTGGCCAAGGCTATGATAGATGTCGAATCTATATGGTGCTAGTTGGCTAGTATGATCATGTGGAGCAAGCACGGCCAAGTGTCAAACACGTATGGAGTCAAATTGATTGTATTAGTACAAATGAATGTGTGCAAGTCACAATATGAAAAAGTGATGTAAGATCTGGTGAATCTATTGTCAAAGCTAAAGTGAAAACTTCTAAGTTGTGCAATATGAATACATAGTGTCTTGTGTTGAGTTGTATGGAACTATTAGAATCGGTGCTTGCACTAGTTATGCACAGAGCATCTTGGCAAAAAATTTTATGCCCGCATCTCTCGTGCGGACGCGATGCGCAAAATGTCACGCCCGCATCTCCTGCGCGGACGCAACATTTGGTAACAAAGCCTAGGTTTTTAAAACACTGGGCTTGATTTAGGCACATTATTGTTTCTGCAACTATGATTGACTTGTGGCTACCTCATTTTGTAGGATGCCTCCCTAACGAGTTCGGTGAATACAGTCTCGCCGCACTCCACCCGCCGAGGTGCACACTGATTCTTCAGTTGAGGCAGAGGCCTGGCTTATCAGTTTAGACAGGTGCTTCGCATTGCGTCCTTACAAGGGCAACACGAAGGCCCGTGTGGCAGTACACTTATTACGAGATGCAACAGCTACCTGGTGGCGCACTGAGGAGTGCAAGCGCCACCTTTCTTTAGACACCCTATCATGGGAGACCTTTATTGAGCGCTTCAATGCGCGATACCTATCAGACCCCCAACCTTGAGACTACGAGTAAAGGCAAACGGGCAATTGGCTTTGGAGCCAATTCGCATTTTGGTTCGTCGGATGTTGGACCTTCGAGGTTGAGAGCTAGACCAAGTTAGGATCCAATGGGATCGTTATGATGAGGTCATAGTGACTTGGGAGTATGCATCTAGTTTGAGGGCACTCTATCCTCACCTGTTTGACGACTTCCAGGAGGAAGTTTAGTCTTAGGGGGGACAATGTGAGGCCGATTATTTTACTTCCCTTATTTTGATCGTTATGCTATTCAGAGGATGACATTATCAGACCCTAGTGACTATGCTTCATTTAGTAGACTTGATTCGATCCACTGATTATGTTAAGACATTGATTTGACATATGCGATTCGTTTTGATCATAGTGATGCTATTTGTGGAAATTGATTTACGAGTTTATATTTGATGATGTTTTGTGATTCTAATTGTTTATGTGATATGGTCTAATTGACATGTGATTGGATAATGCAGTTTAATTTGGATTAATGTATTGATGTTATTGCTGTATTTGAGTGTGTGAATTTAATTCCAGTTGCTTTGGCTATCACTTTTTATGACAGAACTGACACTTGATCAAGATGTGCAGGTTTTACATTCCCTAGCCACGGGAAACTAGAGGTAAGATTCACACTATCTTATCCTCTGTAAAGCCGATCCATTCCCAAGAGGGATAAGGATCACCTTTGAATTTGAATGATGAATTATAGTGCTAGATTTAATTTTATTTATTTCAGCCTTAGTACCTTTTTTATTTAAAATTGATTAATAATAAGTGTTGTAAAATTTTATTTGATTTATGCCACTTGGTATTTATATTATTTTTTTTAGGCCATTTAAATGTGGATTTTTGACCCCTTCATGAACCCTAGGGTCCCAAAAGTTACCCTAGGTGGTCAACCATGAGTCTGGGGTCAACTTGGACTATCTAACCCTAGTTTTGACTCACCTTAGGTCACCCTAAACCATGGTTGAGTAAAAGTGACGAATTTAGAAAAGAGGGAAGATGGAGGATGGGCCTTGCCTTGGGAAGAACTCATCTCCCATCCCAAAGTTTTGGGAATCATTCCCAAGGAAGACTTGGGAGGTCTCCAAGAGTCCTCCCAAACTCCCAAGTGAGTGGGAGCACCACTCAAGACCCTTGTCTTCTTGAGGTGTGAGTGGGAATCCAACTCACCATTTGTCCCCCTCCCACTTGTGTGGAAGCACAAGTGGATGAGGTGGAGATGGAGGTGGAGTGAGAGGAGGACAATTATCATCCTCTTACCTTCTCACTCTTACAAGTGGCTTTGGAGGAGGGAGGAGATGGTGACAAATGTCACCCTCTCATTCCCTCAAGGCCAAGTTGATGGCCTATAATAGCTCCTCTTGTAGAGGAGTGGGGGTTCTTCTGGTTCTTCTTCTTCTTTTGGTTCTTCTTTTTTTGGTTCTTTCCATGCAATTTTTAGTCTCCTTGCAAATTTTAGTTTCTTTTCTAGTTTGGAGGAGTTGGGGGAAATTCTGGGAGTTGGAGAATTGGGAAGGCTTGGAGCTCTTCACCAATCATACTTCCATTATCAGGGCCTTGAAGGTAGGCCTCCTTACTTGCTTTCTTACCTTTGCTTATATGATGTCAAATGTGTTAGATTTTGCTTGTGTGTTGTTTGCATTGTGATGTTGGGATGGGTGTTTATGGTGAGAGCACCTCCAATGGAGGTAATGCTCAACTTGTATGGGTAGGGGAGAGGAATAATCCTTGGGGGCTCTCCCACAGTTGTATTTATGCCTTGAGGGCTTTTATTTGTGGAGGAGAATATTGAATGGCAAGAGTGCCATGGAGATTTTGTGATATTTGTGGAGGTTGGTGTTATAGAGATTTTTGGCTTGAGGCCATGGGTTGTGATTTATTGGATGGAAAGAGTGCTATGGAGTACTTGTGATTTGGAGGATGGTGTGTTTTGGAGGATTTGGCTTGAGGCCATGTGTTGGGATTTTATTTTATCATTTGGGAGCCCTTTTAAGTTGAGAGGTCTATTCCCTACCCTCACCAAACTCATTTTTATGAGTTAAGTTATGTGTAAATCCTATGGGGTTGTTCTGTTTTTGTGTTATTGTGATTGCTTTTGTTGTGGAATGAAACCCTGTGTGAAATCTCTACCTCCCTAGCTTGGGGGTGACCCACTTGCAGGTCTATGGTAGGGAGGAGAGCTTTCCTTTTGAAGTGGTTGGTTTTGTTGTTCTTGTTGTTGATGTGCTTGTTGCAGGTTGTTTAGTGGAGAGATGGAGTTGTTTGGGAACTCATTTTGGTGTTCAAATGTTTCCCCATTAGTATTGTAGTGGCTGATTTAGCCATGGCCTTAGTGGCTTTGTTGCCTTGTAAATTCTTGTAAATGTTGTTAAGAAACTTGCCATAGAGTTGGCTATGATTCTTGTGAAATGTAAACATTCTAGTATTTTAAATAATGTTGGTCACACCTTAATAGTTGAGCTGAGGTGGGCGAAATGCATGAGTTATGTCATTTACATTTCTGTTATTAGCCTTCAAAAAAATTATGTATGAACAAGTGAGATAGATCCATGAGTTTTACAAAGGAAAGAACTGGAAGGATTAAACTAAGTTTTCTATTTGGTTGCTTGAGAAATTATTTCAGAAATGGTTGTTGAACAAGTTTGATGAGGATTTACATTCTACCATAAAGAATTATTACAAAAAATATAGTTCCATTATTCTATGCTTTAAAAAAAAGAGGGATAATTTGGATTCATACCTGTACATATAAAAAAAAAAGAGTAGTGCATTGTCTGTTTTGTATAACGTTTCAAATATATATATATATATATATATATATATATATATATATATATATATATATATATATATATATATATATATATATATATATATATATATATTACAATATAAGAAGTATTATGGTAGGTTAGATAGAGAAAGTTTGAGCATAGTAATTGTAGTCATTTTGCAGTTCAATTTATTCATTGTTGTAGAAAAGTTGGAAGAGATGAATAGTAGTCTTTCTTTGCATATACAACAATGTTATGAAAAAAAAAAATGCTGTGAGAGTTTATATATATTTCTGCCTTTCTTTTAATCATATTGATGGGTTTGGTTATTTTTTTTTATGTATCAAAAAGTATATAATGCTGTTCAGATTATGATTCCTACCACTGTGTATGTACAACTAACTTAGAAGAGAAAATACAAACTACTGGATAGGCAGATTACATATAATGTTTCTTTTTGCAAAAAAAAAATATGTATTGCTGTTCTTTCAATAATTGTAGCACTAGGTACAAAAAAATTTAGATTCTGTGATATTGTTTCTACTAGATTACTGTATTTATATCCTTCCATAGTTCGTCGGCATCGATAGTTCACCGACATCGATCCCTAACTACTCAGACCGAAAGGTGAAGTTACATGATGTCATGATGGCGCTTGATTAAGTTTTGGATGATGGAATAAAAATTTAATTAACACAATGCATAAAATAAAACCTAAAAGCCTAACAAAGTTTCGGCAGCATAACGCGTTATCAATAAACGCAAATATAATTTTTTAAAATTAATTCACCAACAAGAAAATAAATTTTATAAGTAAAATTAATTAAAACTTAAGGTCAAATTTTACGTAAAACACCAATAAGAAAAACTAATAAAATAAACAATTAATTAAACATTATATTAACTTAGAATGATATCAACAATATTTGTAAAATGACGAAATTAAATTAAAACGACAAGACGATGGTTGAAATCAACCGACAAACCAAGTTCGTTATTAAATCTAATTTGGCATTACATTTAAAAAATCTCACTTGAAAATTAAATGGATGAGGGAGGAGGGTTCAAATAACCCTCCCCGTGAAATAATAATAATAAAATCGATTTTGATTATCAACGTAAAAATTAATGATAAAATAACTCGATAATATTAAAAACGGTAAAAATTCCTGCCAAGTAGAAGTAGATGGAAATCCAGTCCCAATAAGGTGAATTTATCAATAAGGAAAAATATTCTTCCCCTATGAAACAAATAATTTCCCAAGGCAATTAATTTAAATGCAAACCTCATTGAAAATTTAAACAAGATTAAATAAAAATTGCTAAGGTGAAAAGAAATAAGGCAAGAAGGCAAATTTAAAAGAAAAGGAAAATTAAAACCTCTCAACTTAAAAAGAATATCCTCACAAACCAATGGAGGAAAATCCTAATAAATTTAATATTGGTTTCTAATGACTAGTTTGCCCTAATCTTGTCATAGTCTCTTACTAACCTCTTATGCCCTAATCTCTTTTGTTATTCACTCTTGTCTTTTCTTTGTTTTGTGTTTGCCTTGTTTTCTCTTATGCAGATTAGGGTTTGAAGTAAATGTTGCAGAGGCAAGGGCAGAAGGCATGGTGGGGGTCGGCACTGCCCAACGGAGAGAGAAGGGAGAGGGCGGAGCTGAGGAGAGCGAATGGGGTGGTGCGGCCGGGAGATGAAGGTTTGGCGAGTTGGGAGCCACGGACAAGGGCAGGCAGAGGGAGGAGGTGCTGGCAGTGCGTTGGGGAGATGAGACTGGCGGAGTTTGGGAGCTGTGCGCGGGATGTGGGGTGTGGGGTGTTGCAGAGGAGTGGTCGCTAGAGGAGGAGCGACCGGTGGGAAGGCCGCGGAGGGGGGGCCGTGGAGTAGTGGCCGCAGGAGTTTAACCTGTGCGGAGCTTGGGCGACTATGTAAGGTGGGGAGAAGCGCACAGTAGCAGCGAGGCTGTGGAGTTTCAGGGTTAAGGGGTGTCAAAGGTAATGGGGTGTGAGTGTATGTTGGTGGGAGTGAGGGTCTTTGCTTATGGAATGGGGAGGGTTATTTGAACCCTCCTCCCTCATCCATTTAATTTTTGAGTGAGATTTTTTAAATGTAATGCCAAATTAGATTTAATAACGAACTCGGTTTGTCGGTTGATTTCAACCGCCGTCTAGTCGTTTCAATTTAATTTCGTCATTTTACAAATATTGTTGATATCATTCTAAGTTAATAGAATGTTTAATTAATCGTTTATTTTATTAGTTTTTCTTATTGGTGTTTTATGTAAAATTTGACCTTGATTTTTAATTAATTTTACTTATAAAATTTATTTTCTTGTTGGTGAATTAATTTTAAAAAATTATATTTGCGTTTATTGATAACGCGTTATGCTACCGAAACTTTGGTAGGCTTTTAGGGTTTATTTTATGCATTGTGTTAATTAAATTTTTATTCCATCATCCAAAACATAATCAAGTGCCATCATGACATCATATAACTTCACCTTTCGATCTGAGTAGTTAGGGATCGATGCCGGCGAACTATCTTCACCTAGGTAACTTAGGGGTATAGATGGAATCGACCTAACCCTAGAAGCGACACACTTTGTGTCGCTTACCCCTAGACGACCTTCACCAACACAGTGACGTCAACTTGTTTATGTCGTTGCGTATAGCCATCGAGCATGCAAATGCGTGCGAGGGGGTTTCTTAGGGTTAGAAAAAATAAAAATTTCGTGGCCCGTGTCATGACCACAGGGCAGATGTGGTTGTGACACAGGCGTTTTGTGCATCACGTCCGCGCGGGAGATGCCGACTATCAGGCATAGAGGATATTAAGAGAATATAAAAAAATTAGAGAAGAATTTAGAAAAGAGGGAAAATGGGGGATGGGCCTTGCCTTGGGAAGAACTCATCTCCCATCCCAAAGTTTTGAGAATCACTCCCTAGGAAGACTTGGGAGGTCTCCAAGAGTCCTCCCAAACTCCCAAGTGAGTGGGAGCACCACTGAAGACCCTTGTCTTCTTGAGGTGTGAGTGGGAATCCAACTCACCATTTGTCCCCCTCCCACTTGTGTGGAAGCACAAGCGGATGAGGTGGAGATGGAGGTGGAGTGAGAGGAGGACATTTGTCATCCTCTTACCTTCTCACTTTTGCAAGTGGCTTTGGAGGAGGGAGGAGATGGTGACAAATGTCACCTTCTCATTCCCTCAAGGCCAAGTGGATGGCCTATAATAGCTCCTCTTGTAGAGGAGTGGGGGTTCTTCTTTTGCCTTTTTTCTTTTCCTTGGAATTTTGAAAGTTCTTGCAAATTTCAGTTTCTTTTCTAGTTTGGAGGAGTTAGGAGAAGGTTGAGAAAAAATTTTGGAAGAGAGGAAGGCTTGGGAAGGCTTGGAGCTCTTCACCAATTCTACTTCCATTGTCAGGGCCTTGAAGGTAGGCCTCCTTACTTGCTTTCTTACCTTTGCTTATATGATGTTAAATGTGTTAGATTTTGCTTGTGTGCTGTTTGCATTGTGATGTTGGGATGGGTGTTTATGGTGAGAGCACCTCCAATGGAGGTAATGCTCAACTTGTATGGGTAGGGGAGAGGAACAATCCTTGGGGGCTCTCCCATAGTTGTATTTGTGCCTTGAGGGCTTTTATTTGTGGAGGAGAATATTGAATGGCAAGAGTGCCATGGAGATTTTATGTGATATTTGTGGAGGTTGGTGTTATGGAGATTTTTGGCTTGAGGCCATGGGTTGTGATTTATTGGATGGCAAGAGTGCTTTGGAGTACTTGTGATTTGGAGGATGGTGTGTTTTGGAGGATTTGGCTTGAGGCCATGTGTTGGGATTTTATTTTATCATTTGGGAGCCCTTTTAAGTTGAGAGGTCTATTCCCTACCCTCACCAAACTCAATTTTATGAGTTAAGTTATGTGTAAAATCTATGGGGTTGTTCTAATTTTGTGTTAATGTGATTGATTTTGTTGTGGAATGATATTTCTATCAATAATCTTTCAGAAAAGAAAATGTGCAAGAATTGTTATATTGCTGTCCAGAAATTATCGTAAATGAAAGGAAGACAAAACTTGAAGTTGTTATCTATTGTGTTTGAAGTTGCAGTTTTGTAAATATGGAAATAAGTGAATTTCTTTTATATATTTGTAATCCCGCATTTGATGCAAATGAAATCAATCTCTGGTTATTCTTTTAAGTAAATGCTTCTGTATTTAAACTACACCGTTGAACTTGCAATTTAGAACAAAAAAAAATGGAATAAATGGATCTTGTAATTTCTCTATCTTTATAATCTGAAAAATTTTTGAAACTAAATTTTGTAAGGAAATACAATTTAAATAATATTTTATTATGCTGCCCTACAACAATTAGTTGACATATATATATATATATATATATATATATATATATATATATATATATATATATATATATATATATATATATATATATATTTCACAAGCAGATTAAATAGAAATATATATATATCTATATATATATTTCTGTTTAATCTGCTTGTGAATATATTTTATTTCTGTTTAATCTACTTGTGAAATATATATATATATATATATATATATATATTAAATGCTTATAACAAAAAAAAAGTGTTAATAATAAAATATTACTAAGAAGAACTTGGGCCAAAACCCTATTCGTTGGACACAAAACAAAGTGCTGAAGTTTTATTTTGTTTTTTAAAAACAAAAAATAACAAAAAATAAATACAATGGGGTACTGTGGGCAACGCCCACAGTCCCCATTCCATAAGCAAAGAGAGGGGTGTGGGGGAGGTAGAGCCTCCACCCACACCCGCCTCACTCCCACCAACATACACTCACACCCCATTACCTTTGACACCCCTTAACCCCAAAACTCCGCAACCTCGCTGCTACTGTGCACCTCTCCCCACCTTACACCGTCTCCCAAGCTCCGCGCAGGTTAAACTCCTGCTACCACTACTCCACGCCACCCCCCCTCTGCGGCATTCCCACCGGTCGCTCCTCCTCCGGCGACCACTCCTCTGCAGCACCCCACACCCCACATCCTGCGCATAGCTCCCAAACTCCGCTGACATCATCTCCCCAACACACCGCTAACACCTCCTCCCTCCGCCTACCCTTGTCCATGGCTCCCCACTCCCCAAACCCTCATCTCCCAGCCGCGCCACCCCATTCGGTCTCCTCAGCTCTGCCCTCTCCCTTCTCTCTCCGTTGGGCAGTGCCAACCCCCACCATGCCTTCTACCCTTGCCTCTGCAACATTTACTTCAAACCCTAATCTGCATAAGAGAAAACAAGGCAAACACAAAACAAAGAAAAGACAAGAGTGAATAACAAAAGAGATTAGGGCATAAGAGGTTAGTAAGAGAATATGACAAGATTAGGGCAAACTAGTCATTAGAAACCAATATTAAATTTATTAGGATTTTCCTCCATTGGTTTGTGAGGATATTCTTTTTAAGTTGAGAGGTTTTAATTTTCCTTTTCTTTTAAATTTGCCTTCTTGCCTTATTTCTTTTCACCTTAGCAATTTTTATTTAATCTTGTTTAAATTTTTAATGAGGTTTGCATTTAAATTAATTGCCTTGGGAAATTATTTAAACTTGGAAATTATTTGTTTCACAGGGGAAGAATATTTTTCCTTATTGATAAATTCACCTTATTGGGACTGGATTTCCATCTACTTCTACTTGGAGGGGATTTTTACCGTTTTTAATATTATCGAGTTATTTTATCATTAATTTTTACGTTGATAATCAAAATCAATTTTATTATTATTATTTCACGGGGAGGGTTATTTGAACCCTCCTCCCTCATCCATTTAATTTTCGAGTGAGATTTTTTAAACGTAATGCCAAATTAGATTTAATAACGAACTCAGTTTGTCGGTTGATTTCAACCGTCGTCTTGTCATTTTAATTTAATTTCGTCATTTTACAAATATTGTTGATATCGTTCTAAGTTAATATAATGTTTAATTAATCATTTATTTTATTAGTTTTTCTTATTGGTGTTTTATGTAAAATTTGACCTTAATTTTTAATTAATTTTACTTATAAAATTTATTTTCTTGTTGGTGAATTAATTTTAAAAAAATATATTTGCGTTTATCGATAACGTGTTATGCTGCCGAAACTTTGTTAGGCTTTTAGGGTTTATTTTATGCGTTGTGTTAATTAAATTTTTATTCCATCATCCAAAACTTAATCAAGCGCCATCATGACATCATGTAACTTCACCTTTCGATCTGAGTAGTTAGGGATTGATGCTGGCGAACTATCTTCACCTAGGTAACTTAGGGGTACAGATGGAATCGACCTAACCCTAGAAGTGACACACTTTGTTTCGCTTACCCCTAGATGGCCTTCACCAACATGGTGAGATCAACTTGTTTACACCGTTGTGTATAGCCATTGAGCATGCAAACGCGTGCGAGGGGGTCTTTATGGTTAGAAAGAAAAAAATTTCGTGGCCCGTGTCGTGACGACATGGCGAATGTGGTCGTGACACAGGCGTTTTGCGCGTTGCATCCACATGGGAGATGCGGGTGTGACATTGTGCTCAATAAAGGTCTCCCATGATAGGGTGTCTAAAGAAAGGTGGCGCTTGCACTCCTTAGTGTGTCACCAGGTAGCTGTTGCATCTCGTAACAAGTGTACTGCCACACGGGCCTTTGTGTTGCCCTCGTAAGGACGCAACGTGAAGCACCTGTCTACACTGATAAGCCAGGCCTCTGCCTCAGCTGAAGAATCAGTGTGCACCTCGGCGGGTGGAGTGCGGCGGGACTGTATTCGCCGAACTCGTCGGGGAGGCATCCTACAAAACGAGGTAGCCACAAGTCAATCATAGTTGCGGAAACAATAATGTGCCTAAATCAAGCCCAGTGTTTTAAAAACCTAGGCTCTGATACCAAATGTCACGCCCGCATCTCCTGAGCGGACGCGACGTGCAAAACACTACGAGTAGAGGCAAACGGGCAATTGGCTTTGGAGTCAATTCGCATTTTGGTTCATCAG
This sequence comes from Cunninghamia lanceolata, assembly GCA_027924645.1. NCBI lineage: Eukaryota > Viridiplantae > Streptophyta > Pinopsida > Cupressales > Cupressaceae > Cunninghamia > Cunninghamia lanceolata. The sequence continues at coordinate 11,007,818 of BSBN01001281.1, forward strand.
ACGCTGGACCTTCGAGGTCGAGAGCTGGACCCGGTTAGGATTCAATGAGATCATTAAGATGAGGTCACAGTGACTTGGGAGTATGTATCTAGTTTGAGGGCACTCTATCCTCACCTGTTTGACGACTTCTAGGAGGAAGTTTAGTCTTAGGGGAGGAGGATGTGAGGCTGATTATTTTACCTTCCATATTTGATCGTTATACTATTTAGTAGATGACATTATCAGACCTTAGTGACTATGCTTCATTTTGTAGACTTAATTTGATCCACTGATTATGTTAGGACATTGATTTGACATATGCGATTCGTTTTGATCATAGTGATGCTATTTGTGGAAATTGATTTACGAGTTTAAATTTGATGATCTTTTGTGATGAGATTCTAGTTGTTTATGTGATATGGTCCAATTGACAGGTGATTGGATAATGCAGTTTAATTTGGATTAATATATTGATGTTATTATTGTATTCGATTGTGTGAATTTAATTCTAGTTGCTTCGGCTATCACTTTTCATGACAGAACTGACACTTAATCGAGATGTGCAGGTTTTACATTCCCTAGCCACGGGAAATCAGAGGTAGGATTCACACTATGTTATCCCCTGTAAAGTCGATCCATTCCCAAGAGGGATAAGGATCACGTTTGAATTTGAATGATGAATTGTAGTGCTTGATTTAATTTTATTTATTTCAGCCTTAGTACCCTTTTTTATTTAAAATTGATTAATAATAAGTGTTGTAAAATTTTATTTGATTTATGCCACTTGGTATTTATATTATTTTTTTTAGGCCATTTAAATGTGGATTTTTGACCCATTCATGAACCCTAGGGTCCCAAAAGTTACCCTAGGTGGTCAACCATGAGTCTAGGGTCAACTTGGACTACCTAACCCTAGTTTTGACTCACCTTAGGTCACCCTAAACCATGGTTGAGTAAAAGTGACGAATTTAGAAAAGAGGGAAGATGGGGGATGGGCCTTGCCTTGGGAAGAACTCATCTCCCATCCCAAAGTTTTGGGAATCATTCCCAAGGAAGACTTGGGAGGTCTCCAAGAGTCCTCCCAAACTCCCAAGTGAGTGGGAGCACCACTCAAGACCCTTGTCTTCTTGAGGTGTAAGTGGGAATCCAACTCACCATTTGTCCCCCTCCCACTTGTGTGGAAGCACAAGTGGATGAGGTGGAGATGGAGGTGGAGTGAGAGGAGGACAATTGTCATCCTCATACCTTCTCACTCTTACAAGTGGCTTTCAAGGAGGGAGGAGATGGTGACAAATGTCAACCCTCTCATTCCCTCAAGGCCAAGTTGATGGCCTATAATAGCTCCTCTTGATGAGGAGTGGGGGTTCTTCTGGTTCTTCTTCTTCTTTTGGTTCTTCTCTTTTCTAGTTCTATTCCTTGCAATTTTTGGAGAGTTCTTGCAAATTTCAGTTTCTTTTCTAGTTTGGAGGAGTTTGGAGAAATTCTAGAAGTTGGAAAGCTTGGGAAGGCTTGGAGCTCTTCACCAAACTACTTCCATTAAAGGGGGTTGTAAGGTAGGCTTCTGAACTTGTTCTCTCAACTTGGCTTGTATAATGTGTTGTGTTTTAAGTTTGTGGATGTTTGTTATTTTGCAATGTGATGTTGGGATGGGTGTTTGTGGTGAGAGCACCTCCAATGGAGGTAATGCTCAACTTGTATGGGTAGTGGAGAGGAACAATCCTTGGGGGCTCTCCCACAGTTGTATTTGTGCCTTGAGGGCTTTTATTTGTGGAGGAGAATATTGAATGGCAAGAGAGCCATGGAGATTTTATGTGATATTATGTCACGACCGCATCTCCCACACGGACGCGACGCACAAACGCCCATGTCACGACCACATTCACCATGTGGTCACGACACGGGCCACGAAATTTTTTTTCTCAACCTTCTCCTAACTCCTCCAAACTAGAAAAGAAACTGAAATTTGCAAGAACTTTCAAAATTGCAAGGAAAAGAAAAAAGGCAAAAGAAGAACCCCCACTCCTCTACAAGAGGAGCTATTATAGGCCATCCACTTGGCCTTGAGGGAATGAGAAGGTGACATTTGTCACCATCTCCTCCCTCCTCCAAAGCCACTTGCAAGAGTGAGAAGGTAAGAGGGTGACAAATGTCCTCCTCTCACTACACCTCCATCTCCACCTCATCCACTTGTGCTTCCACACAAGTGGGAGGGGGACAAATGGTGAGTTGGATTCCCACTCACACCTCAAGAAGACAAGGGTTTTGAGTGGTGCTCCCACTCACTTGGGAGTTTGGGAGGACTCTTGGAGACCTCCCAAGTCTTCCTAGGGAATGATTCCCAAAACTTTGGGATGGGAGATGAGTTCTTCCCAAGGCAAGGCCCATCCCCCATTTTCCCTCTTTTCTAAATTCTTCTCTAATTTTTTTATATTCTCTTAATATCCTCTATGCCTGATAGTTGGCATCTCCCACGCGGACGCGACGCACAAACCCACATCTGCCATGTGGTCATGACATGGGCCGTGAATTTTTTTTTTTCTAACCCTAAGAAACCCCCTTGCACACGTTTGCGTGCTCGATGGCTATACGCAACGGCGTAAACAAGTTGACATCACCGTTTTGGTGAAGGCCGTCTAGGGGTAACCGACACAAAGTGTGTCGCTTCTAGGGTTAGGTCGATTCCATCTGTACCCCTAAGTTACCTAGGTGAAGATAGTTCACTGGCATCGATCCCTAACTACTCAGATCGAAAGGTGAAGTTACATGATGTCATGATGGCGCTTGATTATGTTTTCAATGATGGAATAAAAATTTAATTAACACAACGCATAAAATAAACCGTAAAAGCCTAACAAAGTTTTGGCAGCATAATCGATAAACGCAAATATAATTTTTTAAAATTAATTCACCAACAAGAAAATAAATTTTATAAGTAAAATTAATTAAAACTTAAGGTCAAATTTTACATAAAACATCAATAAGAAAAACTAATAAAATAAATGATTAATTAAACATTATATTAACTCAGAACGATATCAACAATATTTGTAAAATGACGAAATTAAATTAAAATGACAAGACGACGGTTGAAATCAACCAACAAACTAAGTTCATTATTAAATCTAATTTGGCATTACGTTTAAAAATCTCACTCGAAAATTAAATGGATGAGGGAGGAGGGTTCAAATAACCCTCCCCGTTCCATAAGCAAAGAAAGGGGTGTGGGTGGGGGCTCCGCCTCCCCCACACCCCTCACTCCCACCAACATACACTCACACCCCATTACCTTTGACACCCCTTAACCCCGAAACTCCGCAGCCTCGCTGCTACTGCGCGCCTCTCCCACCTTACACTGTCGCCCAAGCTCCGCACGGGTTAAACTCTCGCAGCCACTACTCCACGCCGCCCCCCCCTCCGCAGCATTCCCACCGGTCGCTCCTCCTCCAGCGACCACTCCTCTGCAGCACCCCACACCCCACATCCCGCACACAGCTCCCAAACTCCACCGGCCTCATCTCCCCAACGCGCCGCCAGCACCTCCTCCCTCCGCCTACCCTTGTCCATGGCTCCCCACTCCCCAAACCCTCATCTCCCGGCCGTGCCACCCCATTCAGTCTCCTCAGCTCCACCCTCTCCCTTCTCTCTCCGTTGGGCAGTTACCGACCCCCACCATGCCTTCTGCCCTTGCCTCAGCAACATTTACTTCAAACCCTAATCTGCATAAGAGAAAACAAGGTAAACACAAAACAAAGAAATGACAAGAGTGAATAACAAAAGAGATTAGGGCATAAGAGGTTAGTAAGAGAATATGACAAGATTAGGGCAAACTAGTCATTAGAAACCAATATTAAATTTATCAGGATTTTCCTCCATTGGTTTGTGAGGATATTATTTTTAAGTTGAGAGGTTTTAATTTTCCTTTTCTTTTAAATTTGCCTTCTTGGCTTATTTCCTTTCACCTTAGCAATTTTTATTTAATCTTGTTTAAATTTTCAATGAGGTTTGCATTTAAATTAATTACCTTGGGAAATTATTTAAACTTGGAAATTATTTGTTTCATAGGGGAAGAATATTTTTCCTTATTGATAAATTCACCTTATTGGGACTGGATTTCCATCTACTTCTACTTGGCGGGGATTTTTACCGTTTTTAATATTATCGAGTTATTTTATCATTAATTTTTACGTTGATAATCAAAATCGATTTTATTATTATTATTTCACGGGGAGGGTTATTTGAACCCTCCTCCCTCATCCATTTAATTTTCAAGTGAGATTTTTTAAATGCAATGCCAAATTAGATTTAATAACGAACTCAGTTTGTCAGTTGATTTCAACCGTCGTCTTGTCGTTTTAATTTAATTTCGTTATTTTACAAATATTGTTGATATCATTCTAAGTTAATATAATGTTTAATTAATCATTTATTTTATTAGTTTTTCTTATTGGTGTTTTATGTAAAATTTGACCTTAAGTTTTAATTAATTTTACTTATAAAATTTATTTTCTTGTTGGTAAATTAATTTTAAAAAATAATATTTGCGTTTATCGATAACGCGTTATGCTGCCGAAACTTTGTTAGGCTTTTAGGTTTTATTTTATGGGTTGTGTTAATTAAATTTTTATTCCATCATCCAAAACTTAATCAATCGCCATCATGACATCATGTAACTTCACCTTTCGATCTGAGTAGTTAGGGATCGATGCCGGTGAACTATCTTCACCTAGGTAACTTAGGGGTACAAATGGAATCAACCTAACCCTAGAAGTGACACACTTCATGTCGCTTACCCCTAGACGGCCTTCACCAAGACGGTGACATCAACTTGTTTACGCCGTTGCATATAGCCATCGAGCATGGAAACACGTGTGAGGGGGTTTCTTAGGGTTAGAAAAAAAATTGCGGCCCGTGTCGTGACCACATGGCAAATGTGGTCGTGACATGGGCGTTTTGCGCGTCGCATCCGCGTGGGAGATGTAGGCGTGACATTTGGGATGGGGGTCTGAAAGTCAGCCTCACGGTTGTCAACCATTGCCAGCATGTGGTGGGATCTACCCACATCTCCAACTGTCAACTTGGATCCTCCGTCACGACGCTGTCCCCCTGCTATAAAGCCTTGTGGACACTCTCTGGCTAGATGTCTCGCTCCACCACAAACATAGCATGGTCCCTGAGCCTGAATGTGTACCGTCTGTGTCCTGCTTGATGGCTGCTGTTGCGTAGGTCAGCCTGTGGAACTCTGTGATCCTCCAAAAGACTGCTGCGATTGTGTAGGTCCTGCAGCTTGTGGCTGCTGTCGCTGCTGTGGTTGCTGCTGCTATGGGGGCCTAGAAGGTAAAGGTGCGGAACTATATCCTCCTCCCCTAGGTGGCGAAGGTGGCCTGCGGTGACTCTGTTGATTTTGCTACAATCCACGATCCTGAAACTGAGGGCGTGAACTCTACCTTCATCCCTGAATCTCCTCAGTGATATATGCCTTCTTGGCAGCATCTCTCAAAGTCTGGGGATCTGCCATCCGAACAGGCCATGCTATATTGTGGTTCAGTCCTCTGATAAACTTATGCACCAGGAGTTTCTCGTCATGGAGATAATCTGCATACCTGGATAACTCTGTAAACCTACTCTCATACTATGCCACTGTGAGTTCCCTCTACTGTAGGTCATGGAACTCGTCTATACGACGCTATCTGTAATGGTCTGATAGGTATCGCGCATTGAAGCACTCAATAAAGGTCTCCCATGAGAGGGTGTCTAAAGAAAGGTGGCGCTTACACTCTTCTGTGCGCCACCATATAGCTGCTGCATCTCGTAACAAGTGTACTGCCACATGGGCCTTCGTGTTGCCCTCATAGGGATGCAATATGAAGCACCTGTCTAAACTGATAAGCCAAACTTCTGCCTCAGCTCCCTCTGTGGTCCTGATGAATGTAGGAGGGTTCAACCTTAATATGTCCCTAATGGGATCTCCTCTATCTCTGTGCCCCCTGATAGGCTCATCTGCATGATAGTCATAAGGCCTGTGACCAAAGTGCTCTACTTGCACTGCCCCGTCATGCCTAGCATGATGTGTGGGACTCCTGCTACGGGCCCTGTTGGCTAAACCAACCTCCTCTGTCTCTGGCAGCTCGACGTAAGGCTCCACACGTGGTGCCTCTCGTGGCTCTACGCGGGGCTCTACACGTGGCTCTACTACAACCGGTGGAAGCCTATCTAAGATTGCTTGTAAGGCCTGTAATATTTGGTTGGGCCGGTGGTGCCTGCGGTACTTGAGGAACTAGTTGTGCCTGTGGAACTTGTTGGTTTTTTCCCTGACAGGATGCTTATTCCCAGATTTCCCTACAAGGTAGCCATCAGTGATCAACAGGATCTCTGGGGCGAGGGCCAACAGTGTAGGAGATAGACTCTATTTTTATCTCCTCTTCTTCTTCAGGCTCTGCAAAACCTAGGGGGTATTCCCTATTCAACGCCCATGAGAATATGCTTGTGGGTTGAATTGGGATGTCAATAGAAAGCAGATAAATCCTCCTGTAAGTAGACCAAAACTGTAGGATAAGTGCAAAGGGGCTAGCTTTGGGCCTATGTTCAGTTGTGAATCAGAGGATCTTGGTCCTAAACTACTTCTAAGGTCCTAATGGTTTGATTTGGAAGTATGAGTTTGATTTATGTGTTTGGATGCAAAACTAGGACCTGGTGTATAACCTTAACACAGAGCTAGATTGGTGCCTATCCAAGGCTTGGAGTCAGTAGACATACACCTGTGAATGATCAGCATGAACACTAAAACTAAATTTTAGGGGGATGCTGTGGTATTTGCCTTACAGATACCTCCCAATATAGAGTGTTAAGTTATCTCTACTTATGGCATCCCTATTGCAGTATATCATTCCCAACACTTAATCTAAAAACACTTTAATCTACCCCTTGAGCAGAAGTTCAAAGATCAAGCATTCAATACAGGAATTCTATATTCTAGAATACCAGACACCCCTTATATATCTAGATTCAGAAGGACACATGCAATATTGGAGACAGAATTAACAAAACACATGCAAATACAGCATTACTCATATAAAATCAATCATGAAATCAGTAGATTCATGCATGAGAGATACAACAAGAGATACATAAACTCACAAAATCACCTATACAGAGTAACCAGAACCAGTTGTATCTTATTACAGAGCTAGATATATCCAATTTTCAACAACCTCCAAATGAGTAACACAACCTACTTATATAGCAGGAAGGTCCTCAGCATTAATTACATGGCAAAAGTCAAAATTTGCCAGAACAGCTCATTGAGAAAATGGCGGTCAAACATTCAATGCAGTAGGTGGAAGAGGAGACAGGAAGTAATCTCGAGCCTTGCACCGTCGCCTGGGGATTCACATCTTCAGTCGGGTACTAAATCCATCCACGCCATCGCCCATACCTCTACAAGGATCGCCATTAATGTCCATCTACCTCGCAGCCATCGGGAAATGCAATAAACAGTGCATCGTAACTGTTTCCCACCAAGATACCTCATCATGATATTTGAAAATATGCAGGATCAAATTATCCCACATGCACCCTGCAGCAACCTTTTCAACACTTTATATACTAGGTCGTGAGCATATATGATGTCGGTGCTTTTGCTCTCGACGACACTAGTATAAATCTTCATCATCATCATCCTCCAGCATGATATCCGAATACACAAAATATCACCCTGAAATTACCTTCATCGGCACAACCTGATGCATCGGAGAAAGATCCTCTTGCCTTGCCGATACCAAATGCCTGGCCGATGAACATCCTGCATGTCCACAAAAATCTTGATGATGTCACCATCATATGTCGGCATCAGGATGATATTCGGAAGATAACTGGATATTTGGAAACATCATCCTGATGCACATATATCATGCTACAGATAGGCAGAAAAAGCAGATATCACCCTGACATAAGAATGATGTCAGCAGCATTAAGGTGAGAAAACAACGAACATGAAGTGATAAAACAACATCAGGATGATCTCAATAAAGATCACCCAATGTTTAAATATGATGACCCCAATGAATATCGGGTCATACTTAGAACCTTGCAGCAACATCATCAGGATGATCTTAAGTAAGATCACCCGATGTTAAAATATCACCCCGGCGAAAGATCATGCAGGCAGAAAATATGATGATGACCCCCGCAAGAAACAAAAGGGGGATGACTGGAAACATGATGATGATGACCTCCTCTCCATAAGAAAATATGATGCTGATGCTGAAACATGCTGAGGAGGTCCAAGGACTTATAACTTTTTTTGATTTTTAGGGAGGTGCACATCCTAAAACCTTAAACATAAATTATTACCAACATAGGCTCTGATTGGGGACATGCAGGTGCAAGACTGCAGCGAGAACCAGACTTCTCTGGGGCAGACCAGACAAAACCCAAAATTCAAAATAGGACCAACCACACAAGGTATGTACAAAATATTTACAACTATTTTACATTGTGCACACAAGTTAATCATTTATGTGAAAAAAGTTTTAAGGAATTTGTTGTGCACCGGCAATTCCATTAGTTCACCATTTAGGGCTTGGAGAATGTAGGAATCTCCTCCATAGATATTGCTAATTTGATATGGGCCTGTCCACAAGGGTTCAAATTTGACATGTTTACCCTTATCCTGGTTCCTTGCATTCCACATAAGGACCATATCACCTATCTGAAAACTTCTCTCTGTAACCCTTCTATCAAACCGATACTTCACCTTTTGTTGTTTCTTGATGTTTATTTTTTGTGCCTCTGCCCTGATTTCATCTAGCTCAACCAGCTAATTGATCCTTTTAGTCATTGAATCATTAACCTCCCCATCATTCTCTTGTACGAACTTGTAAACTGGCAGGAGGTTATTCACAGGCAATCTAGTTGTTGCACCATACACTAATTCATAAGGTGACCTTCCAGTGGCTCTTTTTACTGTCACCCTATCAGCCCATAATGCCAACTTCAGTTTTGAATCCTAGGATTTCTTATTTTTATCCATTATCCTCTTGATGATTTTCATTAGGCTTTTGTTGCTTGATTCCACTTGACCATTTCCTTATGGATGGTATGGTGATGTGTGAGACAAGTCAATTCCATATTTATTGCAAAAATCAACAAATTCACCTGATCTAAAGCACATTGCATTATCTGCGATTAGCTTGACTGGTACCCCCAAACCTGATAATAATATTCTCCAGGATAAAATCCATCACCACCTTACTTGTAGCCTTTTTAGTAGGGATAGTCTCAATCCATTTAGTGAAGTAGTCAGTGGCAACAAGAATCCAACTATGTTCTCCACTAGATTTCTCTGAAATTTCCCCTATGAAGTCAATTCCCCATTGCTGAAATGGAGCTTCCACAGTTATAGTTCTTAGGGGCAGTGCACCTTCATACCTTAACTTTCCTGAGAACCTCTGGTAAGGATCACATTTCCTTACCATTCTGTGTGCATCTGAGAAAAGAGTTGGCCACTAGTAACCAGCTCTGAGGACTTTGTGGGATGTTGTGTAAGAAGGATAATGTCCACCACACACTCCATGGTGTATATCATTTAGAATGTCCTTGGCCTAGTTTTCATCCACACATTTGAGTAATACACCATCAAGGTTCTTCCAGTATAGCTCACCTTGAGAAATAACATACCTGATTGCATGTAGTTTTAAGGTCCTCTTTTGACTGTTATTGAGATGGGAAGGACAATTCAGCCTTTGCAAATAGTATATGATGTCCTTATACCATTTAGATTTTGATACATTGACATTCTCATTCTGGACTGCATTGACTTGGCATGCTTCCAAGTTTGACTATGCCATCATCTTGGCTAATCCTTGTCCTCTTACCAGCTTTGTGATTTGTATCTCTATGTTGAACTCTTGCAGTTTATTTATCCATCTGCATCTTCTTCCGGTCACCTCCTACTGAGTGAAGATGTCCTTGACTGCTGCATGAGGCACATATGCAACTATCTGGGATCCTACCAGATATGGCCTGAAACTCTTGACTGCTCTAACTAGTGCATATCCCTGTTTCTCCATGATATCATACTTCAATTCAGAAGCCTGTAAGGACATGCTGAAGAAAGCAATGGGCTGCTCAAAACTATCATCATTTTTCTGTAGTAAACATGCAGCAACAGTGTGGAAAGAAGCAAATGAAAACAACTAAAATGGCTTAGAAAAATTAGGAGACTTTAGCACAGGAGCCATCTTTATTGCTTCTTTGATGCTCTGAAATGATTCAATTGCTTCCCTTTCCCAATTGATAGTTGCATCTTTCTTCATCATCTTGGAGATGTTCCTAGTGGTTTCTGCAAAGTTGGGAACAAATCTTCTAACAAAATTTATTTGTCCAAAGAAGGACTGGATTCTTTTTACTGTTTTTGGCATCTAGATCTTGTCAATTGCAGCAACCCTCTCAGGATCTATCCTTATTCCATCTTTGGAAACAATGTGCCCCAAGAGCTTCCCTTCTACTACCCCAAAAGCATACTTCTTTGGATTTAAAGAAATGCCATACTCCAGTGCTCTAATGAAAATTTGTTCTAGATGCATACAATGCTGCTCCTCTTTCTTTGAATAGGCAGTCAGATCATCTTGATAAACAGCCAGGATTGAGTCAATCAACCCTGCAAAAGCAACATCCATTGCTCTTTGAAAAGTAGCACCTGCATTTGTTAGTCCAAATGGCATTCTTACATATACATAGGTTCCCCATGGAGTGGTGAAAGCAGTCTTAAATTGTTCTGATTCCTTTACCTTCACCTGATTGTAACCTAAGAATCCATCCATCATGGATAGGAGTTCACAACCAGTCACTTTCTACAACATAGCTTCCATATTTGGCAGTGGATAATTGTCTTTCAAAGAAGACACATTCAGATTTCTGAAATCAACACAAAGCCTAATATCACCATTCTTTTTTCTGACTGGGACAAGGTTAGACACCCAAGTTGAGTGTCTAATTGGCACAATTATTCCAGCCTCCCTAAGCTTCTTGAGTTCTTCTTGCATTATTGGAGCTAAGGTAGGATTAATAGGTCTTTGCTTCTGTCTAAATGGCTTAGCTCCAGGCTTCAAAGGGATCTCATGCTGGAATAGGTCTTCTCTGTAAGCTTTTAGGTCCTCATATGACCAAGCAAAAACATGTTTATAGTTTTTTAGCAATGCTATCAGCATGCTCCTAATGTATGGTTTGAGTTGTTTACCAATGTATACCTTCTTGGGGGCCTGAGATGTCCCCAAATTTATCTCTTCTAAATCATCTTTATTTGTGGGAGATGTCTTTGTGACCAATTGGTCTCTATTGTCAAAAGCTCTTTCTAAAGCTACCAACCCTCTAGGGATTTTGTTAGTCTTCAGCTGAATTATTTCTTTCCCCATAAGAGTTTCTTTTCCATCTACAATTTCTACAAAATTTTGAAAATCAACTTCTTGGTTCTCATATTCATCTATGCAGTGCAAAAATCTTAACAAATCTTTGTCATCATCAAACACTTGCCAACTGCATATGTTCTCTGGTACTGCAGGTCTGATTTTAACCTCAACATTTGTAATGTCAGACAGGGTTATATCATCTGGCCTAATAGCCACATTAGCTAGAAAATCTGCCATGACATTTTTTTATCTTTCTATCCAATTTATTGAAAATACATCAAATAATTCAATTGTATCCCAGACAACATGCTTGTATTGTTTTAATCTTTTGTTCTTTGAGGCATACCTATCTCTAACTTGAGACACAATTAACTTAGAATCCCCAAATACCCTCAGCATCTTAATTCCATGTTTGAGAGCCATATTTAAGCCTAAAAGTAAGGCTTCATACTCTGCAATGTTATTTGTACAAGCAAATCTTAGCAAGAAGGAGAATTTTATAAGTTTACCAGTTGGGGACATGAATACAACTCTAGCTCCAGAGCCTTCCTTTGCACAAGCTCCAACAAAATACATGGTCCATAGACCCTGCTGGTCCAGCTCTTGAATGCAAAGGTCTTTTTCTTTATCCTCTTTATCATCTGAGACAACCCTGAAATTATCACAGTCAATGTCTACAAAACATATCTATTCCTCTGATTCTTGATTCTCTACTGTCTCTGATGATCTTTCTTCTCTGATCATCTTGACATCTCTTCCATTCATTGGAATCATAGCATATGATAGGTCCAACTACATACTTCCCCCAATAAGTGTTGCCCATCTTCTTGACAGCAGCATACCATACTGTGGCTTGATGTCAACCACTGTTATGTTCATTTCATAGCTCTTTTTAGGAAATGCTGCTAGTCTAAAATCAACATCCTTCATAATTCCAATAATAGGTACCTCCCTGGCATCCATAGCATAGCATTTCCCACATGCCTTATCTATTTTTAACCCAACTTGCTGCATGATGGCTAAAGGCATGATATTTGTGGATGCTCTAGAATCAAGCATACAATTTCTAATTACTTTTCCATTTATAACCAGGGATACATAAAATGGCTCCACTTGTGAAGGGCATTTTGTCATGGTCACCCCTAAATATACCTCAGGGACTTCATCTTCTTCATTGCATATAGCATGCTTCTTACCTTGAATCTCATCATTTTGTTTGGCTTGACAAGGCATTCCAGAAATTAGCGATACTGTCCTATTCTTGATTTCTTCAACCTTCATAAGTTCCATCAAGGGGATAGAAACCTTCACCTAAGAGAGGACTTGAGCTATATCAAAAGGAGCACAATTTTGTACCACAGTTGTAGCTTGTGTTGTGGCTTTGTTTTTATCTTGAGATGAGCTAGCTTTAATCCTCATAGTCCCCTGATCATCATTCTTGTTTTGGGAACTTTTGTTTTGATCCTCAACTTGAGGGATTCTATTTTCTGGTCCTTGAGATTCATGACCTATTTTTTTTTTAAATTTTGCTTATTTTTGTTCCATTGTTTCTTATATGTTTTAGCCCCTCTATGATCACGCATTGGCTGACTTGTAGAAATGCCTTCTGGCTGATATGAGTTACTTACCTGAGCTTTACCTCTGAGGTTATAATTGCTTTTGACTTGAGCGACTACTGCAGTCGTGAGAGCTCTAATCTCTTCATCAGAAGGTCTCCTTAGGTTACTCAAAAAATTGTGTGAGCCCTAAGCATACACATAGTTATCTTCATTATCTTCATCATAAAAAACTAGCTGACAGGCCTGGGTCCCAACATCTGTACTCTCATCTGCATCATGAGAATGATGTTCCCTGCTTATGGACAGCATATTAACATCATCATCCTATATATAATGTGGCTCATTGCATTCATTATAGGACACAGCATTATCATACAAAGACTGAGCAATCATGCATTGTGACTGTGAATGTGGCATTTGACAGATTATGCACCATGGAGTATCATCAGCAATATTTACAGCTTTCTTCAATGGATCAAGAGTTTCCTTAGTATGTCGAGCTCTCTGATTTGTGTTGTTATGTGGAAATACAGGTTAACCATTATGCCAATTGGTATTATATGGCATATCATGCAATGATGGCCTTTTTTCCTACCTTTGGTAGACTTGCCTATCAGGACCTATCCCTTTTTCACTTCTAGCTAGTCTATAGCTTAGGTCCTTAACAACATTTGTCAGTTTATCAATTTTGTCTTCAGAAGCAAATGTATTACCTTGAGTGTTCTGAGGTTTGTTTGGATTTTGCAGAATTCTCACATCATCCCTCCTGTTTGTCTTCCCTGATGCTTTCCTATTATTCTCAATATTCACTGCAATTCTGAAAGCATCCCTGAGAGTAGCAGGACCTTTATCTCTTAACCCATATGTTGTTTTGGCATCAAAAGCATTTATATATAACACTATGCACATAGGTTCATTAGGCCTCATGTGATGTGGCAATTTGTTCAACACTTTAGTAAATCTTGCATTAAAATATGCAACCTGCTCATTTGACCCTTTAGTGATACTAGTGAACTCATTTACAAAAAATCTAGGGTCAGTTTTGTCACCATATTGCTCCTTAAACATTCTTTTGAAATCATCCCATGATGAAATACTCTAGTCAGGAAGATTCTTGTACCATTCTCTAGCTTCATCAACAAGGGATTGCATAAATGACTTCATAAAAACATCCTCATGCTCAACCTCAAAGTTGTCCATAACATTCTGAAAAGCTTTTAGATGATCTTCACCTGACACAGTATTATTTCCTGAAAATTTAGGCACTCGAAGCTTCACATGCTTGTCAATGGGGTTAGGATAACTAGGAATACCATCAAAAACCAGCTGTCTGAATCTATCCAACTACATGGATTGTCTATCAAACTGGTTAGCATTAACATTTCTATTTGCATTCTGATTTCTTACATTATTTAATGGTACTCTAGCATTGTTTGTATTTTGTCTTTGATCATTATGTTGATCATGCACTTCATTCCTTTGTTGATTTCTCTGCACATTTGCATTTCCAAGGGTAGGAACTGAATCATTCTGAGCAACTCTCAAAGCTTGGACTTTCTGTCTCATATCATCTCTGATTTTCATTGCCTGCAGATATTTTATTTCTGCTCTTAAACTCTTAATTTCATCAGCTAGTTGTTCTTCTCTGGGCATAGAGGAGGATGGTCTCATACCATTCTGATTATCATCTTCATCATCCCTCGGGGATTCAGTCTCCTCAAATCTATCACTGGGATCCAAGAAAGGGCGTTCTTGGAACACCTCTGACCTCATTCTTAGACTAGCACCCTACTATCTTTCATATGCACCTTGGATCTCAGCCTCAGTGTTTGAAAAATAAGGTATTGTCCTCTCTGAAGATCCTGGATTGTTTTGAACATCATCATTATTCCTGGGGGAAGCCTCATGACTGGCTGAGATGGTTCCCTTTCTTCTATACATCATCCTTCTTTCTACTGGTAACTCTTCAAATAAAGGATTACGTAGGGATCTTCTCCCTTGCATACAAACTTTCACTTTACCGGTTTGGGAGATTGTTCGGAGTCGCCAATTATAACTAGGAATTATTTTTACTAGGGACAAAAAGACAAATTTTTTACTGCATAATCCCCAGCGGAGTCACCAATTTCTGTTGGTTTTTTCCCTGACAGGATGCTTATTCCCAGATTTCCCTACAAGGTAGCCATCGGTGATCAACAGGATCTCTGGGGCGGGGGCCAATAGTGTAGGAGATAGACTCTATTTTTATCTCCTCTTCTTCTTCAGGCTCTGCAAAACCTAGGGGGGTATTCCCTATTCAACACCCATGAGAATATGCTTGTGGGTTGGCTTGGGATGTCGATACAAAGCAGATAAATCCTCATGTAAGTAGACCAAAACTATAGGATAAGTGCAAAGGGGCTAGCTTTGGGCCTATGTTCAGTTGTGAATCAGAGGATCTTGGTCCTAAACTACTTCTAAGGTCCTAATGGTTTGATTTGGAAGTATGAGTTTGATTTATGTGTTTGGATGTAAAACTAGGACCTGGTGTATAACCTTAACACAAAGCTAGATTGGTGCCTATCCAGGGCTTGGAATCAGTAGACATACACCTGTGAATGATCAGCATGAACACTAAAACTAGATTTTAGGGGGATGCTATGGTATCTGCCTTACAGATACCTCCCAATACAGAGTGTTAAGTTATCTCTACTTATGGCATCCCTATTGCAGTATATCATTCCTAACACTTAATCTAAAAACACTTTAATCTACCCCTTGAGCAGAAGTTGAAAGATCAAGCATTCAATACAGGAATTCTATATTCTAGAATACCAGACACCCCTTAGATATCTAGATTCAGAAGAAGGACACATGCAATATTGGAGACAGAATTAACAAAACACATGCAAATACAGCATTACTCATATAAAATCAATTATGAAATCAGTAGATTCATGCATGAGACATACAACAAGAGATACATAAACTCACAAAATCACCTGTACAGAGCAACCAGAACTAGTTGTATCTTATTATAGAGCCAGATATATCTAGTTTTCAACAACCTCCAAATGAGTAACACAACTTGTTATATATAGCAGGAAGGTCCTCAGCATTAATTACATGGCAAAACTCAAAATTTGCCAAATACAGCTCATTGAGAAAATGGCACTCAAACATTCAATGCAGCAAGTGGGAGAGGAGATAGGAAGTAATCTCGAGCCTTGTGCCGCCACCTGGGGATTCACATCTTCAGTCAGGTACTAAATCAGTCCACGCCGTCGCCCATACCTCTGCAACAATCACCATTAATGTCCATCTACCTCGCAGCCATCGGGAAATGCAGTAAACAATGCATTGTAATCGTTTCCTGCCAAGATACCTCATCATGATATTTGAAAATATGCAGGATCGAATTATCCCACATGCACCCTGCAGTAACCTTTTCAACACTTTATATACTAGGTTGTGAGCATATATGATGTCAGTACTTTTGCTCCCAACAACACTAGTATAAACCTTCATCATCATCATCCTCCAGCATGATATCCGGATGCACAAAATATCACCCTGATATCACCTTCATCGGCACAACCTGATGCGTCAGAGAAAGATCTTCGTGCCTTGCCGATACCAAATGTCTGGCCGATGAACATCCTGTATGTCCACAAAAATCCTGATGATGTCACCATCATATGTCGGCATCGGGATGATATTCAAAAGATAACCGGATATTTGGAAACATCATCCTGATGCACAGATATCATGTTGCAGACAGGCAGAAAAAGTGGATATCACCCTGACATAAGAATGATGTCAGCAGCATCAGGGTGAGAAAACAACGAACATGAAGTGATAAAACAATATCAGGATGATCTCAACAAAGATCACCCAATGTTTAAATATGATGACCCCAATGAATATCGGGTCATACTTAGAACCTTGCAGCAACATCATCAGGATGATCTTAAGTAAGATCACCCAATGTTAAAATATCACCCTGGCGAAAGATCATGCAGGCAGAAAATATGATGATGACCCTCGCGAGAAACAAAAGGGGGATGACCAGAAACATGATGATGATGACCTCCTCTCTGTAAGAAAATATGATGCTCATGCTGAAACATGCTGAAGAGGTCCAAGGACTTATAACTTTTTTGGATTTTTAGGGAGGTGCACATCCTGAAACCTTAAACATAAATTATTACCAACAGAACTGTCTGTGCCTGTGGAACTGGCTGTGCCTATGGAACTAGCTGTGCCTGTGGATCTGGCTGTGCCTATGGAACTGGCTGAGCCTGTGGAACTAGCTATGCCTAGAGGAGTGGCTGCTCCTGTTCCTCAGCTAAAGAGTCAGTGTGCACCACGGGGGGTGGAGTGCGGCGGGACTATATTCACTGAACTCGTCTGGGAGGCATCCTACAAAACGAGGTAACCACCAAATCAATAAAGTTGCGGAAGCAATAATGTGCCTAAACAAGCCTAGTGTTTTAAAAACCTAGGCTCTAATACCAAATGTCACGCCCGCATCTCTCGCCCAGACACGACGCACGAACGCCCGTGTCACGACCACATTCACCATGTGGTCGCAACACGGGCCGCAAAAATTTTTTTCTTTCCATCCCTAAGAAGCCCCTCGCAGGCGTCTGCATGCTCAGTGGCTATACGCAACGGCAAAAACATGTCAACGTAACTGTATTGGTGAAAGTCGTCTAGGGGTAAGCGACACAAAGTGTATCGCTTCTAGGGTTAGGTCGATTCCATCTGTACCCCTAAGTTTCCTAGGTAAGGTGATTTCAATTTCGAACTCCAACTTAACACTTAGTGAAAAGTGATAAGTAGAACAATGGTTAGATGGCGAGCGATAGAAGTGGATAGGTGGATCGAAAAGTATCATAGATTATATAATATCGCGTATACTTAACCCTAGGAATCTAGAGTAATTTCGATAGCATATCGCGTTTCTGATAAATGCAAAAGTAAATTTTTAAATAAATTAAAATGCCATAGAGAAAAAGGAATAGATAAAATATATGATTGAATATTAAATTAATTTAGGAACAAAATCGACGATATATATTAAAATATTAATATTTATTAAAATGTCAAGACGTCAACTAATCTCAATTGAGATACCGAGTTCGTCAATAAATATAACTTGGCATTATATTTAATATCTCTCTCCAAAATCAACGGATAAGGGAGGAGGGTTTAAATGACCCTCCCCGTAAAATAATATTAATAAATTCGATTATAATTAACAACGTAAAAATTAACGATAATTAACTCAATAATTTTGAACGATAAATGTCCCGCCAAATAACAAGAAGATGAATTCAAGCCCTAATAAAGTGAATTTAACCCCCAAGGGAAAAATTCTTTCTAAAATAGAATAAATATAACACCCTCCAAAATAAATTTAAATCGCAAGACAATATCAAAAAAAAAAAATTACATTAACCCATTTAGTCTAAAGTTGAAACCTATCAAAGGGATTCACCCAGAATTAAAATTTAACAATAAAGGAAATAAGAGTTTTAAAAGAAATAGAAATTTAAATCCACTTCCTCCCAAATTTCCCCTCAATAAAATAAAAGGAATATTGTTTTTCAAAAAAAAATAGAGAACCCTAATGGATTAAAATCTCTAAGTGTTCAAAAAGAAACCCTATTCATATTTAAAATTACTTTCTAAAAAATGAGTTGCCCTAAACCTATCTTCCTTTTATTGCTTTCTCATGTGTGTGCCCTAATCTTATTTTCACTTCTTTTGTTTTGTATTTTGTTTTCCTCATTCTTGTAGGTTTAGTGTTTGAGGGCAACAGTGGGGGCCATGGTTGCGATGCCATATTCACCCACGGAGGTAAGCACATGGGAATTTCATTTTTTATTTATTTATTTTTTTTGTATGTAATCAAAATCACACTTTTTTTTTTACATTCATTATATTTTTTTTTGTGCTTATGTTGGAGGCAAGAATTAAAGTGGGAGAGAGCCGTCGGTAGCAGCGAATGTGCAGAGGGTGGAGGACGTGGTCCGGTGGCGCGCAGGGAGGTTTTCGGGGAAGAGGGGGCCGCGGAGGTGGAGGCGGCGGTGTAGCCATCGGCGGAGGAGTGTCGTGAGGTGCTAGGGAAGGGGGTCCGCGAGGGCTGTGAAGTCGGCGCTGGCAGTGTAGGGTAAGGTTTGGGGGGGGGGGGGGGAAGTTGGGGGGTTTGGACGGGGGAAATGGGTGTGGGGGAGGAGGCTATACGCAACGGCAAAGACATGTCGATGTAACCGTGTTGGTGAAAGTCGTCTAGAGGTAAGCGACACGAAGTGTGTCGCTTCTAGGGTTAGGTCGATTCCATCTGTACCCCTAAGTTTCCTAGGTAAGGTGATTTCAATTTTAAACTCCAACTTAACACTTAGCGAAAAGTGATAAGCAGAACAATGGTTAGATGGCGAGCGATAGAAGTGGATAGGTGGATCAAAAAGTATCATAGATTATATAATAACGCGTATACTTAACCCTAGGAATCTAGAGTAATTTCGGTAGCATATCGTGTTTCCGATAAATGCAAAAGTAAATTTTTAAATAAATTAAAATGCCATAGAGAAAAAGGAATAGATAAAATATATGATTGAATATTAAATTAATTTAGGAACAAAATCAACGATATATATTAAAATATTAATATTTATTAAAATGTTAAGACGTCAACTAATCTCAACTGAGATACCGAGTTCATCAATAAATATAATTTGGCATTATATTTAATAGCTCTCTCCAAAATCAACGGATAAGGGAGGAGGGTTTAAATGGACCTCCCCGTAAAATAATATTAATAAATTCGATTATAATTAACAACGTAAAAATTAACGATAATTAACTCAGTAATTTTGAACGATAAATGTCCTGCCAAATAACAAGAAGATGAATTCAAGCCCCAATAAAGTGAATTTAACCCCCAAGGGAAAAATTCTTTCCAAAATAGAATAAATATAACACCCTCCAAAATAAATTTAAATCGCAAGACAATATCAAAAAAAAAATTTACATTAACCCATTCAGTCTAAAGTTGAAACCTATCAAAGGGATTTACCTAGAATTAAAATTTAACAATAAAGGAAATAAGAGTTTTAAAAGAAACAAAAATTTAAATCCACTTCCTCCCAAATTTCCCCTCAATAAAATAAAAGGAATATTGTTTTTCATAAAAAAATAGAGAACCCTAATGGATTAAAATCTCTAGTTCAAAAAGAAACCCTAATCATATTTAAAATTACTTTCTAAAAAATGAGTTGCCCTAAAACCTATCTTCCTTTTATTGCTTTCTCATGTGTGTGCCCTAATCTTATTTTCACTTCTTTTGTTTTGTATTTTGTTTTCCTCATTCTTGCAGGTTTAGGGTTTGAGGGCAACAATGGAGGCCATGGTTGGGATGCCATATTCACCCACGGAGGTAAGCACATGGGAATTTCATTTTTTTTTTGTTTTTGTATGTAATCAGAATCACACTTTTTTTTTTTACATTCATTATATTTTTTTTTGTGCTTATGTTGGAGGCAGGAATCAAAGTGGGAGAGAGCCGTCGATGGCAGCAAATGTGCAAAGGGCGGAGGTCGTGGTCTGGTGGTGCGTAGGGAGGTTTTAGGCGGTGAGGTGTAAGGGAGGTTTTCGGGGAAGAGGGGACTGTGGATGTGGAGGCGGCGGTGTAGCCGCCAGCGGAGGAGTGTCGTGAGGCGCTGGGGGAAGGGGGTCCGCAGGGGCTGTGAAGTCGGCGCTCGCAGTGTAGGGTAAGGTTTTGGACGGGGGGGAAGTTCGGGGGTTTGGACGGGGGAAATGGGTGTGGGGGAGGAGGCTTAGCCTCAACCCACACCATATTCGCTGCATTACTGTGGGCAGCGCCACCGCCCACAGCCCTGGTTTTTTTTTTTTCTTTTATTTTTTTTGCATAAGGTATATATATATTGATGTGTATACAGTTTAATAATCCGCAACCTATACCTCGTGATTTTAGTTTATTTTATTTTATTTTATATATATATATATTTTGCATAAATTTTTATTTTATTTTTATTTTATAAATTTCTTTTAGTCATAGATATCGATTATTTTAGAAGGATATAAATACAGTAATCTAGTAGAAACAATATCACAGAATCTAAATTTTTTTTGTACCTAGTGCTACAACTATTGAAAGAACAACAATATATTTTTTTTTTTTGCAAAAAGAAACATTATATGTAATCTGCCTATCCAGTATTTTGTATTTTCTCTTCTAAGTTAGTTGTACATACACAGTGGCAGGAATCATAATCTGAACAACATTATATACTTTTTGATACATAAAAAAAAAAACAACCAAACCCATCGATATGATTAAAAGAAAGGCAGAAATATATATAAACTCTCACATCATTCTTTTTTTTTCATAACATTGTTGTATATGCAAAGAAAGACTACTATTCATCTCTTCCAACTTTTCTACAATAATGAATAAATTAAACTGCAAAATGACTACAATTACTATACTCAAACTTTCTCTATCTAACCTGCAATAATACTTCTTATATTGTAATATATATATATATTTTTTTTGAAACATTATACAAAACAGACAATGTACTACTCTTCTTTTCTTTTTTTTTTTGATGTACAGGTATGAATCCAAATTATCCCTCTTTTTTTTAAAGCATAGAATAATGGAACTATATTTTTTGAAATAATTCTTTATGGTAGAATGTAAATCCTCATACAACTTGTTCAACAGCCATTTCTGAAATAATTTCTCAAGCAACCAAACAGAAAACTTAGTTTAATCCTTCCAATTCTTTCCTTCGTAAAACTCATGGATCTATCTCACTTGTTCATACATAATTTTTTTAAAGGTTAATAATAGAAATGTAAATGACTTAACTCATGCATTTCGCCTACATCAGCTCAACCATTAAGGTGTGACCAACATTATTTAAAATACCAGAATGTTTACATTTCACAAGAATCATAGCCAACTCTATGGCAAGTTTCTTAACAACATTTACAAGAATTTACAAGGCAACAAAGCCACTAAGGCCATGGCTAAATCAGCCACTACAATACTACAAGGGGAAACATTTGAACACCAAAATGAGTTCCCAAACAGCTCCATCTCTCCACTGAACAACCTACAACAAACACATCAACAACAAGGACAACAAAACCAGCCACTTCAAAAGGAAAGCTCTCCTTCCTACCATAGACCCGCAAGTGGGTCGCCCCTGAGCTAGGGAGGTAGAGATTTCACCAGGGTTTCATTCCACAACAAAAGCAATCACAATAACGTAAAAATAGAACAACCCCATAGACTTTACACATAACTTAACTCATAAAAATGAGTTTGGTGAGGGTAGGGAATAGACCTCTCAACTTAAAAGGGCTCCCAAATGATAAAATAAAATCCCAACACGTGGCCTCAAGCCAAAATCTCCAAAACTCACCATCCTCCAAGTCACAAGTACTCCATGGCACTCTTCCCATCTAATAAATCACAACCCATGGCCTCAAGCCAAAAATCTCCATAACACCAACCTCCACAAATATCACATAAAATCTCCATGGCACTCTTGCCATTCAATATTCTCCTCCACAAATAAAAGCCCTCAAGGCACAAATACAACTGTGGGAGAGTGCCCAAGGATTGTTCCTCTCCCCTACCCATACAAGTTGAGCATTACCTCCATTGGAGGTGCTCTCACCATAAACACCCATCCCAACATCACAATGCAAACAACACACAAGCAAAATCTAACACATTTGACATCATATAAGCAAAGGTAAGAAAGCAAGTAACGAGGCCTACCTTCAAGGCCCTGACAATGGAAGTATGATTGGTGAAGAGCTCCAAGCCTACCCAATTCTCTAACTCCCAGAATTTCTCCCAACTCCTCCAAACTAGAAAAGAAACTAAAATTTGAAAGGAGACTAAAAATTGCAAGGAAAGAACCAAAATAAGAAGAAGAACCAGAAGAACCCCCACTCCTCTACAAGAGGAGCTATTATAGGCCATCAACTTGGCCTTGAGGGAATGAGAGGGTGACATTTGTCACCATCTCCTCCCTCCTCCAAAGCTACTTGTAAGAATGAGAAGGTAAGATGATGACAATTGTCCTCCTCTCACTCCACCTACATCTCCACCTCATCCACTTGTGTTTCCACACAAGTGGGAGGGGGACAAATGGTGAGTTGGATTCCCACTCACACCTCAAGAAGACAAGGGTCCTGAGTGGTGCTCCCACTCACTTGGGAGTTTGGGAGGACACTTGGAGACCTCCCAAGTCTTCCTTGGGAATGATTCCCAAAACTTTGGGACGGGAGATGAGTTCTTCCCAAGGCAAGGCCCATCCCCCATCTTCCCTCTTTTCTAAATTCGTCACTTTTACTCAACCATGGTTTAGGGTGACCTAAGGTGAGTCAAAACTAGGGTTAGATAGTCCAAGTTGACCCCAAACTCATGGTTGACCACCTAGGGTAACTTTTGGGACCCTATGGTTCATGAAGGGGTCAAAATTCTACATTTAAATGGCCTAAAAAAATTATATAAATACCAAGTGGCATAAATCAAATAAAATTTTACAACACTTATTATTAATCAATTTTAAATAAAAAAGGTACTAAGGCTGAAATAAATAAAATCAATTCAAGCACTATAATTCATCATTCAAATTCAAACGTGATCCTTATCCCTCTTGGGAATGGATCAGCTTTATAGGGGATAACATAGTATGAATCCTACCTCCAATTTCCCATGGCTAGGGAATGTAAAATCTGTACATCTCGATCAAGTGTCAGTTCTGTCATAAAAAGTGATAGCCGAAGCAACTGGAATTAAATTCACACACTCGAATACAACAATAACATCATTACATCAATCCAAATTAAACTGCATTATCCAATCACATGTCAATTAGACCATATCACATAAACAACTAGAATCACAAAACATCATCAAATGTAAACTTGTAAATCAATTTCCACAAATAGCATCACTATGATCAAAATGAATTGCATGTCAAATCAATGTCCTAACATAATCAGTGGATCGAATCAAGTCTACAAAATGAAGCATAGTCACTAGGGTCTGATAATGTCATCTACTGAATAGCATAACAATCAAAATAAGGGAGGTAAAATAATCGGCCTCACATTCTCCCCCCTAAGACTAAACTTCCTCTTGGAAGTCATTAAACAGGTGAGGATAGAGTGCCCTCAAACTAGATGCATACTCCCAAGTCACTGTGACCTCATCATAACGATCCCACTGGATCCTAACCTGGTCCAGCTCTTGACCTCGAAGGTCCAGCGTCCGATGAACCAAAATGCGAATTGGCTCCAAAGTTAATTGCCCATTTGCCTTTACTCATAGTCTCAAGGTTGGGGGTCTGATAGGTATCGCGCATTAAAGCACTCAATAAAGGTCTCCCATGATAGGGTGTCTAAAGAAAGGTGGCGCTTGCACTCCTCAGTGTGCCACCAGGTAGCTGTTGCATCTCGTAACAAGTGTACTGCCACACGGGCCTTTGTGTTGCCCTCGTAAGGATGCAATGCAAAGCACCTGTATAAACTGATAAGCCAAGCCTCTGCCTCAGCTAAAGAATCAGTGTGCACCTCGGTGGGTGGAGTGCAGTGGGACTGTATTCGCCAAACTCGTCGGGGAGGCATCCTACAAAACAAGGTAGCCACAAGTCAATTAGAGTTGCGGAAACAATAATGTGCCTAAATCAAACCCAGTATTTTAAAAACCTAGGCTTTGATACCAAATGTCACGCCTGCATCTCCCGCGCAGACGCGACGTGCAAACACCTGTGCCACGACCACATTCGCCATGTGGTCATGACACGGGCTGCGAATTTTTCTTTCTTTCTAACCCTAGAAACCCCCTCGCACGCGTCTGCGTGCTCGGTGGCTATACACAACAGTGTAGACATGTCTACGTAATCGAGTTGGTGAAGGCCGTCTAGGGGTGAGCGACATGAAGAGTGTCACTTCTAGGGTTAGGTCGAATCCATCTGTATCCTAAGCTGCCTAGGTGAAGGTAGTTGCCGGCATCGATCCCTGACTAGGATCGAAAGGTGAAGTTATATTTTGTCATGATGGTGTACAATTGAAGGCAGAAAGATGGAAAAGAACTTAATAGATTAGCGTAAATTCAACCCTAGAAATCTAGGAAAATTTCGGCAGCATAACGTATTTTCGATAAACGCAAAGAATAAATTTTTTTTAAAAAATAATTCATCAACAAGAAAATAAACTTCATAAGTAAAATTAAAATAAAACCCACGAACAAATTTTAAATAAATCACCAATAGGAAAGGCTAATAAAATAAATGATTAATTAAATATTAAATTAATTTAGAAACGATAACAACAATATAAATTAAAATGATAAAATTAAATTAAATTGACCAGACGTCGGTTATCTCCAACCGAAAACCAGGTTCCTTATTAAATGTAATATTGCAATTACTTTTAATAACTCACTCAAAAATTAAATGGATGAGGGAGGAGGGTTCAAATAACCCTCCCCGTAAAATAGTAATAATAAAATTAATTTTAAATATTAGCGTAAAAATTATTGATAAAATTTTGTCAATAATTTCAAAAAAATACCCTTACTCATAAATTAGATTCAAATCACCAGACATAAATCAAATGCCCAAAATCACCCTTTTCAAAATTAAAATTGACTTAAGATCTCAAGAGATAAAATTTAAAAAACAATAAGAAGAAAAAGGGAGGTTAAATTAAAAGGTAAAAGAAAATTAAAAATAAAACCTCACCATTAATCTCTCCACAAAATAAAATATTATCATAATTAAAACAAAGGAAAGAAAAGCCCTATATTAAGATAACACTAAGTTTCTAAATGCAAACCCTATTCTCATTTTCTAAGTTTCCTCTTTGTGTTGCCCTAATTTCTCTTATTCTCTTCTATCCTCTTATGCCCTAATCTCTTTCTTTTTGTTTGTTTTTGTTCTTTCTCCTTTTTTTTGTGTAGGTCAAGGGTTTGGAGGCAGCCATTGAGGAGCTCACAGAGGTGAGCACAAGGGGGAATTTTTTTTTTGTAAACAAATCTGAATCACACTATATTAACATTCTTTATATTTTTTCTTTTGGTGTTAAGCAGGGATTAAAGAAGGGGAGAGTTAGACAGTGGCGGCAGCAGAAGAGCAGAGCTGAGGACAATCCGTGGAGTGGAGGGAGGTGGTGTGGGAGAGGAGTTCCATCGGTGGAGAGCCACCGGCGGAGGGCAGGGCAGAGTGGCACGCAGGGTTGAGAGTGGGAGAGGAGGTGAGGGTAGGGCAGAGTTCATGGGAGCCGCGTGAGGACAGAAGCGAGCAGCAGAGTGGGGAGTCTGCTACGGGCGGCGTGTTGAGGGAAGGCGGAGAGCGCAGAGGAGGTCCGTGGGGAGCGCAGCTGGCAGAGGCTTCCACAGCCACGGGTCTCAAAGGATGGGGGGTGTGGGGAGGGGCGAAGCCCCACCCACATCCCAAGTGGTGGGGTGTGGGTGGGGCTCCACCCCTCCCCACACCCTTCATTTGTTAGTTTCAGTGGGGGTTAAAACCCCCACCTCCATTGTATACTTTTTTTTTTCTGTGTTATGTTTTACTCACAGCAAGTCCGAAAATATGAGTTTTTTTTTTTTTTTCCATTAAGCACAGCAACTTCCAAAAATGCAAAAAAAATTATTTCTTTCATAAAAACATTTAAATGTTTATATAGATATTTAAGTATAAATCTCACAGAGATACAGTTTATTTAACATCACTATTTTGTTTTATAAGTTCAATAAAACATAAACCTAGATATATATATATATATATATATATATATATTTAAATATTTGCCAAATATTTTTTTGTAGGGCAGAATAGTAAATATTATTTACCTTGCATTTCCTTACAAATTTAATTTCAAAAAAAAAACTATTCAAATCATAGAGATAGAGGAATTTTTCCAAGATCCAATTACCCCAAAAATTTTCTTTTTGTTTTAAATGCAAGTTCACTGGTTCAGATTTAACAAGATAAGGAAGAATGCATCTATAGGCATATATATAATTTTTTTTTTACAAATCTACAACTTTCAAATTTAACAAAATAGAGATAAACAATAACTATTTAAATTCTATTTTCCTTCACTAAATTAAAATTCCAAGTCTCTAAATTTCAATTTGATATAGTAGCATATACTATAATATGGAAAGAACCATCATACTTGCATTTGTTCATATCTAGTAAAAGAGTGGGTTTTAATACAATTTCTTTCCCTTTCAAAGGCATAATTTTAAATACCTTAAACCTAATTAAGTTCAACATTTCCACTGAACATTGCAACAGATAATATTTTAACAAATCTAACATCCTTTGTAAACAAGATTTCATCTTTCTTTCCTCACACATGATAAAATGAAACAACTATAATTTCACAACTAACAACAGGATAAGGGAGGATTTATTTTCAACTCCCAAATAACAACTTTTACAACTTCAGAGAGAGATAAACTCTCCTCAAGAAAACCAATCAGGATGAAATTTTAAGAGACCAAGCTCTCTTTACAAGTATAGGAAAAGAAACATTTTCCTTAAACTAGAAAACTCCACCAATCTCCACAATAAGCTCCAAGAAAAACATGTAAGAAGATCAACAAAGAAAACACTCCAGCCACTTCCAAAAAGCTCTCCTCCCTACCATAGACCTGTTGATGATTGTTTTGATGCAATCATAACAATAAGTTAAAATTCACATATAATGAACTGAAACTATACTTGAAAGACAAGAAGGAATCATTTGGTGATTCAACTAATCCCAAGTCTACAATGGTTCGGTTGGTCAAGTTCAGTTGGTCAATGTGAAGCTGTAATGTTCAAGGGGCCTTACGTAGTTTAGGTTTATTTTGATGTTTTAATGGACTAAGAATATGCAAAGAGGTCATAGATTTCAACAAGTATTCTGTTCATTTGCATACAAGTGATACTGTGCTGCAAGTTTCAGATGGTTTTCTTGAATTTTTGCAGCTCTCTTCTTTATCTATTTACGAAAACTATCTACTTATAGCTCTGTTATACATGCTTCTTCAAATTTGAGACAATTTCCTTTAGATTTCTACGTTTTCAGCTAAATATTTCAGATGGGTTGGGAAAAGTTAGAAAGATCTAATCTACACCTCATTTAATCTACCGAAGGATCTAAGTGTTTCTGTTATGCACTATGTAAACACTACAGTAATCTGATCAAATCCACAGTAAAAACCCTAAATGTAAGTTCTGAGCATTTTCACAAACATACATTTAAAATTGCAAGCTCTCAAAGAAGATATTTCAAAACACAAAGAAGAGCAGGAGAACACTCAGAAGATAGATGCAGAACTCCAGATTCTATTGTATTAGAAACGAATAGTCATACATGATTTACAATGTAAGAATGACTCTTAGTTTCATTGATCATACTACAGAGAACTTACAAGCTTTACAGATACAGTAAGGCAGCCAGACATTCCACGCGCACCTTACTGCAGACAAACAGGCGACCTCCTTCTTCTACTCTAAACTATGCTAAGCTAACTCACTGTGTTTCTCTAAAATCCCTGTTGTAGCCCCTGTTGTTTTCCTAAAATCCCTGTTGTAAAGTATTACAGTGTAGAGAGGCACAATATAAAGACATTCTGATTGTCCTCACTACAGCAAAGACCTAACTAAACCCCTGGTTCAAACCCCTAGTTACAGCAATAAACACAGGTGAACCAGCCTTCAAAAATATCTCTGAGCAGTGTCAAATCTGGGCGAAATATTGCCCCTTCTGAGAAGTTTCGGCAGCTGGGTAATAACTTCTGTTTGTCTTTTGTGATAATACCTTCAGCTGCAACCTTCTGTTTCACTTGAATGGCCTTGACTTTTAGCATTTCATCCTTATCTTCTTGCTCCTGAGATCAGATCTTCTGCCTCCATGAGGTCACTGTGTTGACTTTCCAGCTGCTTCCTCAACTGCAAGCCTGCAAGACAAGACAAGCAATAAGTATTTCATTTATCACATAAGCAGCAGGAAATTAAAGTAACCGTTTAAATCCAGGTGACAGCGCAAGATTGAGAAAATCGGATCCAGAAAACTCTTCAAAACGCGTCCAAAATGCATTCAGACTGCTCAAAGTTCACAGGTCAACCATCGCTGACCGAAAAAATGCCAGAGGCGCCAAAAAAACACTTTAAAATTCCACCACCTCATTTCCCGCCCATCGGCATGACCATCGCTGTCGGTGCGTCAAAAAAACATGTTGGCCGACATACTTCATCATCATGATATTTCGCTTCTGCATATTGGAGAAAAGAACAACATCATCATCATCATCATGTTGAAGAAGAATAGGAGGATATGAATATAATCATGCTGCCGAGGAAAGGAAGATGATGGTGACGTCATCATGATATTCGGGCTTCATTGAAATGCTAAGGATGACGTCATCATGATGTTCGGTTAAGATCAGGGGATAATTATGATATCGGGTCACCTAAGGAGCATGATCAGGATGATGAAGTGAATATGATCCTTTCACGGCCAAGGTAACCCTCTCGAAAGATCAGGATGATGATGATCATCATCATATTTGGGGCTTTTGTCGAACTTGGAATACGACGTCATCATCATATTCGGCAAACGGATCGTGCTTCGGAAAATATCCTGCCGAAGGAAAAAAGTGATGATGATGATCATCAGGATATTTGGTTCTTCGTTCATCAGATCGCGATGACGTCATCATGATATCCGGGGCCCTTGTTAAACTTAAAACATGACGTCATCATGATATTTCGCCAACCGGATCATGTTTGAGAAAATATCCTGCCGAAGGGAAAATGTGATGATGATGATCATCAGGATACTTGCAAAAGGTTGTATTTCATCGGCAGGAGGACTTTGCGAAATGTCGGGTGAACAAACAGGATCATGATGATCTTGACGATATGACAGGATAAAAAATATGATGATGACCCTCCTCATCGAATTATCATGATGACGTAATCATCATATTTTGTTTTCGGAGCACAAGGATGAGTTGAGGTCATCATCAGGTTAGCGCTAGGGTGATATTGTAAAATATGATCATGCTGTTGAGGGATGCAATATCAACTTCTTCTTAATAGATAGGGTGATCATCAGGATACTTCGCTAAAGAAGATCAGGAGGATATGAAGATGATGATCCTCCTTCTCGAATTATCATGATGATGCTTCCAGCACTTACCGAATTTCAGCAAATGACCCTCATGAAAGATCAGGATGATGATCATGATGTTGCAAAAGGAGACCAGGAGGATATGAAGTCGTCATCATCATCTTAGCGAACTTCAGCAAATATCATGATGATGACCCTGCGATAGGATTATAATACGTGCATGCAAATATGCCGATGATGAATTTTCTAAGTCAGGGTGATCAACATGATATTATAAGATTAGGTAATGTTGAAATATCATGATGATGCTCGCGATACAAAGGACCACTCGACGGGGGAACTTACCTTGACTTAAAGTTGATATCATCATGATATTTGAACCTCAGGATATTATCGGGGGGGTGTGTTTCAAATATGATGATGATGTCCTCATACAGCAAAACCAAGTTTATAAAATATGACGCTCCTAAGAAAATCATGATGCTGCATAATGCGCACAAGGCCTTTTGACGGGTAAAGGGTACTACCACCTAAGATTGACGTCCGGATATTGCGACTGCATGATTTTTATCGGGTGATAGACCAAGATCATGATGATCTTGACAACATGACTTAGGATATAAAAAATATGATGATCCTCCTGCGAATATCAGGTTTGACCAAAACTTTGACCGTGCATATCTTTCACATATGGACGAATTTTCAAGTGAAGTAAAAGGCAAACCTGCATGAAATTTCAAGCTTTTTCTAAATATGAGGTCACAGCAACAAAATATGAACTTTGACAAACTGACCTCATGATGATGACCTACCTCATGCAATATCATGATGATGATGCACCTGACCTTCATTTTTACCAGACCGCCAGAAAGCAGAAAAACACCAGCAGAAGCAAAAAGCAAAACATCAGCAGGGGTCCCCATTTTGCTAAGGAGCATAATGGGGCGTGTTGTGAACATCACAACAAGACCCTCAAGTGGGCCACCCCCGAGTTAGGGAGGTAGCGATTTCACACAGGGTTCCATTCCACAACAAAATCAAACACTAAACACAAACACCCCACAGGATTAACACAATTCTTAACTCATGTAAATGAGTTTGGTGAGGGTAGGGAATGGACCCCTCAATTTAAAAGGGCTCCCAAATGAAAAGAAAATCTCAACTCTTGGCCTCAAGCCAAAATCCCAGAACACCACAATCCACAAGAATCACAAACAAATTGCATGGCACTCTTGCCATTCAGATATCTCCTCCTCAAATGATAATAAGCCCTCAAGGCATAAACACATACTATTGGAGAGACCTCAAGGAGGTTCCTTTCCCCCACCCATACAAGTTGAGCATTACCTCCATTGGACGTGCTCTCACCATAACACCCAACCCAACATCAAATGCAAACATCACAATGCAAACAACACACAACCCAAATCCAAAACATGGAACATCATATAAGCAAGGTAAGAAGCAAGTTAAGAGGCCTACCTTCAAGGGCTTGACAATGGAAGTAGAATTGGTGAAGAGCTCCAAGCTTTCCCAAGCCTTCCAACTTTTAGAATTTCTCCAACCTTCCCTAACTCCTCCAAACTAGAAAGGAAAACTAAAATTTTCAAGAACTCTCCAAATTGCAAGGAAAAAGACTAGAACCAGTGAACCCCCACTCCTCTACAAGAGGAGCTATTATAGGCCATCAACTTGGCCATGAGGAGTGAGAAGGTGACATTTGTCACCATCTCCTCCCTCCTCCAAAGCCACTTGTAAGAGTGAGAAGGTAAGAGGATGACGAATGTCCTCCTCTCACTCCACCTCCATCTCCACCTGATCCACTTGTGCTTCCACACAAGTGGGAGGGGAACAAATGGTGAGTTGGATTCCCACTCACACCTCAAGAAGACAAGGGTCTTGAGTGGTGCTCCCACTCACTTGGGAGTTTGGGAGGACTCTTGGAGACCTCCCAAGTCTTCCTTGGGAATGATTCCAAGACTTTGGGATGGGAGATGGGTCCTTCCCAAGGCAAGGCTAGGGAATGTAAAACCTGCACATCTCGATCAAGTGTTAGTCCTGTCATAAAAAGTCATAGCCGAAGCAACTGTAATTAACTTCATGCAATCGAAATAAACATCAATACATAACTCTAAATTAAACTGCATTTACCATCACATGTCAAATAGTTCACATCACATAAATAACTAGAATCTCATAACAAAATAGCATCTAATATATATCCCGTATGTCGAACCACAACATAACATCCAATATGACCGAATCGAATCACATACATCGAATCAGTGAGATAAAACATCAAGGCTGCATAATGAAACATAGTCACTAAGGTCTGATAGTGTCATCTACTAAATAACATAATGACCAAAATATGGAAGGTAAAATAATCGACCTCACATTCTCCCCTCCTAAGACTGAACTTCCTCCTGGAAGTCGTCAAAAAGGTAAGAGTGCCCTAAAACTAGCTGCATCCTCCCAAGTTGCCGTGACCTCATCATATCGATCCCACTAGACTCTAACCTGGTCCAGCTCTCAACCTCGAAGGCCCAGTGTCCGACGAGCCAATATGCGAATTGGCTCCAATGCCAACTGCCTGTTTGCCTCTACCTGTAAAGCACTCCAGTCTAGTATGTGAGATATATCAGATATATAACGTGTCAAAATAGAAACATGAAAGACAACATGGATACGTGATAGGCTAGGTGGCATGCTAGATGATAGGCAATTGGTCCTATCTGCTCCAAAATCTCGAAGGGTCCTACGAACCATGGTGCGAGCTTAGAGCCCTTTCCATAACGGATTGGACTCTTGTGTGGCTGCACCCTAAGGAATACCCTGTCACCTACTAAGAAGCTCTGATCAATCTTCTTAGCATCAGCATACTTCTTCTGCCTATCCTGTGCCTCCTGCAACCTCTGTCTAATCATTGTGACCTACTGCTCCATATCCTGAACTAGCTCTGGACCAATGGCGACCCTGTCCTCTATCCGGTCCCAACTCAATGGTGTCCTACATGGTCTGCCGTATAAAGCCTGAAAGGGAGGCATACCTAACAAGCTGTGATGGCTATTATTGTAGGCAAACTTAACTAGATACAGATACTCCTCCCATCTAGACTAATGGTCCATAACATACATCCGAAGCATGTCCTCCAATACCTAATTCACTCGCTCTGTCTGTCCATCTATCTCAGGATGATAAGCGGAGCTAAAATTGAGCTGTGTGCCCAATGCCTACTGTAAGGCTCTCCAGAATGCTGAAGTGAACACTGGATCTCTGTCTGAGATGATGCGACGCAAAGACATAGGAAGACCAACAATAAAATCCATGGAAATGGTGTCTCCTTTCCACTCAGGTATATCATGTGGGTATAGGAGACCCGCTGGATGCTGATGCTCGGCCTTGACCCTCTTGCACTCAAGGCAACAAACAACAAACTCTGCTATATCTCGTCTCATACCTGCCCAATAGTATAGCTGTCGAAGATCGGCATGCATCTTCTTCATCCCCAGATGTGCCGCATAAGGTGCTCTATGTGCCTCTGATAGCACCACAATATGTAGGTCACCTACACGGGGTACATAGATGCGCTGTCGATGATGAAGTAAACCATCTGCCTCAAGTGAATACCCTACGAACTTGCCCACAAGGGCCCTCTGTGAACTGATCTCCTACTGCACCTCAAGAAACCACTCATCCTCTGGTAGATGCTGAATAATGCGATCCCTAAAGTCCACACTCAAGTTCAAGGTCAAGAGCTCATGGCACCTCCGACTCAATGCATCAGCAACCACGTTCTCCTTCCCTTTGATGTAGTGGACATCAAAGTCATACTCGCAGAGGAACTCCATCCAACACCACTGACGGGCGTTCAGATTCAGCTGTGGAAAGATGTACTAAAGGCTGTGATGATCAGAATGGAGCTCAAAGTGACGACCCAACAAGATGAACTACTGCTGCTAACTCCAAGTCATGCGTGGGGTAGTTCAGCTCATGAGTCTTGAGCTTTCACGACTCATACGTGATCACTCTACCACCTTGCATAAGTACAGCTCCCAATCCCTCAAGTGATGCATTCGTGCAAACCATAAAATCTGCTACAAGATCAAGAATTGCTAAAATAGGAGCGCTGGTAAGACACTCCTTGAGGACCCCGAAGGCCCTCTCACACTGCTTAGTCCAAAGAAAGCTCTTCCCTTTCCGCTAAAGGGAAGTGATGGGGTGCGCTATCTGAGAAAAGCCCTCGACAAAGCGACAGTAATAACCAGCTAACCCCATAAAACTCCTGACCTCTGTCACACTAGTGGGTGCTGGCCAATCCCTGATAGCCCTGATCTTCGATGGATCTACTGAGATTCCATCACCGGAAAGGATATGCCCTAGATACTGAACCTCTGTCCTAAAAAATGCACACTTCGCCAAATTCCCATAAAGCTTCTGCTCTCGCAAACACTGTAGAACCTGACAAAGGTGCTCCTCATGCTCCTCCTCGGTCCGTGAGTAGATCAAAATGTCATCGAGGAAAATGATCACGAACCAATCTAGATAGGTATGGAACACCCCGTTCATGAGACTCATGAACACTGCAGGGGCGTTTGTCAAGCCGAAGGGAACCACAATGAACTCATAGTGTCCATATCGAGTCCGGAAGGCGGTCTTATTAATATCTGCCTCTGCAATACGTAACTGATGATACCTGGACTTCAGGTCTATCTTAGAGAATACCCTGGCTCCCTACATCTGGTCGAAAAGATCATCAATCCTGGGTAGAGGATAACGGTTCTTCACCGTCACCTTATTCAACTACCTGTAGTCCATGCACAAACGAAGAGACCCATCCTTCTTCTTCACGAAAATGACAAGAGCACCCCAAGGTGAAACACTCGGTCAGATGTGCCCCTTCTCAAGCAAATCCTCCAACTATAGCTTGAGCTTAGTGAGCTCATGTGTGGTCATCCTGTAGGGTACACGAGACACTAGCTCGGCACTCAGCACTAAGTCTATGTGAAAGTCTACCTCACGTCAGGGAGGCATCCTCAGTAACTCTGCTAGAAACACATCGACAAACTCCCTAAGGATGGGATGATCATCCAAAGATGCCTCTAGCTCGTCATCTGATCTGTCGCTCATTGTGATGGCGAACATCTGACATCCCTTCCGCATGCAGCACTTAAGCTGCTGAGCGGATACCATACGCACTGCTGTGGGCTTCTGCATGCCCACAATCTCCACTGATGTGCTGTGATCGTCTAAACAGCTAATCGCCTTTCAGCGACAATCTAGCTTGGCTCGATGAGCCGCAAGCCAATCCATACCCAACACCACATCATAGGATCCTAATGTCATGATTCTAAGGTCGCATACTGTAGTGAAGGGTCCCAAAGCAATCTCACAGTCATGGATGAGGGAAACACGAAGACCCGTGTGGCAGTATACTTGTTACGAGATGCAGCAGCTACCTGGTGGTGCACTAAGGAGTGCAAGCGCCAGCTTTCTTTAGAAACCCTCTCATGGGAGACCTTTATTGAGCGCTTCAATGTGTGATACCTATCAGACCATTACAGACAGTGTTGTATAGATGAGTTCCATGACCTACAGCAAAGGGGACTCATAGTGGCACAGCATGAGAGTAGGTTTATAGAGTTATCCGGGTATGCAGAGTATCTCCATGACGAGAAACTCCTGGTGCATAAGTTTATTAGAGGACTGAACCACAGTATAGCAAGGCCTATTCGAATGGTAGATCCCTAGACTTTGAGTGATGCTGCCGAGAAGGCATATATCGCTGAGGAGATTCAGGGATGAGGGCAGAGTTCATGCCCTCAGTTTCAAGATCGTGGACAGCAGCATAATCAGTAGAGTCACCGCAGGCCACCTCTGCCACCTAGGGGAGGAGGATTTAGTTCTGCACCTTTACCTTCTAGGCCCCCACAGCAATAGCAGCGACAGCAACCACGAGCTGCAGGACCTGCACGATCACAACAATCTTTTGGAGGATCACAGAGTTCTACGGGCTGACCTACGCAGCAGTAGCCGTCGAGCAGGACATAGACAGTACACCCTCTCATTCCCTCAAGGCCAAGTTGATGGCCTATAATAGCTCCTCTTGATGAGGAGTGGGGGTTCTTCTGGTTCTTCTTCTTCTTTTGGTTCTTCTCTTTTCTAGTTCTATTCCTTGCAATTTTTGGAGAGTTCTTGCAAATTTCAGTTTCTTTTCTAGTTTGGAAGAGTTTGGAGAAATTCTAGAAGTTGGAAGGCTTGGGAAGGCTTGGAGTTCTTCACCAAACTACTTCCATTAAAGGGGCTTGTAAGGTAGGCTTCTTAACTTGTTATCTCAACTTTGCTTGTATAATGTGTTGTGTTTTAAGTTTTTGGATGTTTGTTGTTTTGCATTGTGATGTTGGGATGGGTGTTTATGGTGAGAGCACCTCCAATGGAGGTAATTCTCAACTTGTATGGGTAGGGGAGAGGAACAATCCTTGGGGGCTCTCCCACAGTTGTATTTGTGCCTTGAGGGCTTTTATTTGTGGAGGAGAATATTGAATGGCAAGAGAGCCATGGAGATTTTATGTGATATTTGTGGAGGTTGGTGTTATAGAGATTTTTGGCTTGAGGCCATGGGTTGTGATTTATTGGATGGCAAGAGTGCCATGGAGTACTTGTGACTTGGAGGATGGTGTGTTTTAGAGATTTTGGCTTGATGCCATGTGTTGGAATTTTATTTTATCATTTGGGAGCCCTTTTAAGTTGAGAGGTCTATTCCCTACCCTCACCAAGCTCATTTATATGAGTTAAGTTATGTGTAAAACCTATGGGGTGTTATGATTTTGTGTTATTGTGATTGCCTTTGTTATGGAATGAAACCCTGTGTGAAAACCCTACATCCCTAGCTCGGGGGTGACCCACTTGCGTGTCTACGGTAGGGAGGAGAGCTTTTCCTTTCGTAGTGGCTTTTTTTTTGTTGTCATGTTGTTGTGTCTACTTGCAGGTTGTGAGAAGAGAAGTGAAGTTGTTTTGGAGCCTTGTTGTGTGGCCTTTGTAGTATTTTTGTGGCTGATTTAGCCATGGCCTTAGTGGCCCTGTTGCTTGGTAAATTCTTGTAAATGTTTCTATGAAACTTACCATAGAGTTGGTTGTGATAGTACTGAAACATGAACATTTTGTATTTAGTTAATGTTGTTTATTATCCTATTCCTGTGAGTTAAGAGTTGAGAAATATATGAGAAGATGTAATTATATATGCTGTCACTATTTGTTTCCAAACAAAAAAAAAAAGAGGAGAAGTGTGCAAATTAGAACATGTTGCTGCTTTAAATCTTGTTGTGAGTGAGAGAAAAGAAATGCATTTTCTATTTGTTTAATGCTATCAAAAATATATATATATGGAAAATGTTATTTATATTTCTGTCATTATTCTCTTTATGTAAGAAATACATCATAGTGGTAACATGAAAATTATTGTCTATGAAAAAGAGTTTAAATTAGTATATTGTTGCAAAAGAATATATATATATATATATCCAGATAATATATTCTGTAGTTATGTTAATGCCATTCAAAAAGATATATAGAAAAGTGCTAATGGTTTAAATGTGTGTTAGATTGCAAGTGAGTTTTACATTTGAGACATTGCTGAAGGAAATGAATGCTCTGAAATAAAACTTTGTTGCATCCTATATAAAAGAAGAGGGAGAAAGTTTTCAGTCAGATTTCTATAGTGCAGTAGAAGTCTTAAAACTTGTGACTGTTAAATAGAATGCATCCTCCATCCTAAATAATGCTTTCAAGGAAAATGTAAATGAATTCCTGTTTAGTTTGATATAAAAAAAATAAAGAGTTAAAACAGGTTGACTATTTATTTCACAGCAATATGGACTATTGGTTGCCATCAAAAAATAGGTGGGGGGCTCTTTCTGGGTTGTATAATGTTTTCAAAAAAATAATAAAGAGTGGTGCTTATGGTTTATGTTGTATTTGAATGCAAGTTAGTCTCTATTATGAAACCTTGTTCAGGAAATGAGTGTTGGGGATATGCACAAAATTGCATGCCTTAAATCCATAAATATACTTGGCTATTTAATTTAAAAAAATATTAACCTTTGTTGTTATTTTAATGTCATTATTATTGTACGAATTTAAAAAAAATATATCTATGTTTGAGTATAAAGATATATCTATACATATATATGCATATATATATATATACACATGCTTATATATATATATAATAAACTGGAATTTAGTTTTATGAAAAAAAAAATTAAATTTATATACAATTAGTATATGCTTATTGAGATAGTGGTTTTATTTATTTTTTTTTTAAAAGAAAAAAAAATTTTAAAAAAATTGAAAAGGGGACTATGGGCAGCGCCCACAACCCCCACCCCAATAGCAAAAGAGGGGTGTGGGGGAGGCGGAGCCCCCACCCACACCCCTCCACACACATAGCACCCCCCCTCCGAAACCCCGACCTCTCCACCTCCATCTGCCCGCCGAAACTCCTTTCCCCCTATGCCTGCAAACTTCCCCTTTGCGCTACCCGAGCCCCTTCTCCTACACGCCTCCACTCCCGCCACCCTCCACGGCTAGTGCACCTCCCAGCCACCGTGCCCTCTGCCACACCACCACCACAACCCCTCTCCACGCCTAAACCGTCGCCGCCATTACCACCGCCCTCCTCCATGTGAAGGCTCTGCCCACTAATGATAGTGTCGCTGCCATCTTTGGCTCCTCTACTCGTCTCTGCAACATAAAACAAACCACCATCATTTTGGTTGTATTACCATAACATAAAAAAAAAAACCCAGAAAACAATAGCATAGTTCTACCTAAATAACTAAGCTCTGTAGGCATACCTCCATGAGGACCTTCAATGGCCTCCACCTCTAGATAACAAACCCTAAACCTGCACATAATAGAACAAAAAAAAAAAGAGACAAACACACAAAAGAAAAAAAGAAATGAGAGAAGTGAGTTAGAAGAGATTAGGGCAAAAGAGGAGGTGTAATATTAGATTAGGGTTTCCCTTTTTGAAACCAATTTTTAAATTTGGTTTAGGTCTATTTAAAATTAGACTTATTCCTATTTCTTTTTAGAGGGTTTTTCCTAATGGGGATTTTTTTTTTTGAAAATTTCATTATTTGTATTAAAATTTCCCATTTTGTTTTAACTATCCTTTGTCCTTGTGTAATTTAATTAAATTCTATTTTATATAGGGGATTTGTATTTGTCTTGCATCTACAATTATTTGTGAAGGATTTAATTATTCTATATTGGAATGAAATCCCCCTTTGATTTTATTTTAATTTGCCTTGGTGGGAAACCTCGATGTTATTTTATTACTATTATTTTACAGGAGCGAGTATCTTAACCTCCTCCCTCATCTATTTAATTATCGAGTGAGTTATTAAATGTAATACCAATATTATATTTAATAACAAACTCGGTTTTCGATTGGAGATAACTGACATCTTATCATTTTTATTCAATTTCATCATTTTACTTTATATCGTTGTTATCGTTTCTAAATTAATGTGACATTTAATGTATCGTTTATTATGTTAGTTTTTCCTAATGGTGATTTATTTAGAATTTGTTCTTAGGTTTTATTTAATTTTACTTATAAAATTTATTTCCTAGTTGGTGAATTATTTTAAATTTTTATTTATTTGCGTTTATCGAAAACGCGATATGCCAGATTTCTAAGGTTGAATTTACGATAATTTAATAAGTTCTTTTCCATCTTTCCACCTTCAACCGTGCACCACCTTGCCATCATATAATTTCACCCTTCGATCTGAGTAGATAGGGATCGATGCCGGCAAAATATCTTCACCTAGGTAACTTAGGGGATAGATGGAATCGACCTAACCCTAGAGGCAACACACTTCGTGTCGCTTACCCCTAGACGACCTTCACCAACACGGTTATGTCAACATAACCCCTATGCCCTAATCTCCATATCCCCTTTGTTTATTTACTGCATTGACCTAATTTTCTAACTAACTTCTTTTTGCATTTGTTTTGCCTTCTCTTGCAGGTTTAGGGTTAGAGGGCAACAATGGAGGCTACAGAAGATAATCGGAGGTATACACAGACATGTGATAGCAGACTTACGTATATTTTTTTGTGTGTGCAATACATATATATTTAAAAAAATATTGAGAGGGCCAAGGGTTTGGTTGCAAGGTAAGGTCGACGGCGGCGGCGAAAAGGTGAGGAAGGGGTGGAGAGTGTGGCAGAGGTATGAGGGCAGAGGTAATGGCAGCGGCGGAAAGGTGAGGAAGGCGCTGTGTGGTGGCGGAGTGTGGAGTGGTGGCGCTGGACAGAGGAGCGATGGAAGGGAAAGATGGCCACGAGAGGTGGTGTGGCGGAGGCCGCATCTAGTGGTGGGTACTGGGAGGTGAGCTGTGCGCAGGGAGGAGGAGGTGCGGTAGTCAGGGTGTGGGAAACGGGGGCGAGGGGGCTACTGGGCGTGGAGGGGAGAGTTTGGGGAGTGGGGTGTGGGTTGCGGGAGCTAGGAGTGCTGCGTGTGTGTGGGGTGTGGGGGAGGCGGAGCGTGACATTTGGTTTTAGAGCCAAGTTGTTTAAAAACACTGGGCTCGTTAGGGCACATTTTCACTTCTGCAACCATACTGATTTGTGGTTACCTCATTTTGTAGGATACCTCCCAAACAAGTTCGGCGAGCACAGACCTGCCGCACTCCACCCACAGAGGTACACACTGATTCTTCAGCTATGGGACCAGGTCAGCCAGTTCCACCGCCACAGCCAGTTCCACCACCACAGCTAGTTCCACAAGCACTGACAGTTCCACAGGCACAACCAGTTCCCCAGGTACTGCATGCACCACCGGCCACACCAGATATGGTACCACAAATATTACAGGCCTTACAGGCTATCTTAGATAGGCTTCCACCGGCTGTAGTAGAGCCACGTGTAGAGCCTCACGTAGAGCCGCGAGAGGTACCATGTGTGGAGCCTTACGTCGAGCTACCAGAGACAGAGGAGGTTGGTTTGTCCAACAGGGCCCGTAGCAAGAGCCCCCCACATCAGGCTAAGCAGGACGAGATAGTGCGTGTAGAGCACTTGGGTCATAGGCCTTACGATTATCATGCAGATGAGCCTATCAGGGGGCCCAGAGATAGAGGGATCCCATTAGGGACATATTGAGGTTAAACCCTCCTACATTCATCGGGACCACAGAGAGAGCTGAGGCAGAGGCCTACCTTATCAGTTTAGACAGGTGCTTCACGTTGCGTCCTTACGAGGGCAACATGAAGGCCC
The DNA here is from genome assembly GCA_027924645.1 of Cunninghamia lanceolata. Classification (NCBI taxonomy): domain Eukaryota; kingdom Viridiplantae; phylum Streptophyta; class Pinopsida; order Cupressales; family Cupressaceae; genus Cunninghamia; species Cunninghamia lanceolata. The sequence goes on from BSBN01001281.1 coordinate 11,049,213, forward strand.
AGGTGGTAGTACACTTATTGCGAGATTCAACAGCTACCTAGTGGCGCACTAAGGAGTGCAAGCGCCACCTTTCTTTAGATACTCTCTCATGGGAGACCTTCATTGAGCTCTTCAATGCACGCTATTTATTAGACCATTACAGGCAGCATCATCTAGACGAGTTCCATGACCTCTAGCAGAGAGGACTTACAGTGGCTCAGTATGAGAGTAGGTTTACAGAGTTATCCAGATATACAGAGTATCTCCATGACGAGAAACTCTTGGTGCATAAGTTTATTAGAGGACTTAACCACAGTATAGCAGGGCTTGTTCGGATGAAGACCCCTAGACTTTGAGTGATGCTACCGAGAAGGCATACATTGCTAAGGAGATTCAGAGATGATGGCAAAGTTCACGCCCTCAGTTTCAGGACCGAGGATAGTAGCAGCATCAATAGAGTTTCCGTAGACCATCACAGCCACCTCATAAAGGAAGATTCAGTTCAGCACCATTACCTCATAGGCCCCCATAGCAGTAGTAGCCATAGCAGCAGCAGAGAGTTAGGACACAACAGAGGACACAGGGGGGACATAATAGAGGTTGGCAGCAGTAAGGCCCACGCAGAGATCAGAGGCAGCAGGAACCACCTGCGGGACCTGTGAGGTCACAGTAGTCTTATAGGGGCTCACAGGGGTCTACTGGCAGATCAGGATAGCAACTGTCGGGTAGGACTCAGATTATACAAGTACAGGTTAGGGGCCCTTGTTATGTTTATGGTGGAGCAGGACACTTAGCTAGAGAGTACCCACAAGGTTTTGCAGCAGGGGGACAGCCTCGTGCAGGAGGATCCGAGCAGACTGTGGGTGATGTGGGTAGATCCCACCGTATGTTTGCAACAGTTGATAACTGCCAGGCAGATTTTCAGGCGTCAATGATTGAGACGTCAAGTATGATTGGGGGTAACCGCATTTCTATTATTTTTGATTCTGGTGCTACTAATTCATTTATATCTACATTGTTAGTGGAGCATTGCAAGCTGGTGGCCTCTAGGCAGGGTGATAGGTGGGTAGTTGAGTTGGCTTCAGGAGCCAAACTGACAGTAGATGCCTTAGTCCATGACTGTGAGATTGCTTTGGGACCCTTCACAATAGTATACGACCTTAGAATCATGACATTAGGATCCTATGATGTGGTGTTGGGTATGGATTGGCTTGCGGCTCATCAAGCCAAGCTAGATTGTTGTCGAAAGGGGATCAGCTGTTTAGACGATCACAGCACATCAGTGGAGATTGTGGGCATGTAGAAGCCCACAGCAATGCGTATGGTATCCGCTCAGCAACTTAAGCGTTTCATGTGGAAGGGATGTCAGATGTTCGCCATCACAGTGAGCGATAGATCAGATGACGAGCTAGAGGTATCTTTGGATGATCATCCCACCCTTAGGGAGTTTGCATATGTGTTTCCAGTAGAGTTATCGAGGATGCCTCCCCGACGTGAGGTAGACTTTCGCATAGACTTAGTGTCGGGTGCCGAGCCAATGTCTCGTGCACCCTACAGGATGACCACACATGAGCTCACTGAGCTCAAGATACAGTTGGAGGATTTGCTCAAGAAGGGGCACATCCGACCGAGCGTTTCACCTTGGGGTGCTCCTGTCATCTTCGTGAAGAAGGATGGGTCTCTTCGTTTGTGCATGGACTACAAGTAGTTGAATAAGGTGACGGTGAAGAACCGTTATCCTCTACCCAGGATTGATGATCTTTTCGACCAGATGCAGGGAGCCAGGGTATTCTCTAAGATAGACCTGAAGTCTGAGTATCATTAGTTATGTATCGCAGAGGCAGATATCCATAAGACCACCTTTCGGACTCAATATGGACACTATGAGTTCACTGTGGTTCCCTTCGGCTTGAGGAATGCCCCTGCAGTGTTCATGAGTCTCATGAACGGGGTGTTCTGTACCTATCTAGATCAGTTCGTGATCATTTTCCTCGATGACATTTTGAACTACTCACGGATCGAGGAGGAGCATGAGGAGCACCTTCATCAGGTTCTACAATGTTTGTGAGAGCAGAAGCTTTATGGGAATTTGGCGAAGTGTGCATTTTTCAGGACAGAGGTTCAGTATTTGGGGCATATCCTTTCCGGCGATGGAATCTCAGTAGATCCATCGAAGATCAGGGCTATCAAGGATTGGCCAGCACCCACTAGTGTGACAGAGGTCAGGAGTTTTATGGGGTTAGCTAGTTATTACAGTCGCTTTGTCGAGGGCTTTTCTCGGATAGCGCACCCCATCACTTCCCTTCAGTGGAAATGGAAGAGCTTTCTTTGGACTGAGCAGTGTGAGAGGGCCTTCAGGGTCCTCAAAGAGCGTCTTACCAGCACTCCTATTTTAGCAGTTCCTGATCCTGTAGCAGATTTCATGGTTTGCACGGATGCATCACTTGAGGGATTGGGAGCTATACTTATGCAGGGTGGTAGAGCAATCGCGTATGAGTTGCGAAAGCTCAAGACTCATGAGCTAAACTACCCCATGCACGACTTAGAGTTAGCAGCAGTAGTTCATGCTCTAGTTCATTGGAGACATTTCTTGTTAGATCGTCACTTTGAGCTCCATTTTGATCATCATAGCCTTCAGTACATCTTTACATAGCCGAATCTAAACGCCTGTCAGCAGCATTGGATGGAGTTCCTCTCCGAGTATGACTTTGATGTCCACTACATCAAAGGGAAGGAGAACGTGGTTGCTGACGCATTGAGTCAGAGGTGCCATGACCTCTTGACCTTGACCTTGAGTGTGGACTTGAGGGATCGCATTATTCAACATCTGCCAGAGGATGAGTGGTTTCTTGAGGTACAGCAAGAGATCAATTCACAAAGGGCCCTTGTGGGGAAGTTTGCAGGGTATTCACTTGAGGTAGATGGTTTACTTCGCCATCGACAGTGCATCTATGTACCCCATGCAGGTGACCTACGTATTGTGGTGCTATCAGAGGCACATAGAGCACCTTATGTGGCACATCCGGGGGTGAAGAAGATGCATGCCGATCTTCGACAGCTGTTCTATTGGGTAGGTATGAGATGAGATATAGCAGAGTTTGTTGCTTGTTGCCTTGAGTGCCAGAGGGTCAAGGCCGAGCATTAGTATCCAGTAGTTCTCCTATACCCACATGATATACTTGAGTGGAAATAGGACACCATTTCCATGGATTTTTTTGTTGGTCTTCCTATGTCTTCGCGTCGCCATGATGCCATCATGGTGACAGTCGACAAGTTGACCAAGATGGCTCATTTCTCACCTGTATGCACGACATACAATGCGCCAATAGTGGTGAGGGTATTCTTGGATGATATTGTGAGACTACATGGGGTACCCCATCGTATCATCTCAGTTAGAGATCCAGTGTTCACTTCAGCATTCTGGAGAGCCTTACAACAAGCATTGGGCACACAGCTCAATTTTAGCTCCGCTTATCATCCCGAGACAGATGGACAGACAAAGCGGGTGAATCAGGTATTGGAGGACATGCTTCGGATGTATGTTATGGACCATCAGTCTAGATGGGAGGAGTATCTGTATCTAGTTGAGTTTGCCTACAATAATGGGCATCACAGCTCGTTAGGTATGCCTCCCTTTCAGGCTTTATACGGCAGACCATGCAGGACACCATTGAGTTGGGATCGAATAGAGGACAGGGTCGCCATTGGTCCAGAGCTAGTTTAGGATATGGAGCAGCAGGGCACAGTGATTAGACAGAGGTTGTAGGAGGCACAAGATAGGCAGAAGAAGTATGTTGATGCTAAGGGGATTGATCGGAGCTTCTCAGTGCGTGACAGGGTATTCCTTAGGGTGCGGCCACACAAGAGTCCAATCTGTTATGGAAAGGGCTCTAAGCTCGCACCACGGTTCGTAGGACCCTTCGAGATTTTGGAGCAGATAGGACCAATTTCCTATCATCTAGCATGCCACCTAGCCTATCACATATCCATGTTGTCTTTCATGTTTCTATTTTGACACGTTATATATCTGATATATCTCACATACTAGACTGGAGTGCTTTACAGGTAGAGGCAAACAGGCAGTTGGCATTGGAGCCAATTCGCATATTGGCTCGTCGGACACTGGGCCTTCGAGGTTGAGAGCTGGACCAGGTTAGAGTCTAGTGGGATCGATATGATGAGGTCACGGCAACTTGGGAGGATGCAGCTAGTTTTAGGGCACTCTTACCTTTTTGACGACTTCCAGGAGGAAGTTCAGTCTTAGGAGGGGAGAATGTGAGGTTGATTATTTTACCTTCCATATTTTGGTCATTATGTTATTTAGTAGATGACACTATCAGACCTTAGTGACTATGTTTCATTATGCAGCCTTGATGTTTTATCTCACTGATTCGATGTATGTGATTCGATTCGGTCATATTGGATGTTATGTTGTGGTTCGACATACGGGATATATATTAGATGCTATTTTGTTATGAGATTCTAGTTATTTATGTGATGTGAACTATTTGACATGTGATGGTAAATGCAGTTTAATTTAGAGTTATGTATTGATGTTTATTTCGATTGCATGAAGTTAATTACAGTTGCTTCGGCTATGACTTTTTATGACAGGACTAACACTTGATCGAGATGTGCAGGTTTTACATTCCCTAGCCACGGGAAATCGGAGGTAGAATTCACACTATGTTATCCCTTGTTAAGCCAATCCATTCCCAAGAGGGATAAGGATCACATTTGAATTTGAGTGTGGATTTATTGTGCTTGGTTTAATTTAATTTATTTTGGCCTTAGTAACCTTTTTATTTAAAATTGATTAATAATAAGTGTTGTATAATTTTATTTGCATTGTACCACTTGGTATTTATATTATTATTTTTTTAGGGCCATTTAAATGTGGATTTTTGACCCCTTCATGAACTCTAGGGTCCCAAAAGTTACCCTAGGTGGTCAACCATGAGTCTAGGGTCAACTTGGACCATCTAACCCTAGTTTTGACTCACCCTAGGTCACTCTAAACCATGGTCTAGCAAAAGTGACGAATTTTTGGAATAAGGGAAGATGGGGGATGGGCCTTGCCTTGGGAAGGACCCATCTCCCATCCCAAAGTCTTGGAATCATTCCCAAGGAAGACTTGGGAGGTCTCCAAGAGTCCTCCCAAACTCCCAAGTGAGTGGGAGCACCACTCAAGACCCTTGTCTTCTTGAGGTGTGAGTGGGAATCCAACTCACCATTTGTTCCCCTCCCACTTGTGTGGAAGCACAAGTGGATCAGGTGGAGATGGAGGTGGAGTGAGAGGAGGACATTCGTCATCCTCTTACCTTCTCACTCTTACAAGTGGCTTTGGAGGAGGGAGGAGATGGTGACAAATGTCACCTTCTCACTCCTCATGGCCAAGTTGATGGCCTATAATAGCTCCTCTTGTAGAGGAGTGGGGGTTCACTGGTTCTAGTCTTTTTCCTTGCAATTTGGAGAGTTCTTGAAAATTTTAGTTTTCCTTTCTAGTTTGGAGGAGTTAGGGAAGGTTGGAGAAATTCTAAAAGTTGGAAGGCTTGGGAAAGCTTGGAGCTCTTCACCAATTCTACTTCCATTGTCAAGCCCTTGAAGGTAGGCCTCTTAACTTGCTTCTTACCTTGCTTATATGATGTTCCATGTTTTGGATTTTGGTTGTGTGTTGTTTGCATTGTGATGTTTGCATTTGATGTTGGGTTGGGTGTTATGGTGAGAGCACCTCCAATGGAGGTAATGCTCAACTTGTATGGGTAGGGGAAAGGAACCTCCTTGAGGTCTCTCCCACAGTATGTGTATATGCCTTGAGGGCTTATTATCATTTGAGGAGGAGATATCTGAATGGCAAGAGTGCCATGCAATTTGTTTGTGATTCTTGTGGATTCTGGTGTTCTGGAATTTTGGCTTGAGGCCAGGAGTTGAGATTTTCTTTTCATTTGGGAACCCTTTTAAGTTGAGGGGTCAATTCCCTACCCTCACCAAACTCATTTACATGAGTTAAGTATTGTGTTAATCCTGTGGGGTGTTTGTGTTTAGTGTTTGATTTTTTTGTGGAATGGAACCCTGTGTGAAATCCCTACCTCCCTAGCTCAGGGGTGACCCACTTGCGGGTCTATGGTAGGGAGGAGAGCTTTTTGGAAGTGGTTGGAGTGTTTTCTTTGTTGAGTCTTCTTACAGGTTTCTCTTGGAGCTTATTGTGGAGATTGGTGGAGTTTTCTAGTTTAAGGAAAATGTTTCTTTTCCTATACTTGTAAAGAGAGCTTGGTCTCTTAAAATTTCATCCTGATTGGTTTTCTTAAGGAGAGTTTATCTCTCTCTAAAGTTGTAAAAGTTGTTATTTGGGAGTTGAAAATAAATCCTCCCTTATCCTGTTGTTAGTTGTGAAATTACAGTTGTTTCATTTTATCATGTGTGAGGAAAGAAAGATGAAATCTTGTTTACAAAGGATGTTAGATTTGTTAAAATATTATCTGTTGCAATGTTTAGTGGAAATGTTGAACTTAATCAGGTTTAAGGTATTTAAAATTATGCCTTTGAAAGGGAAAGAAATTGTATTAAAACCCACTCTTTTACCAGATATGAACAAATGCAAGTATGATGGTTCTTTCCATATTATAGTATATGCTACTATATCAAACTGAAATTTAGAGACTTGGAATTTTAGTTTAGTTAAGGAAAATAGAATTTAAATAGTTATTGTTTATCTCTATTTTGTTAAATTTGAAAGTTGTAGATTTGTAAAAAAAAATTATATATGTCTATAGATGCATTCTTCCTTATCTTGTTAAATCTGAACCAGTGAACTTGCATTTAAAACAAAAAGAAAATTTTTGGGGTAACTAGATCTTGGAAAAATTCCTCTATCTCTATGATTTGAATAGTTTTTTTTTTGAAATTAAATTTGTAAGGAAATGCAAGGTAAATAATATTTACTATTCTACCCTACAAAAAAATATTTGGCAAATATTTAAATATATATATATATATATCTGGGTTTATGTTTTATTGAACTTATAAAACAAAATAGTGATGTTAAATAAACTGTATCTCTGTGAGATTTATACTTAAATATCTATATAAACATTTAAATGTTTTTATGAAAGAAATGAATTTTTTTCCATTTTTGGAAGTTGCTATGCTTAATGGAAAAAAAAAAAAACTCATATTTTCGGACTTGCTGTGAGTAAAACATAACACAGAAAAAAAAAAAAGTATACAATGGACGTGGGCGTTTTAACCCCCACTGAAACTAACAAATGAAGGGTGTGGGGAGGGGCGTAGCCCCACCCACACCCCACCACTTGGGATGTGGGTGGGGCTTCGCCCCTCCCCACACCCCCCATCCTTTGAGACCCACGGCTATGGAAGCCTCCACCGCCCACGCTCCCCACGGACCTCCTCTGCGCCCTCCGCCTTCCCTCAACGCGCTGCCCGCAGCAGACTCCCCACTCCGCTGCTCGCTACCGTCCTCCCGCGGCTCCCATGAACTCTGCCCTACCCTCAGCTCCTCTCCCACTCTCAACCCTGCGTGCCACTCCGCTCTGCCCTCCGCTGGTGGCTCTCCACCAATGGAACTCCTCTCCCACACCACCTCCCTCCACTCCATGGACGATCCTCAGCTCTACCGTTCCGCCACCGCCACTGTCTAACTCTCCCCTTCTTTGATCCCTGCTTAACACACCCAAAAAAAATATAAATAATGTTAATACAGTGTGATTCAGATTTGTTTACAAAAAAAAAATTCCCCCTTGTGCTCACCTCTATGAGCTCCTTAATGGCTGCCTCCAAACCCTTGACCTGCACAAAAAAAAGGAGAAAGAACAAAAACAAACAAAAAGAAAATTAGAGATTAGGGCATAAGAGGATAGAAGAGAATAGGAGAAATTAGGGCAACACAAAGAGGAAACTTAGAAAATGATAATAGGGTTTGCGTTTAAAAATTTAGTGTTATCTTAATTTAGGGCTTTTCTTTCCTTTGTTTTAATTATGATAATATTTTATTTTGTGGAGAGATTAATGGTAGGTTTTATTTTTAATTTTCTTTTACCTTTTAATTTAACCTCCCTTTTTCTTCTTATTGTTTTTTAAATTTTATCTCTTGAGATCTTAAGTGAATTTTAATTTTGAAAAGGGTGATTTTGGGCATTTGATTTCTATCTGGTGATTGGAATCTAATTTATGAGTAAGGGTATTTTTTTTGAAATTATTTGATGGAATTTTATCAATAATTTGTACGTTAATATTTAAAATTGATTTTATTATTACTATTTTACAGGGAGGGTTATTTGAACCCTCCTCCCTCATCCATTTAATTTTCGAGTGAGTTATTAAACGTAATTTCAATATTACATTTAATAACAAACCTAGTTTTCGGTTGGAGATAACTGATGTTTGGTCAATTTAATTTAATTTTATCATTTTAATTTATATCGTTGTTATCATTTCTAAATTAATTTAATATTTAATTAATCGTTTATTTTATTAGCCTTTCCTATTGGTGATTTATTTAAAATTTGTTCGTGGGTTTTATTTTAATTTTACTTATGAAGTTTATTTTCTTGTTGATGAATTTTTTTTTTTAAAATTATTCTTTGCATTTATCGAAAACGCGTTACGCTGCCGAAATTTCCCTAGATTTCTAGGGTTGAATTTACGCTAATCTATTAAGTTCTTTTCCATCTTTTCGCCTTCAATCGTGCGCCATCATGACACAATATAGCTTCACCTTTCAATCTGAGTTAGTCTGGGATCGATGCCGGCAACTACCTTCACCTAGGCAGCTTAGGATACAGATGGATTCGACCTAACCCTAGAAGTGACTCTTCGTGCCACTCACCCCTAGATGGCCTTCACCAACCTGGTTACATAGACATGTCTACGCCGTTGCGTATAGCCATCGAGCACGCAGACAGCACCCCCCTCTAAAACCCTGACCTCTCCACCTCCATCTGCCCACCAGAACTCCTTTTCCCCTGCACCTGCGAACTTCCCCTTCGCGCCGCCTAAGCCCCTTCTCCTACGCGCCTCCACTCCCGCCGCCCTCCGTGGCCAGCGCACCTCCCAGCCACCGTGCCCTTCGCCACACCACCACCACGACCCCTCTCCATGCCTAAACCACCACCACCATTACCACCGCCCTCCTCCATGTGAAGGCTACGCCCACTAATGACAGCGCCACCGCCATCTTTGGCTCCTCTACTCATCTCTGCAACATAAAACAAACCACCATCATTTTGGTTGTATTACCATAACAAAAAAAAACTAGAAAACAATAGCATAGTTCTACCTAAATAACTAAGCTCTGTAGGCATACCTCCGTGAGGACCTTCAATGGCCTCCACCTCTAGGTAACAAACCCTAAACCTGCACATAATAGAACCAAAAAAAAAAAAGAGACAAACACACAAAAGAAAAAAAGAAATCAGAGAGAAGAAATGAGAGAAGTGAGTTAGAAGAGATTAGGGCAAAAGAGGAGGTGTAATATTAGATTAGGGTTTTCCTTTTTGAAACCAATTTTTAAATTTGGTTTAGGTCTATTTAAAATTAGACTTATTCCTATTTCTTTTTAGAGGGTTTTTCCTTATGGGGATTCTTTTTTTGAAAATTTCATTATTTGTATTAAAATTTCCCATTTTGTTTTAACTATCCTTTGTCCTTGTGTAATTTAATTAAATTCTATTTTATATAGGGGATTTGTATTTGTCTTGCATCTGCAATTATTTGTGAAGGATTTAATTATTCTATATTGGAATGAAATCTCCCTTTGATTTTATTTTAATTCGCCTTGGTGGGAAACCTCGATGTTATTTTATTACTATTATTTTACAAGAGCGGGTATCTCAACCTCCTCCCTCATCTATTTAATTTTTCAGTGAGTTATTAAATGTAATACCAATATTATATTTAATAACGAACTCGGTTTTCGGTTCGAGATAACCGACGTCTTGTCATTTTTATTCAATTTCATTATTTTACTTTAGATCGTTGTTATCATTTCTAAATTAATGTGACATTTAATGTATCGTTTATTATATTAGTTTTTCCTAATGGTGATTTATTTAGAATTTGTTCTTAGGTTTTATTTAATTTTACTTATAAAATTTATTTCCTAGTTGGTGAATTATTTTAAATTTTTATTTATTTGCGTTTATCGAAAACGTGATATGCTAGATTTCTAGGGTTGAATTTACGATAATTTAATAAGTTCTTTTCCATCTTTCCACCTTCAACTGTGCGCCACCTTGCCATCATATAATTTCACCCTTCGATCTGAGTAGATAGGGATCGATGCCGGTAAAATATCTTCACCTAGGTAACTTAGGGGATAGATGGAATTGACCTAACCCTAGAGGCGACACACTTCGTGTCACTTACCCCTAGACGACCTTCACCAACACGGTTACATCAACATGTCTACACCGTTGCGTATAGCCACCGAGAATGCAGACGCGTGCGAGGGGGTTTTTAGGGTTAAGGAGGAAAAAAAAATTCACGGCCCGTGTCATGACCACATGGAGAATGTGGTCGTGACATAGGCATTTTGCACGTCGCGTCCGTGCAGGAGATGCGGGCGTGACACAAAATATGCACACAAAAGAATATCACAACATGGAAAAGTGTTGAGATTGATCCAATAAAAAACATGAGTTAAACATAATTACACACAAGTCAACAAGACTTTTATCCCTTATAATATGACCACCCCACTATAATACAACTAACCACCTATACACGTTTCATTATTTGCTTTAATTAGAAATTTTACATATTATGTCTTTAAATAAAACTATGTCGCGAGATTCCAAGGTAAAAAACAATAATAATATCCTTGTTGGTATCAACACAGTTTAATGGCGAGCATGGAAACTTGGGTTTCTTTGCCACACCATGGTCAAGAAACATAAGTTATAATATTCTTTGTTTCATTTTATTTTCTTGGGTGCCGTTTCTTTTCCATAATGGCAGGTCTTGGAATGAAAACTGGTCGGAGGGATACCTGGCTTGACTAATTGAAAATAACTTTGTAGGGAATCTACTAAAGTTCTTTGATATTGAATCAAAGCTGGTAAGAAATAACAGAGAATCAGGACTATGTGGAAACAATAGCCAATGAATCATTTTCTACATAATTGACTCTGATTATCTGTTTGGAGTCTAATAAAGTTATTGCACAGAAACGAAGAAGAAAACAAAAACAAAAGGATTGAAGGTCCAAGGTCCAGAATATTGCATGTGTTGCATGGATCTAAGGGGAACATGATGACGCCCCTATCACCCTGAACAAATCATTTTCCTCATCCCTACAACAATGCAAATTGGTGACCCCAAGAATCCTCACACTTTTTAAGATTTTCAGGGCTGTTAGACAATAGAAATTTTGTCTAGCTACAATAAATAAAGGACATACATCTTTAAAAAAAGCATGAGAGACTTGAATGCTTACACAGGCATTCATTACAACCATAATGATTTGGTCATTGTAAATGGCCGCAGGAGATAGTCATGTCTCATGTTGAGCTAGTTAATAATGGTGGCAACGGCCCCATGGAGAGGGAAAGAAATTCTACTCCATTGACAAGTGAAAGAACAACCACATAAGGAGGAGGAGGAGAGATTTGTGTTTTTATTATTATAATTATTGGATTTAAGTTTAAAGTAGCACAATATTCAATAGAAATTACATTAAGTACTATGGCACAGGATTTTCGTGCCAGTAAAAACCAATCTTAAAACATAATATGTAGTTAAGGGGATAAACAAACACCTTAGACTAAAATAGGAGTCTTAAGACATAAAGCTAACAAGATAAACAACCATCTCTATTTAAATATCATCCATCTCTATGATAACAAACAAATGTCTCAACCAAAAAAGAATGGAATAATAGCCTAGAGATCAAATTTCTTCCACCACAAACCACTCAGTACAAATATTAGTAATTAGAGTGTGAATATAACATGTATATGGTGCAATCATGGAAGAGGTTAAAGGTAAATACACTATTATATTTTATTATGCAGAGAAATCACATGATGTGTTTGTTTCAAAGACAATGTTATGTGTAATAGCTCTGAATTGCCTACAAGAATGATTGAGCGAAAAAAAATGGCATGTTCATGTGCTAGGGGAATACCTCACACAAGAATTTGTCAAAACCTATGTGCCAACAATTTTAGCCCTACAAGGCTTATCAGAAAATTGAAATTTTAAAGCTTTTGGGTAAAATTAAATTATCAACTTTTTAAATCAATGGATCATGATTCATTTCGAGGATGACTTAAAACAAAGAATGTGAAGAGTGTATGATCTAGTCCCACCTATATAATTCTCAAAAATTTAAGGTGGTCAGTTCTCTTGAGTGATGTAAGAGAAGGTTAATGGGGAAATGAAAGGTGCAAAATTGAGAAGTCCAATAAGGGTATAAAAATGTGTTTATTAATTAAAATTTATAAAATATGAGTAAAATAATTAAAAATATTTTATTGAAAAGGAAATAATATATTAACCTTTCAAAAATATCTAGAACTGTTAAATAAATTAAATGTAAGTGATACTCTAGATATATGAGTTGAGTTTGAAAATATGATGGGTTAATGCTAATAGAGATTATAACTAGACATGTGTTGAAATGATTTAGGAGGGATTAGGCTATGCATACCTTGAATTGGTGAAAGATGAAATTTACCTGATGTGATGTGATAGAAAACTAATAATTGAGATATGGTATTGAATTCTAGATCAAGAAGTAAGACCTAAGAAATTGAGAATTTATGACAAAATTTTGGTAGTGATCATGTCTTCTTAGTGGCACAATCTTGTCCTTTTATATGATTCTATCCTTTGCAAAATTTGATCTTTAATACCTACAAGACATGTTTTCCTGCTAATATATAAGGTATAGAAAATAGGGGGTGGTCCTAAGGAGCAATGTGGGGCTACTTATGCAAGGATTGAAGTTTAGGATGTCCTTGTGCCATAGTCAAGATTCAAGACTAAATTGACAATAAAAGTACAAGAGATAGGTGGGTGGTAATGGATGTCAATGTAGGATGGTAGTGAATGTTGTTGACTCAATTTTGTAATCTTGATTATTGGTTGTTGATATAAGTCAACAAGTGATTGTGTCAGAGGAAGTCCTTGGAGTGTGTTTTGACAGCGTGGATGTCACTTAATTGATTTTAAAGAGATTGATGGTTGTTGATGTTGGACGGAGGTTGACTAGTGACTAAGTTACCTACAAAAGGAAAAGAGATTATATTCTCTTGTGAAGGTTATTCAATTATTAATCCATGATTTGATTATGTGTAAATGCCCTAGGATGGTGTCTTTAAATACATAACTCTAGATGCATAATTTTTAAATTTTAGGACCCATTTGATGAGCACAGAGGATTCATTACCTAATGGGTAGCATATCACATTCGTTCATCAAGGAGATTTAATAATCATTAAAAATCTAAAGTGTTATACTACTTTCTATCAAGGGGTCAAGGGGATAAATTAATTAAGGTGTAAGGTTTGATATTTGGGGTGTTCCACATCGATGGTTAAGGGTGGACTACTTTAATATAATAGTCAAGCATAAATATTTTTATCTTACAAAAATGGACATGGAGGAATGGTTATTTAGCAACGGGTTTAGTATTTCATAGATCTCAATAACTTTTAATAATATTTTGAAATTAAATTCAAAATAGGTATTTTAGGTACATGGTAGAAAATAGATATAAAGATATCAATTACAAAAGAGGTAGAAATAAAAAGGGATACGTAATAATCCATTTGTGCTTCTAAATATTGCAATATAAAAAATGTTAGAAAAAATGGGTAGTTTGTATGTACATGCTAAAATAAGGGGTATTTAGAATTAGAAAAACTTATTGGGAGGGATGTTATTAATCAAATATTATGAGGTAGAAATGAAAATAGATGTATTCTTTAGTACCTTATGAATGAATGTGATAGGGCATAAGTTTATATAGTGAATCGTGCCCATGTTGATGGGTAATAGTCACATCCAAGGATTGTCTACCTTGGAATGAGCTAGGGACTTAATTGTGCTAGTGATCCTATCCAAGAACAAGATCATAGTTGTGATATTGTCTAGAATACGCAAAATAATGGGAACTAAGTCAAAACAATTTTGAATAGAGAATTGCGGCAGCCTAAGTTATGGGATGGACCTTCAATCAATTCAGGTGCACCAAAATAGTCAAATTTGATCTAATGTGGCATAAAACAAGAGGAGAAAAGTGTTAGGGTATGCACTTTTCTACTTTACAATTATATACATAGGTTAAAAAAATAATCGAATGAGGATTATTGTATGAATAATATATATTTTTTAAGGGAGGATAAATTGTAGTGAGAATAAGTGTATATAAAAGAAGAGTAATTAATAATGTAGTGAAATATAAATAAATCTGTAGACACCTAAAATTGACTTGCTCCGCAAACCAATTTCCCATATCTCTACACCACCAATTATCCCTCCTATTAATTAAATTAATTCATTTTATTTAATTAGTTCATCCCTAATCATCTACCCTTAACCATTTATCCATCCTTTGTGATCAATTTTAAAATTCATTTAATTTATCACTATACCTTACAACATGATCCCTCATTAATTAAATAAATATTCTCAATATTTATTTAGTTAATTTTTCCATCTCCCTAATCCTTATTAATTGGATAAATCATGCTTATTTGATTAATCTACCCTACTAATCAACCTAAACCTAGCCTAGTTGATTAAATAGCAATTATTTAATTAGCTACCCTAGCCTACCTATCCCCTAGACCTAAATTAATTAACTAAACCCTAATTTAATTAATTTTAACCTCTCATTAGCCCACTTACTAATTTCCTCCAGCCACATTAATTAAGCTAATCCTCTTGATTAGCTTGGTCAAACCTTGCTTAACCCATCTTCTCACACACTTTGAATAAAAATCAATTTTTTATTCAAAAGGTCACATCTTCCTTACATGTGTAAGAACCCATAATTACACGTGTCCTTGATTTGCACATCTACACACAAAGTGGAATTTTTAATTCCACTTCCTCCAAGAAAATTATTTGTTTCTCCTCATCCATCTAATCTCACTTAATGCTAACTCTTCCCCAAAATAAATTTTTAATTCATTTTAATTCTCATCACTCTTCCCCATGTGAATTTAAAATTCACATTTAATCCCATCCATCCAATATTGTTGATGAGATCTTAACCCTTGATCTCATTTTCTCATCTCAACCATTTATCTCTACTTTGAATCCTAGCCATTGGATTCAAATCCCCCTTAAATGGTCTATAAATAGAGCCCTCATCTAAGCCATTTACATCAATTATTCATCCTATCATCACTATGTCAAAATTTCTCTCATCTCCTCTCATCATACCCTTACCATGCCAAAATCACTCCTCATCTCCATAGCCAAATCATCTCTCATCCAAATATTTCATCAAACCTTCATCTTGTGTTGAAGAACAAGGAGCAATCCACATTCACACTACATCAACTTGGATAAAGCTAGGAGCTCTTGGGTGCAAGCTCCTCAACCTTATCGAAGGAGGAAGAAATAGCAAAGTATAACTTAATGTTTTTGTGCATTTTGTTTGTGTTTCTAACCTTGTCCATTTTCTTTGTCTTGAGTTGGCACGCCCGGTGGGACCCCATGGTCCCTATCTAATCTTATTTGCTTGAGTTTTTGCAAGAAAAATGCATTTTGCAGGGTTCTAGCGCTAAAACCTCTCGGTTTGGTGCCATATTCTCACGGAGTGGTGCCATCTCTGTGATTTGTGGTGCCATCTACTTCTGTTTTGGTGCCACCTCTCTCTCTACGACATCATATTAAATCTTTGTGCTTAAAAGTTGTTCTTAATGGCTTTTTAGAGGTTTTTGGTGGATTTTTAGCTTTTCTCCTCTCTATTTTTATTAGATTAACACAGAAACAAGGGGTTATAATGTCAAAATTTATCTAGGAATGCATGTTTTGAAGCACTATCACATTTTAGTGCCATATTCACACAGTTTGACACCATCCTCTAGTTCGACACTATCTAAACTAGGAGACAGAAGGTAACACGGGCAAAAACTGTAGTTTTGGTGCCATTTTCCAAACCTGTGGTGCCATCCTCTGTTTTGGCACCTTTTTCCAATCCTATGGCGCCATGCTCTATTTTGGTGCCTTTTTCCAATCCTGTGGCACCATTCTTTGTTTTGGCACCATTTGCCAATCCTGTGGCGTCATCCTCTGTTTTGGTGTTATTTTCATAACAGCTTCTTGGGGTCTGTGCAAGTTGCTAACACACTTTGCAGGAAAAAAAATCTTTGTCCAAGACTTAAAAATTAAAACTACTAACATCTTTTGCAAGGTTTTGATAGCTTAGAAACACTTCATTTTGGTGCACTAAAATGAACTTTGCTTGCTTAGCTTAGAAAACATTTGGATTTGGTGCATAAAATTAACCTTGTTTACAAACAATCCTAGGCACATTTCATTTGGGTTTTAAAAGGAACATAGAATCTTTGTTTGACATGTCTTGTGCGCTTGCATATTTGTGTTACCCAAGGGATAGTATCAAAGTATCCTCTCCCCTCACCTTCAAAAGGATCTTAGGTGAAGAGAAATGGTTCTACACTCTTTTTTCTTTTTAGGAGGGGCCTGCCCTTGAGACACATCCGCAAGGAGAACTCATTAGCAACCCCAAGAGGTACTTTCATTCGTTCTGCTATACAAAATAGGATAAGGTGAAAGCCAAGTCCAAATTGGTATTAGCGCTTACCATTCAGTGCTAGCTTGAAAGGAAGTTGTACCTTGTGTATATGATACTCCTAGTAGAGATAGTCAAAACCTTAAGTGGTTTATTGGATGCTCATAATGTGTCGATCCCCTGAATGTTCCCCCACTATGAATCTTTGTTTTAGTAGCCAAAATTCTTCTATTTGTTGGCACAGGAGGTCGGACCTCTGAAGCCATCCCACGTTCTCATAGTTCAAAGTAGAGATATCAAATTCATTGAGATCTTCAGGTCTTTAGGAATTCGAAGTTTGGTGTGCCCGAGAAGTGTGTGTCATGTAAGGGGGAGCCAGTGCCACCAAAGTTCTAAGCTATCCACTTTGATTAAGTGTGGTTGGAGAAATCCAAGTGGGAATCCAACAAGTATTGTCCTTGCCTCAGCTTAGGTTGTACAAGTGCTTGATAAATTTTCACATTTTCACAACAAAACCTTTGGCCATTGTGTTTTCTTTCTTGATTGTTTGTCTACTTGCCAAGAAAAATCAAATTCATCCACCAATCCAGTTTTGGCACTATTTTCATAACAGCTTCTTGGGGTCTGTGCAGGTTGCTAACACACTTTGTAGGAAAAAAAAAATGTTTGTCCAAGACCTAAAAATCAAAACTACTAACATCTTTTGCAAGGTTTTGATAGCTTAGAAACACTTCATTTTGGTGCACTAAAATAAACTTTGCTTTCTTAGCTTAGAAAACATTTGGATTTGGTGCATAAAATTAACCTTGTTTGCAAACAATCCTAGGCACATTTCATTTGGGTTTTAAAAAGAACATAGAATCTTTGTTTGACGTGTCTTGTGCACTTGCACATTTGTGTTACCCAAGGGATAGAATCAAAGTATCCTCTCCCCTCACCTTCAAAAGGATCTTGGGTGAAGAGAAATGGTTCTACTCTCCTTTTTTCTTTTTAGGAGGGGCCTGCCCTTGAGACACATCTACAAGGAGAACTCATTGGTGACCCCAAGTGGTACTTTCATTCATTCCACTATACAAAATAGAATAAGGTGAAAGCCAAGTCCAAATCAGTATTAACTCTTACCATTCGATACTAGCTCGAAAGGAAGTTGTACCTTGTGTATATGATACTTCTAGTAGAGCTAGTCAAAACCTTAAGTGGTTTATTAGATGCTCGTAACATGTCGATCCCCTAAATGTTCCCCCACTACGAACCTTTGTTTTAGTGGCCAAAATCCTTCTATTTGTTTGCACAAGAGGTCGGACCTCTAAATTCATCCCAAGTTCTCACAGTTTAAAGTAGAGATAGCAAATTCCTTGAGATCTTTGGGTCTTTAGGAATTCAAAGTTTGGTGTTCCTGAGAAGTGTGTGCCATGTAAGGGGGGCCAGTGCCACCAAATTTCTAATCTATCCACTTTGAGTAAGTGTGGTTGGAGAAATCCAACAAGTATTGTCCTTGCCTCACCTTAGGTTGTACAAGTGCTTGATAAATTTTCACATTTTCACAATAAAACCTTTGGCCATTGTGTTTTCTTTCTTGATTGTTTGTTTACTTGCCAAGAAAAATCAAATCCATCCACCAATCCAACAATTTCCAAAACTTCACAATCCTTCAGCACCATTTCCATCTATTTTAGTGCCATAATCCACTATTTTGGCCCCATCTTTATCTATTTTGGCACCATCTGACCCTGTTTTGGTGCCATCTACCTCTATTTTGGCACCTTCTTCATCTATTGTAGTGCCATCCATCCATCCTTTAGCGCCATCTATCCATCTTTCAGTGCCATTTCCCTCTGTTTTAGTGCCTTCTAGATTTGTTTTAGCGCCATTTTACTCCATGTCTAAAAATCAAAATTTTCCATCAAAAACATCAATTTTATAAGCCCATTTTTCAAAAAAAATCTAGTTGGGGGCTATGCCCCTGAACCCCTGTTAGTAGGGGGTCGCGTTCGGCCCCCCACACCCCCCTCACGCCCAGCCGGGTTTTCCTCCCAACACCGCTAAACCACCCCCTTCATTTATCAAATCCCATCAATTAAGCTTATTTAATCTCTTTATTTGAGCTTAATCAAATTCATCGTAATCCACTTCATCCTCATCATCCTTAATCCAATTCATTATCATCATCTTAATCCCATTCCTTCATCCATTTGATCAACATTATCCAAATCCCCTCATCCAAAAGCCCAACCACAACTATCCACAACATTATCAAAATCCCCCAACATCATTATCAAACTCCAAATCCAAATCAACCCAATCAAAAATCAAAACCTTAGTTGATCACATCAAACTTTATCAAAACTTGCTTGAGATCATTAGTCTATCTTAAGTAAGTCATCAAGGATCAACCCAATCAACTCTCTTGCTTAAGTGTCATTAGTCTACATTAAGCATAGAGAAGCATCAATTATCTATCAAAACCAATCAAATCAAATCATCCTAAGGTCTTGAAATTTGATCCCCAAACATCATAATCATCCTTTATCCTCCATCATCCCATATCTCTCCAACAAAATGGATCCTTATGTGGCAATCTAACATTTACAAAGAATTAAATATGCCTATGAGGATTTTGATCCTATCACTAAGGAAAAATGCAAAATCATCATTAAGGATATCTGCTTAGCACACCTCATCGTTGGAGAATCCCAAAACCCTACCCCATTTTCATCAAATCAACCTTCATCATACCAACCTTAATCTTATATATCCACCCCATCAACCTCATATCAACCTTCAACCCCATATCAACCTTCATCATATCAACCTTTACCTTCATATCAATCTTCATCCCCTTATACATTTATACCATCATACCTATCCAACCAATCAATACCTCCAACTTATCCATCCCCCAACCTTTGTCATGATAACTTTGATCAAGGGAACACCAATCTAGTACACCTCATGTCTGAAATTCAAATCTTACATCAAAAACCATTCCCCCATGAAAATCCCCCATCCACTAATCCCCATCCTTCAATCCCCCCCATCACAACATCCCTCCAACCTTATCAACCTTAATCCATCATCCTATGTATCTCCCAATCCATCAATCCCTATCACCCATTCACCATCTAATCCACCATCAAACCTTCCAAATCTTAAGCCAAGAACACCCAACGAATCCTTAATGGATTTTCTCTAAAGTAAAAGAGAAGCTAGGGAGTCCTCCGAATCCCCCACCCCTCCAACACCACCATATAATCCAACACCTATCCTTGAACCCATCCAAGAACCATCACTACCTAATCCCATCACCCACCTATCCAATCCTAATACTACACCATCCACCCTTATTATCCACCCATTATATTGTTCTTCAACCCATACACTTATGAAGGATGCCATCCATTAGCTATTAGCAAGGAATCAAACACCCTCATGCAATCCAACACCCACCAAACCTCTTGAACAATCTCCTATCATAATTCAAGAACCATCATATAGCCATGTTCAAGAACCCATATGTCAAGCACCTAACACATCCATCCAAGCACTCACCACATCTATCCAAATCACTTCCACTTCCATGCAAACACATAAGCTATGTCAAGAGTCAAATCCAAAGCATGTTGAAACATCAACCCCCTATCCTAATCAAGATCTAACCATCCCATCTAATCCCATCCCTGATCCCCTCCCATCTAGTGATCAACTTATTGATCCCATGCCATCGTCCATCACCCCTTTATCACCCCCATTAATCCTTTACCTCCATCTATCACATCCATCCCAAACCCATCCTTCTATCCACTTAGAAAAAGTACCTTCATTCACGGTGGCTCTCTTGTGGGAGGTGAACAACTTCCATCCACCTCCTAGCCTTCTCCAACAAATAATGGACTAGCATCTTGTTTCCAAAGCACCAAACATCCTATTGCATGTCACATGCTCCAACATATGAACTATCAAGGAAAAGGCTTAGGCCTTTCATGAACAAGGCATCTTAGAGCCTATCCACACCACATTCCATCCATCCTCACATGGCCTTGGCTATACATCCCAAGGCAAACAATCTAAACATGTTGGTATTGTTATCACCTAGGATTGCACCCGTGATGCAAAGCTGGAGGCTCAGCAATCCTGTGTAACATGGGAATACCTTCAGGTTGTGGGTGCCCTATGGTGAAGGTAGACCTCCAGATTATGGGTTGGTTCCCTTATGATTTTTTAATGAAAAACTGACTTAGCAGGAAAAAGGATAGGAGGAAATTCAGTGAAACAATAAACTAAAACTGAAAATGTGGTGGTGCACCTATATGGTGGTAAAACTGGTAGAATGATTCACAACTATCTCTAAGAAATTGTTTACACAGTTCAAAAATGATGACTTAATCACAAAAGTGTTTCTAAAGTAGGCCAAACAACTTGTTCTTTCAAGAGGAAAATAAATTTTCACAGTTTTAAGACCAAAATGAAAAAAGCACAACTTGAGACCTGTGATGGATGCACAATAATGAATGAGACAAACTTAAAGGCTTTAATGATTAAAACACAATAATTTCATCAAATCATTCATGAAAGTGCTTGCATATTTTTGAAAAGGCAAATTTGATGTATTCTAAATGGAAAATAGAAGGAAAAAGCACTGCATAAGACAAAAATATGAACCTGTAACCTGTTGTACTGTATAGATCTGAAAAATAAGTTACAAACAAACTTTGCCTCTCTAAAATGTGTAAGAGAGAATAGAATGCAAGAAATGAGAAAAACCTAAGTTTTTTCTCCAATATATCAAAAAATTAACCCCTAAGTGCATGGAAAAAGCACTGCAGTTCAACTCAGCATCAAAAATATCTCCACAAAACTGTCTCACGAGTAGAAGAGAAAATCCCTAAAAAGAAGGGCTATAACTGATCCAATTTGAGCTAAAATAGCTCCAAACTACCCCTCTCTATTAGTTTGACCATGTGGAATTCCAAACCCCTCCAAGTTTGACCAAAAATCATGCAAAAGCTCCCAAAACACCTCAGTTAACTCCATCTCCTAATTTTGCATGATTTTGGGATGAGGAAACAATGTGAACAAATAATAAAGTAATCAACATGACTTACTTTACTATTCATTATAAATTTGTCTATCTCTTGACTTTTACAACTTTGTGACAAATAATAAAGTAATTTATAATTCATTACTTTATTACTTGTTTACATTTGTTTATCAATTTCTAAGTCATGCAAACTAAGGGTAATTATTTTCAAAAGGTTTAAAAAATAATAACTCTCCTTATAACTCCCCTTTGATTTGCATAATTACCTCATGCATCCTATGATGATGCCAATGAAAACACATCCTCCATACATGCAAAAGTCAAAATACCTTCTCATATGTGTGATATGATTAAATAAAATCATGAATTAATCCCTTATATCTCCCATGCCGCCATGCTATATCTTAGGACTCATGTCCAATCCATGCATAAGTTAAAATGAGTCATAATGCCATATCATTTGGTTATACAAAATCACTGCACCCTTATGAGTCCCATGTCACATTTATGACCACATGCATATGACCCTTGTATCATTAGCCTTATTGACTTTAACATCTCAATCCTTAACAAAATCAAAACAAATGCAAACATTCTTACAAGCTCCCATGCTAGTTTCTATTCTTCAACACTTAAAAAAAATGATTAACCACGGTGGGGAATTATGCTTGTTTGATATTTTTTGAAAATAAAGTGGCAAAAAGTCATAATGTGGTCGGGCATTCTTAGGGTTTGCTTTTTGTTATACAAAAGCAATGATTTTGCCCTAACTCAAGCTCATTTGACTTCAATACCTTTGTTGGCTCTTTCTTACTCTCTACACCGCCACTCCATGACGGTTCGAGGGTCTTCTGAAGGCTAGTTATCTACTACAGATGGTCGTCTGGTGAGTTTTTCCCTTCTTTCATGCTACCTCTTCATATACATACATTTTCCCTTTTCTTTTAAGCTTTTGATGAAGCCCCAAAACTCTTCTTCCCCAATACAGTCGCTACCAAAATATATACTACCAGCATCGGGTTTATATCAAAAACCTTGCCAAAACGGCTCTCAAATCATAATTTTATGTGTGTAAAATTTATAACTATGGCCACTATAAGCAACAATATCTCTTTTGTCATGATAAAATGAAATGGACCCATTCCCAAATGGCGTATATCGGATGGTTCTTTTAAACTTCTATAGGTTGTGTAATGGCTGAGTGTTTTACTGCTATTTATGGTTATACTCTGAGAAAATGGTGAGAAATTCATATTATGTGCCTTCTATCTGAGAAAAGAATGAAAATGGTCTCTCTTCACTAATGAATGTTATGGAAAGATTTGTTTTTTCTGCTGCAAATATATTGTGGCAAAATACAAACATAGTTCTCATTTTTATATCTCTGCTAGGGCTTGTGAACCTATGAAGGCATTCTCTACTTTCTGTTTGTTAGTCAAATACCCATTGTAGATTTACACTTCATTCACAATAAAATGATAAATATTTGTTCTTTCTTTGTGTTGTTTAACTAAACCTTCTCATGGATGTTTACTGAGTTTACTATAGATAACCATCACTTATGCTCCTTTAACCCAAGCTAGGGTTCATATAAAATAGACTACACTCATTGTATATTGGGTATTCTTGTATGACCAGTGAATGAGAGTATTCCTGTAATTTTAGTCCCTCACTATATCCTTAATAATCACTGTGAATGTTGTATAATATTTATATCAGTCTATCTGTGAGACTATGTGCATTATGATAAAAGAATTACATGGAAATAGTGAATCCTGACATGCCATTGTGTCATCTTGGTGGCTGTCCTATGATGCATGATTCCCTTGTCACTGCTCTTCATGACTTCCTCTACTCCTCTTTGAAGGCTTTGTTGTTCATTCAATTCACTGTTAATGCATAAAATGAACTCTCCTGCTGTCTATAAGATGTTCCATGGTTCCTTAATTCATACTTTGTAACCCTTCCACTTGCAATGATGAGTAGAAATAGCATATTAAAGTGTGTTTATACCTTTGTTTTCAGTGCTTTGCAAGTGTATCCCATGTTATAAATGATCACTGAAGTCGTACTGTTATTTCATTTTCAATGATCATCATTTTGCTACCCTTGTACTCCTGGATATACAAAACATGACTGCTCCTCATTAAAGTTACATGAACACTGAGATTGCTTCCTTTACATGCTACATACTATAGCAATCATCTTGATCATGACTATGTAATTGTGACTGGTATTTATGCCTCTAAGTTGTACTATAGTGCTTTATAGTATTCTTGTCTGTGACTATCTTTTGAATGGCTGACCAAATCATTATCACACCAGCACTGTACTATAGGTTTTCATAACAAATCATTACTCTGATGTCATATGTTTAACTTTGTAGGATATGTAATGAACCTTGCCATTTTTATTGCTTCCATATCATGGCTTTTAGCTTATGCATTGTAATTATCACATGGTATGAACATGTAATGTATTTACCATGTTGTTCTTGAAAGAAGAATCATGATATATTTCAAATCTATTGTTGTCATTTAGCCTCTTTTGAACTTGCACACAGATGCATTGCAAATGCAACAATGAGTTTGATGTCAATCATTCTATTCACTGTATTGTATCTATCTCAGAATGTTTGTACTTTAGAAGCACCCGAGGCACCTACAGGTGTTGATAATTATCATATTGTAATCCAATGTGCTCATACTGGATGACAAATATAGTGCATTTCTATCTCTTTACTCTTCTGCAGTTGTTCTTACTGAAGTACTTTACATCTTTGTATTGACCATGTTGCTAGTGTTTATTAGTTTTAGCCACCACATGGGGGCAGTCACCATCAATATTGAAAGTTGTATTGATTCCATTTCCTTCATCTGTATCTACATATTGTGATCTTTGTGTCTAGTAATATGTTAAGGTATTTACTTGACAGTAGACAGTTACCGGAGCAATGTGCTTTCTGAGCATGATGGGCTCAACCCTTGTGGGAGCCACATTTACTCCACATGTTGTAATATCAAATGAAATGAAACATTCAATGATGAACCTGCACCTGCACAGTGAACAAACAATGTTAGCAAAACAAATGAATCCTTAGTCACAAGATATGATGCTTCTTGTGGATTTATCTTTCTGATCTGGTACTTAAATCTGCTTATTCAACTATCTCTTCTGCTCCTCTTTTTGCATAATCTAATCATTAATGACTGTTGCTCCATAAAAGTAGGTTGTACTTTTGTTTCTTTGATTATGTGTATGAAAAGTTTTGGAACTTAGAGCTCTAAAGAAAACCTTTTTGAGGTGTTCTGGAGCTTGACAGATGGAGGGAGATGAAGACCAACTCAACCTCAGGATTCCTCATTCATAGGCAATGACGGGTCCCTCTACTTTTCTTATTCATTTTTATTCCTTCAAAAATAAAATTTACTTTTATGTAGCCTACTCCAGTCACTCCCACGGCTTGTGTGGGACATATTTAAACACTCTTTTGAATACAATCAGTTATTTCACTTTATGCAATGACTTATGTATACTTTGCTTTCTAAATCAAATGCATAGCATAAAAAAACTAAATCTCTTTTAAAGCACATGTTTAAAAAATGATGAAGAAATAATAGTTTATAAATACCTCTCTTGAAACTGCACTGAAATGTACTAATAATCAACAACATCATAACTGAAAAATGAAGTCAAATAATTCAGCCTTAGAGCCATGTCATCTTTTGAATGTCTGCTTTCTTGTCTCTTCATTTTCATTTATCGAGATAGTGTAGTAGTCCAGTTTGAACTGTTATATGATTTTGATAAGTGATCATGCAATGGCATTTCATCAAGACATCAGACATTGACTTGATGACCCTATGTATAAAAAATTTCTTACCCCTCTCTTAACAACTGCTTGTTAAAGCTTCACTAAATTGAGCTTCTAGCAAAATTTAGTAACAGGTACCACTCACACACCTTCCAAAATCCATTCATCCAATCCCAAACACGGTGCACCTCATCGTACCTCCAAATCATATTTTACCATCCCTCCTCCATCATCATATCATTTGCAAAAGCATGTGACCATCGATCTTCCCCCATCAAATTTACCTCCACTACTTCCAACTCCAAATATCCCTATTAAATCCACTTTACCTCCTATCGTACCAATGCCAAACATCCCTATCCACAAATCCTCTTATCCTCCCAACTCCTAACATCCCTATCCTTAAATCCACTTATCCATTTATCCATAAATCCACTTTTAACCCCTCCACCCATAAATCCCCTAAAATCCCCAATCAAGACCAACAAAAGCACACATCACCCAAACATGAAGCTTCCACCAAATCTATGGGATTCAAAAGTAATAATTTGAATGCCTCAACTCATAAAGCACAAAAGCCTAAATATGTTATCCATTCCAAGCAAAAGCAAAAACTCAAAAGGCTAACAAAGCCCACACCATCAAAAGAAAAAGCAAAAACAAAAATGGTATGGGTCCCTAAACAAAAAGCACTAAACTCTAATGAGGCATTCCAATCTACCCCAAAATCCCAAATATCCCACTCCCATTTAAAAATCCCATAATTCCTAAGTCCATTTGGATACCTAAAACCCCAAATCGGCCATCCAAAAATCTCGTATCCCGATCCCCATTACTACCCACCCCGCATCCAAAATATAAGCTTCAAAATACATCACGGTGTGTGCAACCATTGGTCTTGGTTCCTCTCCATTCCAATACATTCCCACATACCCCCATCTCTCCATCCTTCATCCACTATCCTACATATCTCCCCCATCACAATACGTTGGTCCATGCTTTTGCATAAACCTTACATAATCCACATCATAATCCACTATCCACCATCCATTCCATCTTATCCTATCTACCAACATCCATGCAATCAGCATCCATGATGCTATCCAACATGGTACCATCTTCTCCTTGCTATGGAAACAGACACTAGAGTCCCCCTTCTGTCAAAAAAGCAAAAAAAAGCAAAAAAAAATTAAGAAAATAGTAAAGAGAAAAATCTGTCCAATGGTGAAAACCACTCCTTATGGCGCCTTGGGCAAGTACCATGATGAAAATCCCTCACGGGCATCATGCGTAATCCTTTCTCCATCCATTTTGTATCCCTACACTTGGGGGAAAAATCATACCCTTCATCCACATTCATAATATCCATTGCACATCTTATCCACTATCTTATCCTTATCCTATCATTTCCCATCCATTCTATCCATTATATCTTCCTCCTTAGATCTTGATAAAGATAAGGGGCAAAATATAAACA
Source organism: Cunninghamia lanceolata (assembly GCA_027924645.1). NCBI lineage: Eukaryota > Viridiplantae > Streptophyta > Pinopsida > Cupressales > Cupressaceae > Cunninghamia > Cunninghamia lanceolata. The sequence continues at coordinate 11,076,247 of BSBN01001281.1, forward strand.
TGTTTTGGACACCTCTCAGCATACTCCCTTTCCAAGCATATCCTCCATCTATCTACTACAAAACTCATCCCTTCCAAGCATTTACCCATCATACAAAATCCTAAGCATCATACCTAGAGTGGGGCATACAATTCCTTGCAACCTAGTCTTTGGAGAAAATCCTAAAACCCCCATCCATATATCCTTCATCCCTATCCTATCCCTTATCTCCATCTTCCAATCCATCTATCATGAATCGCTTACCCATCATCTTTCATCGCCAATCCCCCTATCCAACCCCATCACCTTCACCTCTAGACTTGGTGTTCCCTTATCATTAGTATCTAGCACAAAGGTTATCCAAATGCAATTCAATGCAACCATCTCATAATAAACCATCACCAAAAATCCAAAAACACCAAAGAAATCAAAAAATTACAAAAATCCCAAAAACAATCCCACAACATCATCACAATCACCCAAATCATCTAAAACATCATCTTCCAACATCATCACATCTATCCTCAATCATCCCACATCATCATCACAAATCAGAACTACATATTATCACCACCCGCATCTTAATGTGCCTTGATCTCGTGGATACAGGGTATGTAGGCAGTCTGGAATATGAAGGAAGTTTCTAGTATTCAAGTACATAAGATGCACCCATCCAACCTGCTTGGATGGTCCCTATCCCCTGAGCTTACACTAGATCCAAATGCAATATCCAAAGCATCGCATCATCTATCAAAGAAATCATCCCTTAACAAAAATCATCAACATCAACCACAACTTGTAACCATCATATCTTGCGCCAATATTACAACATCAACTAGCAAAACCATGCCCTAGGATATATCGTTCCTACAATGGGCATGATCCAATCATCCATCAATTCCTGCCTTAAGATATATCATTCCTACAATAGGCAGAATCCATCATCATCCATCTTGGCAAGAGATACAATGGCTATTTGTTGGGTTAGTTGGTCTTTTGGTTTTTAATTTTTATCTTTTGTCCTATTCGAAGATCACATCAAAACTACCTTGATCTCACTATATCATGGTATGTGGTGAAAACATCTAGAATGGGGCATAGTCTTGCTTTCGTATGGTGTACTTGTCGGTTGGTCTCGTTACTTCAAGATAGTATTCATATCTTGTGGATTGTAGGGTTGGTTCTAGCATATTGTTCTCCTTTTGCATCTAAGATTCTTCATACCTTTTGTGTATTAAGGGATTATGCTATGAGTCTCCTTCCCTCATCTAGACAAGGTTGTACTATCTTGGGCATGCATGGGATCACCCTCTTGTTTGCGTGTCTAGTCCATGCAAATGTTGGATGACAATCATCACCCTGGTCTCCTATACCTTGGTGAAAATATCCACTTTGCTATAACAAACCTAGGATTGCTCTAAATCATTTTTCAGCACAATAATCATCTATTTCCAATCCATCTATCATCTAATCATCAATCCATCTTTCATCTCACCCCTTGTTCTCTAACCACTTCAACCAATCCATTTCATCCATTTCGAGAGCACACCCATGTTCTTGCAGCCTGCATGTCCTCTTGAGGGGGCATCACTCTTACCAATCATCCCTAAACCTTACCCTATTCTTCCAAACCAAAGTCTTTTTCTATCCAATTCAACTCTATATTTTTACGTCTCTGAATTAATGTTACTTAGCCACAACACCATTTCAAAGAGGGGCAAATATAGACAGCTAAAATTGACTTGATCCGAAAATGAATTTCCTGTATCTCTACACCACCAATTATCCCTCCTATTAATTAAATAAATTCATTTTATTTAATTAATTCATCCCTAATCATCTACCCTTAACCATTTATCCATCCTTTGTGATCAATTAATTCCTTTAATTTATCACTATACCTTACAACACGATCCCTCATTAATTAAATAAATATTCTCAATATTTATTTAGTTAATTTGTCCATCTCCCTAATCCTCATTAATTGGATAAATCACGCTTATTTGATTAATCTACCCTACTAATCAACCTAAACCTAGCCTAGTTGATTAAATAGCAATTATTTAATTAGCTACCCTAGCCTACCTATCCCCTAGACCTAAATTAATTAAATAAACCCTTATTTAATTAATTTTAACCTCTCATTAGCCCACTTACTAATTTCCTCCAGCCACATTAATTAAGCTAATCCTCTTGATTAGCTTGGTCAAACCTTGCTTAACCCATCCTCCCACACACTTTGAATAAAAATCATTTTTTTATTCAAAAGGTCACATCTTCCTTACATGTGTAAGAACCCATAATTACGTGTGTCCTTGATTTCTCATCTACACATAAAGTGGAATTTTTAATTCCACTTCCTCCAAGAAAATTATTTATTTCTCCTCATCCATCTAATCTCATTTAATGCTAACTCTTCCCCAAAATAAATTTTTAATTTATTTTAATTCTCATCACTCTTCCACATGTGAATTTAAAATTCACATTTAATCCCATCCATCCAATGTTGTTGATGAGATCTTAACCCTTGATCTCATTTTCTCATCTCAACCATTGATCTCTACTTTGAATCCTAGCCATTAGATTCAAATCCCCCTCAAATGGTATATAAATAGAGCCCTCATCTAAACCATTTACATCACTTCTTCATCCTATCATCACTATGCCAAAATTTCTCTCATCTCCTCTCATCATACCCTTACCATGCCAAAATCAGTCCTCATCTCCATAGCCAAATCATCTCTCATCCAACCTTCATCTTGTGTTGAAGAACAAGGAGTAATCCACATTCACACTACATCAACTTGGGTAAAGCTAGGAGCTCTTGGTTACAAGCTCCTCAACCTTATCGAAGGAGGAAGAAATAGCAAGGTATAACTTAATGTTTTTGTGCATTTTGTTTGTGTTTCTAACCTTGTCCATTTTCTTTGTCTTCAAAATTTTAATATTGTATGAAGAGGAAAAGGAAGAGTAATTAATATTGAAGGAAGATAAAATAAACAATAAAGTAAAAGTTAAAGGTAAAATAAGTGTGGAGGGTGAATTTAGAAATTGGGTGTTATGTGAATTGTATTGTAATAACAAGAGGATCAACAAAGTATAAAGTTAATGAAATAAAATTAATATAAGTAAAGAAAGAGGTGTAACATCAAAAATTGCATACCCTTGCAATATCATGTTACATTTTGGCCTTGCTTTAGTGTCCACTCTCTTAGTTTGTTTGTAGGATCATTTTAGCCCTTGCATTAGCCTTTTTCTCTCCCATGGTGATTAGGCCTTATTTTCTATGTTATGTTTTTGTCAAGTTTTGTTGTCACCTTTATGTTATCCTTGTGATTTCCTAGTGTCTCATCATTTTTTAGCCCAAACTATCTAGACACTAGTGCTTCATGTGGACATCTATCGTGGGATGCTAGCGCGTTGTGTGAATGTCTATGCAACATGCTAGTGTATCATGACAGTTTCATGTTTGGTGGTCATTTCTGAGCATTTTGCCACTTGCCACTTTTTCTATTTAGTGGTAACGGCTTGGGACGAATCCAAACAACTCGTCAACCCCTTCCTCTTCCCTCCTCTCATTTTTTGAATCGATCATTTTCACTCTTTCATTCTCCTTGGCTCTCTCTTGCAACTTATACTCTACAGCTCTCTACAACATTCCCCTTTAGCTCTCTAGCTCTGTTTGGCTTCGTCAAGTCCTTTCAAGGTGATATTGTTTTTGTTCTTATTGTTATTGCAATAATTTATTTAGTTGTGCTCCTGAGAACCTTGGGATTTTCATATACTTTCAATCTCTCATTTTAGTCATTGTTCTTATTTCTAGATGCACTTAAATTAAGAACACACTATTTATCTATATTGGTTGTTGTGGAGGTAGAAATACCAAATCAAGGGTTTGACCTAAAGGCAAACCCCTAAACAGTGCCAACATTTTCTCTGTTTTAGCTACATGTATTCGGGAAGCATTCAACCACATGAAGGTTTACTGGTTTCTTCCTTCCTCTTGTTATCTCAATACTTCATTTGATTTATTTAGTTTATCTCTATTCTATCATTTATGTATTATCTAGTATCTTGTTGGTGTGTTCCCTTTTCTAGTTTTGCAAATTGGGTGAGCTACTGGGTTGTATTTTTGCATCTCTTGGGAACTATTCAATTTTCTAGGTCGTATGAACAATAGTGCTTAGCAAGAACGTCCATGCAACGCGTTGGTATCCTGGATAGTGGCTTCCTCCTTTTGGCTCTAGGTTCCTCTCTTCATTATTTTTTGTCTCTATAATTCATTTCTATAAATTATTTTCTAGTTTCCTATAAGTTAACATTTTCCATTCCAGCACACATTGAATGTAATATAGAAGTTAGCATGTAGTTTAATTTTTATATTACAAGAGGAAAGTAAAAATTTGAATTAAAGTAGGAAGAGGATGTTAAGTTGGAATTATAAGGAGAAAAATAAAAAAGTGACTAAATATGAGTAAAAATGTTCAAGAGACATGTACTTGAGAAACATAGGAGGGGATTACTAGTGAAGAAAGAGCAGTATAAAAATTTGGGAGTCAAAAAATCGAGGCTATAATTGAGAGAAAAAAGTGACAAATACCATCAAGAGGAGAAGATTGAAGAGAAAGAGTGAATATAAAATAACAAGATTAAAAAATATTATGAAAAAGAAGAATTGAGAGTGGTATGTAATAGATAAATATATGGTAAATGGGTAGGATAATAAGCACAAATAGAAGAAAAAGTGGGAGAAACAAGGAAAAATAAATATAGAAAGGACTAGATACATAGAGTGAGATATGGGAAAGAGAAACTTTGCACCCCTTTTGGACTCTCTAATTTTAAATACTTTTTTATTTCCCCTTTTATCCTCCTCTACCTTCTTGGCATTTTGGGGACTATAAAGGTAGGACTAGCTTTTGCAATCATGAGATTCTTTTGCTTACTTCACTTTAAAGTTGGATCATGGAGTTTGATTCAAACTGTATATGTCAAAATTAGTTCACAGTTATATCCAAAAGCTTTAAAAATTCACTTTTAATGGATTATGAAAACCTAATGCTCCTAATTTTTAGAAAATTTCTATCATAAATGTATTAATGATTAATTAAACACCTTTGACTCAAACACCATTTCTAAAGCAATAAATATGTTGTTGCTAACAAAATTTCATAAATGGGGAACCATCTGCCAAAAATTGATTTGGAAGTTATCATACCAATAGTAGTGTTGTCACCAACACACCAAATTTCTCAATGAATTGGGGCCATATATTTAATCCTTAAAATATTAAATTTAGTGGTAAATCATTCTTGTTAAATAATTATAGGCTTGTAATTTATTTTTTTGGTATGTTCTTAATATATCTTATTATTGTTTCTTTAAGTGGTGATATGGTTATGTGTATTGTGGCTTTCATTACTCTCTATTAAGATAAAGTTATTTTCATCTTTCTCTATTCATAAATTCTTTGCAATGAATCTCTACATTTGATTTTTTTTCTCTTTGACTTTGAAAATCATATTTTAATTATATTTAGTAAGATTTTTTACGTGTAGCTTTTTCTCATTTTATATCTACTTGAACTCCTATTATTAAGCTTTTTAATTGTGTTCTCAAAGTCTACAAGATGTTGGTGTTTATTTCTATATCATTTCACATTATCCTAGGTGTGCTTATATTGTTATACTTTTGACATCTCCTTTATTGGTTTTTCTAGAGTTAACAATTATATGCTAAACTGCACACCCTAATTATACCTTTCCCCTGATGTTGTTGGATATGTTTTGACATCAGTTTGCTTTATGTTACATGTGATAATGACACCTGAAGCAATATCATTATGTGTTTTAACCTAGGTTGTCTTCTATGTAAATCTATGAAGTTCATATCCCAATGAAAGGGAGAATGTGATAAGTTCCGCTATCTCATTTATCATCCTCTTGGAGTTTTAAGGTATTTTTCTTTTGTACCATCAAATTGTATGAGATGGTAACAAATGCCATCCTCTCACTTCCTTTTCCCCAAAGTGACTTTTATAGCATATTTAAGGCCTTTTCATTTATTATTATCAATGGGATTGAGTTTTGGACATGTGGCATCATCTTGCTCCATGTTTTCATAAAATCCTCTTTAAATATGTTTCTTAAGGCTTATCTTTTTCATTGCATGAGAATGTGACAAGTGTTGCTGTCAAATTTCACTCTTCTCATAATAATGTTTTCTTTAAATATTTTTATAGTTTCTCTAGTTTATTATTATTAGGTTGTGATAGATCTAGACACTTGGCACCTTTTCATTTTACAAACATATCAAAGAACCTTTAAAAGGAACATTTGAACCCATTTATTTTTATCTCTCTAATTAAATGGGGAGACAAGTGTCATTCATTCAGTGCCATGATCTTTTCCCTATTGTCACCACCATTCCCTAGTTTCCATTTATGAAAATCAAGGATCACCCTAATGTGATTCTTTACATTTTAGGGTTTTTGTTATTCTTGTGGTTTCATGGTGTTTCATTAGTCAACTTTTAAATTGTAGTCATTTTATTTTAGTTTTTTTTTTTGTCTCTTTCTCACATTGACTTATTTGTATTAAATTCCTAGATGTGATCTATATGCTTATAAAACCTAGTTAATAATATATCATACCTAAGTATGATATCAAATGTGATAATATACAAGTCTTACCCTTAATATATTGATCAGACCTAATTTGGTTTTTTAACCAAGTTTAATCTTTTATTGCATCCAAGTTTTGTTAAATTAGTCTCTCTAATACCATAATCCATGATGATATAAACTCAATTGATAATAAATCTCATTTAGATTAATATCAGAGAGCTTTTGAATGTGAATCCCTTTTTTAACCTAAAACTTCACAATGAATACAATTATTTTTAATATCTTAGTTTTATGGTTTTGGCATCCAATTCCCTTTGCCTTTTCCTCCAAATGGTATGTGATGTGAGATCTTGACATGTGGTAAGACAAGTTGGAACCATGGGTAGTGCAAGATTCTAAATTGTGGTAGACTTTTCTAGGTTCTTTATGGCATTTTAATCATTTATTGTATATTTAAGGTTTAGTTTTACTTGGTACATCTCATGGATAGACTTCATAGTTTATAAACCCCAGTTGATTTGAATATCAAATTCATAGTTTCATAAGACCTCTTCAAGGCCTTAGGTTGACTTTAGGCCTATGATAGAAAATGTAGACCTGATTTACTTTTAAATTGGGTTCAATGTTTTTAACAATCACATAGTCAAAGGTAAAGTAGAAAGTTATTGTCCAACATATTTGTAAGTTGGATTTCATAAAATGTGGCATATGGGTTCATATCAGAGCACTTTGAAACATTTTAAGGTGGGTGAGTGTGAGATCATCATGGGCCAAACAATACCTCTAAGTGGCAATGAAAATGCTAAAAAACTGACTTAAGCAACTTCATGTGAAAATTCGAATGGGTTATCTACATAATTTTAAAAATATGTAGGAATAAATTTTGGAGGAAATTGAATGTAGTTTATGGGCTACTATTTCTTTTTTGAAAAAAAATAAATTTATTTGGTGAAAATTGGATATTTCAATCAGGCACTACTAAAAATTTTGAAAAAAATAAAAAGGTGTCTGTCCGGCCAACCTAAGTATGAGATATATATATATATATATATATATATATATATATATATATATATATATATATATATATATATATATATATATATATATATATATATATAAGTAAAGGACACATGCCCGAATGTGACCCATATTTTTATGATTTTTTTTTGTAAGTAAATAATTAGTTATGAATTTTTTACTACAACTTTTTAAAAATATTAAAAAGTAATTGTCCGACCAACCTAACTTGGTCAAAAAAATATAAAATTCAAATTTTTTTTAACTAGTGAAATGTAGAGTGTGATGCAACTTTAGGATTTGAAAAAGGTCAAACGGTTTGAAAGTTATGGATGTTTTTCAATCAGTGTCTCTCAAAAATTCAGACATAGTGTAGGTAGAAAATTATTAATAATTACCTATTACAATTATAATCAAACATATGTTATATTTTAGAATCTTGACAGTGTCCCAAATATATCCTTTTGATTTTATCAAATTTGGAAAATATATATTTTTTTAAAAAGCATTTTCCCATAATGGATATTCGTTTTGAAAAATACTTACTAAGCCAAAATCTAAACCTAAAAAAGTGTTTCACAATTTTGTCTAACACTTTCACGTGATTTTTTCCTCCATTACTACTGTTTGACCCATCATGTTCTCGCACTCACCCAGGTGTTTCTCCCTCTAATATCTCCCCAATGTAATTTCTTATAGAAATAGGTTAATCAAAATTTTACATACATATTTGTAATCCAAGTTAAATGTATCCCCATTTAATCATGACTAACTTTGGGGTTTATTAAATTACATTTTAATATCCAAATATCTCTAGAGTTCATTGGGGATTAAAACTATTATTTTATACCATTTGTCCTCTAATGGAAATATGGGTTCAATGTATCTTTCAAAAATGGCTTGTTTTAGTTGACATCTAGGTTTCAAATAAAATATTATTTCTTTAACTATATGTGGTGATAGGTTAATCCAAGTGAGTGACCAATTAAATGGATAACATAGAGGTTTACTTTTCTAGATCCATTGTGTATTTTTTGCCCTTCATAAGGAAATTGTGTAATTTCATCGAAGGAGATTTAGGTTTAAAAGACAACTTATGCTTAATTAAAATATGAGCCCAATATGGTTTTAGGGGTGTTTGATAAAACTTTGCATTTGATGTTCTAAACTAACTAGGACCCACATTGAATTATTATAACTAATGAAATTTTTTAACGAATTTTTATGGCAAGGAAATCAGACATGTAAGAAGCTAAGACAAGGAACAATCTTTAATCATCAAGAAACAAGAAACAATATATCAGGTGAATTTATTGTGGTGGAATAAGGTAGGCCTCTAGGATATGTGTTGATTTGTGATTGGTTGATTAATCTATTATTTCATGCTTTTGAATATTTAATCAATGTTTTAAATTTAAATTTCTCCAAGGTTTTTTGTTGTGTCTGCATTATTTCTTTGTGAGCAAAATATGTAATAAATTAATCTAGACGTTCCCAAGAGAAGGCTTAAATACAATTGGAGATGATGATGGAGTTTTGGTACACCTATGGTTGATGGTTGATGGCATTCAGTCCCAACACTTGCTAGGCAATCATGAGATCGTAGGAGGCTTTTGATTTGTGAACTACCAAGGATACTCCTTAGGTTAGTTACCAACTTACAAATTTTATTTGAGTTAGAATTTGAGAGCAAATTATTGACTAGAATTTTTAACAAAATTAAAATAAAACAAGAAACAATAAATAGAGAGAGATGAACACCATGAAAACATAACCAAGATGGCCTAGAGAAACCCCATATGGGTAAAAAATCTAGAAATTATGAGCAAACACTCACTTAAGTAATTCAAATGGTTATTACAACTAATCTTCAAACTATATAATTCTTTAAGAGCTTGCAACACTCGCTCAAGACCAATTACAACTCTCTAATACTTATTTCTTAGCCCTCAGTTACACAATGGTCATGAATATGAGAACAAAATTCTCACTAAGACTCCAAAAACTTGAGTTATAAGACTCAATTCAATACAACCATATATAGTTTAACCATAAACAACATATTTATAGATACCCAAGCCTTATAGAAGATAAAACAACTACCAAGGAAGTGAAGAAAGCTGAATTTTTTTAAATTGAGAACACCAAAGGACATAATTCTCCACTTGTAGAAAAAGTAATGCTTGTGCCAAACTGGTAATTTAGAAATTATTGTTGTGAATTTGTATTCAATGCCTATGCATAGTAGTGAATTTTCCACAAATCTAAAAAACACATATTTAACTATTTTCCTATCAATCAAATCCTACACATTGATGTCCCATTCCACCCAATACATATTTTAGCATCAAAGAAATTGTCTATTGTGTAGCATGCCAAAGAGTACAAAAATGACCCATTATAGATCACACCTCCATAATTAGGGAGCATTCAGACCCCAAAGTATTAGAGACTCAATAAATGAGGGTGGTATAACCCCTCAACAAGTGACATGTATGTCACTTCATCTTACTGTACCATAGTATAAAAGTAAACTAGAACTCAGTACAATTCTTCTTCCATGTGTCTAGATGATACAAAGAAAAATTGCTTGAACTAGGAGTTACATTATCAACATTGGTTTTCTCTATTGGAAATAAAAAATTGTTGCCACCTATCTTCCCATGAATATTCAAGATTTCAAAAGACTTCTTACTAGTAACTATGACAGGCATATAATAGGAAGGATTTAACATTCTTAATGACCTCTAGTATTTGTTCCCTCTCACATGGAAGACCACTTTCTTGTAATACAAATAAGGGTTTCCAAGAACAACTCCACAAATGTCTATAGGAGAAACATCTACCACAAATTCATCAATAAACTTACCAACATCAAACTTTAACTTAAATTGCATATCAACAAGAATTTGATCACCAACTTATCTTAATCAAAAACAAGAATTTGATTGCCTCCCTTAATCTAACCCCAACCATAGGTTTTAGGGTTTGAAATATACTCAAACTATTTTTTACCAATCTCTTTGTAATCAAGTTAGTCCATGAACATGAATTGAACATAACATCAATCTTAGCATCATTAACAAGGATCTTAATGCTAAAAAATACTTCTTTATTTATCAAACAAACCTTCTTAGTAGTGCAAGTAACTCTAGAATATCCATCAAAATCACCACTAATAGCCTTTCCCTTGAGAATTTCAATTGAGAAATTAGCATCCTTTATACCCTTCTTTTTTGTGGGTTCTTTCTAGATCTAATTTCAAAATAAGAACTCTACATGACCATCCTTACTACAATGATCACAATGTATAGATTTCTTAGTATTTGTGGAATTAATTACCTTCTTTTCCTTTTAATTGACCTTAATAGTATTAGGCTTGGAACAAGGACAACCATCTATCTCAAGATAATGAGCATATGAGCATGATTTATCTATGTCAACTATCTTAGAGAGAAACACAAGCCTACGGAATTGGTTATGCAAACCCCCTATTTAATTCATTAGGATTTCAACATCAAACACATATTTTCCTATTTGTATATCCCTTCTACAAAATTCTCTAATGTATTCTTGTAGACTTTTTTTTTCTTTTTTTCTTAAGAAATTACCATTCCACTCTTTTCTTTCTTATGACATATTGGATAGAATTGTTTCCTAATTAATTGTTTGAAGTTCTCACAAGAATGTATAGAAGTTTGTTTTAAATCCACATAATACAAGAGACTTTAAAACCAAGTCAAGGCATGTTTTTCTAACCTTAGCCTAGAAAATGAAATCTTTTGATGAAGAGTAAGAGTATGCATACTAAAATATACCTCAAGTTGTGTAATCTAAATGTCAAGTTTCTTTACATATACTTCACTTCAAATGGTGGAATTTTAATCTTTGTTTCTACTTTAAACAAAGGCTTTTTTGGAAGACTCTTCTCCACTTAAGGTACTTCTAATTCCCCATTGGAACTCTTATCTTTGTGCAATCTCTTTAAGAGGAATTGCATAAGGCTTTTCATGGTCTCCATAGAATGTGATAGGCTCGTAATGTCATCCTCCATCATAGAGAATCTAGTTTCAACATTATCTTACTCTCCTTCTTTTGACATACATCTCAACTCTCTCCTCCACTTATTGGATTCAATATATCTCCAAAGGCAATACCTTCTTTCCACTAGAATGGGTTAGGGACATGAACCTACAAAATAATCACAACAACACTACCCAATAGGATGAACTTGTTCCCTAGGAGATGTTAGGTCTCAAAAATGCAGGTTGTAAACCTTAAGAGGATGCCAAGATCTTGTAACACTTTTGGCTAACGAAACAGGGTTGATATGATTGAAAACCCCCTTCTCTTTAGGTTATGCCAGACCTAGGCAGGTGTACCTTGATAGCTGATGCAGATTTATATGACCTTAGTGATCTACTCACATTGGCATGTAGATGAGAGACAGATATAAGGATGAAAGTAATTCCTAATACTAAAGTTTGAGATTAGAAAATGTAGATGAGTTGAAGTGTAGTATTGCTTTATATTAGATATGACCAGTGCCTAATTTCATTGGGTGAATGGGGTTAAGGATAGTATAATTGTAGATTTATCTTTTTGGCTTAACTCTGACTACCTAGAACCTTTTGAATGTTTATACTTGGTATAAACGTTTAATATTGTTGGTTATTAGACTCTTCTTTAAAATCCCATTGATATTTCTCCAAGTTACTGTGGTTGTGTTGGGTGAATATTTTGTCGTTAACTCGCTAACGGCAAAATGGATATATCAGCCACAACTATGATGAGACAAAGTCTCTCCTCTCAGCAAGGGGAGGTTCCCTCTAATTATTTAACTTTTGCAAATCAAACAACTCATCAAATTTATGTATACTAAAAACTATGTTGGTGGTGGTTCCATCTCATCTCATTCTCTTTTTTTAGAATAGATGTATATATTTCAAACTCTTGATATAAAACTTATAAATTATCACAAAATCATAGAAACGCAAAGTTTTCTATTACCTCACTGATTACTTGTAAACAAAACTATTTGAAGTAGAATGCAGCCCAAAGTCTTCACTCCTCTTCAAGATGATAAAAGTAAATCAAATAGAACAACTTGCAGCACAAAGTCTCCAAACTATTGTATTTTCACAAACATGAACATATAACCCACAACTGATTTGATAACACAAAGTTTATCAAAATCAAATTAAGAGCGCTCTCCAATCACTTGAAACAAACTCCACACTTCAATTATTATCAAATAAGATTATGATAGCGAGACGTAAGAACAAAACTATCACAACACAAATAATTCCAAGACAAAGATTGGAATTGAACTTGCTTTCTTGTATTGATAAATATTTGAATATTGATTTTCACAAAAAGCACAAAGTCTTGATTTGCTTCTCAATTCGCCAGAGTTTTCTTGCAATAGACAAAAGATAGTATTTACAAAAGAGGTCCCCTTTATTTATAGGGAAAGACCTTGAGAAAATCTAGGAAATCTACAACTAATTTGACTTATTCAACGAGAGAGTCCTATTTGACTTATGACTTCTCTTGTTTCACATGTAATTACATTTTGGAAAATTACATGTGAAAATGTCCAAAACAAAATTCCATTTACATAAAAACTAAGAAAAATAAGCTAAGGCATTAGCTTCCTCCATCCTTGTTCCTTAGGAAGTTCTGATACATGGTTTGAACAACTGACATCTCGCATGCATCTGGTTTTGCTGTGTTTTCAGAGATGGTGCGAGCTCGGAGGATTGAATCTTTCACTGCCTTTATTGCCTTTTCATGCTTTTCTAAATTATCCTTCAGGTTCTCCAGAGTCGAATGTTGATCATACAGGTTGTCCATTGAGAGCACAGAGGGAGCTTCCTCTTCAAATTTCTTTTGTACCATTTCTTCAAAAGAACTTATCATTTCCTGTGCCGTGAGGAAGCTATGATCTTCCCTTGTCAAGGTGCAAGGAAGTTCTTTCAACCGATGTAGGAGTGTGACATCACTATCTTCGCTGGCTTCTCGAGCTTGGCACAGATCTTCAAGTAGACTCTTTATTATGAAAATATGATGAGCTAGAGTCTCCTTGGTCTTGAGATATGATTCCCTGTTGGTGACGACCCCAATGGTGATCAAATTCTTTATCTTGATCTTCTTCATATCTGTCCACTCTTCTAGACTCTCTTCTTGATCTTGCAACTCTTGTGAAAGTAGATCCACCAGATTATCTAGCTTAGCTTTAGCTTTGTCCATTTTCTCCTTTCTTTCCACAGCAGTTTTCAACAGAACTCGTCCTTGTGCTAACAATCGCTCCACTACATCTCCCACTATTTTGCCTCTAGCTTGGGCTTTTTCAACCTTCTGTATTAGGGGATCTTCCACTGTCACTGCCATTGGTTCCACTATCTCTGATGACTTTACTATTTTCTGAAGGACAACAGCCAGTTGTTCTGCTTTTGCTTTGTATTGCTCTTTTTCCCTTTTGGCTTCATCATACTTTTCCAGTAGAGTAGTGGCAGTGGTTTGGAAATCTGCTTTGACCCCTTCATGAGTCACTTTACCAAGTTCAACCCTTGAAATGACATAACTGCTTACGTCAAAAGTATCAACTGTGGCATCTTTAGGAGGTTTGGCAATTTCGGCATATCTGATTCCTTTTTCAGTGACCAACCTAGAAACAATCTTAGGCTTCTTCTTTTGATTCTTAGCTTTCACGGGCAACAACTTTTCAATGTCAATCTCATCAGGTGAGATAGCTTGTTTCTTCCTCTTTGGAGTGTAGGTAGATAGCCATGGAGGAAGTATAGATGCATCGACAGCTGGAGGGGGATCCACTACTTGCTTGGTTGACTCCGTGCTTATACCCATGATGGTGACAATTGGACTTGTGTTGGTAAACACAACACCTGTATCAACCACCTTTTGTGAAGCATCAAGAAGGTTCTCCAGAATAGTCTGTTCCCCGATATCAAAAGAAGGGGAAGATAAGCTTGGAATGGAACCAGAAGAATCAAAAACGGTCCCAAGACTAGCCCTCATGGATTGAGGAGTATTGTTAGAAGAAACAACAAAAATGGGAGAAAGAGGAACATTAGAAATCACTGGCAAACCATCAGAAAATGAAACATGAGGAGGAGGTGTAAGAACTTGTGTATTAGATGGAAGGTCTTTCACAGGAGTCTGTGGAGAACCATCAAGCTGCTCTACCTCTGTACCTTCATCTTCACCTTGTTCAGCTTCTGTAGATACCTTTGTTTTAGACCTTTGAGCATCTTGTCCTTCGGTCTCAACATCCTCAACTTCCATATGGTCATCATTAATGTCTTCAACATCTGACTTAGTGGCATCAGAAGCCTCTGTGGTTTCTTTCTTCTTTCCTCCCTTGGATACAAATTTGATCTTTGGTTTGTGTACCTTGGAGGAAGAAGGGGTATCACTCTTGTTCTTGGTTCGGTTCTCAACCTTCTTACCTGTTTGCTCCTGTGTCCCCTCTTCGGACCCTGTAAGGAACTCTTTCAACTTGATCCCTTTTCTTTCCAACCACAAGTTGGTGTTTGCTAATATAGGTTGGAATCTTTTCCTGATGGATGTCTCCTCCTTGACCGACCATTTCACCTCTGGGAGAGGTGAAGCTTCAACATTCTTTGCCTCATATTCATGATCTAGGATATCTCCATCATCTTCCATTCCATCTGGAATATCAACTAGTCCCAGTTCTTCAATTTGGCTCAGATGAAGCCTACAGAAATCCAGTTTTCTGATCTCATTTTGGGTCCTGAGATCTGCCCATATGTCTTCCACCATTGGCTCATGAAAATTTGACTTTCTCTTGATCTTGTCTTGGACTCTTCTGAAGTCGAAATGATTTCTCTTCTTGTAGGTCTTCATGGTGACTAACTGCAACTCGGAGTCAATTATCTTAGCTTTGTTTGTAGACTGAACTGAATACCTCCCAATTTCAATAGGAAACTTTATTCCTGACTTCTTAAGCTCCATCTGTTTGTTATGAACCACAATCAGTTGTCTGCAAAGCTCCATAAGAACAATGCGATCACTGGGATACCGTGGCAGCATGCAAGGGTAACCAGGATAGTATCCCACCCAAAGATAAGTGAAGGTGGGGAATTGTAGGAACAAACAACCAAAAGAATTTACAACCTGCCATGCTTCATCAGAAACTCTTCTCTGAACCAGGTCATCATTCCACAAGCACATGAAAACTGAGAAGAACGCATCATTGACTCTTCTGAAATGGTGAATCGACCCCTTCAGAGTGATTTGGGGGTAGTATTCATATACTGGGACCAATCTCCTATCCCCTACCTGGGTCAAACCTGGAAAGTTCCTCATACTTGCAGCAGCGTAGACAAGGTAAGAGGTCATGTAAAATTTGAAGGTAGTATTGACCCTTACCAGTTGCTCATGCAAAGCATTACTGATCTGTTCACCCCAGAATATCTTCTGATTTCCTCGTAGAATCACCTTGATGTAAGTGTACATCCATTCTTGGAATTTGGAGGCAGAACGAAGTCATCTGACGCAACTCAACAGAGTAATCAAATCACACACTTCCTCCACAAAATCACTCCTGTGAAGGTCTTTTGGCCATCTGGTCAAAGTTGCCCTAGGAATCTTTAACCATTTGCTATTTATGTGCCTCCTAGCAGATTCCAAATCATTGTCATAATCTTGCTGACCTTGAGCAAAATCAATTTGCCTGACATTTTCAAGTGGTGGACACATGAATATTTTGTCCATGAACTCTGCATCCAATCTCATGATAACATTCCCCTGTGAGTCTGTCACGGCTCTAGTGTCCCTATTGTAGTGGTTGGCCACTTGTAGAACAAATTTTGGATTATGAGCACTGACAGGAAAGGATGCTACCAAATGGATATTGCTGTCAATGATTTTCTGCATATGCCGAGAGGGGTTTGCTTGTTTAGTTCTATCTATGAATTCAGCCATATCTATGTGTCCAATCTCAGTGTCTCTGATTCCGTCAACATTCGACTGAACTGCTGTTACCGGAAAGACACCCTGGTACTTGTACTTCATGGCTCTGGACTTTGAAGGAGATGATTCTGACATGAGCCCTGAGAAAACTGTGAATTCGAACACCACCACGAACGCTGACTGAGAACTGCAAAAGGCCATGATCTCGCAGTTAGGGGAAAATTGGATAAACTGGGTCAACTGCGTTTTGACGATCATGGATGGGAAAGCATGCGTTAAAAGGGCTTGAGCGCACAAATCAAGGCGAGGGTGAAAGCGGGCTTTTGGCTTTGAAAAGTGAATTTTCCAGTGTTAGGGAAAAATCAGGGACATGTGCTTGGGCGGGTGTATTGACCGCTCTTGCAAGTTTGAAGGACTTCTAGGTGTAAAAGCAGTGAAAACAGCCGCTTCTACATGCAACTTTGGAAGATTTGTTTAACATGTTAGAGCGGTCAAAACGGCCACTTCTACATGCGATGTGTAAAAACTTTGAGTGTGCGGGCGGGTGTATCGACCGCTCCTACATGTTACTTTGGCGAAAATATGCTCGGGCGGGGAATTTGGCCGCTCTGGCAGGGGAAGTGCTTTTGAAGGGTTTTGGTGCTAAGGCGGTGAAAATGCCTACTATCGCATGGAGTATGAAAATAGTTCCTCATGTAAGGATGGCAAAACCACCCACCCATACACTAGATACAAAAACCTAAGTCATGTACCAATCGGTGAATTTGGCCGACGATGCACGTTTGTAAGGCGTTGCAAGTTTATACATCGGCGGCGAAATTCACCGACAATGCATGTGAGGTTTGGTTGAGCACCTGATAACATGTCTGAGCGGTAAATAATGCCGTCTTTGCACATTTTGAAAATGACTTTAGCAGGGTCGGTAGAAATCACCGATAACATCTGGCCTGGGCAGTGAAAATTACCGACCTTGCACTCGATAGCAGTAGCATGGTTTTCGTGTAAGATTGGCAAACTTCGCTGATGTTGCACAATGGAATATGGCAAGGGTTTTGAGGGTCTCAGCGGTAAAACTACTGACTTCCCTAGGATACAAATATCGGGCTTCCAAAGACATATTCAAAATGAAAACACAAAACTAACTAGAGATTACAAGATGACCAAAACAATCTTTCATCAGAAACGTAAACTAAAATCAAGACAAAAGAAAGCCATATCGACATGGATGAAAACCCTAAATTTGAAAATGAAACGGATAGAGGACTTACCCGTCCAAGCATCAAAAACCCTAAGTCCAACAATGAAGAGTGCGATTAAACCCCAGCTCGGCGCGACCAAACAATGTTGGAGGAGTCAGACGAACAGCTCAGGAGAAAGAAACGAAATGGCGAAATGAACAATCAAAAAGATGTATTTAAAACTTAAAAACTAGTTTTAATAAGCTGCACGAGTGGCCATTAATGGCACTCAATGATCAAGATTCTGGAGATCTCGCTCGAGCGGAGGTTTCGGCCGCTTCGGCACAAACATAAACAAACATGTACTGGCGGTGAAATCCACTGCTTTTACATGTTAAATAAAAAGACATATGCACAAGCGGCGGTTTACGCCGCCTTTACATGTTACATAAAACAAGCTAAAAGGAGATATGTAGGAGTCGCATTTTTAGCCGCTTTTGCATATCAAGACTCAAAAAATTACTAACTTCTAAAAATGACCTAAATCGACATTTTTACCGATTTACGACTTGAACGATCTTTGCACATATCGAGAAAATGATTCAAAGAGATGTCATAAACCAGTCTAGGATGTCAAACAACTTCGTACGAGATCAAGAGGATCTTGTCTCGATTCACGAGCTTAGAGTGTAGATTTACGAAACGGACAAGTTTCATGGGGGTTGTCTACAAAAACGAGCGTAGCTGATTTTGAGAACAACAGGTTGTCTGAAAGGAATTTAATTCTACTTTGAGGGAAACCAACTAAGATGATTTATTTAAAGGAATTTAACTCAAGGCAGGGACCAATAAATGTGAATTACTTAGAAGGACTTAAATCAACTTCATATAGAAACCAATCAAGCATACCACACAGAGACAACAAATGTGCCTTGATAAACCTAAGTGATTTAAATAACTGGAAAAGACCAATATGGAGACAGTCAAACAACTTATAAGATTGAATATCAACAGAATAGTAGAACACCGTAGATATATCCACCGAACTAAACCATCTTGCCCATTATAATCTTAAAATCTCATAGAAGTTCTGTATATTGTTCTTGAAATATTACTGAATGTAATATTATAGTAAAATAATAATTGTTCTGCAATTGATGATTTTAAACATGGCCTTGGTTTCCATTATATATATGGGAAGCAAACAAGCTTCAAGCTGAAACATCATGACTATTCCAAAATTACACCTTTTTGAATAACTAACAATGTGTTAAGAAGCATAATTAGGAAATAGATAAAGGAAATACTATTGGCACTTGCATCGATCAAGATCTGGCTCTATTAATCATCGTAGAGGACCCGTGACCGCTGGCCTGGCAAGGTCCTCCTCTCCAATGTTGCAGTATCTGATGAGTATGCTTTGCCTATTGTCATTAATTATATCGCAAGAAATACAAAATTTTCATTTCAAGTCCACCTGACCCCTTATGATGCTTTGACAATGAACAAATTTATCTTGGTGACATGATCAATGTATTCTTGAGTGGCATAGGTTTCTATGGAGATTATATAATCCATGACAGATTCCAAGGCAAAGATTTTGTCTAAACATATATGTGTGCTTTCTACCGCTCTGTCCTCATCATTGATCTTTTTAAGATCTATTGGCAATAACTGTGCCAATTCATTTTTCCAAATGCCATGTTCCTATAAATTACCCTCATTGTCAAAGAAACTAGGGAATGCCATATCCGGATGCTGATTGAAATCACCAACGTCCTCAATTAAAAAAGTGTTGAATTTTTCATGCTCACTGATTAGTTCATCATATTCCTTAAATACATGTTTATCAACAGTTGTTTTGGCTCTTAGTTCCTCTCTCTTTTCTAGCATCCTAAGGTGCAATATCTTATGCTCTTGGTAGGCACTGTGTGTTCTCTTATGCAATTCCCATACCTTATCACTCATTCCCATCATTTTCTCAAATCTTTTCTTAATAAGTTCAAAATCCATTTGGTATTTAACAACTTTCATTTCAGTCTCCAATTGATCACTTTTCTTTTGAAATTTTTCTGCCTTAATCTTCCAATAATTGGTGTCAACTCTAGCCTCCACCACTCTTTTGTCAGACTCCAAGGTGAATAACTACATGAAAATGATGGCAACTTAGCTTTATAATTGGCAACTTCTTTCCTCAGTTTCTCATTTTCTGCTATATATGCTGTATTCTTCCTCACCAATTGCTCAATTTGAGCCTTTGTGAATTTGGCAACATTTACATTCAAGTTGGCAGTATCCATTGGGTCAGTGTCCTCAACTCTTTGCACAAACAGATGGTCAAAAGCCTTATTTGGGTCATCAATTATCAGAGGTCTTTTATTTGGTGGGTATAAGGCCCATATCAATAGGGTAGCATCATCTAGATTGAAGCCTGACCCAGAAATAATTTTGTCTATTCCCTTAATACTCAACTGTATCTTCTTATCTTGATTTCTTCTGAAACTATCAAAAACAATAGCTGAAGTCATATCCCATCCAGATACTAACAAAACTCTTGCCTCTTCTAACAATGCCCCTCCCTTTTTGTGGAGTCATACTTTCCATCTCTTTATCAATTTCTGATTTGAGCTCCTTCAATGCCTCATCCTGTACTTCAGGAGTGATGTTTTTCATTCTTTCCCTGGCTTGGTTGCCTTTGTACTCATACAAGAAGGCTTTGAATTCATGGGTTTTGGTAAAATCATCATCTAAGACAATTTTTCTACTTACCAAATGTCTTATATCCTCTGATAATTCATCAGGGGTTTCCATCATGATTGTTTCTCTGTCCACAAGAGGCTCATACTTTCCAATTACAGTTTCAAAGAACTGTACACCTTCATCTCCACTTTCAAATTCTTCATCCTCTGTAATGTTGGTATCAATAGAGAAGTTGATGTCTGGTGTGGGCTGAGGGGAAAGATGGCTCAAGGGAACTTCTTACTCAGCTTGTGTCTCCCTGATATTCTTACCTTTCCTTTCAAAAATGCCAGGAGGGACATCCATAATTAATTCTGATGCATGTGCAATTAACATATTCAATCTTTCTACAGGATCATCAACTTCTAGAAAAACTCATCTATAATTGGGATTTTGGGCTATCCTCCAAGCCTCAGCTAACATTAATTTATGATACAAGTTTGTCCTTTCAATTGTAGAATTTTCATCAACATTCCTAATCAGATCATCATCTACAAAGAGAGAATATTGATATTTTTTCAACTTCTAACTTACTTTGACATGATTTATAAAATGCTCAAGGTCAAAACTCTCCCTAGCATTCCCTTTAGGCATTCCAAAATGATCTAATTTCTTCTCAATTCCTTCATACCCCTTTTCAGAAAATGCCATAAAATCCCCAAAATGCAAGGTACCTAGCATAAAAGACTGTTTATTATGATTTTTCAAATGCATAAAATTAGAACAGACTAAATGCCTCACGATCTCTAAATATGCAACTCTGTCAGGGCAAGTCTTTGGGAGCAAGAATGGTGCTCCTTCATATCCAAAAATCTAATTTTTGTGTAATCACTGTAAGCATACCAATCACCCCAGTTGTGATTGATTTTCTTGTCCTTATCCACATCCTTAGGTCTAAGAAACTTTTGCATAGCATGTGACAAATTATAGTTGCATGGATGACCTAGTAGAATGTATAGTGGCTTTACAAAATATTCTTCAAAGTAGTGTGATTTATCACATCTACTGTCCTAGATAATTGTCCACATCCGTATGGGCATAATAACTCCATTTCTATCCAAATCTCTGACCTTAAGACATTCATTCCATAGACCCATGTTCTGTCCTTCATATAGAACAAGATGCATAAACAAAGAATAGTGCATAAACTTAACACCTCCCCTGTTACCTTTTGCAGCCACCAAATCATTATGGAGATCATTTGCAAGGTACTCAGCATAATCTAATGGTCAAGCATCTAGCCTTTGCACATCCATAGTCAAAACCATTGGTGCTACTTCCATGAATGTAGGGGAATCCAAGTCTAACACTTGACAAATAGAATAATAAGTGTATCTAAAATACGGCTCAAACAAGTCAACAGAATACGGGGGATCTTCCACCCCAGAAAACACTATGAGTTGATTGTTCTCATCACGAGGCTTGTGAAAAGGCAACCTCCACCTCTTATAACTATTACTCAAATTGTGGTATTCATTCAGGAGGTCCCTAATCCTGAATTTCATATCGAGACTTGTATCTAATTGGAAAACCATTGATATAATCCCTGGTGACAGGAATAAAACCAAACCCATCTTTAAGTTCAATCATACGGGTTTGAGGGTTGTAACTATTTTCCAATGCTTTGAGAAATTCTACATTTTTTAAACACATTAGGCACCACTAATTTCCCCAAATTTAACCTCCATGGATTCGAAATAGGTTTATGTCTATACATTTTCCTATAGTGATATATAAACAAGTCATACCCTCTTGCAAGGGTCCATGAGTCACCTACTCGTATGTTCACATCTTCTAATTTTTCAGCATGGGGGTTCAATTGGGCATTTCTCCTGGACCTATGTCCAGACCCTGGGCATTGTTCTATTAAATCCTTATTCAAATGTCTCTCTTCTATTTTTTGTCTCTTTTAAGGGTTCTCATTTGTGTTTTCCATTATATTTCTATGTTTATGATTCAACGAATCTATGTGTATTATGTAAATTCAGACTTGGGCTTGGGGTACTTACTTGAATGAGCTTCTTTTGGTTGTCCACTTACTGCCCTTAGTCATTCACCACCTTGATTTTCCTTAACTACTCAATAATTTCGAAATCCTTATGGAGATTGGTTTTTCTATAATCGTCTCTAGTTCATTGATGGCATTTTGTGGCAAATTTCATAACAAGGCAAGAGTAATTAATTCATTTGAATGTGAGTTGTTTGATCTGTGATAAATAGTCTTGTCAATAGTTCATTGGGATGATGATCTTTTCTTTCCTCGATGTTCCTTTATTCCTTTTTTAATTTCTTTCACGATTTCAGAATGACCCCAGATGGCATCACACCAATATTGTGATGTCCTCCAGAAATCTACTTTATGAATAATCACTTTGATATTTGCATGATGCCCTTTAACTTGTTATGTCATTTTTTCGTTTTCGGGGGGACTAGGAGTCGACTCACTCTGACATCCCTAAGTTTCTTCAAAATATTCTCCATGTCTTTTATTCATAAATATTATCGATTTATCGGCAGGGCTGGAAACCACGTCACTTTGATATCTTGGAGTCTCTTTGAAATGCTTTAGTTTCCATTTATAATCGATATTGCTTTATCGGCGAGACACATGTAGGTGTCACACCGATATACATCGGTCCCTTTGATATGTTTTTGGTGTTTTCAAAATATTGAAGAGACCCTTAACTGACTCATTCCAATAACCCTCAGTCTCTTCAAAATTTTAGTCCCTTCAATTTTCTGATGTCATCCTGATATGCAGATGAGTTGCATTTTTGTGTCTTTTTATCATTTTGGATTATCGAAGAGACTCGAAAATGAGTCCCCCTGATATGGTAGTTTCCCATCAATATCCCTCATATGAATTTATTAAAGGGGCCCTAGGGTCATTTTTAATGACATGGGAGTGTTTTTTCCCATATGTCTTCATTTTGGGTAAAGGTTACTAGTCATGGATTTATTAGGGTTAAGACTCTGGGTTGAATGGATATGCTATGTTGAGTGGGAAAAATTAAAATGGTATTTTGGGGATGATAATATGGCGGGAAAAAAGTTTTTTCACAAAACATTTTGGGTTAAAATATAGTTCCAATAGTGGCTCTGGCTGGGGATGAATGGTCGTGAGGTCATTGCAAGAATTCAGAAAAATACTCTCTAGGATGCAGACCAATGGTGGTGGGGAGGGTGGGAAATGGAAATCCTAATCTACTGTGCATAGAAAAAGAAAGTTTTCAAGAGAAGTATTTTAGGAATTGTCCATGCACTGGCAATTCCTGTACTTCACCACTCATATTCTACAGGTAATAGGAATCTTCACCACATTTACCAATGATGATAAATGGGCCTATCCATAATGCCTCAAATTTACCATGTTTTCCTTTGTCCTATCCTCTGGAATTCCACATTAGAACCATGTCATCCACCTTGAATTTCCTTTCCTTAGCCCTTTTATCAAATAGGAATTTCATCTGTAATTGCATCTTTTCATTTTGTTCCTGAGCTTGGGCCCTTATTTCACCCAGTTCAACCAATTGTTCCATCCTCTCTTCCATAGGTTCAGGACCATCTATATCTTCTTGAAGAATAAATCTATAAAATGGCAAGATATTATGTATAGGAAGCCTGGCGTGTGCACCGTATATTAGTTCAAATGGGGATTTTCCCATACTCTTCTTTATAGTAACCCTATTTGACCACAAAGCCATTTTTAGTTTTGAATCCCATGCCTTCTTGTTATTTTCTAACATACTTTTAATTATTTTTAGGATGCTTTTGTTGCTTGACGCTACCTAACCATTGGCCTAAGGATGATATGGTGAGGCATATGAAATTGTTATGCCATAGGATTCACATAATGTTTTGAATTCATCTAATCTGAAGCATATGCCATTGTCTATAATTAGTCTCACCAGAACTCCAAATCTAGTGATGATATTTTCTAATAGAAAATTAACCACCACTTTACTAGTGGCTTGTCTAGTTGGAATTGCTTCTATCCATTTTGTAAAATAATCTATAACTACCAGGATCCATTTGTATCCACCACTGGATCTTTCTGCAATCTCCCCTACAAAGTCAATTCCCCATTGGTGAAATGGAGCTTCAACTTGCCTTGGTCTTAATGGTAAGGATCCTTGGTAGTTTAATTTGCTAGAGAACTTTTGACAGGCTTCACATTTTCTCACATATCTGTGGGCATCCTTAAAGACTTCAGGCCAGTAATATTCTGATCTCATTATCTTATGGGCAGTAGTCTTTGCTGAGAAGTGCCCTCCACACACACCTTTATGCATTTCTTGTAACATCTTCTCAGCTTGTGTTTTATCCAGGCATAAAAGTAAAATACCATCTCTATTTTTCCAGTATAAATCTCCATCCATGACGACATATTATGATGCAATGTGTTTCAAAGTTCTTCTTTGATTGTCATTCGGGCCTTGAAAACATTTCATGTTCTTAAGATAATACATTACATTTGTGTACCAAGGTATGTGCTCAATGCTTGCAATAATGTTACCTTCCTCTTGTATGTTGCAAACTTGTGCAGCCTCCAAGTTTGATTCAGCCATCAAC
This sequence comes from Cunninghamia lanceolata, assembly GCA_027924645.1. NCBI lineage: Eukaryota > Viridiplantae > Streptophyta > Pinopsida > Cupressales > Cupressaceae > Cunninghamia > Cunninghamia lanceolata. The sequence goes on from BSBN01001281.1 coordinate 11,101,315, forward strand.
TTGGCAAAACCTTGACCTCTAACAAGCCTGGTTATTTGGATGTCGATGTTAAATTCTTGGATTCTACTGATCCATCTACATCTTCATCCTGTGACTTCATTTTGGATAAAAACATCCTTTACAGCAGCATATGGTACATAGGCTATTACATGGGCTCTAACCAAATAAGGCCTAAATGCCTTTACTACTTTTACTAGGGCATAGGCTTGTTTCTCAGTAATGTCATATTTCAGTGTTGTCCCCTGAAGTGATTTACTAAAAAATGAGATGGGTTGTTCATATCCTTCTTTATTCTTCTGCAACATTACAGCCGCCACTGTATGAAAAGATGCAAAAGAGAATATTTGAAATGGCTTATCAAAGTCTAGAGATTTCAACATAGGAGCCTCTTTAATAGATTTCTTAATGGACATAAATGCATCAGTGGCCTACTTAGTCCAATCTATTTTTGCACCCTTTTTCAACATTCTTGAAACTGGCTTAACAATTTTTGCAAAGTTGGGAACAAATCTCCTGACAAAATTTATCTGTCCAAAGAAAGGTTGAATAGCTTTAAGGGTTTTTGGAATAGGAATTTTATCAATAGCCTCTACTCTTTCAAGATCAATCCTTATGCCATGCTTTGAGCCTATGTGTCCTAGCAGTTTACCCTCTATCACAACAAAAAGGAATTTCTTTGGGTTTAAGGAAATACCATATTCTAATGCCCTGTTGAAAATATTTTCCAAATGTTCACAATGATCTTCGACCTTTTTAGAATATGTTGTAAGATCATCCTGATATACCACCATTATTGTGTTAATTAGATCAGCAAAGGCTACATCCATGGCCCTTTGAAATGTTGCCCTGACATTTGTGAGGCCAAAAGGCATTCTCACATAGACATACGTACCCCAAGGTGTTGTAAAAGTAGTCTTATACTATTCTGATTCATTAACCTTTACTTGGTTATACCCAAAGAAACCATCCATCATGGACAACAATTCACATCCTGTCACTTATTGTAACATTGTCTCCATGTTTGGAAGAGGATAGTTATCTTTTAGTGATGAGATGCTTGAATTCCTGAAATCTACGCATAAATCTCATATCACCATTCTTTTTTTCTTACAGGCACCAGGTTTGATACCCAAGAGGAGTGTCTAATTGGTTTGATAATAACTCCGTCTCTAAGCTTCATGAGTTCCTCCTGCATTTTAGGTGCCAGTGTAGGATTTATATGTCTTTGCCTTTATCGGAATGGTTTGACATCAGGTTTCAATGGTATTTCATGTTGGAATAAGTCTTCTCTGTATGCCTTTAAATCGTCATAAGACCAAGCAAACACATGTTTATATCTTCTAAGCAAGTTTATCTCTATACATTTTCCTATAGTGATATATAAATAGGTCATACCCTCTTGCAGGGGTCCATGAGTCACCTCCTCGTATGTTCACATCTTCTAATTTTTTAGAATGGGGGTTCAATTGGGCATTTCTCCTCGGCCTCTGTCTGGACCCCAGGCATTGTTTTATCAAATCCTGATTCAAATGTCTCTCTTCTATTTTTTGTCTCTTTGAAGGGTTCTCATTTGTGTTTTCCATTATAGTTCTGTGTTTATGATTCAACAAATCTATGTTTATTTTGTAAATTCAGACTTGGGCTTGGGGTACTTACTTGAATGAGCTTCTTCTAGTTATCCACTTACTACCCTTAGTCATTTATCACCTTGATTTTCCTTGACTGCTCAATGATTTCAAAAATCCTTTTGGAGATTGGTTTTTCTATACTCAGCTCTAGTTCATTGATGGCATTTTGTGGCAATTTCATATCAAGGCAAGAGTAATTAATTCATTTGAATGTGAGTCATTTAGTCAGTACCAAATAGTCTTGTCAATAGCTCATTGAGATGATGACCTTTTCTTTCCTTGATGTTCTTTTATTCCTTTTTTTATTTCTTTCAGGATTTCAGAATGACCCCAGATGGCATCATACCGATATCATGATGTCCTCCAGAAATCTACTTTATGAATAATCACTTTGATATTTACATGATGCCCTTTTACTTATTATGTCATTTTTACTTTTTCAGGGGGACTAGGAGTCGACTCACTCCGACATCCCTAAGTTTCTTCGAAATATTCTCCATGTCTTTTATTCATAAATATTATCGGTTTATCGACAAGGCTGGAAACCACATCACTCTGATATCCTGGAGTCTCTTCGAAATGCTTTAGTGTCCATTTATAATCGATGTCACTTTATTGGCGGGACACATGTAGGTGTCAGGCCGATATACATCGGTCTTGTTGTGTGGTTACACAACACGCCCCATTTTACCTTAGTAAAATAGGGACCTAACCTTTTTTTTGGGCTTTCTCTTGCTTTTCTTGCTTTGGGCGGTATGGTAAAAGGTCAAGTATCAGATGCAAAGATAATATCACCCCCAGGTATGCATAGACCTCATAAAGGAGGGTTAAATGTCGAAGTCAAATTCTATCATCATGAACCCCATAATGTGAAAGAGCACAAAATTCTAAGTAGGTTTGCCTTTTGGTACACCAATGTAATGTATTATCTTAAGAACATGAAATGTCCTCAAGGCCTGAATGACAATCAAAGAAGAACTTTGAAACTCGTTGCATCAAAATATGTCTTCATGGATGGAAATTTATACTGGAAAAATAGAGATGGTATTTGTTAATATACAGACGTCAAATTTAAACGCAAGAGATCATCTACCCATCAAGTACCCGCACACACTCCCGGAGGGTCATATTTCTTAATATCCTTAATATTCATTAACATGCAGATCAGCTTCGAATATAACATAAACACTTAACGTCGGCATTATCCTTAATATCTATCATATTAGTTAAGATCCCTAATCATCCTTAATATGACAATGACGTCATCCTAACTTGATATAAAGAAAACCTAATATGATGATGATGTCATCAATATGCCTAACACCAAGAGGGTATGATCTATTTCTCAATATCCCACATATTAGCTCACATGCCTGATCTTCGTCAATATAATGATGACATCATATCCCAAGCAGATTTGAAATATTAACAATGACGATGATGTCATCCTGATCTTCAAATGTGGAGGATCTTTTATGAGATTAAGATCCCTGATATTTCTTAATATCCTCACATCTACACTTAAGGCACATAACACATGGACCCTTGAAAACCAACAGGAAGCTACCACATGTCACACTGACCTGATCATGTCAGCACCTTACATTATCATGATTGTTGAATAGCGGTATGATGACTCGATTTTAGTCGTTGGTCAACAATTGGTCATCTTCATGATGATGTCATCATCATATTCCTAGATATCAGGCATATTTCTTAATATCCCTGATATCTGTTAATGTGCATCCCCACATTAAATGCCATTCTAACCGTGGTTGAACCTTTCAAAATTTTGAATAATTGCCTGCCACCTATTAACATCTCCATCACTTAGGTGTCGATCAATGGATACCAATAGAGTGACATTAATCACACCATAATTCACTGTGGTTTTTGATTAAAAGTAAGGATTTAAGCTCATTTGAAAATTTATCAAGTATTCAAGCGAAATTACAAAGTTATTGTTGTAGGAGTTCGGACAACACTGAGAGGGGGGGTGAATCAATGTTGTGTAGATTTTTGCAACTTATTATAACTTTTGATTTACAAGACTCAGAAAGAGAAAGTCATCAATAAACTATGTACAAGTTTGATAGTGAAAATTATGAGCAGTACCACATAGAGATAAATCTTAACATAGAAGCAAGAACACACATAGAAGCAACATAAGAATTACTGGAGTGGAAAACCCTCTCTGGGTAGAAAAACCACTCATGAAGTGCCTCACTGGCTTAACTTTGAAAACATCTTACAAAGCCTCACTGGCTGAATATTATGTCTCACTGACTATTGAGGTCTCACTGACCTACAAGCCTCACTGGCATAACTTTGAAAACATCTTACAAAGCCTCACTGGCTGAATATTATGTCTCACTGACTATTGAGGTCTCACTGACCTACAAGCCTCACTGGCATACTATTTAGAAGCACCAGCTTCAAGGAGCACCAACCCCTATTACAGAACAAACTGAAAACACAAATTCAGAGGGTTTCTCTGTTTCAATACATAACTTTTATTCTCTCTTATGTGTTCAAATGGTCATTCCATTCAAAAATCAATTCTTCATCCAGATATGCTCAACAACACTACTTTTCTCTGTATGTTTCATCTCTGCCTTACCAGTCATACAATCAATGCACCTGATTATTATTGCAATTGCATATTGTCTTTCTGATCACCTTGTCAATCTCTGTATCTGTATTTGATCCCTGTCAGTTCATCATAGATCTGCACAACATCACTCATCTCATCTTGTTAATCCACAAGACTCACTAATCAAAGCATCTGTAATGTCATTAAATAATATCTGAATATCTTTCACAACCCATCACAATGCACTTTCTAAAAACCCTTCATATTCTCTTCTCTATATTTAAAACAAAATATCTTCCCGTCAATTCTATGCATTAAAAAAAATCTTTTGATCTTCCTCTTCTCTATACATGATCCTTCATATTCTTTGACATTTCAATTTGGACAATTTCTGTATTCAATATTATCCCTGCATAAAACATTTAGCAACAACATATCTCCAAAAACAACTTCAATTAAATTCAATCATTTTGCCCCTGTCAAAAATAAAACAATAACTCTTCAAATTCCTTTGTGCATTCACTTTCATCTTCATTGCATGATCCTTCATATCCATTAAAAATAAATCACTGGATTGCTTAATTTTTCATGTAAAAAATGAAGAGCCTTCACAAATTGATTCACCTGCAAAAGATTTTTCATATTCCTCTGTATAAATATTTTCACCTTCTCATTTCAATCCCTGCATGATGTTTCATATTCTCCAAAATACAAAACCCTTGCAAATTTCTTCAAAAAAAAATTTCATTATCCTCTTCAAATTTTTCTTCAAAAATAATCTTCTGCAAAATAAAAAATCTTTATCCAATCTGCAACAAAAATTAATTTCTCCTCAGACAAAAACCAAATCCACATTATCATCTTCAATAAATCTCATTTTCTCTGCAAAGAACTTCTTCAAAAAAAATCTCAAGATATACTTCGTTTTGCCAAAAAAAAACATCTCCAAATCTCCATCAATATTTGCCTTCAAAAAATCTCCTTAAAATCATCTCTTGGAGTTGATAGATTAAAAATTTCTAATTTTAAAAATATCTTATCACCATAAAGAAAGAAATTGATATCTTTCTTTTTAAAATAAAAATCTCCATTTAAAATTCTAAATGTGGTATGGGCCGACCACATTTTAAATAAAGTTTCTAAAGAAAGTCTTAAAGTCATAAAAGGCATGAAGATCGGCCTTTTTAGACACATATAACAAGCTCTTCTATCGGTCTTAAAATCTGTTTTATTTCCTTTAAAACTTTTCAACGCTCACCTTTTGAAATTACATTCCCGCTCAAACACATTAAGTGATGACCGGTGTTCCATGTTACCAAACTCAAGGGGCCGGTCAAGTGCATGTTTGAAGAACCCTTCACATTACAACTTAAATGAATAGTCACCTTCTTTTGCAGGTCAACACACAAATATATCAAAAAGTAACCTATCATATGATTTTCTCTTTAGGATTTGTTAGTACTTAAATCATTCTTCAAGGTTTAAGATTTAGACCTTTTTCAAAAACCTTAAGAGAAATTTTTACCAAAATTGAATCTTCAACAACCTATGGAACATTGTCACATATTTGATGAATAGAATGTCTATGATCCTTAATCTCTGCCATTGTTGTAGAGAACATATAGATTCTTGGTAATGAACATCATACCAATTTAAACTGATCCTTGGTAATGAACATCATACCAATTTAAACTGACTGCACCATGCATCAACACTTGATCATATCATGAAGCAAAGAAGCAAACCAATAGATATATAAATATGGACATAGCATGAGGCATGAAGAACATGATATGTAAAACATCCACTTGAGAGAGACATGCATAACACCACTGGCTTCAAGATAACCTTGTCATGTCAGATGAACAATGAAGACCCATCTCCCTGATTTCAACATTTGTTTGTATGATGATCAACTCGCAACTAAAGACTATGCCATTGCCATTGAATACTGAGATCAACTCACAACTGCAGACTATGCCATTGCCATTGAATACTGAGATCAACTCACAACTTCAATTGATATAATCATGACAATTTTAACAACACACAAGATAATGTAATTCTGCAACAACACATTTGACATCAATGACAACCAACTACCATCAATTGTGTGATTAAGGTTATATTATTGCAACTTGTGTAAGCAATGGAATGGGTGCAGATTCGAACAACAAAGGGAGGAAAGTATCTGCAGGGTAAATGCGTGCATCCAGATATTAATTGAACAGTAAAAAGGGTAGCGGATATTAGGTATGTAATAGCAAAACCCTCTTTTGTCATTTATGGATAAAATAAATAGGTAAAATTGTTTTTACTGCAGTAAATAGATGTAATGATGCATGAAATGTATTGGATGAGCATCAAAACATCAGGATATTCATATTATCGATAAATTGTATGATCACATGACATGTTAGGGTGAGAAATGCATATGCTTTATTGCAGGATTCTATGGCGCTTCGTAAAAATAGGTCAGATACAGAATTCTTAAACCCATGTGCATACAACCAAAAGGAATTGCATTTAGATATGGTCAGATAAACGACACTCATCTGAGGAATATTGATCTGGCTATATGGACGACAAGGTTAGAACAAGGAAGCAAAGAACCTATGCTTACTAACATTTACAGCTCAGGCATGTGGCATGCAGGAGGATTTACTTATGCAATGGAGGCCACTGAGTTAGTAGTGGAATGTGCACGTAACTATAATACTAACACTAGAAAGCTAGAGAAGCATGGTCAGGTATATGCAGACTTTTCAGTCGAAGGCATTATTGCAACTTTTAATTTGCCCAAAGGATATCAAGTATGTGGAATAAATCTGGAGAAATTAGAAAATAAGTACAATAAAACTGAGAAGGACTGCAAAAAAATCATGTACTCATGGAGAGCCAATGATAACACATATAAGGCTACTGCAAAGCTACCTGTGCATTTATATAAGTTTGATTTTGCACCTAAATTTCAATATATGATGGTGATGCTTAGCCGCATGATCAAAAGACCAAATGCTAGAACCTTTGAAAATTGGATGTATGGCCTCATGAGAATGGTGGCAGAAACTAATGAAAAACCCCAGTGGGCCAGGATCATAAGTGATAGTCTAGATGAAGGGATGAGAAAGTTGGGAGGAAAGGCCAACATGTTCCATATGACTTCTTATGTTGTTTATGCATGTGCATTTAGAGGCACATTCATTGGTTTACAAATAGTAGGTAGGGTTGGAAGTAACCCTGGGGATGTAAACATATGGGACCACTATCCACAGCTGAAACAGAGAGAGTCTCTCTAACACTACCAGAGAGTAAATGACTCATTTTCTATGCATTTAGTAAGAACTATGGAAGAGGACAGAGCTAAGAGGCTAAGCATGGAAGCTCAAGCCATGATATACAAGCATGGGGCTTGGTTTATCCAATTCCCCACATTCACATATATGAGAATAGAAGGTTTTACTAGGCAACCTCTCATGTTGCCAAGATATCCGACTGATAAGATTATCCTGATGGAGATGGCCAGGCAGATACTGCCTTCATTTGAGACCTATATGGAAAAGGGCAAGATACCTAATATTTTATTCCCACTCATGATTGGATGGTACATGTGCCTCGACAAGCAAAGTGTCAAGGAGGCAATAGGGGGACTGCAGTTGATGTCATTATAGCCTTTCTCACTGTCCAAACCATATGACCCATATGGCATGATGCAAGAATTATACAAGAAGCCAATGCATCAGATGCATCTTGAAGACTATTGCGCTGACCATGATGATAAAGTGGAAGTGAGAAGGAGGGGCTTTCAAAGGCTTACTTTGAAACAGATTTGTACATTGGACTGCATATCAGTGTCAGTGCAACTACATGAAGATGATGGGAACATTATGTCCCAGGAATATGAGACTAAGAAAATATATAATGAGACTATATCCTCCCCCAACTGGGATCGGCTAGAAGATACATCACTAGAGAAGATAACACCAAAGGTTATGCTGCTAACCAAAGACTAGGTGGAGGCAGAGGTTACAAAGTTAAAGAAGAAGGGGATGGTTCTCACAGTTGATAAGAAAAGGAAGAGACAAGAATTGACAGATGAGGAATATGATGACTTCCTCAAGGAAAAGAGAGCATCCAAGGGAGACAAGAAGCAGAGTAAATCTAAAAGGGGAAACCAAGCTAGTGGGGTGACAGTCATTTGTTGTTCTCAAGCTAAGGAGGATCTGGCCTCAACTTCTACTGGAACCTCCTCCCATGCACCTACAAAGAAGCAAGAACCTACTCCAAGGCATACTCCTACTGTTATAGAGGGAGGAGAAAGCACTGATGATGATGATCTCTTGATAAGAAGGAAAAAGAAGAAAACTTAGGAGACACCTCAAAAATAAGCATCTGCAATGAGGGGAGTGATATAAAAGAACCCCACCATCATATTGAAAGGAGTTGGTGGTGAGGGAGTCAAAATAACTCTGCAGCATGAGGTTCCTATCCTTGATATAGTGCATTTCAAGACAGAAATGGTACAAGAGCAGATAAAAGAAAGGCAGAATAGGATGGATGATGTGCCTTTTCCATTAGATGAAATAGTAGAATTATCAGATGATGATATTGTGAATGATGTATATGCTAGTCCTATGGAGGCACTAGTAAAGAACACCAAGATGACCCATCATGGTACTCCTATATTACAAGAGAAGATCGAAGAAGATGAGACAGTAGAGGGTAATCCTAAGATGATAGCATAGCAAATTGGTCTAGCAGGATTAGTGGACCATATCACCAGCCCAGCTGCAATAGACTTGGCATATCAGGGTGAAGATGACCAAAATAAGGATAAAAACATCCCTCTAGAACAAAATAAATTAGAAGTTAATGTACATATGGAGGATGAAGAGGCCACTGACTGGAAGGATGGTCAGGATAATGAGTAGATACCTAAGAGGGAGCCAGAAAATTGGAGATAGATAAACCCCAAAGTCCTAATGAAGCAAATATATCAAAGGATGGGAGACAAAGCTCTCAAGCAGGTGGTGACCAAGAAAAGAAAGATGTGGATGAAGAAAGTCACAAAGATCATGAAGATATGGTAGACCAGAACAATCTTGATGCTCATGTAGATCCACCACCATTACAAGAAGAACAAGATACAGTTGAAGAGGATACACAAGAAGTCCCTGCTCATCAGGAAGAGCATGAAGAAGAAGTACCTGATGAACAAAAAAAAGATCAATCACCACCAAGGGTGGAGCAGAACATGGAATCACAAAATGTTCAAATTAGACATTTAGATCAATAAGTGTCCACTGATGAAGTGCCATTTTGGCTGCAACAAGAGGTGCATGCACCTCCACCTAGTGTAGCATTAGAATTTGATATTACTTCATTATTTATAGCTAATACAGTTAAGCCAAGGAGAAGGGCTAGGGCCACATTAGCCATAAAGAGAGACTCAGCAACAGGTAGGAGTACAGCTAAAATAGCTATACCCATGGTAGCCAAAACCAAAGGATAGATAAGTGTTAGTGAGTTTTAGATGACCACTATTGATTTAGGCTATGCTACAGAGGAACAAGACGACCAAGAGGCTAAAGACTTAATTGATTCTTTATTGAAGAGTGTAGAAAGAGAAAAGAATAAAAATAAGGTGCACAAGGGGCACATTGCCCAACTGCACACATTCATAAAGGGGTTAATAGATCCTAATAATATGCCAATCAACACTTCTGCCCCACTGACCATTATATCACAGGATGAGGTGACTAGACTGGATATCATGAAACATAAAGCACATATGATAGACAATTGGTTCATCCAATTCATTGCAGAATCAGAGAAGGTGATAAGGAACTCTCTCAATAATTAGAACTTGCTCAGCACATTGAAGAGCAAGGGGGACAAATTACAAAAGGAGGTTGGGCACAAATCAATCAAAATTGAGAAACATCTACTACCTTGTCATAAATGAAGCGTATAAATGCCAATGTCCTGGTTTCCAATAAGATATTGAACAACCAGACATCCAAGTTGTTAAACATATGGTATGAAGATACCAAATTTGAGAGTGATATACTTAAGAAGTACAATGCAAAGCTAAGAGATATCAGTGTTAGATTGCACAAACTCTTATCTGATGAGGCAGAAATCTTAGAAGCTCTTGAAGAAAAGGTAGAAGGGAAGGTTGAAAATCAAGATGAAGACTTCACAATCAAGGCCTTCCAAGACAATTTCAAGCTTGTTGTAGATGACCCCCTAAATCATCTATCAGAAGATACAATTAATAAAGCCATGAGGATGAAGGAAAAAGTGGAAAAGTATAATGAGATGTTAAATAGCAGAAAGAATAAATGGTCAGCATTACAAGCATAGTTAAAATCACAGGAACATGTAGTCAATAAGGCCAAAGTCCAAGATGGAGGAGAAATTGAAAAGATAGTGCAAGCATATGAGCCTATAAGAGGACAAATAAGTGTACAGGTAGAAGAAGAAAACTTATCTACTGATGAGGAAGATGAAGAATAGGCATGATGCACATGATCATGTGCATGATATGATACCATATGGTTGCCAACTGGCAACATGTGCCACATGTACCGTTGACTTAGTTAAGGAGCAATGTATACCATTGATCTTAAATGACAAATCGTGATCTAAGGATCATTTTGTAATCACCTCCTCCCCTTGTCCTATAAAAGGGAGATGGTGTGCATTGTTTTTATTCTTTCAAAACTTAATTGAGATTAGATTGTTGAAGCATCAAGACTAATTTTTAAAGCCGATTGTAAATGTACATGTCTTTTGCATACTTAATGAAGAAGAAGCTCTAGATTACATACAATCGTAGACTTTGAGTAATCTGTGAATGAATTCTTGACTTGTACTTTAATTTGCTACGTCCCTTGGAGTGCAATTCATGTTGTGCATGTTGCTTTCATTCCATTTCCATCAAAGTTAGCATTAACCATACCTATCTGTGGATCATCCTGGTGACCTTATGGTTTGATTTCCTTCTCTTCATGATAGTATCTGGAATGTATGTGGATCAACAGGTAAAGATTCAACCATTTTAGTAAAGTTTAACAAGCATTCATTTACAATTTGTTTAATTTCATTTAAAGTCATCATCATAATTCCAAATTCACAAAAAAATATAAAGCAAATATAGTGAAATATGATGATATCTCAAATAAAATTGAATATTCATAGCATATTTGAGTTGAATAGCATGTATAATTGAGAATATAATGCAAATATATACAAATCTTGACAGCAATCATCCAAATATCTACCTACAAGTACATTATTTAGATAAATTCATAGTGTAGAAGTGAAAATTAGTCAATAGCAATTGATGATCAGAAGAATTGATCAAAATTAGAAAATATCCTTATCATCTATTAGATGCAGTAGGATTAACCTTTTTTGTTGAAAGATTTACAAAAAGAAGGTGAAAGACCAGATGTTCAGAAATTAGTTCTTGGAATCAAAAACGTAAGGCCCCTTGAATGGAAAATAGCAAGGCACATCAAACCAATGAGCAACATCAGTAGATTATGAACTAATCCATAGAGACTTGGGATCATGAATTCTTTGAATTCATTGTATCTTTCAAGATGATAAAGGTTTGATTAGCAATTCTTTATCTATGTGTGTTTGTGACTAACATCATAACCAACATAAATTGGCACTAGAAGGAGGGCCTACTCTTCTGCTTCTTGAATCAATTGCTTCCACATCATCCCTGCGTTTACACAAGGTGATCTTGTCAAAGTTCGTAAGAATTAGTCATACTTCAAGCATTTTGTGCAAAGATTTACTTGTTTCAGGTTGTTCTAAGAATTCTGATCAGAAATATCTTAGTCTTGTGCATGAATACTCTGATCTTTGCAATCAATTGTTTGAAATTCTCAATATTGAGTCATACTTTAGGTTTTCTTACAAATATCCTATAAGTTTCCTGTCCCTGTGGTTAAATACCCTGATATTTATGATCAGAAGTCCAATCTCTGCTCATACTCACATTTTGTGCAAATATCTGGTTATTATTGAGTCTTGATCATAAATATCCACCAAAAAGGACCATATCCTCTAATCTTTGAGAAGATTTAGCCAAAATATACACATTCTATCTTAAGTTGTTAGAATCTTGGCTCACGGGCCTAATATCAGGTCTAGATCCGTTGGACTTCTTGAAGAATTACCTATTCATGGACTTAGACCCCGTATAACTGATATTCATCATAGCCTTGAGTCTAGTACATCACCATCCTCATCTAGACATACCGTAACATCTCCAGTGTCTCCAATTGTATCTCAAACACCTCTAGGATCTCCAATTATACCTCAAGTGCATCAAGCACTAGTTACAATGTATTTCTTTGCAACTCAGTCACCACTTGTGTTTGTTGCATATCATCCTTTGTCTAAAAATCTTGATAAAATATGTCCAAAGTACCATCCATATCAGGACATATAAGAAAGCCTACTTTAGAGAAAGAATAGAACATCAGGATGTTGTGTAGATTGTTCCCTTACTCCTTAGGAGAAGAAGCCTATAGCTGGTACATCAATCTTACCAAATCAACCATTTGTACCTGGGATGCTTTAGAGAAAGCTTTCTTAGGGAGATTTAAAATACCAGTGGATCCATCCATTACTTACCATATGTTTTCTACAATTAAAAGAGCTGAGGGAGAAATGATCTCCAACTTCAATGCTAGGTTTCAAAAGATGTATTCTAAGTTAGTTGCTCCATATAATATAGGTGATGAGGTAGCCAGATCCATATACTATTCATCCTTAGACCCCTTGATGTCAATGTTCATTAGAAAGACACATCCACCCATCACTTCACTATCTGGTGCATTTGAAGAGGCTATTAAAGTCAATCAGCAGTTAACCCCATGTTTTGCACCTAATATCGGATACCCTGCATATCATGTGCAACCTTAAGGCAATGGAGTCATGATACCTCTAGCCATCATGCCTAGTCCCCTGCAAATACCTCTACTTATCATTATGCCTCAGAATGGAAATGGCCAAATGATACCTCATCCTAGATAGATACCTTAGGATGCAGGACAAAGCAATGGTGGTAGTTCCTTCTTTAAACCTCAATAAGAGAATGTAGTGGCAAAGGTTTAGGAGGAGAATAGTGATACTAAAGAAATATCTGCACAATTAAGGAAGTTAACTACTGAGATTACACACATGAGAAATCAAAACTTCTACTCTCAACCAAACCAAAATAGGGGATATCCTGATAGAGGATATGGAAATAGTAATGATAGATCTGGATATCTTAACAAAGGATATAACAATGAGAGGAACTTCAACAATAATAACAATGATACTACTCTTAGACCACCTAAAACATGGAACACTAGGCCAAATAATGGTTCATTGCCATCACCATTAGACAATCAGCCTCCTAATGAACCTAAACAAACAACCATGGTAAACCTAGCAGAAGTTGTCCTCACTAATTAGTGTAGGATGCATAATACCAATGCACATGCAGAGTTAGATTGTCCTAAGTTTAAAATAGCAGCCAGTATTTTTCAAGATGAAGTGTCAAATACTGCAAGAGATTCTCCTCATCTTGGGGGGAATGAGATTGTTCCTTTAGGATATGAGTCTGCCTTGATGTTAGAAAGTTCCACTAGTCATCAACATCAGCATCATCAAAGGACTTCCTTTCATGAGAAATACATGCTAGCATGTGAGGAGTCTACCTTAACATTCAAGACAAATTATGTGTTTCCCTTTGAGGATGAAAATGAGCCAAAACATGAACATGAAAAAGTTCATGCTTACCAACAGAAATATCAGGGTAGACATAATTATAATCTCAGGAGTAATCCTAACAGACCATCTAGTCCCTTAACCACATCAGTTCCTCCCAACAATTTTAACACTCCACCTGATCCCAAAGCTAGTAATAACCCTGGTCTTCCCAAGGTTAGTACTTAGTATTTTACACCCCAAAATATAGTGTCAAAAGCCATCAGTCAGCTTCCTGAATTTGACAAACTAGTCACATATCTAGAAGAAGAGATGAAAAAGATCAAAATCAGCTTATCTCTGTCAGAATTTCTTAAAACCCCAGTCATCAAGAAGGCTTTTTTGAAATCCTTAGATGAGTCCACACCAAGGGATGATAATCAAGGTCATAATCCTAGTCAAATCCTGACTAAAGATCCAGTACCTAAAGAAAATAATGTCAAACATAAAATGCAAGTTATTGTTCAGGCTGTTGAGACCTCACATATGACTCTATACAGACAAAACTGAATCACCTCCATTCCTACTTACCCTAAGAATATTTGGAAAGAAATTGCATAACTATTTAGTGGATTTAGGTGCATCAACAAATGTGATGCCATTGTCCATTTGCAATGCTTAAGGATTACATCCAGCCAAGTCCCTTAAGAAAGTAACACAACTAGATAAAATGGAAGTGAGTGTAGTAGGAGAACTGACACATATCCACATGCAATTAGCATCAAACCCTAGGGTCTAGTATTACATTGACATCCAAGTGGTGGATATCCCTAATACCTATGGTATGTTGCTCAGTAGGGATTGGTCAAAAACACTCAATGGTTACATGTCCACTGACTTCAGCCACATGTGGTTACCGTGGAAGGGGATTCCTAATCAAATAAGGATAGAGGCTGAACCCAAGATGAAACATATGATCATTGAGTATAATAATACCAATGAGATATTATATGTGGATGTTGAACCAGGAGTTTATACTATCAAACCTCAAACAATTAGAATAGAGGAAGTTCTAATGTACAACATGCACATGCATAGAAATGTTCATCAGGATAATAAGGTGATCATAGAGTCTGATTGCAATTTAAGTGATAATGATGAAATGGATCACTTTAAAGATTTTGAATTGTACTTATCCATAGAGATGCAACATTGCCATATACTAGGTATATCCAATGAGGATATCTTAATTGAAGGTTGGTGCAGGTTACATGACGAAGCACATTTAGAGAAAACTTGTGATGCATGCTTAGATATGATAGAATTGGAAAGAGCTTATAGTGAAAAGGGATCAGCTTCAACCAAGGTAAGTACAATATCCAGTTATGATGATACTGACTCGTGTTTGTCATCTACAGATACATGAGAATCTGAAGAAACTACACATCAGGATGAAGGTTACATGCATAATTTAGATGAGATCTTGATGTATGATGGAAATACTTATAGAAATGAAAACAATATCACCCCAGGGACTGACTACTTAATTGAGTCAGATTATGAATTGTCAGATGAAGATAAGGGAAGTAACCTGACAAATTTTGAGAAGTTTCTACCTAAGCAAATTCAAAGGCTTACATTGCAGGAGGTTTCTCCACATCATGCTTTAATTGAAGGTTGGTGCAGACTCCATGATGCACCACATTCAAAGACCACGTGTGCCTTATGCTTGCATATACTGAATAAGCAAGAGTAGCTTTGTTTAAGGAATCAGTTATTTGATAGCAGAGACATGTCTAAAGAGAAGAAGAAAGATATTAAAGTACATCAAGATAGTGATAGAGATGATACTATAGAAATGAAAAGAAGAGTGGTATCATGTTCACATCAGTCACCAAAAATGACAAAAGGTGTATCCCAAAAGTTGAAATGGATATCAGGCAGTGCAACTGCTAGAGCTAAAAAGAAAAGAGAAGGTCCCGATAAGCCATGGATCCTTAGGTTTGATGGATCCAAGTCTAAACAAGGAACTAGAGTAGGCATAGGCCTTATTGACCTAGCAAGAAAGTTCTTTTTGGCAGCATACAAATTGCAATTCCCATGTACCAATAATGTAACAGAATATGAGGCTTTAATCCATGAGTTGTTGTTTGCTCTTAAGAAGAAAGTTAAGATTTTGCACGTCTATGGAGACTCAAAATTGGTGGTGAAACAATTAAGAAGCATTTATGCTTGCAATTACAAGAAGTTATCCAATTATAGACATAGGGTTTGGGACCTGATTGAAGAATTTGATGCATTTAATATCACACATGTCCCTAGAGAACAAAATCATAGAGCAGATGCTTTAGCACAGGCTACTAGTACATTGAAGCCTTTGTCCATTTCTGGATTAAAGAGATTTTCAGTTGAACTAATATCAATACCCTCCATACCTAACAATGTTATCAACCTTCAAGTGTTTGATGATGATCATCATATCCTAGATTTCATAGCTAATCGAGATGTATTTGATGCACAAATCCTAGATGAAAATAATTTGGAAGATCATGTATGGGAAGAGGAAGAAATTATGGATTTGCCCAGCAATAAGACCCCTAAAGGTATGATAGAACTAGAAAAGGCATTTGATCTACATAACATGATGAAGCAAAAGGATCTCCCCAAGACAAATGGAGGAGAATATTCATCAATTAACATAGGACAAAAGGAAGACACAAGGAAGGTCTTGATTGGTAAGGTTTGTACTGAAGAAGAAAAGGTAGCGATAACCCAAGCATTAAAGGATTATATTCATGTTATTGCTTGGACTTATGATGAGCTAAAGACATATGACACATCAATTATCACCCACACTATCCCACTGAAGTCAGATGCCAAACAGGCAGAAGCAGAGACTAGTCAATGCACTATTGGAGCCTATCATCTTTGAGGAAGATAAGAAATTGTTGAATGCCAGGATCATATTTCCTGTTAGGCACTCAACATGGGTAGACAATTTCGTTCCAGTAAGAAAGAAAAATGGTGATATACGCCTATGTGTAGACTTTAGAAATCTGAATAGAGCCTCTGAGAAGGATAACTATCCTTTACCCTCATTGGATGAAGTCTTACAAATAGTGAATGGAGTTCAAATGATGTCCTTCCTCGATGGTTTCTCAAGATACAACCAGGTAATGGTGGACAAAATAGATAGATTAAAAATAGCATTCACCACCAAGTGGGGAATATTTGCTTATAGACGCATGCCTTTTGGCTTGATCAATGTTGGAGCCACATTCCAATGTGCAATGGACATAGCATTTAGAGGCCTGGTTGGCAAATGCATAGTCATATATATGGATGACTTGACCATCTTTTCAAAGAGAGGTGACCACATAGAAGAGCTCAGAAAGTTGCTCATGAAGTGTGAGCAATATGGTATCTCACTCAATCCAAAGAAATGTATATTTGGGGTAACCACAGGTAAGTTACTTGGTCACCTAATATCAGTAAATGGGATCACCATTGACCCTGCTAGGGTGGAATCCATCATGAAGTTGCAACTTCCTGGGAGTAAGAAAGAACTTAAATCTTATTTTGGTAAGATAAACTTTATAAGGAAGTTCATCATAGGATTTGCAGAGATTGTTAGGCTACTCAATGCAATGCTTAAGATGCCAAGATTGAATGGACACCTGAAGCAAAGGCTGCTTTTGAGGACATCAAGAAAGCCATATTAGATGCACATGTCCTGATCAGCCTAGACTACACAAGAGAGTTTTATATTTATTCATTTTCTTTAGAGCATACATGTGTAGCAGTCTTGACACAGAGGAATGAAGCCAAGGAAGAAAAACCCATAGCTTTCATGAGTTCTCCATTTAAAGATGCAGAGCTAAGATATATGGATGTTGAAAGACAAGCTCTTGCTTTGGTCAGAGCAGTAAAGAAATTTAGACATTACATCCTGAGAAGTAAGGTAATTGTTGTGGTACCTGATGCAGCAGTAAAAATACTCCTGATGCAGAGCGAACCTGGAGAGAAAAGAACCAAGTGGAATAGTTATCCAAGAATATGACATGGATATAACACCCATGAAGTTGGTCAGAGGGCAAGCCCTAAGCTAGATGATTTTTTAGATTGATCCTAACATAGTGAGTCAACAATATGGTGTGAACACTAAAGAAAACAAAGAATGGTATTCTGATATCAAACATATCTTGATCACTGGGAGATGCACATTGAAGATGCAAGCTTCTCAAAGGAGAGCTCTAAAGATAAGGTCACAAAAATACATGATCAAAGGAGGAGTCCTTTTCAAGAAGAATTATGAAGGGATAGACCTTAGATGTATGGATAGACTAGAAGCTGACAAAGTTCTTGCTAAGTTACATGACAAATTTGGAATAGTACATGACTCTCATTTAGCCACTACACATGCTATCCTGAGAGTAGGATATTACTGGCCAACAATTTTTAAAGACACTACTGAGCATACCAAATGTTGCCATGCTTGCCAAGTTGCTACCAACAGGGAAAGATATGTTGCACAATCTTTACAACCAATTATGGAGATGCGCCCATTTGCCCAATGGGGCATGAATTTTATAGGTCCTATTAATCCTCCACATCTTCAGGCCACAAGTATGTTTTGACAATCACTGATTACTACACCAGGTGGACTGAAGCAATCAGCAGCAAGACAAGTACTGCAAAGGATGTGATCAAGTTTCTAGAGAACAACATAATAACCAGGTATGGAA
Organism: Cunninghamia lanceolata; assembly: GCA_027924645.1. Classification (NCBI taxonomy): domain Eukaryota; kingdom Viridiplantae; phylum Streptophyta; class Pinopsida; order Cupressales; family Cupressaceae; genus Cunninghamia; species Cunninghamia lanceolata. The sequence continues at coordinate 11,120,001 of BSBN01001281.1, forward strand.
CTCCATATGCCCTTGTATGTGATAATGGACTAGTTTTTGCATCATTGAGATTGTCTAGTTGGGCTTTTGATTATGGAATCATATTGAAATTTTCTTCAAACTATTATCCCCAGGGAAATGGCTTAGCAAAGTCAACAAACAAAAATTTATTGAATATCATAAAGAAATTGATAGAAAAGAACCCTAGGGAATGAAATACCCTTCTTAAGTATGCCTTGTGGGTGGATTGAACCAAAATGAAAGTTACTTTAGGAAATTCTCCTTACCACTTAGTATACAGGATGGATTCCGTCCTCATTGTTAATCTCAAAATCCCCACATTGTAGTTTGCACAAGAATATTTGGGCATAGATAATAAGAAAGAAGTTAGATTGCTACAACTCATGCACCTAGAAGAAAAGAGAGATAGGGTGATTGATCAATTCGCCAAGCATTAAGCTACTATCAAACATTGGTTTGATAAAAGAGCCAGGATAAAAGCTTTTAGGCTTTCAAACTTAGTCCTAGCCTGGAACAAAGCACATGAAAAGAAAGGTGATCATGGAAAGTTTGATAAACTTTGGATAGGTCCTTTCCAAATTTCAGAGATCCTAGGAGATAGTACTTATAGACTCAAGACACTAACAAGTGAGGATGTTCCATTGCCAATCAATGGACAATTCCTTAAACATTATTTCCAAGCTTAGACAGGGTCATGTCATGATACTGTAGTACCATAATGTGCATTTTGTATAGTTGTTTGTATAGCTTGCTTTGTGTGTTTGCTTTTGGTTTGTTGGTGTTGAGTCTTTGCTTTGATTTGGCAAAATGATGCACCTTTTCACAACAGAACACCACTAAAATTATTATAATTCAATAGTTAGACATAAGTTTTACATAGATTGTATCTCATGTTAACAAGTATCCCTGATCAGGTCTGGGATATCCTGTTCATCAGTATTGTTTTTCTTGCTCAAGGAGATCTTCACATGACACACCTAACAACCTTGGATTTGTTGAACATACTAGTGTGGAGTTAAGTGAAAAATTAAAAGGTTTCCCTTGCTACCATTGCAATTCCCAACCTAAATCAACAAGTGACTACACCTTGCAAAATGTGCTTACATGATGACATCTTATGAAAACAAAAAGAGAAGAAATATATTAAATATCTAAAGAGAAATTAGGCCATCTAAGTAATCTTACCAGGTCTATAGATGGTTGACTGGCAGTGGGGCTTTACTTAGGGGAATTGCAAAGATAACCTTGTCAAGGCTATGGACGCCTACTGGCAGCAAGGCTCTATCCAGATTGGCTATGAGGGATAAACCAAATTATGTAGCTTAACTTCGTCACTAGTGTTTTCAACTCATCTTCAAGATGAGGGATATGAATCACATGCACACTCTTGATCCCTTTGCAATGCATTGTTCCATTGATGAATATGATACCATCCAAAAGATCATGATGCTTGTGCTTAATAAGAGATGGAGCATAACGTTCTAACTTATCCTCATCTCTTGAATTGTTAGAATTTCATTATTTTCTTTGGTGGCAAGTTGTGTGGTTACACAACACGCCCCATTTTGCCTTAGCAAAATAGGGACCCAACCTTTGTTTTGGGCTTTCCCTTGCTTTTCTTGCTTTGGGTGGTATGGTAAAAGGTCAAGTATCAGATGCAAAGATAATATCACCCCTAGGTATGCATAGACCTCATAAAGAAGGGTTAAATGTTGAAGTCAAATTCTGTCATCATGAACCCCATAATGTGAAAGAGCACAAAATTCTAAGCAGGTTTGCCTTTTGGATCACCTTGAAATTCCTTAAGGGTAGGGAGTTATGTTCGGTCAAACCAGATATTCCCGGAGAGTCATCACATTCCCTAATATCCTTGATATTCATGAATATCCCTGATATATGTTTTAGCGAAGAGAGACCCAATATCTGCATATTTGTTAATATGCAGAGGTCAAATTTAAACGCAAGAGATCATCTACCCATCAAGTACCCGAGCACACTCCCAGAGGGTCATATTTCTTAATATCCCTGATATTCGTTAACATGTGGATCACCTTTGGATATAATGTAAACACTTAACGTCAGCATTATCCTTAATATTTGTCATATTAGTTAAGATCCATGATCTTCCTTAATATGATGATGGCGTCATCCTAACTCGATATAAAGAAAACTCGATATGATGATGATGTCATCAATATGCCCGACACCGCTATGTGCTCCCACAGCCAAAACTGTAACAACAGCACCCCAGCCGATAGACTCGTGCTGCGGTGGTACACCACCTGATGCATGTCGTGGTATAAGTGAGCTAGCACGCAAGGTCCCCACGCGTATCGAGTGCCCTCAGTCACCATCCGCTCCATAATCCTGCCCCATCCAATGGGGAACCCGTGCGATCTCCTGTCGGGGCATACAACGCCCGCAATCAGTCCAGCCACGATCCCAGGGAAGTAGTCGTAGCAGTCATAGATATCCTGCCACGGGATGACCTATCCCACCAGCTCGGGATCGTCGAATACTCGCTGACACTCGGCGAGTCCCGCGTCCCGCTGTGCGTCGTACTCCACCAACTCGCCTACCACGGGCAAGTGCAGTATCCTATAGACGTCCTCCAACGTCACAGTCATCTCTCCAGTAGGGAAGTGGAAGGTCCCGTCCTCGCTGTGGAATCTCTCCACGGCAGCTGTCAGCAGTCCTCGGTTCGCCCGCACCTCGGGCATGAAGCAAACGTAATCTAGGCCCATGGCACCAAGCGCCACTCTATCAGCCTCCGTCAACATATGTCTCTGCAGTAGAGGCATAGGGAACGTCTCCCTCGACTGCAATGTCTCTCGTATCTCCTCCTGCCAACATGCAAAGCAAGGCGTCAGTCTCAAACTGCATATACCATACTCAACATATCTATTGGACTATATCAACTAAACTTAGCATTTCAAATTGATCAAAACAGCACACTACATCTCTCGACTAGATTCCTGCAATCTCGGAGATAGCTCATCGATTCCTGCGTCAAACAGGACGCTAATCGAATCAGTTTGGCTAAGTAATTTGCCATCCCAAGCAAATGCGCCACTACAGGTGGTACATGCGCCATTTCTGGTATATGCGCCGCAACAATCGACATATGCGCCGCAAAAGTGCATATGCGCCGCTACAAGCCACATATGCGCCGTTCTGACACATGCGCCGCATAAAGCAACGTATGCGCCGCTAAATTATGGATGCGCCGCAGGAAGTTACATATGCGCAACTTAGGCAAATGCGCTGCTACATTTCACGCATGCGCGGCGAAAATACGAAAGCGCCGCTTAATTACGAAAGCGCCGCCAAAATGAACACATGCGCAGCTTTCACGCATGCGCCGCCGAAACAGGCATATGCGCCGCGAAATCACAAAAGCGCAGCCTCGCGAGGCATATGCGCCGTTCTGCGTTTCGGCGCATTCATTTCACCTATTTTCTATGAGCATTTATGACACCTAAACTCGGCCCTAGGAGAATTTTTTCGAAGCACATACCGGGGGTCCTGCCTCTGCTGGCCGCCCGAATCGTCGGACTCGCTCGAATCGATGCTCCTCGCGTGGAATGTCTGCTGCTCTGGCCGCCATGCTGCTCTAGGTTTGCTCTGAGCTCTCCTTCTCCAATCCAGATCAACCAAGTGTGCAAATGACTATTCTTGTGGACCCAGCTCCTATTTATAGCCTCCAAAACCCTAATTCTGGCTAGGTGATGACTGTGACTACTTCCCGTGTCCGTTTTTCCTCCCGTTTTCTTCCCGCGTCCCTGACCGCGTCCCTTTTCCTCCAACCTATCCTAACCCCTTCCTCGTCGTGAGATCGTCCGTCTCCAAAACTTTCGCCATTTTTCCCGTCCAATCTCCCGAGGGGGCATCCTATCGTCATTTAACCTACACCAGGGGCAAACTGGGGCATGTATCATCATTCAGACTATCAATTTCTTTGAAGCAACGCTGTAAACTGCATTGCATCAAAGAGGGGCAAAATGTATACGCCTAAAAATGACACAAATCATCCTAAATAAATATTCTAAATATTTATTCCATTCTTCTATTAATTAAATAAATATTCTAAATTTATTTAATCGATTCACTGTTCCATAATTAAATAAATTCTATTTATTTAATTAAAATCCTTCCATTTGTCCTTCACAATTAAATAATTATAAATTATTTAATTAAGCCTAATTCCTCTATCCTAAAGTTCTAAATTCAAAAATTCCACATCACCTTTACACCTCACCTTTTCCACCTCACCTTGTCCACCTCATCAGGTTGCACATGTAATTAAATATATTTAATATTTAATTATCTTATTTTCCCTCACCCACATGGCCTATTTCTTCTCCAATCAGAGGTTAGTTAACCAATCAATCAAGTCTGTTAACTAACCTGTCAGTTGAGTCAAATCCTCAATCAACCCAGTCAGTTCCACAATCCACTCTTCTAACTGATCAATCAATTCTGTTAACAGACCAGTCAAGGGAGTTAACTCTCCAATCAGTTTTGTCACATCCCACCTTTCATGATGGAGCTGGGACACTTGTCACATTTCCACTGGTTGCACATTCCTCAACCATCCTCAACCGTTGATCTTCATATCTTCTCTCAACCGTTGATTCCTATTCCTCCAGGTCTATAAATGAAGCTTCATCCCTTCATTCTAATCATCCAGGCTTTTGACATCGTTACTCTGCAGAAATATCACCAGCGCGCCTTTGGCACCCATTTGTCATCTACAAGCTTGAGATCACCATTGTTGCATTGGAGCTCACCTTCATTGCATATCACACTACAGCCGTTCACCATCGACTTCCTCCAACAGCTTTTAAAAGATTGCACTCTCTGAGGGCTCATCTCATCTGCGAAAGGACGATTCGTGATAGGCGAACAACAGAAGTTTCGAAACGGAAGAGGTTTGCTGTGTTTGTTCATTGCTTTGTTCATTTGAATCTTCCTTGTTTCTCTATTCTGTTGATGTTTGGGTCATCTGTTATTCATTTGATTGATGCACTATTTTACCCTCACATTTTTGGCGCCCACCGTGGGGCCGTTGCCCCTTTATTTTACCGTTTTTGAGCTTTTTTGAAGGCAGGTTCCTTACAGACCCCGCAGAGTCACGCACAGGTTCTTTCGGCGCATCTGTTCATTTTTACGGTGCTTTTGAAGACTGTTACGGCGCTTTTGTAAAACTGCGCATTTGTTGACTGTAACGGCGCTTTTATGTACTGTTGCTGCGCTTTTGTTTAAACTGCGCATTCGTTGATTTTTGCTGCGCTTTCATATAATATTGCTGCGCATATGTTAAAACGGCGCATCCGTTGTCTGTTACGGCGCTTATGATAGCTGTTACTGCGCATACGTTAAAACCGCGCATCTGTTTATTTTAACGGCGCATATGTTCATTCTTACAGCGCATTCGTTAATGTGGCGCTTCTGTTGATCACTTCTGTGCATCTGATCACTGAAGCTGCGCATTTGTAACTGGCTCAGGTTTTGAGTACTTTTCTAGGGTATTTTGCTAACGCTAACCCTTTTGCAGGTGTTTGCTGGAGCGGTTTTGCAGGTTAGGCACGGGTTCAGTTACATGTAGTTGCATCTAAATAGCTCACCTTTCATTTTCTGGGAAATAGTAAAACGGCTGTTCATTACAAATCTTCATCTAGTCTTAATTAGGGAGGAAGTAAACTTGTTTATTTCATGCTTGCATTGCAAACAAACTTCCAAGTTATTGCTATCTAAGACTTAAAATTGAACTCACAACTGCATTCTGGAGTTAAAACGAATCATTGCTATATCGTGAGACCTGAATTTCAAAGTTAACAATCTCGTGCAACGTGGACTTAAAATTGAACTCACAACTGCATTCTGGAGTTAAAATGAACCATTGCTATATCGTGAGACCTGAATTTCAAAGTTAACAATCTCGCGCAACGTGGATTTAAAATTGGACTCACAACTGCTTTCTGGGACTTAAAATTGAACCACTGCAATATTGTCAAAATCACTTCAAAGTTTTGTTTGACTAGCTTAGCCCATTTAGTTTTTATCTTTTTAACTAGGGTGGATTGAATCAGTGTATTCTGTGTTTGCGAATGACAATAGGCTTATGCTCTCCCCTCTTCTGGGTGATCAGAATGCCAGACTTGTCATTCTACTTGTCTAACCTTTAGGAGGGGCCTGCCCTTGGATGCACGCTTGTCCAAGCGGGAACGACCCTGAGTGGTAACAGGCTAACGCCAAGCCCTACCGAGCCACTTAAAATAAATTGTGCTTGAGGTGAAAACCTCCTGCAACGAGTGCTGTTATGTTACACCGACGGCCAACCTCCCCCAAAACCCTCTCAGGCGCAACCCTGTGAGGCTGGGAGACTCCATAACGGAGAGTAGCGCCGCCGCATGTGTAACCACTTGAACGGTTGCCCGAATTACAAACCTCTTGTTTTAGTGGCCCAAATCCCTTATAATCCATTTCTCGCCTAGGATTTTGTACTTGCTTTTGTCCAAAATAGAGTCGAAAAAACTACAAAAACAATGAAAAACTACAAAACATTTTTTGTGCTTGCCGTGTTTTCTTGCTAAATTAATTCATACAATCATATCAGGAAGACTTATTCCAGCCAAAAAAGTACCCAAAAACAGAGAAAAACCCCAAAAATTTGCCCAAAAATACCAGAGCTGCGCATATATACATTTCTGCGGCGCATATACAGAGACTTGCTGCGCTTTTGTACCGACTTACGGCGCTTTTGTACTTTTTGTTGCGCATACACTCTGTTCTGCCGCGCTTTTACATCGACTTGCTGCGCATATACGCCGACCTGCGGCGCATATACTTTTCTGCTGCGCATTTGCATACTGTTACCGCGCATACATACCTCACCAGAGCGGCGCTTATACTGCGACTTACTGCGCATTTACCTATTCTTGCCGCGCATTTGTTTCTGCGCATGCGTGACAGTGAGCATAAGCCCTATTTTTGAGAAATTTTCGTCAGCTGTTCGGAGTACCCATTTCAGCCTAGTTTCATTTTTCAAGATCAGAATCAACCTTGCAGTCAGTTTTCATCCATTTCGCCCATTTCTCTCTCTTTCGACAGTCGTCCCAATCACCTTCTGTCCTGGTCACTCTTGCCCCATCGTCATTCTGTCCCATACTGATTCGACATAGATCCTTCTTTCGTGAGTTCACGTAAGCCTAGTAGGTCACAGTACCTTTTTGCTAGTAGTCTTGTTGGACGACTCAGCCCTACACAGTGAGACTGGTATCGACTACCCTTGCTAGTGGCTGGAGTCTTGTGTCAACCGTCTTACCTGAAGTCATTGGGCGAGAGAACCCTTTGTCCAAGTCTTGTCCTAGATATCCCATTCATTACAGTCTTAGTCGGCATCTGGCCAAAATTTCTAATCCTTGTCCATTCCGTCCCACCCCACCTTGCATGGTTCTTACTCGATCCCAGTACAACAAGCTAACTGAAATGGCCGACTCTTTCGATCACATCGCCCCACCACACGATGATGATGAAGAAATTTCTCGTGAAGAATTAGTGGCACACATGCAAGATAGCAAATTCCAACGCCTAGTGGAGAGAGTACTCCTTGAGGATCCCACCAAATATTTCCATCATCTTGCTAATCTCGGGCTCAAACTCCCTGCAGACTTTGACATTAGCTCCATCATGGAAAATGCAGACAATGAACGTGAGAGGGACACAAATGCCACAGTCCCAAATGCACATGAGAAAGGCACAAATGACACGGTCCCCCAAGCTAATGAAAGAGGAAAACAACACATAGATCAAAATGCTCCTATAGCGGATGTGAGACAACAAATTGAGAGTCTAAAGCTAGAAATCTCCAACCTTAAGATCGGCACCAGCTCCAAGAACTACTCCTTGGAGGATATAGCACCGTACCCCTTTGACAGAAATTTGGTCATGAAACCATTCCCCTTTCAGTTCGGAATCCCGAAATTCGACAAATACAAAGGGAAGGGGGACCCTAGAGATCATATCAGGGAATTCACTGCAGCATGTTTAGAAGTAGCTCACAACGAGACCTACTTAATGAGACTATTCCCAAGATCTTTAGGAGGTCAAGCTATGGAGTGGTTCTCGCGTCTTCCACCAGGAATCAAAACTTTTGATGAGCTTGTCAATAAATTCATAACGCACTTCTCTTACAACATAGAACACGAAGTATCTATGCTAGACCTATGCAACACCAAACAAAAGGGTGGTGAGTCTTTCGCAACCTTCTTACAACGATGGAGACAGCTAGCTAGCAAGTGTTCTTACGACATGCCTGAGAAACAACTATTGGAAATGTTTGTCCACAATTTGAATCCCGATCTTAGCTATCAGATTCAGATACAATGCCCTACCTCATTCACCAAAGTCATCGAAATGGGGCTATTCATTGAGAAAGCTATGATCGCTAAAGGAACTCTCAAGCTCTACAAGGACACACCTCCTTCCAATTACACAACTGACAAGTCAAAGTTTTGGACCAAGAACAAGAATGTGGTCAACGATGGAGTAGTGGATGCCAAGGCAGCAGCCCCTAAACAACAACCCATATTCACTCTTAAGGAAGAAGCAAACCACGGTGCGCTCAACAAGCCACCCCCTCGGGAATCTAGACCTTGGTTCAATTCGAACCCAAGGAGAAAATTCACACCGTTAGGAGAATCTCAAGAGTCCGCTCTCAGGAAATTGTTGGCTAACAATGAAATTTCTCTACCGCCAACAAGTGACTATGAGCCCATAGTCAAACCTCCCTATTGGAAGGACACAGACTATTGCGAGTATCACCGAGGAAGGGGGCACACAACCAATAATTGCATCCGTCTTAAGAACGTCATACAAGATATACTGGACCAAAATCAGGGAGGAACACAACAGCATACCTCCAATGAATCTCATGTGGCCTACCAAGATCCTCTCCTAAACCACAACCGGCCATATAACAACAATCACAATGGCGGCCACAACAACACTGGTTACAACCACAACAATGGTAACAATGGCAACAACTCCAATGGTCATAACAATAATGACAACAATCGTAACAGGCCAAACCAGAACAGTGGGTCGAGTAATGCTAACTATGCAAGCGTCCCCTTTGAGTACACCATTAACTGCATTTCTGAGCATGTTCCGCAAGTCAACGTCATATCCCCCAACCAACAACCAGGACCTAACGGAACTGGTTGTAGTATAATTACCCGCAGTGGTAGAGTCACGATCAACACCACTCCTCCAAGGTCGTCACCATCTCCGTCCAACCCCCGCCCATATAATGTCATCGACCAATTGCAAAAGACTCCGGCTCATATTTCTATACTGGAGCTCCTACGTCTATCTCCTTCTCATAAGGAGATTCTTGAGAAAGCCTTAGTGGAGACTACTGTCCCCACTAACCTAGCCCAAGAAAAGTTTCAAACCATGGTGGGTAACTTGACATCCTCCCCTTCCATATCATTCACAGAACAAGACGACCTTTCCATGTCTCAACCCCACAACACTCCTCTACACATTGTCGCATTCATACACAGGCACCGCATCAAGAGGGTTCTCATTGATGGGGGTGCTGGTTTGAATATTTGCACTTTGAAGCTAGTCCTTGCATTGGGGTTCTCTGAACAGGCAGTGGATCCACGGAGAAAGATTACCATAAAGGCCTATGACGAGGAGGAACGCACCACAAAGGGCACGGTTGTCCTACCCATTCAAGTGGGACCGGTAATTAAAGATGTGGTGTGCCAAGTCCTTGATCGGGAGCTGGCTTACAACATTCTACTAGGGAGACCATGGATCCATGCCATGAAAGCTGTCCCCTCCACCTACCATCAATGCATAAAGTTCCCACACGATGGCAAGCAGGTCACCATACACGGCGACTCCGACCCCTACCAGCATTGCAACTCATTCCAAGCCAAACCAGAATGTGTCATTCCCAACAATCGAGCCCATATCTCCCCCACTCCGCCACAAGACCATACTGCTGAAGCTTCCTCTTCACAGCCCAAACCAATGAAAATCACCATAAAAGAAAATGGCGTGGGGGAATACCAGATTGAGCATAGCCTCAACCTTGCAAAAATGCCCTTGTCTCCTCGCTCCTTTGGCCAGCCCAAACATCAACCCAGGCATTTTCCAAAGCCCTCTGCTCCTCCTACAACTCCCGCAAACCCCTTTGTAAAATGGGGGACCTTATCCGATGAATCAGAGGAGCGAGATCTCTTACAATGGCTCTATGCCGAAGAAGAAAACACATCCCAAGATCCACCCAAACTCCCTACAGAGCTCTATGGGCGAGGTGAAACCATCTTGCATAGGATGGGATATGAAGGACAAGGCCCCATCGGCCTCAGAAAAGAGGGGATCACCGAACCTATACAACCCTCTTCCTCCTCTTCGGCTAGAAACACGACTGGCCTAGGCTACAAAGGTAAAGGTAAAGCCAAAGAAAATGCCTGCCTAGTAGAGACAATTCAAACACTCCAAGGGGATAGTGACGCAGATTCAGATGATTCCAATCAGTATGAATGGGACGAGCTGACAGAACACTCCTACGATGATAAGGAGATTGATACCATCCAAACCCTTAGCCCATATCATGAGAGACAAACGCAACGGGACAGACCACTGGAGTCTGATTTGCCCCTCCCCGAAGTTATAGCTTTCGAGGAAAGTGTCGATTCCATTGCGATAAACAACCTGGAAGAAAGTACCATCCAGAACACTACCCCCACCTGTGCTCCTAGTATTTCCATCCACACTATCAACGAATCAGGTCTTTCATCTGACTCCCTTCCCCTTTTACACCCTGAACTTATCGACTGGGACCTGAAAGGGACCCCTCAATTAGATATGTTCCAGAATGATGATGCCTACATTGACTATATGGAACTTCGAGATCACTTACCAAAAGGAGATCATAAAGCCGGCTTCGCTATCGAACTCAATACTGTAGCTTACTTTGGGGAGGGTGCCAAGCCTTCTAGTCGCAAAAATGTAAAGATCAAAAAGGGATCTGACGGTGAAAACCGCCATGCGGCAGTGTCAGATCATAAAAAAGTAAAAAGAAAGGACGTATCTGAAGGTGAAAACCCAACTGTGGCACCTGACGATGGATTGCTTGACACCCTCCCAAGTGACATGTATCAAGAAAGGTCACAGATCGTGGTAGAGCCAACAGAGCCAGTAAACATTGGAACCGAAGAGCAGCCTCAGATAATCCACTTTGCAAAATCTCTCACGCCGCCTGAGAAAACCAAGTTTGTGCCATTCTTTAAAAAGAAGGGAGGCAGCTTTGCTTGGTCGTATGCCGACATGCCAGGTTTGGACCCAAACCTAATTCTACATCACTTGCCATTGGATCCAGGGGTGAAGCCCGTAAAGCAAAAACTGAGAAAAATGCATCCCCATATTGCCCTCCTGGTCAAGGAAGAACTCAAGAAATTGTTAGACGTGGGGTTCATCAGGGCCATTGATTACCCCGAATGGATATCAAACATTGTGCCAGTGTCTAAACCAGATGGCAGGGTGCGACTATGCAACGATTTTAGAGACTTAAACAAAGCATGTCGCAAGGATGACTTCCCCTTGCCCAACATCGATATCATAGTCGACCTCACAGCGGGACATACAATGTTGTCACTTATGGATGGATTCTCAGGGTACAACCAGATCAAAATAGCACCAGAGGATCAGCACAAAACTGCTTTCACTTGTCCATGGGGTACCTTTTGCTGGAATGTCATGCCGTTTGGGCTGAAAAATGCAGGTGCTACATACCAGCGGGCCATGACAACTATATTCCACGACATGATGCATGTGACCATGGAAGATTATGTTGACAACATCTTGGCAAAATCACTCACCAGGGACTCACACCTGGACACATTAGAGAAAGTCTTCCAACGGCTGGACCAATTCCAAGTAAAATTGAACCCGAAGAAATGTGTGTTTGGGGTCACATCAGGTAAGCTGCTAGGCTTCATCGTGTCAGCAAACGGCATAGAGGTAGACCCGGCTAAGGTCAAGGTAATCATGGACATGCCTCCGCCCAAAACTCTAACACAGTTGAGATCCTTACAGGGCAAGCTACAGGCCATCCGCAGGTTCATCTCACAGTTGGCCGACAAGTGCCATCCTTTCAGCCACCTTCTACATAAGAACGTTCCATTTAAGTGGGATGAGCAGTGCGAAGAGGCATTCCACAAGCTCAAGGAGTACCTCACGAATCCTCCTATACTCATGCCTCCGATCCAAGGAAAACCTTTGATCCTCTACATATCCGCTACACCTACTGCTCTTGGGGCTCTCCTAGCGCAGCAAGACTATGAGAACAAGGAAAGAGCTGTGTACTATATCAGTCGAACCTTAGTGGGCTACGAGCTACAGTACTCACAGGTGGAACGTTCATGCCTTGCGGTGGTTTTTGCCTCACAAAAACTCTGACACTACATGTTGGCACATCCTGTCAAACTCATTGCCAAGATCGACCCACTAAAATATCTTCTCAGCAAGGCAGCTCTCACAGGACGACTAGCCAAATGGGTTATGCTTCTTAGCGAATATGATATAGAGTATGTGGATAGAAAAGCCATCAAGGGGCAAATCATCGCAGACCAACTCGCTGAGGCACCATTACAGGACACTTCACCAATGCAGTTTGAGTTCCCCGATGAATCTCTATTCACTCTGTCCACATCTCCTTGGAAACTCTACTTCGACGGGTCTTACACCAACCATGGATCGGGGGCAGGTATCTTGTTCATCATTGCCCAAGGTGACACAATTCCAAAGTCCTACAGGTTGTTATTTCCCTGCACTAACAACATAGCAGAGTATGAGGCTTTGGTAATTGGTCTCAAGATGGCCACTGAGTGGAAAATCCAGACACTATGGGTCTACGGTGATTCTCAGCTTGTCATAAACCAGGTCAATGACGAGTATCAGACCAAAGATGAGAAGCTCATCCCATACAAGCGAATGGTCGACGATCTCAAAGAACACTTTGGGACCATCTCGTTTGAGCAAATACCCAGGATCGAGAACAAAGCAGCCGACGCAATGGCGACCATAGCCTCTCTTCTTGAGATACCTGAACAGGAGTCACGGTATGAGTTCCTAGTAGAAACAATTCGACAGCCGGCTTATGATCTCCTTGAAACCCATTCCATCTGCCACCTAGTGGGATCTGATTCACCTTGGTACGGTAAGACCTACACTTACCTCAAGGACAATATCCTTCCTTTGGACCTCTCGTCCAACCAAAAACGAACCTTCATCCGACAAGCCTCCCGTTACACCATTATCACTAATACCCTTTACCGACGTGGTCTGGATGGTACTTTACTCCGTTGTCTAGAACAGGAAGAATCTATTACTGCCTTGCGAGACGTGGACGAAGGGATCTGCGGAACACACTCCAGCGGTCCTTCCTTAGCTAAGAAGCTCATGCGTTTGGGTTATTACTGGCCCAATATGGAAATGGATTCATATCAGTTCGTCAAAAAGTGCAGACAGTGCCAGATACATGGGAACCTGATTCATGCACCTGCTCAGGAGTTGAGACCTCTAACGACACCCTGGCCCTTTTGCCAGTGGGGACTAGACCTCGTAGGAAAGATCCATCCGCCTTCTTCCAACGGCCATAAGTTCATCATAACCGCTACTGAATACTTCACAAAGTGGATTGAAGCCGTTCCCTTATCAACCGTCACAGGAAAGCAAATTTCCTCTTTCATTTTGAATTACATTATCTGCCGATATGGCATCCCTTCATCCATCATAACGGATAACGGGAGACCTTTCAAAAATCAAGATGTCCAGGAACTTTGTGAACGGTTCAAGATCCAACATCGCTTCTCCACCCCATATTACCCCCAAGGTAACGGCCAAGCTGAGGCATCAAACAAAACCATTCTGAAACTCCTAAAGAAGACTGTCAATGAAGCCGGTCGCGATTGGCACGTCCAGCTCAATCCCGCTCTGTGGGCCTATCGAACCAGCATACGCACTCCCACAGGTGCTACACCCTACGCCCTCGTCTATGGTTCCGAAGCCATCCTTCCTATTGAGGTCGAACTCCCCTCCCTTCGGGTGTCGTTGAAAGGTCTCATCTCAGACGAAGAGTACAGAGTCACCAGACTGCAAGAGCTAGAATTGCTAGAGGAACGACGCCAGAAAGCTTTTGACCATCTCAAAGCCTATCAACAGATGATGTCAAGAAGCTACAACCACAAGGTTAGACCAAGATGCTTCAGGGTTGGGGACCTCGTCCTAAAAGAGAACCCTCGCAACCAGCAGGACAGAGAAAAGAAAGGTAAGTTCGAGCCTAACTGGCTTGGACCCTATGTAATTGTAGCAGCTTACGGATCGGGGGCATATCAGTTGGCCACTTCGGAAGGTGAGTTGTTTGATGATCCCATCAACAGCATGCACCTTCGCAGGTTCTATACCTAAGAGAATCCCAATGCAAGGGGGCACAATAATGTCAAAAAAAATATATATATATATATATAGAAAGCATGCAAAAAAAAATCATCCTTTGGTGAAAACCTGGCAAACAGGCGCCTTGGATAGGTCTCATGATAAAAACCTGGCAATCAGGTGTCATGTTACTTTCTAGCTTCTCATGCAAATAAAAGCAAGTGATAAAAACCTGGTAAACAGGCGTTACTTGTGACAAACCGCATTCTCCATCTTTGGGAATCCAATCACCTTGAGCCCATTATCTCTCTATTTTCCCCATTCGACCCATATCCATCCCACAGTAAACACTTGACAGTTACCTATCATGGCTTGATATTCACCTTGTGGCCTTGTCAACCAAGGTTTTGTCCCATACCGTCTCCTCGCAGTGAGCTTAGTGTAGTGTCTCTCGTCAGTGTCTATGGTCCGAACCCGTGAACTACGTTGCCTCTGCGCCGTCACGTAGGCAAGGCCATTATTCTAATGCGCCCCCAAGGCTTCCATCTCCCCCGAGGCTTCCATCTCCCCTCTTGTCTTCGTTCTGGTCGTCTTTCTTCTAGTCCATCCATGGTCCATTAGGGTTTACCCCGAACTACGTTGCCTCTGCGTCGTCACGTAGGCAAGGCCATTTAGCAATGAGCCCCCGAGGCACTAGGTCAGTCCCTTAGGGTCCGTCTTCTCAATAAGGATAGTGCAAATCTTCTCACCAAGCAAGCAAATGCGAGCAAACACCCGCGCTTCAACCAGAAACCTTGACTATGACCATCTTAACCCATCCAATGCAAAGCAAATACCCAAGGTCTTCTAAATGATTTTATGCAAATTAAGGCAAGAAATAAACACATATCAACGCAAATATGCTTTTGTAGACCAGAAACAGGGTTAAGTTACAGAGTCTTGATTTTTGCTGTCATACCCTCCTATGCTACTCAAGGATGCCAAAAGCTAGAGATGCTATGATGGGGGGCATGATTACTTTCTTTGTTTGCTATTTGGGGATTAAACTTTAGTAATGTGAAGCCTTGTCTTAGGACGTGATCGGCAAAAGATCACCGAGGACATCAAAGGTCTAACATGAACGGGGGCAATCCTTGCTTGTTGAAACGCAAGCGATACTCAGGTCATCTAGATTCAATTTTGACTAGATGCTTGGCTTAACTTGCTAAATCACAATCCATGTAAGCGATGCTCAGGTCATCTCGGTTCAATTATACCTCGATGCTTGTATTCACTTACAACATTTCAGAAAAATACCAAAAACAAAATGCCCAATGATGAAATAAAGCAATCTAAAAGCAAAGCATCCGTCCTATATCCATACACCCATCCATACAATCCTCATCATTCAAACTATGCAGGGTAACGATATCAAGAAAAATTCCTAAGTCGTTCTTTCGCAACCATCCCTCTATCCATCATGTCAATCTTCTGTCGATAGCGTACATTTGGACATCACAAAAACAAGGCATATAGGAGCATATCACATCACTCGTAGAAACTAGTCATGAACATGATTAGGTTAGTATAGTACATCATCCAATGCATTAGGTCACATATACATTTGCATCACATACATAGTTACATCACCCCATAGTACTCATGTTACCAATGCATACATTCAAAACATTACATCATATAAGTATCCAATAGCATCTCACATACATATATAGCATCATAGCATAGAAATCATGTTCCATACATATACATTTGCATCATCACAAGAACATCATATTACCTTTGCAGTCATTTGTCACATTAAATCATATAGCCATCATATAGCAGCATATCAAAGTATTTCTCATATAAACATCATATAAACCATCTAACTATGCAATAGAACCACATCATGCAATAGAAGTAATCATCTCATAAACGCAGGCAATAGATACACAAAGCTGCATCATCATCCATACTATCATATACAAGGATGTCCAAATGTACAATATCACCATCTCTCTCAAAATCAAAATGTCATATACAATATACGTCTAAATAGACGGTGATACATGTCCCAAAAAGTACAAAATCTGGTCTCTGACTACCCCTGCGGCTGTGAGCCACCACTGCCGGCTCCTGACTGCTGAGGTCCCATGACAGATGCCCCTGACTGGGATGGACCTGCTCTGTGAGCCACCCCAGACTGAGTCCTGAAACTACCTGCCCTCTGGCTCGCCGACACGGCACCATGATATAGGCCTCGGTAGTACTGTACCTGCTGCTGTGCTCTGGCTAAGTCTGTCTGTGCCTGTGCCAACTGCGTCTGCAACTGGCCTACCTGTGCCTGTGCCTGCTGCACCTGCCCAACCAAAAAGGTACTCGCTGCATCTGTGCCCATGGCAGCTACTGCTGTGTCCCTCTCTACTCGGATCAAACGTACCCGGGCATCTGCCATGTCTCACTCGCGAGTCAACCCAGCAATCACTGCTGCGTCTGTATCTCGCATCCTCTCCACTCTCCTCAGCTGTGCCTGCAGCTCCCGCACCTGTCCTCTCAGGCTGGCTATGGTCCTCTCCTGAGCCTCACCCTGCACCGGCCCCTGTGCTGCCTCTGCCTGTCCTAGCCCCTGCCGCTGGGGCACCTGCTGCTGTGGCACCTGCTGCTGTGGTACCTGCTGGGGTGGTGGCATCTGTGCCTGCTGCTGTCCCTCCCCCTGTCCTGGCACTGCCTGCCCGGCCCTGTCTATCCTCCTCCGCTGCCTCGGCCTCTCTGCAGCTCGGCCACCACGTCCTCGTCCTCCTCTAGCGGCCCTCCGCCCTGGGCCAGCCTCTCCCTCCTCCTCTGAGTCCGCCTCGTCAATGCGAGGCACCAGCATACCAGGTCCGGAATATCTCAGAAATGGGTGTGCAGTAATCCAGTCCTCATACTCCTGTGTAACCCCAGCATCTGCAATCTCTCGCCTCATATCCCAGGCCACATAAGGCAACTGCCGGAACTCTGCCAGAGCCTCCTCGTAAGAAGCCATCGGCCCCCATCGGACCCTCTCTGCATGTGTCCTTGCAAACATGGCCTGTCCCTGCGGCATGCCCTGTCTCCTGCCGAACTGTCTCAGTACTCGGCCCACCGTCTGCCTCTCCAAGATGTGCCGTGTCCGGCCAATCAACCACCTGGTCTGGAAGCAGAAAGGCAGCTCATCTGCCTCATCGTCCCAAGGCTCGCAGTCTAGATATGGTCGCCAGACGACCACATCTATCCCATCCAATGTATGCCTCCAATACTCTAGCTTCCCCAGCCTGTGCTGGGAAATCACTCCTGCGTAGCCATAACTGTACGGCTCTCCCCTCTGCCTAGCAAAGACACATATCGGCCTGGTCACCGCTATGTGCTCCCACAGCCAAAACTGTAACAACAGCACCCCAGCCGATAGACTCGTGCTGCGGTGGTACACCACCTGATGCATGTCGTGGTATAAGTGAGCTAGCACGCAAGGTCCCCACGCGTATCGAGTGCCCTCAGTCACCATCCGCTCCATAATCCTGCCCCATCCAATGGGGAACCCGTGCGATCTCCTGTCGGGGCATACAACGCCCGCAATCAGTCTAGCCACGATCCCAGGGAAGTAGTCGTAGCAGTCATAGATATCCTGCCACGGGATGACCTATCCCACCAGCTCGGGATCGTCGAATACTCGCTGACACTCGGCGAGTCCCGCGTCCCGCTGTGCGTCGTACTCCACCAACTCGCCTACCACGGGCAAGTGCAGTATCCTATAGACGTCCTCCAACGTCACAGTCATCTCTCCAGTAGGGAAGTGGAAGGTCCCGTCCTCGCTGTGGAATCTCTCCACGGCAGCTGTCAGCAGTCCTCGGTTCGCCCGCACCTCGGGCATGAAGCAAACGTAATCTAGGCCCATGGCACCAAGCGCCACTCTATCAGCCTCCGTCAACATATGTCTCTGCAGTAGAGGCATAGGGAACGTCTCCCTCGACTGCAATGTCTCTCGTATCTCCTCCTGCCAACATGCAAAGCAAGGCGTCAGTCTCAAACTACATATACCATACTCAACATATCTATTGGACTATATCAACTAAACTTAGCATTTCAAATTGATCAAAACAGCACACTACATCTCTCGACTAGATTCCTGCAATCTCGGAGATAGCTCATCGATTCCTGCGTCAAACAGGACGCTAATCGAATCAGTTTGGCTAAGTAATTTGCCATCCCAAGCAAATGCGCCACTACAGGTGGTACATGCGCCATTTCTGGTATATGCGCCGCAACAATCGACATATGCGCCGCAAAAGTGCATATGCGCCGCTACAAGCCACATATGCGCTGTTCTAACACATGCGCCGCATAAAGCAACGTATGCGCCGCTAAATTATGGATGCGCCGCAGGAAGTTACGTATGCGCAACTTAGGCAAATGCGCTGCTACATTTCACGCATGCGCGGCGAAAATACGAAAGCGCCGCTTAATTACGAAAGCGCCGCCAAAATGAACACATGCGCAGCTTTCACGCATGCGCCGCCGAAACAGGCATATGCGCCGCGAAATCACAAAAGCGCAGCCTCGCGAGGCATATGCGCCGTTCTGCGTTTCGGCGCATTCATTTCACCTATTTTCTATGAGCATTTATGACACCTAAACTCGACCCTAGGAGAATTTTTTCGAAGCACATACCGGGGGTCCTGCCTCTGCTGGCCGCCCGAATCGTCGGACTCGCTCGAATCGATGCTCCTCGCGTGGAATGTCTGCTGCTCTGGCCGCCATGCTGCTCTAGGTTTGCTCTGAGCTCTCCTTCTCCAATCCGGATCAACCAAGTGTGCAAATGACTATTCTTGTGGACCCAGCTCCTATTTATAGCCTCCAAAACCCTAATTCTGGCTAGGTGATGACTGTGACTACTTCCCGTGTCCGTTTTTCCTCCCGTTTTCTTCCCGCGTCCCTGACCGCGTCCCTTTTCCTCCAACCTATCCTAACCCCTTCCTCGTCGTGAGATCGTCCGTCTCCAAAACTTTCGCCATTTTTCCCGTCCAATCTCCCGAGGGGGCATCCTATCGTCATTTAACCTACACCAGGGGCAAACTGGGGCATGTATCATCATTCAGACTATCAATTTCTTTGAAGCAACGCTGTAAACTGCATTGCATCAAAGAGGGGCAAAATGTATACGCCTAAAAATGACACAAATCATCCTAAATAAATATTCTAAATATTTATTCCATTCTTCTATTAATTAAATAAATATTCTAAATTTATTTAATCGATTCACTGTTCCATAATTAAATAAATTCTATTTATTTAATTAAAATCCTTCCATTTGTCCTTCACAATTAAATAATTATAAATTATTTAATTAAGCCTAATTCCTCTATCCTAAAGTTCTAAATTCAAAAATTCCACATCACCTTTACACCTCACCTTTTCCACCTCACCTTGTCCACCTCATCAGGTTGCACATGTAATTAAATATATTTAATATTTAATTATCTTATTTTCCCTCACCCACATGGCCTATTTCTTCTCCAATCAGAGGTCAGTTAACCAATCAATCAAGTCTGTTAACTAACCTGTCAGTTGAGTCAAATCCTCAATCAACCCAGTCAGTTCCACAATCCACTCTTCTAACTGATCAATCAATTCTGTTAACAGACCAGTCAAGGGAGTTAACTCTCCAATCAGTTTTGTCACATCCCACCTTTCATGATGGAGCTGGGACACTTGTCACATTTCCACTGGTTGCACATTCCTCAACCATCCTCAACCGTTGATCTTCATATCTTCTCTCAACCGTTGATTCCTATTCCTCCAGGTCTATAAATGAAGCTTCATCCCTTCATTCTAATCATCCAGGCTTTTGACATCGTTACTCTGCAGAAATATCACCAGCGCGCCTTTGGCACCCATTTGTCATCTACAAGCTTGAGATCACCATTGTTGCATTGGAGCTCACCTTCATTGCATATCACACTACAGCCGTTCACCATCGACTTCCTCCAACAGCTTTTAAAAGATTGCACTCTCTGAGGGCTCATCTCATCTGCGAAAGGACGATTCGTGATAGGCGAACAACAGAAGTTTCGAAACGGAAGAGGTTTGCTGTGTTTGTTCATTGCTTTGTTCATTTGAATCTTCCTTGTTTCTCTATTCTGTTGATGTTTGGGTCATCTGTTATTCATTTGATTGATGCACTATTTTACCCTCACAAGAAGGATTGCAAAACAATCATGTACTCATGGAGAGCCAATGACAGCACATATAAGGCTACTGCAAAGCTACCTATGCATTTATATAAGTTTGATTTTGCACCTGAATTTCAATATATGATGGTGATGCTTAGCCGCATGATTGGAAGACCAAATACTGGAACCTTTAAAAATTTGATGTATGGCCTCGTGAGAATGGTGGCAGCTACTGATGAAAAACCCCAGTGGGCCAGGATCATAAGTGATAGTCTAGATGAAGGGATGAGAAAGTTGGGAGGAAAGGCCAACATGTTCCATATGACTTCTTATGTTGTTTACGTGTGTGCATTCAGAGGCACATTCAATGGTTTACAAATAGTACGTAGGGTTGGAAGTAACCCTGGGGATGTAAACATATGGGACCACTATCCACAGCTGAAATAGAGAGTTTCTCCAACACTACCAGAGAGTAAATGACTCATTTTCTATGCATTTAGTAAGAACTATGGAAGAGGATAAAGCTAAGAGGCTAAGCATGGAAGCTCAAGCCATGATATACAAGCATGGGGCTTGGTTTATCCAATTCCCCACATTCACATATATGAGGATAGAAGGTTTCACTGGGCAACCTCTCATGTTGCCAAGATATCTGACTGATAAGGTTATCCTAAAGGAGATGGCCAGGTAGATACTGCCTTCATTTAAGGCCTATATGGAAACGGGCAAGATACCTGATATTTTATTCCCAATCATGATTGGATGGTACATGTGCCCCAACAACGCAAGTGTCAAGGATGCAATAGGGGGACTGCAATTGATGTCATTATAGTCTTTCTCACTATCCAGACCATATGACCCATATGGCATAATGCAAGCATTATACAAGAAGTCAATGCATCAGATGCATCTTGAAGACTATTGGGTTGACTATGATGATGAAGTGGAAGTGAGAAGGAGGGGCTCCCAAAGGCTTACTTTGAAATAAATTCATACATTGGACTACATATCAATGCCAGTGCAAATACATGAAGATGATGGGAATATTATGTCCCAGGAATATCAGACTAAGAAAATATATAATGAGACTATATCCTCCCCAGACTGGGATTGGCTAGAAGAGACATCACTGGAGCAGATAACATAGAAGGTTATGCTGCTAACCAAAGACTGGGTGGAGGCAGATGTTACAAAGTTAAAGAATAAGGGGATGGCTCTCACAGTTGATAAGAAAAGGAAGAGACAAGAATTAATAGATGAGGAATATGTTGATTTCCTCAAGGAAAAGAGAGAATCCAAGGGAGAGAGGTAGCAGAGTAAATCTAAAAGGGGAAACCAAGCTGATGGGGTGACAATCATTCATTATTCTCAACCTAAGGAGGATCTGGCCTCAACTTATGCTGCAACCTCCTCCCATGCACCTACAAAGAAACAAGAACCTACTCTAAGGCATGCTCCTACTATTATAGAGGGAGGAGAAAGCACTGATGATGATGATCTCTTGATAAGTAGGAAAAAGAAGAAAACTCAAGAGACACCTCAAAAACAAGCATCTGCAATGAGGGGACTGATAGAAAAGAACCCCACCATCATATTGAAAGGAGTTGGTGATGAGGGAATCAAAGGAACTCTGTAGCATGAGGTTCCTATCCCTAATATAGTGCATTTCAAGACAAAAATGGCAGAAGAGCAGAGAAAAGAAAGGCAGAATAGGAGGGATGATGTGCCTTTTCCATTGGATGAAACAGTGCAATTATTAGATGATGATATTGTGAATTCGGTATCTGCTAGTCCTATGGAGGCGCTAGTAAAGAACACCAAGATGACCCCTCATGGTACTCCTATAGTACAAGACAAGGTCAAAGAAGATGAGACAGTAGAGGGTAATCCTGAGATGATAGCACAGCAAATTGGTCTGGCAGGATTAGTGGACCAGGTTACCAGCCCAGCCGCAATAGACTTGGCATATCAGGGTGAACATGACCAAAATAAGGATAAAGACATCCCTCCAAAACAAAATAAATTAGAATTTAATGTACATATGGAGGATGAAGAGGCCACTGACCGGAAGGATGGTCAAGATAATGAGCAGATACCTGAGAGGGAGCTGGACAAAATGGAGATAGATAAACCCCAAAGTCCTAATGAAGCAAATGTATCAAAGGATGGGAGACAAATCTCTCAAGCAGGTGGTTACCAAGAAAAGAAAGAAGATGTGGATGAAGAAATTCACAAAGATCATGAAGATATGGTAGACCAGAACAATCCTGATGCTCATGTAGATCCACCACCATTATAAGAAGAACAAGATAAAGTTGAAGAGGATACACAAGAGGTCCCTGATCATGAGGAAGAGCATGAAGAAGTATCTGATAAACAAAAAGAAGATCAATCACCACCAAGGGTGGAGTGGAACATGGAATCACGGAATGTTCAAATTGGACATTCAGATCAGCAAGTGTCCACTGATGAAGTGTCATATTGGCTGTAACAAGAGGTACATGCACGTCCACCTAGTGTAGCATCAGAATTTGATATTACTTCATTATTTATAGCTAATCCAGTTAATCCAAGGAAAAGGGCTAGGGCCACATCATCCATAAAGAGAGACTCAGCAATAGGTAGGAGGACAGCTGAAATAGCTATACATGTGGTAGCCAAAGCCAAACGAGAGATAAGTGTTAGTGAGTTTCAGATGACCACTATTGATTTAGGCTTTGTACAGAGGAACAAGAGGGCCAAGAGGCCAAAGACATAATTGATTCTTTATTGAAGAGTGTAGAAAGAGAAAAGAATAAAAATAAGTTTCACAAGGGGCACATTGCCCAACTGCACACATTCATAAAGGGGTTAATAGATCCTAATAATATGCTAGTCAACACTTCTGCCCCACTGACCATTATATCACAGGATGAGGTGACTGGACTGGATATCATGAAACATAAAGCACATATGATGGACAATTGGTTCATCCAATTCATTGCAGAAGCAGAGAAGGTGATAAGGACCTCTCTTAATAATTGGAACTTGCTCAGCACATTGAAGGGGGACAAATTACAAAAGGAGGTTTGGCAGAGATCAATCAAAATTGAGAAACATTTGACTGCCTTGTCAAAAATGAAGCACATAAATGCCAATGTCCTAGTTTTGAATAAGATATTGAACAAACAGACATCCAAGTTGTTAAACATATGGTATGAAGATACCAAATTTGAGAGTGATATACTAAAGAAGTGCAATACAGAGCTAAGAGATTGCACAAACTCTTATCTGAGAGACAAAAATCTTAGAAGCTCTTGAATAAAAGGTAGAAGGGAAGATTGAAAATCAAGATGAAGACTTCACAATCAAGGCCTTCCAAGACAATTTCAAGCTTGTTGTAGATGACCCCCTAAATCATCTATCAGAAGATACAATTGATAAAGCCATAAGGATGAAGGCAAAAGTGGAAAAGTATAATGAGATGTTAAATAGCAGAAAGAATAAATGGTCTACATTACAAGCATAGTTAAAATCATAGGAAGATGCAGTCAAGAAGGCCAAAGTCCAAGATGGAGGAGAAATTGAAAAGATAGTGCAAGCATATGAGCCCATAAGAGGACAGATAAGTGTGCAGGCAGAAGAAGAAAACTTATCGATGAGGAAAATGAAGGATAGGCATGATGCACATGATCATGTGCATGATATGATACCAGATGGTTGCCAATTGGAAACCTATGCCACGTGTAACGTTGACTTAGTCAAGGAGCAATGTATATCGTTGATCTAAAATGACAAGTCCTGATCTAAGGATCATTTTGTAACCGCCTCCTCCCCTTGTCCTATAAAAGGGAGATGGAGTGCATTTTTTTTATTCATTCAAAACTTAATTGTGATTAGATTGTTGAAGCATCAGGCTTAATTCTCAAAGTTGATTGTAAATGTACATGTCTTTTGCATACTTAATGAAGAAGAAGCTCTAGATTACATACAATCATAGACTTTGAGTAATATGTGAATGAATTCTTGACTTGTACTTTGATTTGTTGTGTCCCTTTGAGCGCAATTCATGTTGTGCATGTTGCTTTCATTCCATTTCCATCGAAGTTTGCATCAACCATACCTAGCTGTGGAACATCCTGGTGACCTTATGGTTTGATTTCCTTCTCTTCATGATAGTATCTAGAATGTATGTGGATCAATAGGTAAAGATTCAACCATTTTAGTAAAGTTTAACAAGCATTCATTTATAATTTGTTTAATTTCATTTAAAGTCAACATCATAATTGCAAATTCATAGAAAACATAAAACAAATACAATGAAATATGCTGATATCTCAAAGAAAATTGAACATTCATAGCATATTTGAGTTGAATAGCATGCATAATTGAGAATATCATGCAAATATATACAAATCTTGATAGCAATCATGCAAATATCTGCCTACATGTATATTATTTAGATAAATTCATAGTGCAGAAGTGAAAATTAGTCAATAGCAGTTGATGATCAGAAGAGTTGATCAAAATTAGAAAATATCCTTATCATCTGTTAGATGCAGTAGGATTAACCTTGTCTATTGAAATATTTACAAAAAGCAAGTGAAATACCAGATGTTCAGACATTAGTTCTTGGAATCAGAAACGTAAGGCCCCTTGAATGGAAAACAGCAAGGCACATCAAACCAACGAGCAACATCAGTAGATTATGAACTAATCCACGGAGACTTGGGATCATGAATTCTTTGAATTCATAGTATCTTTCAAGATGATAAAGGTTTGATTTGTAATTCTTTATCTATGTGTGTTTGTGACTAACATCATAACCAATAGGTCCCTTCAATATGTTTTCAGTGTTTTCAGAATATTAAAGAGACCCTTAACTGACTCACTCCGATAACCCGCAGTCTCTTCAAAATTTTAGTCCCTTCGATTTTCTGATGTCAGCCCGATATGTAGATGAGTTGCATGTTTGTGTCTTTTTATCACTTTGGATTATCGAAGAGACTCAAAAATGAGTCCCCCTGATATAGTAGTTTCCCACCGGTATCCCTCATATGAATTTATTAAAGGGGCCCTAGGGTCAGTTTTAATGACATGGAAGTGTTTTTTCCCATATGACTTCATCTTTTGGGTAAAGGTGACAAGTCATGGATTTATTAGGGTTAAGACTATGGGTTGAATAGATATGCTATTTTGAGCAGGAAAAATTAAAATGGTATTTTGGGGATGATAATATGGTGGGAAATAAGTTTTTTCACAAAATTTTTGGCGTTAAAATTTAGTTCCAATAGTGGCTCTAGCTGGGGATGAATGGCCGTGAGGTCACTGCAAGAATTTGGAAAAATACTCTCTGGGATGCAGACCAATGGTGGTGGGGAGGGTGGGAAATGGAAATCCTAATCTACTGTGCATGGAAATAGAAAGTTTTCAAGAGAAGTATTTCAAGAATTGTCCATGCACTGGCAATTCCTATACTTCACCACTCATATTCTGCAGGTAATAGGAATCTTCACCACGTTTACTAGTGATGATAAATGGGCCTATCCATAATACATCAAATTTACCATGTTTTCTTTTGTTCTGTCCTTTGGCATTCCACATTAGAACCATGTCATCCACCTTGAATTTCCTTTCCTTAGCCTTTTTATCAAAAAGGTTTTTCATCTGTAATTGCATCTTTTCATTTTTTTCCTGAGCTTGGGCCCTTATTTCATCTAGTTCTGCAAATTGTTCCATCCTCTCTTCCATAAGTTCTGGAACATCTATATCTTCTTGAAGAATAAATCTATAAAATGGTAAGAGATTATGTATAGGAAGCCTAGCTTGTGCACCGTATACTTGTTCAAATGGGGATTTTCTCGTACTCTTCTTTATAGTAACCCTGTCAGCCCACAAAGCCATTTTTAGTTTTGAATCCCATGCCTTCTTGTCATTTTCTAACATCCTTTTAATTATTTTTAGGATGCTTTTGTTGTTTGACTTTGCCTGCCCATTGGCCTAAGGATGATATGGGAAGGCATATGAAATTGTTATGCCATAGGATTCACAGAATGTTTTGAAATCATCTTATCTGAAGCACATGCCATTGTGTGTAATGAGTCTCACCGGAACTCCAAATCTAGTGATGATATTTTCTAGTAGAAAATTAACCACCACTTTACTAGTGGCTTGTCTAGTTGGAATTGCTTCTATCCACATTGTAAAATAATCTGGAGCTACCAGGATCCATTTGTATCCACCATTGGATCTTTCTACAATCTCCCCTACAAAGTCAATTCCCCATTGATGAAAAGGAGCTTCAACTTGCATTGGTCTTAATGATAAGGCTCCTTGGTAGTTTAATTTGCCAGAGAACTTTTGACAAGCTTCACATTTTCTCACATATCTATGGGCATCCTTAAAGACTTCAGGCCAGTAGTATCCTGATCTCATTATCTTATGGGCAGTAGTCTTTGCTGAGAAGTGCCCTCCACACACACCTTTATGCATTTCTTGTAACATCTTCTCATCTTGTGTTTTATCCAGGCATAAAAGTAAAATACCATCTATGTTTTTCCGGTATAAATCACCATCCATGAAGACATATTTTGATGCAACGAGTTTCAAAGTTCTTCTTTGATTGTCATTCAAGACTTGAGGACATTTCATGTTCTTGAGATAATACATTACATTGGTGTACCAAGGTGTATGCTCAATGCTTGCAATAAAGTTACCTTCCTCTTGTATGTTGCAAACTTGTGCAGCCTCCAAGTTTGATTCAGCCATCAACTTGGCCAAACCTTGACCTCTAACAAGCCTGGTGATTTGGATGTCGATGTTAAATTCTTGGATTCTATTGATCCATCTACATCTTCATCCTGTGACTTCATTTTGGATAAAAACATCCTTCACAGTAGCATATGGTACATAGGCTATTACATGGGCTCTAATCAAATAAGGCCTAACTGCCTTTACTACTTTTACTAGGGCATAGGCTTGTTTCTCAGTAATGTCATATTTTAGCTCTGCCCCCTGAAGTGATTTACTAAAAAATGAGATGGGTTGTTCATATCCTTCTTTATTCTTCTGTAACATTATAGCCGCCACTATATGAAAAGATGCAAAAGAGAATATTTGAAATGGCTTATCAAAGTCTGGAGATTTCAACATAGGATCCTCTTTAATAGATTTCTTAATGGACATAAATGCATCAGTGGCCTCCTTAGTCCAATCTATTTTTGCACCCTTTTGCAACATTCTTGAAATTGGCTTAACTATTTCTGAAAAGTTGGGAACAAATCTCCTGACAAAATTTATTTGTCCAAAGAAAGACTGAATAGCTTTCAGAGTTTTTGGAATAGGAATTTTATCAATAGCCTCTACTCTTTCAAGATCAATCCTTATGCCATGCTTTGAGCCTATGTGTCCTAGCAGTTTACCCTCTGTCACAGCAAAAAGGCATTTCTTTGGGTTTAGGGAAAGACCATATTCTAATGCCCTAATGAAAATATTTTCTAGATGTTCACAATGATCTTCTGCCTTTTTAGAATGTGTTGTAAGATCATCCTGATAGACCACCATTATTGTGTTAATTAGATCAGCAAAGGCTACATACATGGCCCTTTGAAATGTTGCCCCGGCATTTGTGAGGCCAAAAGGCATTCTCACATAGACATAGGTACCCCAAGGTGTTGTAAAAGCAGTCTTATATTGTTTTGATTCCTTAACCTTTACTTGGTTATATCTAGAGAAGCCATCCATCATGGACAACAATTCACATCCTGTCACTTGTTGTAACATTGTCTCCATGTTTGGAAGAGGATAATTATCTTTTAGTGATGAGATGTTTAAATTCCTAAAATCTACGCATAAATCTTATATCATCAATTTTTTTCTTACAGGCACCAGGTTTGATACCCAAGAGGAGTGTCTAATTGGTTTGATAATAACTCCTTCTCTAAGCTTCATGAGTTCCTACTACATTTTAGGCACCAGTGTAGGATTTATATGTCTTTGCCTTTGTCTGAATGGTTTGGCATCAGGTTTCAATGGTATTTCATGTTGGAATAAGTCTTCTTTGTATGCCTTTAAATCGTCATAAGACCAAGGAAACACATGTTTATATCTTCTAAGCAGGGCTATAAGCATTTCTCTAATTTTAGGACTAATCCTTTTCCCAATGTAGACCTTTTTAGGAACTATCTCTGCTCCTAGATTAATCTCCTCAACATCCTTAAGATTAACTGGTGTAAGTTTGAGATTATATATGTCATGTCCATCAAACACTCTTTCTAGGGCTACAAGGCATTTTGGTATTTTGTTTGTTTTGAGTTGCACCACTTCTTGCCCAAAAAGAGTTTCCTTGTCATCCACCTCTTCCACGAATGCATTAAAATCTATTTCCTGGGATTCATATTGGTCTATACAATGAAGGAACTTAATCAAATCCTCATCATCATTGAATCCTTGCCAGTTATAAATATTATGAGGGATTGCAATCCTAGTCTTGAATTTTACTTCTATTATTCTTGATAATGTAATATCATCTCTCTTCAGGGCCACATTTGCTAAAAAATTTGCCATTATGTTTTTGGATCTTTCTATCTAGTCTATGGAAAATGCATCAAAAAGTTCAATTGTATCCCAAATAGCATTTCTATATTGCTTTAACCTTTTTTTCTTTGATGAATATTTTGCCCTGATTTGTGAGATAATTAATTCAAAGTCTCCATATATTGCTAACAGTTTGATTCCATGCCTTAAAGCAATGTTCAATCCCAACAATAATGCCTCATACTCAACGATATTGTTAGTGCATTCAAAGGTCAACAAAAATGAATATTTGAATGTCTTGCCTATTGGTGAGATGAATATTACTCCTGTCCCATTCCCTCTTTTCCTACATGCACCATCAAAATACATTCTCCATACACCATGTTTATCCAACTGAGCTTCTCTAGTGATTGGTTCTATATTTTGTAATTCAGGATGTGATTTTTCAATTATGAAATTTCCAAGATCTACATCACAAAAAGAATTCATCTGGTTTAGATCTAGCCGTTCTATTATATTTTCATAACTTGGCTCTCTACACAACCTGACTTCCTTCCTGTTTATTGGTATTGTAGCATATGATAGATCAAGTTGGACATTTCCTCCTACTGCAGTAGTCCACTGTCTAGATAGCAACATACCATAGTATGGTGGAGTATCTATTACAGTTATATCAGTTCTGTAGGTAGCTTCAGGGCATGAGGATAAATTTAATTCTACATCTCTCATGATTCCAACAACTAGAATAGATATGTTGTCCATTGCATAGCATTTACCTAATGTTGTGTCTACCCACAGGCCTAACTCTTTCATGACATCTATTGCCATGATGTTTATGGCAGCTCCAGAGTCAATCATATAGTTTCTTACCAGTTTGTTATTGATTAGTAGTGTTATTTAGAATGGATCCACCTGGGAAGGATTCTTTGTTATGGCATCACCAAGATAGATTTCTAGAGTTCTCATGACCTCTTATCCAAGATTGTTTATTTTGTTTTCTGGTCCTTTTTTTTTGTTATGACTTTACTGTTGATTTGGTATATTAGAAATCAACTTGAAAGCATTGTCCCTGTATTCATCTATTTTCATCATTTCCATTAATGGTACTGATATCTGATTTGGGACAATGCTTGTGTTATATCAAATGAAGGAGTAACGGTGATCTATTCTAACTTTTCTTTATTGGAACCTTTCTCTTCAGATTGCTGCTTATTGTTATCCTTCATCTTATTTTGCTCAATCTTGGATGTTTCCTTATGTGTATTTTTCTTATTTTCTCCTTTCTCCTGGTTATCTAAGATACCCTTTTTATAATTTGGTTCTTTAATAAACAAGCCTCTAGGTGTTCCCTGATCTACATTTATTGTCCTATTCCTTAGATTGTAATTAGTTCTAGCTTGAGCCATGGCAGCAATCGTAAGAGCTCTTTTTTCTTCCTCGATAGGTTTTATTAACTAGAACTATGGGACCATATTGGATACATGAGTGGTTCTTTCATCATTATCTTCCTGATCACAGAAGACTTCTTGTTCACCCATGTTAACATTATACCTCTGGTTGCTCGCATCGTATTCAAACCCATCTTCTTCAAAGTATGAGTATTCTTCATCAATCGAGTGAGGTCTCATTTCTAACATATTTACAGTATGATCATCCATGTTCTGATCATAATTTCATTTTCTTGCAATGATTGGGCTACCACACAATATTCAGGTGAATGAGGTAGGTTACATGCCATACACCATGGATTACATTCCACTACATGTGTCCCATGTTTCTTTAAGGGATCAAGGGTGTCCTTACTATAATTCTACTTTTGTCTATTATCCATAGGTTTCCCATCCTTCCAATTAGTGTTGTAAGTCATATCATATAACCTAGGCCTTTCATTTCTATAATAGTTTGCTTGCCTAGTTTAATGGTTATTAGGACTTTGTGGAACTCTGATATTTTCCCTTTTACCAAGTTTTCTGGTAGCTTTTCTATTGTTTTCAATATTCACAGCGGCCTTTTGAGCTTCTGCAAGAGTCATAGGAGCTCTATTTTGGAGTCCATATCCAGTTTTAAGGTCAAAGGCCTTTAATTATAGAGCTAGGGCCATACCATCAGGAGGTTTCATTTCATGAGAAATCTTGTGCTATATCTTTGAAACCCTTTGGTTGAAATCCACTAGTGTCTCATTATAGTTCTTTTGAATGCTTGTTAATTCATGTATAGCAAAATTTGGATCAAAATGACTACCATATTGCTCTTTGAACTGATCTTTGAAATCTTCAAAAGAACTGATTGAAGCATCAGGCAAATTCTTATACCAATCCCTAGCATCTTTGATCAGAGATAGCATAAATAATTTCATCTGGACATCTTCGTATTGCACTTCATATCTGTCCATAACTGTCTCAAAGTTTATGATGTGTTCATCTACTGGAACAACATTATTCCTAGAAAATGTTGGGATTGCATTTCTCAAACATTATCAATGGGATCAAGACGTATTTGACAAATCCAGCTGCCTATATCTATTTATGTTAAGGGGTCCTTGCAAGTTTTGGTTTGGTTGATATTATTGGTGGTAATGGTGAGGTGGATGTTGTTGTACATTGTGGTATGGATTCATATTTGCATTTTACTAGTGAGGTGGAACATGTTGCTGACCAAGAGGTGGATAAGTATTAGCCATATGTTGGGAAGCAATATGAACATTATGTGTTCTTGGGTTTCGTGGTGGACTGTTTTGCTGTACATAACCAGTATTACTTGGATTATGTGGTGCTTTTGAAGTATTTGAACCACTTGTATTCTGATGTGATCCTTGTGGATTACTTGTAAGAACATGCCCACTTGGCTTATGGGGAGGTACATACTTTGAGCTACTTGCTATACTTCTAGACTTTATTTATTGTAATTCTTGTTTTATTTGTTCTTCATATTCCTTTAGTTTGGCCAGTCTAAGTTCTTCCTGTAAACTTTGTAAGTCTTGTTGCAACTCATCAGCATTTCTTGTGTCCTTTTATGGACTACCTTGATTTTCTTTGGATTCCATTTGGTTAATAGACTCATTTTGAAATCCCCCACCCTGTTGCAGTGACATTTTATAATCATATTCTTCCTTATTTTATATCCTTTCCCATTCAAGTTGTGCCTCAAACTCAAGCTACTTTTGAGGGTCGGGTCTATATTGGTCTATAATATCACCAAATCTATTTTGATCTGACTGGGCATGATAACTTTTAGACTGGAATTCTTCATGAAACTCTTTTTCATGCAGGGGAGTGAAACTGTTATGTGTTAATAAGGGTTGTTCTGATGCATTTTCTTGAGTATTCTGGTTATTAGTGCGTTTAGACTAATTTGATGTCCCAATTTTCTTAGCAGGGGTCTTTAAAGGTGGGGAAGACTACTTATCATTCAATTTTTTATCATTAGTCTTAGATCTCCTACCATCCATGTTGCAAGAGACTAAGATTGGGTGTTAGAGTCGACACCTCTCTAAAGAGGAATGATGCTATCTTCTAAGTCTTCCACCAGCAGAGTTATAATTTCTTGACTCTATTGAGATGGTCTTGTACCAAGTTTCCTTATCTTTCCCTAGCTGAATCACCAATTATGTTATGTCTAACAAACATAGGTTGTAAACCTTAAGAGGATGTCAAGCTCTCTTAAATTGAAAACCCCCTTCTCTTTAGGCTCTGCCAGACCTAGGCGAGTGTACCTTGATAGCTGATGAAAATTTATATGACCTTAGTGATCTACTCACATTGGCATGTAGATGAGAGACAGATATAAGGATGAAAGTAATTCCTAATACTAAATTTTGAGATTAGAAAATGTAGATGAGTTGAAGTGTGTTATTGCTTTATATTGAATATGACCAGTGCCTAATTTCGTTGGGTGAATGGGGTTAAGGACAGTATAATTGTAGATTTATCCTTTTGGCTTAACTCTGACTACCTGGTACCTTTTGAATGTTTACACTTGGTATAAACATGCAAGATTGTTGGTTATTAGACTCTTCTTTAAAATCCCATTGATATTTCTCCAAGTTACTATGGTTGTCTGAAAGGAATTTAATTCTACTTTGAAGGAAAGCAACTAAGATGATTTATTTAAAGGATTTTAACTCAGGGCCAAGACCAATAAATGTGAATTACTTAGGACTTAAATCAACTTCATATAGAAACCAATCAAGCATACCACACAGAGACAGCAAATGTGCCTTGATAAATCTAAGTGATTTAAATAACTGGAAAAGATCAATATGGAGACAGTAAAACAACTCATAAGATTGAATATCAACAGAATAGTAGAATACCACATATATATCCACTGAACTAAACCATCTTGCCCATTATAATCTTAAAATCTCATAGAAGTTTTGTATATTATTCTTGAAATATGACTGAAAGTAATAATATAGTAAAATAATAATTATTCTGCAATTGATGATTTTAAACATAGCCTTGGTTTCCCTTATATGTATGGGAAGCAAACAAGCTTCAGGCTGAAACATCATGACTATTCCAAAATTAAACCTTTCTGAATAACTAACAATTTGTTAAGAAGCATAATTAGGAAATAGATAAAGGAAATACTATGGGCACTTGCATCGATCAAGATATGGATCCGTTAATCATCGTAGAGGACCCATGACCATTGGCTTGGCAAGGTCCTCCTCTCCAATGTTGCAGTATCTGATGAGTATGCTTCGCTCATTGTCATTAATAATATCACAAGAAATACAAAATTTTCATTTCAAGTCCACCTGACCCCTTATGATGTTCTGACAATGAAAAATTTTATCTTGGCGACATGATCAATGTATTCCTGAGTGGCATAGGTTTCTGTGGAAATTATATCATCCATGACAAATTCCAAGGCAAAGATTTTATCTAAACATATATATGTGCTTTCTACCACTCTATCCTCATCATTGATCTTTTCAAGAGTTATTGGCAATAACTATGCCAATTCATTTTTCCAAATGCCATGTTCTTGTAAATTACCCTCATTGTCAAAGAAACTAGGGAATGCCATAGCCAGATGTTGATCAAAATCACCAAGGTCCTCAGTTAACAAAGTGTTGAATTTTTCATGCTCACTGATTAGTTCATCATATTCCTTAAACACTTGTTTATCAACACTTGTTTTGGCTCTTAGTTCCTCTCTCTTTTCTAGTGTCCTAAGGTGCAATCTCTTATGCTCTTGGTAGGCACTGTGTGTTCTCTTGTGCAATTCCCATACCTTATCACTCATTCCCATCATTTTCTCAAATCTTTTTTTAATAAGTTCAGAAGCCATTTGGTATTTAACAACTTTCATTTCAGACTCCAATTGATCACTTTTCTTTTGACATTTTCTTGCCTTAATCTTCCAATAATTGGTGTCTGCTCTAGCCTCCACCACTCTTTTGTCAGACTCCAAGTAAGGTGAATAATTGCCTAAAAATGATGGCAACTTATCTTTATAATTGGCAACTTCTTACCTTAGTTTCTCATTTTCTGCTATATGTGCTTTATTCTTCCTCACCAATTGCTCAATTTGAGCCTTTGTGAATTTGGCAACATTTACATTCAGGTCGGCAGTATCCATTGGGTCAGTGTCCTCAACTCTTTACACAAACAAATGGCCAAAAGCCTTATTTGGGTCATCAATTATCAGAGGTCTTTTATTTGGCAGGTATAAGGCCCATATCAATAGGGTAGCATCATCTGGATTAAAGCCTAACCTAGAAATAATTTAGTCTGTTCCCTTAATACTCAACTGTATATTTTTATCCTAATTTCTTATGAAACTATCAAAAACAATAGCTGAAGTCATATCCCATCTAGATACTAACAAAACTTCTACCTCTTCTAAAAATGCCCTCCCTTTTTGTGGAGTCATCTAGTTTCCATCTCTTTTATCAATTTCTGATTTGAGCTCCTTCAATGCCTCATCCTGTACTTTAGGAGTGATGTTTTTCATTCTTTCCCTCACCTTTTTGCCTTCGTACTCATACACAAAGGATTTGAATTTAGGGGTTTTGATAAAATCATCATCTGAGACAAATTTTTTGCTTGCCAAATGTCTTATATCCTCTAAAAATTCATCAGGGGCTTCCATCATGATTGTTTCTCTGTCCATAGGAGGCTCATACTTTCTAATTATAGGTTCAAAGCCTCATACACCTTCATCTCCACTTTCAAATTCTTCATCCTCTGCAATGTTGGAATCAACAAAGAAGCTGATGTCTAATGTGGGGTGAGGGGAAAGATGGCTCAAGGGAACTTCATACTCAGCTTGTGTCTCCCTAATATTCTTACCTTTCCTTTCAAAAACCCCAAGAGGGACATCCATAATTAATTCTGATGCATGTGCAATTAACATATTCAATCTTTCTACAAGATCATCAACTTCCAGAAAAGCTCCTCTATAATTGGGATTTTGGGCTATCCTCCAAGCCTCAGTTAACATTACTTTTAAATACAAGTTTCTACTTTTAATTACAGAATTTTCATCAACATTCCTAATCAAATCATCATCTACAAAGAGAGTATGCTGATATTTTTTCAACTTCTAACTTACTTTGACATGATTTATAAAATGCTCAGGGTTAAACCTCTCCCTAGCATTTCCTTTAGGCATTCCAAAATGATCTAATTTCTTCTCAATTGCTTCATACCCCTTTTCAAAAAATGAAGTAAAATCCCCAAAATGCAAGGTACCTGGCATGAAAGTCTATTTATTATGATTTTTCAAATGCATAAAATCATAACAGGCCAATTGCCTCACAATCTCTAAATATGCAATTCTGTCAGGGCAAGTCTTTGGGAGCAACAATGGTGCTCCTTCATATCCAAAAACTCTAATTTTTGTGCAATCATTGTAAGCATACCAATCACCCTAGTTGTGATTGATTTTCTTGTCCTTATCCATATCCTTAGGTCTGAGAAACTTTTTCATAGCAGGTGACAAATTATAGTTGCATGGATGACCTAGTAGACCATATAGTAGCTTTATAGAATATTCTTCAAAGCACAACTAGAGTGATTTATCACATCTACTATCCCAGATAGCTTTCCACATCTGTATAGGCTTAATGTCTCCATTTCTATCCAAATCTCTGACCTTAAGACATTCATTCCATAGACCCATGTTATGTCCTTCATATAGAACAAGATGTATAAACAAAGAATAGTGCATAAATTTAACACCTCTCCTGTTACCTTTTGCAGCCACCAAATCATTATGGAGATTATCTGTAAGGTACTCGGCATAATCTAATGGTTGAGCATTTGGGCTCTGCAAATCTGTAGTCAAAACCAGTGGTGCTAATTCCATGAATGTAGGGGCATCCAAGCCTAACACTTGACAAACAGAATAATTAGTGTATCTAAAATACGGCTCAAACAAGTCAACAGAATACGAGGGATCTTCCACCCCAGAAAACACTCTAAGCTGATTGTTCTCATTACGAGGCCTATGAAAAGGCAACCTCCACCTCTTATAACTATTACTCAAATTGTGGTATTCATTCAGGAGGTCCCTAATCCTGAATTTCATATCAAGACTTATATCTAATTGGAAAACCATTGATATATAATCCCTGGTGACAGGAATAAAACTAGGCCCATCTTTAAGTTCAATCATATGGGTTTGAGGGTTGTAACTATTTTCCAATGCTTTAAGCAATTCCACATTTACAAACATATTAGGCACCACCAATTTCCCCAAATTTAGCCTCCATGGATTCAAAACAGGTTTATGTCTATACATTTTCCTATAGTGATATATAAACAGGTCATACCCTCTTGGAGGGGTCCACGAGTCACCTACTCATATGTTCACATCTTCTAATTTTTCAGCATGGGGGTTCAATTAAGCGTTTCTCCTAGACCTCTATCCAAATCCCAAGTATTGTTCTATCAAATCCTGATTCAAATGTCTCTCTTTTGTTTTTTGTTTCTTTTTAGGGTTCTCATTTGTGTTTTCCATTATAGTTCTGTGCTTATGATTCAACAAATCTATATGTATTCTATAAATTCAAACTTGGGCTTGGAGTACTTAAATGAGCTTCTTCTAGTTATCCACTTATTGCCCTTAGTCATTCACCGCCTTGATTTTCCTTAACTACTCAGTGATTTCAAAAATCCTTTTGGAGATTGGTTTTTCTATACTCGGCTCTAGTTCATTGATGGCGTTTTGTGGCAAATTTCATATCAAGGCAAGAGTAACTAATTCATTTGAATGTGAGTCATTTGATCTGTGCTAAATAGTCTTGTCAATAGCTCATCGGGATGATGACCTTTTCTTTCCTCGATGTTCTATTATTCCTTTTTTTGTCTTTCAAGATTTCAGAATGACCCCAGATGGCATCATACCGATATCGCGATGTCCTCCAGAAATCTTCTTTATGAATAATCACTTTGATATTTGCATGATGCTCTTTTACTTATTATGTCATTTTTGCTTTTTCAGGGGGACTAGGAGTCGACTCATTTCGACATCCCTAAGTTTCTTCGAAATATTCTCCATTTCTTTTATTCATAAATATTATCGATTTATTAGCAGGACTGGAAACCACGTCACTCCGATATCCTGGAGTCTCTTCGAAATGCTTTAGTTTCCATTTATAATCGATATCGCTTTATCAGTGGGACACATGTAGGTGTCATGCCGATATACATCGGTCCCTTCGATATGTTTTTTTGGTGTTCTTGGAATATCGAAGAGACCCTTAACTGACTCATTCCGATAACCCTCAGTCTCTTCAAAATTTTAGTCCCTTCAATTTTTTGATGTCAGCCCGATATGTAAGTGAGTTGCATGTTTGTGTCTTTTTATCGTTTCAAATTATCAAAGAGAGTAAAAAATGAGTCCCCCCAATATGGTAGTTTCCCACCGATATCCATCATATGAATTTATTAAAGGGGCCCTAGGGTCAGTTTTAATGACATGGAAGTGTTTTTTCCTATATGACTTCATTTTTTGGGTAAAGGTGACAAGTCATGGATTTATTAGGGTTAAGACTCAGGGTTGAATGGATATACTATTTTGAGCAGGAAAAATTAAAATGGTATTTTGGGGATGATAATATGGCAAGAAATAAATTTTTTCACAAAATTTTTGGGGTTAAAATTTAGTTCCAACAAGAGATTCACCTCTAAATCAATACCTTATAACATGCATTCATATTTGGGGTTTTAAATAACCAAAATGTGTCCCAATATATTGCTTCAATATTAGGGGAAAGGGGATAGTTTAAGTAATGTGATACAAGTATGTATTGGTGGTTGGGAATAATGTGCAAATGGGGATGAGGTGTTTATAAGTGGCATTCCAAATCTTCTACAGATCACTTTGCATAAATCAATTAAAGGAAATATCATTCACTATGATGGTTTCATCAAGATCATGAAGCTATCTTTTTTCTACACCACATAATCTTTTATTATGTCAAAGCCTCATAATCCTAGGGGTTGCTACTTAATCCCAACTCTAATGCAGTTAAAAAGGAAAGTAATGGCCACACCAAGGTTGTATAGGTTCATTTTAATCCTAGCCAAGTTTCCTCAAACTAGTTATTGGACACCTTTTGGTAATGTCATGACCCTACCTAAAGGAATCGACAAGTATCTCTAAAGTGCTTGCATCATAAATTAGATTAATATGTATATTATAATTGAGATATTTCTTATTAGGGAGATTTTCTATTAAAGTTGGTGAGGCAAAGGTTTGGTGGTTGAGATACATATAACTTTAAAATAAAGTTTTATGTAGGATGACATATTTGTAATATCTCATTTAGGTTTTTTGTGTTGAGGATTTAATATATAGTATGTAAATCAAAACTATTTTTGAGATAAATGTAGGTGCCAATAGTGTCCTTGATTGATAGGGTAGAAATAATAAGGGGATATAAAATGTAACCAAAAAAATAGGTACATAGATTACCTGGTGAAAATAGGGAGGTATTTTAAATATACTAGTGCATGCAAAGGGGATATCAAAAACATAAATTTGAAGGGTAGAAATGAAATTAGGAGTGTTTACTAGTACCCTATGAATGTGCATGATATGTAATTAGTTTATTAAGTGAATCCCCTAAGACTTTCTCTAATACTACTTAATCCATAAACTACCAGCGATACTCCTTAGGTTAGTTACCAACTTATGGAATTCATTGAAGATTATTAACTAAAATATAGAGAAAGATTAAAATAGATCAAGAAATAGAAAATAGAGAGACACAAACCATGAAAGTAAAACCAAGATACCCTAGAGAATTTAATTAAAAACTCTCAATTTTGTGAGAAAAAATATTCACTTAATCACTCCAAATGTCTATTACAATTGATATTTGATATATAGACTTTCTTAAGAGTTTACAGCACTCTTCAATACTATTTCTCGGTCCTCTACTACACAACAATCATGAATATGAGAACAAACTTCTCACTATAGCTCCCAAAACTTTATTTACAACACACAATTCATTCCAACTATACACAATTCAACCATAAATAACATATTTATGAATAGACAAACCTTATGGAAGATAAACAACCACCAAGGAAGTAAATAAATCTAAAAATTATATAATTCCAAAGGATGTAGCTTTTTGCCTGTAACAAAATTTCCACTTCTGTCAAACTAGTAATTTCATAACTACCATGGTAGTTTTGAAATCACATGGCAATTTTGAAATCATTGGGATGAATTCACATTTGTTGCATGTTCATAATGAAAAATTAACCACAAGGGAAAAAACATATCTTTAACCATTTTCCATCAATTGAAACTTGCACACCAACATCCCATTCCACCATACACAAACTCCATAATCAAACAAACTATATACTATTTAGAATCATACCTAAGAGTAAATAATTACTTTTTTTAGCCCATTTATATCTCTTAAAAATTGAATTGGGAAGCATCTAGACTCTTACAAAAGTAGTTGTAAATAGACATGGAGAGAAAATATGGAGAATTTGAAGATCATCTATGCACAATAGGTGGATTTCCAAATGGTTAACAGTTGAATTGTCACCCTGTGGATATGTTGAGCCTTTGAATTCTCATTATATTTTTCTATAAGTATTTCTGACATCTTTTGAGCCTATTATGAATTTGATTGCCTGGCATTTTATCTGACTCATAGGAATTCTATTTACACCAAATAAGTGACTATGTAAAGGGTGGGAAAAGTTAGAAAATATTGTGCCTCTTTTGAAATGAATACAATATCTTTGTTTCATTTTCTTATTTGGGTTATTTTCATCTATGAATGTCATCTCTAAAATTTGCATGAATAATTATAATTAAACCACTAAGTGTTTTGAAGTTTTATAAGTTGTGACCTACACATTCTTATGATGGTTTATATCCTACTATTATGTGATAAATACCATTGAAGATCGCACTATCCCTATCCTTAGGTTATGTCAAGACAAACTATGGATTAGGTGGTTTGGAAGTTTAATTAGACTACTTGGAAACCAAATACCATCATTTCAAATCAACAAGCTCATTCCTCTTTCTCCCTACCTATTTATGTCTTGATCTTTTTAAACCATGAGATATATTATAATAAGAATAACCTTATATTAAGATTTATTTCAAAATCATTTTGGACTTCTCAATGTTTAAATCTCTAATATTTAAATTGCTACCTATTGTTCTTATCTAGAGAAGAGCATTTAATATTTTTGCAAAGAGATAAACTTGAATTGATAATCCTTAGCTTAGATAGAATGTTGATCAAATAATTTTTAGCCTAGATTTAACCAGTATCTCCATGTGGGGCAATTAATTAAGGATTTCCAATAAACACACAAGACCTCTAAGAAGATCCTAAGCCTTTTGGGGAGTAAAATCCATTTCGAGTGAGCATTAACCCACTCCCCATGGTGTTTTGAAAGATGTGTCAACATTTTAGAATTAGGAGGGAAATCTAGAAAAGATCGATGCATTAACTTGGACACAATCTACATCCAAGTGGATTTTGAGTTCCTTTGTCTTACACATAATAAAGACCCTAAGTGAATATAGGGAAAACTATAGAATCCATTAAAAAATAGTTCACTAGTTATTTCGCCCTTGACTCCATTCACAAATATTGTTGTTAACCTTAATCTCCCAAATATGGTTGCACCTTATCTAGGAGGTGACACTCTTTTAAATGTTGAAGAGGCTATGCATGATATCTCAAGAAATGAGCACTAAGAAGTTTCTCTCTAAATATAAATAAGATGGTTCCTGATCTACTAAGGAACATATCTAGGTGTTCAAAGATGTCTTGATCCTTATAAGATTTAAGCATGAAGATGTTGTTTTTCTTCTCTTTCAATTCACTCTCTATGAGTTCTACACCTACTATTTGGATCTATTACAAACTAGGCACAATTCAAGATAGATTTGTTGGCCATTTTCATATTCAAGTAGACCCTAGTATAATATACCACCAATTCACATTTGTGCATCATGAGCCTAATGAACCTATCTGTGTCTTTAATATAGGTTATAGAAAATATATTTTCAAATGTCTAATCCCTACAAACCGAATGAATGTAGTGATATCCAAATGTATTTGTGGGATGACGACCCCATGACCTCCATGTTTGTTTAACGAGCCATTGATTTGAAAAACATTTTTGAGGTATATACTAAGTTTGTAAATATAGTCCAATAGCTCATGCCTTAGGGATTTGGAGTTGGTCACCCACCTTTACTTAACCAACTAGTGTATGATAAAACTTTGATGCTTAATCAAGCTCTAAAAATCACATACCCCTGTTAAATCCAATTCTAGTATCTACCTACCAAACTCACAACTACTTCACTACATAAAATTTGGTGGCTTCCCAAAATCAAATGACACCTGAAGTAACAATTGTAGCTAATCAACAAATTAATCTATGCATTCCTTAATTCCTAGGTAGCTACCTTAGCCCAAGTAGACAATTAAATCAAACCTGACCTATTATTCTTAACTTAGAGATAGATAATGTCTAAAGAATGGCTCAAAAGCTAAATAACAATTTGCTAAACCTACAATAGAGGATGCCTTTGAATTCAAATAACAATAACAATAATCATGGCCAAAACTTTAACTTTTAAATATCAAACTAAAAATTGAATACTTAATCAATCAACACTAATTTTCCCTCTCTTATAGATAATACCAATAGAGCTTCAACCAACTCAAACTCCTCAATATACTCGGTAGATAATTATATCCCCAACTAGTGTCATGTTCATGTGACTATTCAATAGAAAGAGAGAGAGAGATGCTATACTTAAATTAGTATGGTAGACATATTAAAAATGGAAATGAAGATTATGGAGTTGGTATTGGAAAATGAAAACCCTGGGTCATAGACTAGTAGAACTCTTGGAACTATGTTAGTGATTGAAACCTATCAATTGTTGACTGAGTGTGATAACAAAGCTAAGGAGATTTTATAAGAGGTACACACTTTCTAATAGTATCAAAGAAGTAATTATGCTCTTAAGAGTCAAGGAATATCGCCTCTAACCACTTTAATGCCTACCAATGTATTTCTTACACCCCTAGAGCCCAATGCTAGTAATAATCCCATCCCTCCAAGATGAAATATAACATGGTTGAGGATACATGAATAAAACCAAAGTGAGCATTACTCTATAATAGTTATCCCAATTGACTAGACAAAAGGATCTCCTCCTTCAAACTTTGCTTGCCAAGGAAGATAAATGAAAATAGAAAACTTCTCATGCTAATGTTACTATTTGCAAAGAAAAGAGTGAAGTGCCTCTGTTTTTATTAACTACACATATTTTTTATAAGAAATTACACAATTGTCTTGTTCATTTAGGTACTTCAAGTAATGCAATGCACTATTTTTGTGTTAGAGACTTAGTCTCATACATTCTAAGTCTAACCACAAGGTATATTAGCTAGATAAAACGAAGCTTAATGTTTTCAAGGAACTAAAACACATCCATATGCAATCAATGTCTAATCCTATAATCCAACAATAGTCAATATCTAAGATTGCTATTGGAAGTTCTTTAGCCAAGACTTGTCTAAGACTCTCAAATGAGAACAT
Source organism: Cunninghamia lanceolata (assembly GCA_027924645.1). Classification (NCBI taxonomy): domain Eukaryota; kingdom Viridiplantae; phylum Streptophyta; class Pinopsida; order Cupressales; family Cupressaceae; genus Cunninghamia; species Cunninghamia lanceolata. The sequence continues at coordinate 11,163,211 of BSBN01001281.1, forward strand.
GGCAATATAATTTATGTATATGTGGCTATCATGGAGGGGGTTAGTGAACCAAACCAAAATTGAAAGGAAATTATGGGTGAAGCATCTAAATGAGGTTCAATGCATTAGGGCTAACTTGGGGATGTATGCTTTGAATATTGAGCATAGAGATGATTCAAGGATCTCTAGAAAAGGAGGAACCAAAGGCATGATCAACTGAAGATCATTTATGGACACTTTAGTTTCATGGCTCTAAATCTAGACATGGAGTTGGTGTAGGTGTAGAGTTAGTAAATATCTAGGGAAATAAATACTTAATTGCCTACAAGTTTTTCACATGAACAAATAATATCATAGGATATGAGGCTCTAATCCTTGGTCTCCAGTTGGCATGTAAGATTTGTCAAGGTTTTCAGTGATTCAAAGTTGGTAGTTCACCAAGTTTGGAGTATTTACTAGTTTAATGATAACCAATTGTCTCTATAAAAATTGGGTGTTGAATATAATTAAATATTTTTATGCATATAACATCTAGGTGATACCTTGAGGAAAAAATAATATTGTTGATTCTCTAACCATGGTTTCTACTATCCTCAAACCTATATAGAATTCCAAGTTGAAAAGGATTTCTATAGAGATGATTTCATGTCCCTCAATGCCAAAAATGTGAGGAATTTCTAAGTTTTTAACAATGACCACCACATGGTCATGATAATACTAGGGTTGAAAAGTGAGGAATTTCTAAGTTTGGTTGTGGGTGACACGGGAAAGCTAGGGTTTCTCAACCCTAGCTTGACCTTTGTGTGGAATCTGCAGGTTTGGTCTACGCATGGGGGGAGATTACAGTCTTTAGGGGTGGTAGCCAAGGGTGGCCTTTTCTAATTCACTTTCTAGTGGGGGGTTTTCTTGTTTGCAGGGGGGGTTTTCTACTTTTTTCTTCAGTGTTTCACTTTCCTTGGAGTTGCTTTTGTGATTAGGTTTTCACTTCCCTTGGTGGTTTGGCTTTCGAGTCCATGGCTCTCTTTCTTTCTCATGGAGCTGCATGGGCCGGTAGGTAAGTCCGATCCAGGTTCTTCTCTTCCTGGAGGAAGTCAGAGCTTTATGAATCTAGGTTACCCTAGCAAGGGTTTGATGAGGAACAGTGGTATCTAGTTACACAAAGTAAATGGGTGCTTGGAGAGATCATAGGAATGGTTGGTTATGGTAATACAGTTAGATTTTGTTGCAGAAGATGTGGAGTACTACAGCAACCATGTGTTGATTTGCAAGTTCATGGGGATGCGGGCTTCGCTTCCCTTTCTTGATTCTTGGGTTTGCGAGACCTAGAACCCTGAGGTGGATTTTGATATTCTATTGGCGGCCAATAATTTCTTCATGGTGGACTTTTCCTGTATTTCTGACAGAAATTAGGCTTTCGAAGATGGGTCGTACTTCTATAACCAGGTGGTCCTATTTATTAAACCTTGGCATGTGGGGTTCAACTCCATTAAGGAGCTCCCTTCTCGGATTCCAGTTTGGGTGTACCTCCCTCATTTTCCCCTGGAATGTTGGCAAAGTGATATATTATAGATGATTGCTCTCTTGCTAGGTAAGCCTATTGGGCCCTCTCAACAAACCTTGAATAAAAGGGTTCTTTCCTTTACTTGAGTGTGCATAGAAATTGACCTGAATAACCCATTGCCAGATTTGGTGGACATAAGAATTGGGGTAACTTCTTGGATCTAGCAATTGGATTATGAGGCATTACCTTTTCGATCTTGTTTATGTCATGAATATGGCCACCTGCAATGGAAGTGTCCCAAAGTCGCTTTTGTTGCTAGTATGGCTAATGCTTCTCATCAGTCTGCCTCGAAGGTGGACAAAGGTAAGGCCCCCATGTAGGGGCTGGGGGTGGATAAGGATGGATTTGTGCCTGTTAAGCCTCATCACAGGAATAGAGGACAAAAGAGGACTCTCAAAGATAGACATGAAGAAGAAACTCTCAATAGGTTTGACACATTAGAGGACTTGGTTTAGGAGGAAGGTGTTCCCTTTGAAATGCAAGTTGCAAATATTACTATTGTTGAGAAGTGCTCGGAGGATCCATCAAATGCTATTTCCAGCCAGGCCCCAGCAGGGGGAAATTATCTCAAATGGACACAGATCTCCCTTCCTCATTACATGGGCTTGGGGAAATTGGCTTGATGACAGACACTAATTTGGTTCTTGATCCCCCTAGTTCTGGGATCATCATTGGGAAGATTGTTGGGGAATCTGGTAAAAGCAAGTCTCCTTCTCCTGTTTTGGGCCTATAGCAAAAACCCCAAAAAAGGGGCCTCCTGAGAAGCCTCTTAAAGCAGGTAGAAAGAAGCATCAGGAAAAGGTAAAATTGATTGGAGAGACATCGATGGAATCTGGCTTAGTGAGGATTATTGACTCTCACTTTTCCTAGCCCTAGTGATGATTGTGATTTCTTAGAATGTTAGGGGTATGAATAGCATCCCTAGACAAAAGGCCATTTGCAGTGAGTTGATTCATGTTCACTCTCTTGATTTGGTTTTCCTCCAAGAGACTAAGTTGTCTATTGAAAGTATGTTGAATATGGCTCCTAAGATCTGGGGTAGAGGTCTCTGTCAATGTGTGGGGGCACAGGGTAGCTCAGGGGGACTTTCTTGCTTATGGGATCTGCACAAATTTATTCCTCTCTAGTGGCTTTCTGGCAGGTGCATTGTCTCTTGTTGCTTCTAGTCTGGAGTTAGGTGAGAGAATTCTTCTTTCTAACATTTATGCTCCTACAGATCTCCATGGCAAGGCTCATTTGTGGTCTTGTATTAGATTCTTACGTTCTTTGGAGCCCTTTCTTCCTTAGATTCTTGCAGGGGATTTTAATGTTGTCTCATCTCTAGAAGAGAAAAGGGCTAGGACTAGTTGTCTAGATCCTTCCTTAGCTCTCTTAAGGGACAATGTGGCCGGTATGAATTTGGTGGATATCAAACCTTTGAATGGGTTATTCACCTGGAATAATAGGACTAGTGATGCTACTATTTCTAAAAGGTTAGACAAGTTCTCGGTGCCCACTTTTTGGGTTGGTGTCATTTGGACGAATAGCTCTGAGATATTGGATTGGCAGGGCTTGGATCACTAGCTGATCAAATTATCCACTTGCCAGTCTAGATTATCTAAAAGACAGTCTTTTAAATTCTAGCTTATGTGGCCTTGTGATGAGTCTCTTCATGATCTGATCCCAGGGTGGTGGAGGGTTGGGAAGCCTGCTTTTGGCAGTGCTATGTACTCCTTTTCTAAAAGACTTCAGTATGCCAAATATATGCTAAAACGATGGAATAGACACCATTTCGGCAATGTTTTCCAGGCTAAAATGGTTGCTCAAGAGCATTTGGACACCATTACTCAGCAGATCCAAGCTCAGGGGCTATCTGAGGAGCTAAGTATGATGGAAGCTACGGCTATGAAGGATGTGGAGGAATGGGAGCTTCATGAGGAAATTTTCTAGAAGCAAAAATCCCGCATTGATTGGCTTCAGAAGGGGACAAGAATACTTCATTTTTCCACAATTTGGTTAGAATGTAGGGTAATATCATATCATCTCTCAAGTCCCAGGATGGTGACTTGCTTCTCTCCTTTGTTGAGATTTCAAAAGAGTCTATCTAGTACTTCTCTGCTCTTTTCTTTGATGATTCCCCCCGGTCAATGAGGAAGAAGCTACAATTTTGGCTTGCATTCCTCCCATGGTGACTAGTGAAATGAATGAGTCTCTACTCAAGTCGATCTCTTTGTTGGAGCTAGAAAATATTATATTTCAAATGAGGAAAGGTAAAGTTCTTGGTCCTAATGGGTTCTCGATTGAATTCTTTTAGGAGTTTTGGGAGATTATAAAGCTTGACCTTCTTGAAGTTGTTCAAGAATCGCAAAAGAATAAGCCAATGTTAAGATCCTTGAATGCCACTTTCTTGGCTCTCATCCTTAAGAGGGAGGGGGCTAACTCTTTGGATCTCTTTAGGCCTATTTCCCTTTGTAATGTGGTGTATAAAATAATCACCAAGTTGATTGTTGATCACTTGAATCCATGGTTAGATAGATTGGTTTCTGAGGAACAAGGTGGATTTGTGGTCGGCAAGTAGATTTTGGTTGATGTGGTTATTGCAGCTAAGACTGTGCACTCTATGGCCTCCTCTAAGGAGAAGTATATGTTTATTAAGCTGGATATGGCCAAGGCTTATGATTGTGTCAAATGGGATTTTCTAACCAATATTTTGAGAGCTTTGGGTTCGACAGTGTCTGGATTGAATGGGTTATGAGTTGTGTCGCGTCTACCTCCTTTTATGTGCTCGTCAATGGAGAGCCTTCTGAACTTTTTGGGGCTTCCAGGGGCCTTGGCCAAGGGGATCCTTTATCCTCCTATCTATTTATTTTGATGTCTAAAGGGCTTGGGAGATTTTTGAAATATCGTGTGGAGCTTGGTCTCATTCAAGGTTGGCGATGGGGCAATAATATTCCCCCCAATCCCATCTTAAGATTGTGGATGACACGACATTAATGGGTCTCACCAGAGTGGATGAAGAGGTCAATCTTAGGAAGGCCCTAGACTATTATTTGGCTACTTCAGGGCAAAGGATCAATGAAGGCAAGTCTTTTATTTATTTCTTTAATACTCCTAATCTTATTCGGCAAAGAATTGTGGGTATCCTCAGGTTCCAAATTGGCTCGCTTCCTTTTGTTTACCTTGGGATTCCTCTAGCTGTTCAAATGTTACCTTGAGTGTTCTAGCAAGATGTTAATGAGAATTTCATAAAAAGGTTAGTCACTAGACTTGCAGGTGGCTTTCTACTGCAGTAAGAGTGACCCTTTTGAAGTCTATGGTTCAAGCTCTCCCGTTGTATAGGTGCTTTGTGTTATCTCCCCCTGCCAACTTTGTGAATGACTTTGAGAGTCTTTGTCAGAAGTTTCTCTGGTCTAGTAATCATCTTTCGAGGAAGTAGAGTTTGGCCAAGTGGGATGTTGTTTGTCGGTCGAAGGAGGAGGGTGGTCTTGGGTTACGTCAGGCTGATTTGAATGGGCAAGCTTTGGCTACTAAACTCTATTGGAGATGGTGTTCTTAATAGCAGTAGACTTGGGCTAAGATCCTCACCTCAAAATATCTCAGGGATGTGGATTGCGTGGACGTACCCAGATACAGCCTAATGGGTAAGGGATCTATCATTTGGAGCACCCTCAAGAGGGGAGCCAAGTTGATTAAACAAGGATTGTTCTGGATTTGCAACAAGGGCTCAAAGGCTCTCTTATGGTTTGATTCCTGGGACAAGCATGTTGGCAAGAGACACTGTGTGGCTTCATGAGTGTTGTCATTGATGGCAACAAAGTCTATCCCACACATCCGTAGTACATAGTATGCCTATACCGGAAGTTAGATTGAAGATTGTTTTGGTCTGGTGAACAAGAATAGAGTATACAACAAGGTCTGACAATTAGGTCTAGATATCTTAGATGGTGTAACTCAGCAAGTTACAAACTTGGATAAGTCAAGAGGAGTATCATGACTACTATATTCCAGAGATTTAGCCTCCAGTAGTAAAGCATGGAAAAGATATGAGCATCTGAGCATCAGGTTCCAATCAAGTAGAGCGGACAGAGGAATAACTGGCCGACACAGCATCAGACTTCAATCCAGATGAGTAAAAGGTGTTGATCAAGCTATTTGGGGGATTATACATTGTTGGCTGACATGATTAATGACTTCTATGCCTATGCTTTTGATACGCATCTCAAATCAAGCTGGATTTAGCTGACAGATCAGTAACCTGTAAATATCTTTAGTGTTCTTGTTGCCGACTAGAAAGTTGATGAAATCCTTGATGTGGATATTTACACCAGATGGATTCCAGTATGTAAGGGTGTGGAAAAATATAAGTGATGTAAGAAGTGTGAAGAAAAGCAGGGACAAGTGTGAAAGTTGTAGATCAAGTTCGGTATGTGACAGAGCAACAGTATTAAAGTAGAGGAAGAATGAAGTGCATCAAATCAGTGTATTGTGCCTAACTGGAAATGAACTCTTGCATTTGTAGATGCTTCTCATCAGTTCAAACATCTGATTACCTTCTCTAAGTTCTTGTAGGCAGTAGCATGCCTGTTGTGAGCAGTGTGCTCATGCAGTGAGCCCTAATTGGCAAGTGCCATTTTTTACTTCATATTCTTTTAACAGAGAATACATTCTTGGGTTAGTCACCCCGTGGTTTTTCCCTTAACTGGGTTTTCCACGTAAAAATCCTTGTGTTATGTGTGTTGATTTTATTTCTATTCTTATATGCTTATATGATTTAATGTTACACTATTTATTGAGATAACGAAAGAAAAAGTTAAAGAAATTTTGATATAACTGATTCACCCCCCCTCTCAGTTATCTGCCTTGTTTCCAACAATTGGTATCAGAGCTAAGTTCCTCTAAACAGAGCCTAACAACTTGAAGAAGATCTAGGAATCTCAAGGGATATATATGTTATGAAGGAACAACTTCAGTTTGCCCTAGATGATCTTGAACAATCTCACTCTGAAGTCAATAACTTGAGAGAAAGACTCAAACAAGCTGATGATTTCATAAATGAGCTAAAAGAAAAACTAAGTATCTCTATGAAAAAGAGAAAGGAACTACTTCAAAAATTAACAAATCGGAGTGAAGCCAATGATACTAATGAAGATTTGAATGAAAAAAGTAAGCTATGTGAGAAACTGTCAAAATAATTCATTATGGTAAGGCATGAAATGGAATCAAGGGTCATGAGATTCACCCAAGAAATTGAAGGAAAAAGGAAAATTGAAGATAATCTAAAACAATCCCTCAAGGAGAAAATAGAGGACTGCCACAAAATGGACAAAATAATTAGGCATCTTGAATCAGATCTTGAAGAAGCTAGAGACACTGAAGAACAACTTGAGAATCAGATAGACACTCTTAAACAAGATCTTCAAACAACAAATGAATATAAAGAGAAATTCAAGATAAGCTCAGCCCAACTTGAAGTTCTTCTTGAAAGCCAAAGAGGGTAGATGATAAGTGTGGCTTGGGATATGAGAAAGGTGAAAGCTCTGGATTCGGTCAGAAGAACTTTGGATTAAGAAATCAAAGAAATGAGCCTAGAAGACCTTCGGTCAGGCAACCAAATGCTCAAAGATATCCATCCTTCATTGGATACTACTTCAATTGCAACAATTTCAGTCATAAAGCAACTCAGTGCAGAAGGAGAATGAATCAGACTAATCCATCCTTCTTCGGACAATGTTTCAACTACAAAAGGTATGGTCACAAATCTCATGAATGCAGAAATATGCAAATAAACAATTCATTCAATGGTAGATGCTTTGCATGCAATAGAATGGGCCATATGGCTAATCAATGCAGATCAAAAGGATATCAATCAAATATGCAAAGAAATGTTGTTTGTTACAATTGCAATAGATCCGATCATATTACCAAATTCTGTAGAAGTAAAAATCAGGATAAAAAGGGTCTGGTGCATCATAATCAAAAACAAGATAAGGGTAAAGGAAAAGTGAATGCGGATGAAGTTCAAAGGGAGATGAGCAAGATTTGGGTGAAGAAGAGAACAGAAAATATTGGGGATGGATCCGCACCGGAATCCGGTGCTGATATTCCTTCCAAAAACTAAATAGATGAGCTCTGGCTCAGGGGGAGTCACAGAGAAAAATAAATTCCCCCAGCCATTCAATTAGTGCCTACATTGGCACATGGAATGCTTCGGATTAAAGGGTTCTCACAAAAATATCTAAATAACCCTCAGTAAAAATATGAAAGATCCGCATGAAGTTTTGCAAGAGTTTAATCATTCAAGATTGATCTGGTTTAACAACCATCCGGTAAAGCAGGATTTTCACACACAGATCCAATATGATTCAAAATTGAAATACTTTGATCTGTAGATCCATGGCATGATTGAAGAAAAGAAGATACATTGTCAATCCTCACTAACAATGATTCTAAGTTCAGCACAATGATTCAAGGAGATCTCTCTCAAAACAGGGCAACCGGATAACTTATGTTGTGCATTTATTACAAAAGGAAATTAGGGTTTGCACAAGGTTAAAAGGGTTCATTCACTCATTATTTACACATTTGCATTTGAGAAGAAGAAAAGAAGAGCTCTGCATCAAAGTTTCTACAACTCACACAAAGATCAACTACAAAATCAAACTCAACCAGCAATTTGTTCTGGCTCCTATTTCAAACCCTAAAGCGTAAAAAGGTACTTCTATTCTGAAAATCTTTCTCTGAATCTTTTGCAAAATGGCTATTCCAACGGTTGTTAAGATCACTGATAGGTTGCGCCCTAAATTCAAGAAACATCCCTATAAATCTCTAGAAGTTGATCCTTTAGGTGCATTTTCTAGCATTTTGCATGGGGTATTGCATGTAGAAGATGTTAGGGTCTATATTCATGCCAACATTGAGGAATTTGGAGACTCTAAATTGATGGACATCTATCACAAACAGCTAATAGATGAGAGTTTTGAACTCAAACCTCAATACAAGGCCCTGTGAGATAAACACTTCAGACATTGCATACACTTCCCTTGCTTTGCAGAAGATGATTGGGTCTGATATGTCTTAAGAAAGATGCATGATAAATTCATGTGGTTAATGAGGCCCTTCAAGATAACAAAAGATGCCATCATGGCAGTAACTTGGCTGCACTCATCCGGTGGGTTACCTGCACTTAAATCTGTCAAAAACCAGACAGTAACTGAAGCCACCAGATCTAAGTTTGACAAGAGAGCAATGACCATAGATGACATCACAGATCCGGATGTCAAATTTGCCTCAATGATAATTGGGTATAAGATCTATCATTCTAGCAGGGAGAATTTTGTGTCTGGGACTGCAATATATGCAGCATATCAGATGTTGAGGGAAAATGCAGATTATGACCTATGTGATCTTCTCTTAAATCAACTGTTAGAAAACCTACAGAAGATCAAGAAGGACAAGAAGAACTCCTTTAAGTATGGTTGTTTAATACTGTGTCTATTCTTCTATTACATAAATGAGCTACCCGGATCAAGTGGTTGGGTTTGGCAAAATGACAAACCAGTTGCAATCCAAATTAGAGACTATATGTATGGACTTGGTGATGCTAAAACTCAAAGCACATCTCTCTGGGGTTACTTTAAGAACTTCCAAATCATGATGCAAGCCAGAGAGAGGATACCTCAATCCATAGTTGGGAAATACAAGGATACAGTGTGCTTCATGGTTGACACTGATCAATGCCTAATGGAGGCAGTTGATCCCAGAACAGTGTGGATAATGCCAATGGGATACAAGGTCGATGAGAAAATCTTGGAGCTACATATTCAACACATGTTGAGCCAGCCCAAGGACCTTGAGGTAGAAAGGTTTGGAACCTTTCAAGAGCTAAGTGTAAAAATACATGTTGAGCTAAGACAACTAGAGATAAAGAGGAAAGTTAGAAGGGAAGTTGAGGAAATTGCCAAAAGATTTGGCATATCAAAAGAGGTAGTAGATGCAAACAGAGAGAAAATGGAGAAGGCTGAGAAAGAGAAATAAGAAGCAAAGAAAGGAAGTGTTCCGGTACAAGCCTCCTCCCGGACTAGATCCTCCAAGAGCTATGCACCTGCCACTCCTAAAAGCTCAAGGGCCACCAAACCGGAAGTCAAGACATCCAGAAAAGGAGAAAAGACTACAAAGACCAAAGCTGCAAGGTCATATACAAGCCTCAAAGATGATGAAGAAATAGAGTCTGATGAGGAAATCAAGAAAATGAAGAAGAAGAAAACATCCGAAGAACACTCTACTAGCAAAAATAAGGAAGAAAAGGTAGAAGAATTTGTTGAAAAGCCTACTCTTTCCATTGATGACAACATCAAGGCAGTCACTGTGGATGGGAACTTGCAGCTAGTAACAAAGTTCTATGATGAATACAGTGACACAGACAAGAGGATTTTAGAAGAAGCTACTGTCAGGTACCTGAATATTTACAATAAAGCATTCATTGAAATTATATCATTATTTCCCAAAAGTCTAGAGAAGGTACTTGAACTAAGAAAAGAGAATGCAAAGGCAAAAGACTTAGAGATCTGAGAACAGATTGCAATTCATCTCTATCCTTCTATTAATCCAAAGCAAATGGACATGATCTTTAAGGACTGTAAGGATGAATTCTTGAGTAAAGCAAGAATGAATAAACTTATGCTTGGAGAAACTAACCAAGTAGCAAGAGAAACAAAAGACATCCTCCGGAATGCCTTCGAAAGATTCAATCTTCCTATTGTAGAGGAAATAGATGAAGAACCTTCTACCATGGATGTTGAAGGATTAAATGTAACCAATGAAGAATCTTCTAACAAAAATGTAGAAGGATCAAAAGAGTTAGATGAAGAGAAGTCTAAGGACTTGGATTCCTCTGTTCCAGAAGAGGAAGTTCATGAAGCAATAAACACAGGTAACATCTCTCCTCCAGATCCCACTGCAGACATTCTAGATTCAAGAACTGAAGGAGAAGGAAGCAAAGAGGAGAAAGTGAGTCAAGAAGAGGAGGTCAAGGAAAAAGAAGAAGAAGAAGTAAAGAAGACCTATGATGACAGTTCTGAGATCCAAAAGGAAAAGAAGACTCAATCTCTGGCAAGAGACACTGCAGAGGCAGTGAAGAATTTCTTGAACAAAGAAATGATGGAAATAGATGACCCTGAGCTATTTCAAGGACCACTAAATTTTGACTCTCTCTCTCTGGTCCAAACAATGAAAATAGCATCTTTTGCTCAAGCCAAAGCAAAAGAAAAACTTCTGAAATCTCACATGGAAGACTGTGAATTGTTGGAGATTGCATCCGAGATGCTGGAGAAGATCATGCCATAATTTCAAAAGGATCCTTCGGCCTCTCCATCCGGTAACTTGAAATCTCTGGTAAATTCTGTTAGCACTCATTTTGAATCTTTAGAGAAATCAGCTGAAGCAAAGGTCCGGAAGGAGTTTTTAGGAAAAAGATTTGCTGAAGTGCAAGGACTGATTACTAATGATAGGAGGACCCTAGACATTGGGATAAGAGCCTTGAAAATATTCTTAAAGATGGTGGGGACATGTACAAATTTTGTCTATCTTGCCCAAAGTGACAGAGGATATTGAAAAGAAGGTGAAAGAACAAGAAGGTAAACTGTCAAGTTTATCTTAAAATTTTGATCCCCTCACTACATCCTTAATGAATCAAGAATGCCAGGCCATTGTCATCATAAATGAAATAAAGAGGCTAAACAAAGAAAAAAGGATATAATAAATAGAATGAGTGAACTTAGAGGAACAATTATCCCTAAGTTAGAGGCAATGCATGAGGCCTTGACAGATGCTTAGACCACAGCCCAGACCAGTGATCCGGCAGATTTAAGAAGGGCAGAAGCATATGCATTTTTGTTGAGTGGTCACATCTCCATTTTGGACAAGATGAAGCAGAGATGGGCCACATAATTTGTACAATTGAAGGCCACTTTTGCAGATATACTTAAGTATATGTAAGTATAACATATATATATATACTTATGCGGCTATGTATAGGTAATTTTTTGCAAATTTTGGTGTGTGGATTCTACCCTTTGCCATTGATATCAAAGGGGGAGTGAGGAGTAGTGAAAAATGTGGAATCTAGCTAAGGGGGAGCTCTAGTAAAACAGTGCAAAAGACAAAGCATCAACCAAGGGGGAGTTTACTGCGACACTTAGCCATTTTTCACTAAGTGTTGCCATCAATGCCAAAGGGGGAGATTGTTGGCAAGAGACACTGTGTGGCTTCATAAGTGTTGTCATTGATGGCAACAAAGTCTATCCCACACATCCATAGTACATAGTATGCCTATACCGGAAGTTAGATTGAAGATTGTTTTGGTCCGGTGAACAAGAACAGAGTACACAACAAGGTCTGACAATTAGGTCTGAATCTCTCAGATGGTCTAACTCAACAAGTTGTAGACTTGGATAAGTCAAGAGGAGTATCATGACTACTATATTCCAGAGATTTAGCCTCCGGTAGTAAAGCATGGAAAAGATATGAGCATCTAAGCATCGAGTTCTAGTCAAGTTGAGCAGACAGAGGAAGAACTGACCGGCAGAGCATCAGACTTCAATCCGGATGAGTAAAAGGTGTTGATCAAGCTATTTGGGGGATTATACATTGTTGGCCGACATGATTAATGACTTCTATGCCTATGCTTTTGATACGCATCTCAAATCAAGCATGGATTCAGCCGACAGATCAATAACCTACAAATATCTTTAGTGTTCTTGTTGCCGACTAGAAAGTTGATGAAATCCTTGATGTGGATATTTACACCAGATGGATTCCAATATGTAAGGGTGTGGAAAAATATAAGTGATGTAAGAAGTGCGAAGAAAAGCAGAGACAAGTGTGAAAGCTGTAGATCAAGTCCAATATGTGATAGAGCAATAGTATTAAAGCAGAGGAAGAATGAAGTGCATCAAATCAGTGTATTATGCCTAACTGGAAATGAACTCTTGCATTTGTAGATGATTCTCATCAGTTCAAACATCTTATTACCTTCTCTAAGTTCTTGTAGGCAGTGTGCCTCTTGTGAGTAGTGTGCTCGGGCAGTGAGCCCTAATTGGCAAGTGCCATTTTTTACTTCATATTCTTTTAACAGAGAATACATTCTTGGGTTAGTCACCCGGTGGTTTTTCCCTTAACTAGGTTTTCCACTTAAAAATCCTTGTGTTATGTGTGTTGCTTTTATTTTTGTTCTTATATGCTTATATGATTTAATGTTGCACTATTTATTGAGATAACGAAAGAAAAAGTTAAAGAAATTTTGAGATAACTTATTCACCCCCCCTCTCAGTTATCTGCCTTTTGTTTCCAACAAGGCATCCTCCTATTATGTCTACACACCCTCACTTGCAAGACCTCTATAGTCATTTTTTGTAAGTTGGTTGGACTTATGTGATGGATTTTAAATCCCCTCAGGTTCTGGATGGGGCCACGGTGTACAAGTGGAAGGACTCGCATGAATGGTCATCTAGGGGAATGGTGGAGGATTGGTAGGAATGGGATAGCATCTTGGCTGGTAGGGTTTGCAATTCTCTTTTGGAGAGGGATGTTTTGGCCTGGGGAGGCAACCAGAAAGGCAAATTCATTGTTGCCTCTGGTTATCAGGTTCTGGATGAGCAAATGTTTAGGTGCATGGGGGTCCCCTGGTGGAAGCAGATCTGGAGTAAATTCTCTTGGCCTAAGTGCAACTTCTTTTCTTGGTTGGTGATTTATAATAGATGCCTGACCTGGGAGAATCTTTGGAAGTGGGGCTTTCAGGGCCCATTTGTGTGTGTAATGTGCTCTAATAGTGATGAGACTATTTCTCATCTCTTCTTCCAGTGTTCTTTTGTTAAGGTGATCTGGCATTTCTAGTGGGATTTCTGGAGGTAGCCCTGTAGGCACGCCTCGTCTTTAGAGGACTTCTAGAGAAAGATGGGGAGTTCTCCAACTAAGACTTCTTTCCTTCACAATGCTTGGACAATTGGTCCCAGCTTCATCATTTGGCATATCTGGTTAGAGTGTAATCATGGGATTGTTTTGGATAAGAAGCTTCAGGTGTGGTAGGTTTGGATGAGGATCTGGGGAGTTCTTCAGAAGACTTTGGCGGCTAAGTGTGATCTCTCAGCCCCCGTGGACCCTGGAGATGTGGGAATTGTTCAGATTTTTGGGCTTTTTGTTAGCGCCAAGGGTGGAACGAGGTCTGGTTTGGGTCAAGCTGATAGAGGAAAGGTTTGGCAAGATGGTCATTAGATACCTCCACCCTTGGAGGTACTGAAGATTAATACTGATGGTTCCTCTAGAGGCAATCTGGGTCACATTGGTGTTGGTGGTATTGGTAGGGACTGTTCAGGAGTGGTTATGTTCTTCTTAGAGCATTGTGGCTAGCACTCTAACAATTTCATGGATACCTTGGCTATTCTCTTGGCTCTGAAAAGGGTTTGTGCCCTTGGTTGGAGAAGGATAATTTGTGAGTCAGATTCTCATATTGTGGTAGATTTGTTGAATAAGCAGTAGTTGGAGGATGTTAACTGGCAGCTGGCTGGGGTGGTTAGACAAATTATCTCTTTGGGTGAGGTCCTGGATTCTATCACCTTCTGCCATATCCCTAGGGAGTGGAATAAGGTGGCTGATGGTTTGGCTAAATGGGCTTCTGAGTGGATGGGAAATCAAAAAGTGGATGACTGGAGTTGTCTCCCTAAGGGCCTTTCTTAGGAGCTTGAGGAATTGGTTATGGAAGACATGAGATGTGTTATGGGTGTTGCTTGATGATTCTATTGTTCGTTTGTGACCCTTGGTGGGTGGTTTGTAATTTCTAGCTTTGGACTATTTTCTTGGATCAATAAAGTTTTTACCCTCTTTTTATTAAAAAAAAATAATGACCACCACATCTTGGATTTTATTACAAAATATGGAATGTTCAAGTCCCAAATAATCAATGAGACAAAAAAAGATGGTGCTAAGTTGGATAAGGATCTGTGTCTTAAATGTCAAGACTAATAACATCCAAAAATGTATGGAACGGATGTTTGATTTTTATTTTGTGCAACCAAGCTAGATATATTTGAATCTCATGGGAATTTATTTGACTAGCATAATCTTAGTGACCTTGGTGATCCAAAGAATGTTCTTATTAGCAAGGTTTGTGAAAATAATGAAAGGGAAGTCGTACTAAGGCATTGAAAGATAAAAAAAGATTTCATGGTATGGAGTTATGAGGACCTCAATATTTTTGACATGTTTACAATTATTCATGCTATCCCTTTGAAACCTACTGCCATACCATTTAGGTAGAAGCAAAGGCTATTGAATCTACTTTTAGAGCCATTGATCTTCAAGAAAGTGTGCTTGTTGTTGTCTACTTAGATAATATTCTCAATGAGGCACTCCTCTTGAGTAGAAGATTTAGTGCATGTTTAAAAAATAGAGAAATATGATTACATGTCAACTTCTGGAACCTAACCAAAGTCTCTAAAAAGGACAATTATCCTATTTATACTCTGGATGAGGTGTTCAAAGTTGTAAATGTCTCCAAAATGATGTTGTTCCTCCATGGATTTTTGGAATACAACTAGGTATTAGTAAACTAGCAAGATATATTGAAAACCACCTTTACTACAAAGTAAACACATTTACATATTATGGGATGTCGTTTGGTCTAATTAATGTTCAAGTAATGTTTCTGTAAGATATGGACATGGTATTCAAGGGATTGATCAAGAAATGCATAATAATCTAGACATAGAGGATCTCATGTTTTCTTCAAGAATCAAGTTGATCATGTTTAGGATTTTAGAAAGGTATTATAGAAGTGTTGATATTTTAGCATCTCCCTTAATCCAAGAAAACACATCTTTAGGGTGACCAAAGGTAGGCTCCTAGGGAATTTAATTTCAAAGGAAGGTATATCCATTGACTCAATTCAAATTGAATCTATCATGAAGATCTCTCAACCATGTAATCAAACAGAAATAAAAGCCTTCTTTAGCAAGATTAAATTAGTTCATAAGTTCATCTCTAGTTTTGTAGAGATAACAAAACCCCTTAATGACATGTTAAAGTAAGATGCTCGTGTTGAATGGACATCGAATTCTAAGTTGTGTTCAAGGATATTAAAAAAAATATTGCTAAAACTCATGTGTTAATAAGACCTGATAACTCCCGAGCATTATTCATCCATTCATTTGCCTGTAATCATTCCATTAGCAAGGTCATTTACACAAAAGTTTGGGGTGATCCCACAATATTGTGTCCCACTTTTTAGCCAAAGTGGGACATTGAAATCAACGTTTTTAACCAAATTTTCACTTTCTGATACCTATAGCAACTAAACCATTAAGAATTTGAAGATGATGTGAACTAGTGATTTTTTAGATTTTGTGTAGATTCTAAATATATATTTTTAAAAATTTTAAAAAATAATTTGTGAATTTTTTTATGTAAATTTTAATAACATTTTTTATAGTTAACAATATTTTTTAAAAGTGACATTTATACCATACAACATAACTTTTCTATAAAAAGGATAAAATTTTAAATTTTTAAATATAGATACGTAACACCAATATTTAGTGCATGGATATTTTTTCATAATTTTTTTATGCATATCTTTTTTAATAATTTTTGAAGTGAGATTAATTATAATTTAGACATAGGTTTATACTATACAGTATAACTTTTTTATATCCAAATTCAATTCTTTTTTGGTTGAAACAAGGACATCAATAGCTAGTGCACAAATATTTTTTAGAATTTATTCTCTATTTTACTATTTTTCCACATGCATCGAACAGAGACCTTCATGTTCGGAAAAAGACCTATGTTCACTAGAAAATAGAAAATAAATATAATAATCAAAATAAATATATTCAATATTATACTTGTTGGAAAGATTACTCAAAGGGCTATGACCCTACAAATTATTCTATCATGTTGACTCATTTCCTGATCCAACCCAAGGTTTGAAACAGAAAATTTTGATGAAAATCTAAGGACTAAGGTGGAAAGGTCATTTCTAGGACCTTTGAATAAAGGTACCTTCGTTTGAAGGTTTTTAAGGACCTTTGAATAAAGGTACCTTCGTTCGAAGGTTTTCAAGGACCTTCGAATGAAGGTCCATGAGAAAAAAAATCCAAAAATGGAATAAAAGGGACCTTAGAACAAAGGTCCTTTTTATTCCTTTTATGAAAATTTCCAAAAAAAAAAGGAATAAAAAGGGACCTTCAAACTAAGGTCCCTTTTATTCCTTTTTTGGAAATGACCTTCGTTCGAAGGTACTTTGCATAAAAACCTTTGAACAAAGGTTCACCTACAATCAAAGATGATTTTTAACTTACCTTCAAACAAAGGTACCTTCGTTCGAAGAAATACCTTCGAACGAAGGTGTTTCTTATTTTTTTCTTCATCCGAATTCAAAATTCTAATGTCCCAAGTTTGAGACTTAGTATTGTGGGTTTACCCTTTAATGAGAATGAATAAAATCTTATTACAATAATGATATCACCATTGAAGAATGTGGAGCTCAAATACTTGACGTGGATAAATATAGGTGTTTTCTATAGTCAAAGAAGTCGAGAAATTTTAGCATTACATCGTATGTAGTACAATCTTTGCCATAGAGATAGATCCAACAATCAAGGCTATGTTAATACAAAATGAGTTAGATAAAAGGAGCATCAAATGGATATTGGTTCTCTAGGAGTTTGATGGAGAAGTTAAGCCAATAAAAATAGTTTGATAACAAGATCTAAGTAAAATGATAGTCTTTCCCTTGAGATCTCTTGATATGAGTATACAGTGAATAGAATAATGGATGATGATTAGTATCATGATATTTTTACTTCAATAATAAATGTCCAAACTACAAGATAATAACTTAGAAAAGAGTGCTCTAGTTGAAGGGTGCCACAGTCATGATCAAGTTTGAAGTACTATATTGTAGAAACTATGAGAACATTTTCTTAAGGTGCTTGAGTAAGTAAGAATCCATAAAGGTTCTTCATGACTTCCACGATAGATTTGAAACCAATCATACCTCAATTAATTTGACCATGCACCAAATCATTTAAGCAGTATATTATTGGCCCTGTTATGGAGTAAAAAGTATCCCTATGCCTTTTTACCTCCTAGTTTAGCTCCTAGGTCCCCATGTTTACATTATGCAAGCTTAATACTCATCTTGCAGCAATTTCCCCCAAAACCCATGTCAAATGGGACTTAGGGGCCAATTCTAAATGCTTAAGCATGACCTAAAATGGCCTTGGTGTTGGAGTACAATACCACTGAGAAGGGGGTTTGAATCAGTGGTATACCAATTTAAAATGACCTTGAATAAATCTTTCACAACTTTGAACATATAAAATGATAGTTTCAGAATAGTTCAACTATCATGTGTGTCATCATACATGTAAAGCTATCAAGCTTGATTGAACATAAAGAACATAAGAAAATCATAAAAGCTAAAGACACCATAGAAACTCAAATGTTGAAAGATACACAAGACTGAATGTTTGAACATGCAGACCAAGTAGACCACAAATAATAAGAAACCATAACACAGTGATTTATGAGTGGAAAAGCTTCATAGGGATAAAAAACCACTCAGGAAAAATTCTCACTGGCTTAATAAAATCCCACTGATCACAGAGCCTCATTGGTTACTTTTTTTGCCTCACTGGCTACACAACATGCCTCACTAGAAAATCAACAATGTCTCACTGACAAAAATGTGCCTCACTGGCAAAATGGTGTCTCATTGACAAGCCATAAATATAAGAAAGAAAACTTAATTCAGGGGGTTACATTGATTCTCTACAATGCATCAAATGACTTAACCTTCTTTAACATACATACAACATCACTTGTCCATGACAACATATCAACCCTAGTCTCCTGATCTCTTCTGCAGATCAAAACATATAATCACCCTTTCGTCAAGTAAGCAATTAATGACACTACTATTTACACATGAGAAGCAACAATGCATTACAAGCCCAACACATCAAGTTCTTCTTCTAATAGAAACACTAGACTCCCAAAACTTCAAAAACCCTTTCACAAAACCTTCTACACAAGTTTCAGATTCTACATGCATAAATCAATATAGATTATGTTCACAATACAAACTGCAATCATAACATCAAATCTCATAACTCATAACATGAAACAAACTTATTATACTGATGCTATGTATCAAACTGACTCCTCAATCCTCATACCCCTGCACATACTGTACACAGTCAAAATATATACTTCAAGAGCATTTTCCTTCAGGTGTTGTTGTAAATTGTCTGAATCACCAAATCCAAAGCATTCAAAACATCATACAGCACTTAAAACAAAAAACCTTGGCCCTCTAAGTCTTTTGTACACCTGAACAGGGCAGTTGAATAGTTGTTTAAGAAACCACGTGTCAATTTTAAGTAAGTCAAGGTTTCGTTGGAATTTAAAACGAATTCAAATTCTCACCGTCGATATAACCTTCAAACTTTTAAAGAAAGCCGTAGATTAAGATCTCCAACTCATAATCTTCTGGTGACTTGATACCCTCGATGGCCCTTAGGGGTCGGGGTCGGTCACTCGATAGGTTTAAACCCTCAAGTCATAACTTATGTTATGACTTTACCTGTCGAAACAGTCACCTTGCAATTAGAACATAAAGTAACGACAGGTTATGCAGAGTGTGACTTAGGTATTATGTTTAGGGTTTTGTTCCTTAAGAATCATAAACCAATAAACCCTAACCATGAAAAGGAAGACCTAATTTAAGACTTGCCACCTTTAGAACATTATGGAAACATTAGGGTATATAGGGTGCTCTAGTATATGGGAAGTACAATGTGAATATAGACCATTAAACCAAAGAATTTGAGTGGTAAAAAGAAGTTTCAAAATTTGCAACAAATAAGAATGTTTGAGTGAGATAGAGACATAATGATGACCAAAAATATATAGGAAGGCTATACTCAACAAAGTCTTCTTACTATAGCAACCTCAAAGACTTTGACATGTCATAAAAAAAACATCACACCAAACATTGTCACATTTATCAACATGAACTAAGAGCACCATTGAAACCATGAAGACCATGAGTTAGAATAGATCAACTCTCTCCAAATCTTTTGTCTCTACACATCTACACTCTACATGATGTCTCTACACTCTAATGTACTCTGCACTCTGCATGATGTCTCTACATGCCATGATGAGCATCCTACCAAGCAAAACATCTTGACCACCTGTACCATCAAACACTTAGCATCAAACACCTTGAACACCTCTACCTTGAAGATCAACATAGCACTTGAAGATCAACATAGCATTGGCATCGAACACCTTGAGCATTATCATAAATAAGCAAGCACCTCTCATCATAGTATCAAGGACCCCATCACAATCTTTTTGCTCCTTTTGACATTAATGAAAAACAACATGCCAAAGTCAACAAACTCCCCCTTTGGCATTGATGTCAAACTAACATTGCACTTCCACTTTTCATCTTCTCCCCCTTTTGACAACAATGATAAAGAAATGAAAAGCTCCCCCTTAAAGTAGACAGAGGTACACACAAAATAAATATAAAAGATGCATATCACTGAGATATCAGACCAGAGCAACACTACAAGGACACTATTGTCAAGATAATGATTTGAATCCTGTCAACTATAAAGATGATTTGAAAAAATGATCATTATCCATACACCATAAACATTGTACATTATAAGACAAGAAAACACAGTCCATGATTTCACTGTGAAACAGGCCAACAAACCACTGCAACTCATTATTATTGAATTGAAGAATCATCACTGTCACACTAGATCAAACAAAATGAAAACATTGTTATTATCATTGTGCTATAAATGTTGTAAACTGATTCCAAGAGCTCCAAGACTACTGAAATGGATTTCATAGTTTATCTATATGCATCCATTATCTCCCCCTTTCATGTAACCTTGTCAAACACAGTACAGATGTCTGTCAGACCTAGATGCATTTATAACCATTCAATCAACACTGTATGAGGCAGTATAAAAAATTCCATTACAGCATTATCTCCCTCAAACTTTATACTTTGATGGATGTCATACCCTACTCTTCCTTGCATCAAGGAGCCATGCATTGGTTATGATTTGTCTGATAGGACTAAGGCTCATTAACATTTTTATCAATATTTTGATAACAAGATATAAGAAATGTTCTTTACAATCATTTGTCAATACTGTCAAAAGGAAAATGACTGGCTACTGTATATCTCAACAAATAAGTACTGCCACAATAAACAAACATATGCAAACACTACTATCCAACCCATTGTGTTTTGACAAGTTTTCATGATGGGAAACTGCTTCAAAGCCTCTTTAGGTCAAATGAATCCCTCATTGCATTGACAAAATAAGATATGATCACTGTTGTCTCCAAAGATTATTGTCAGAGTAGCAGACTCAAACTACTGCTATTGTTAGAGCATGCAAAGTATAGTTATCTAAAAATACATTGTATTGTTGACATTATAGCAAAGCACACCACTAGCATGAATACATTAAATAAGATAAACATTATGACATGAAAATTTTGATCCTTAAGCACTAAACTATGACATGCATTGAATCACCACATCTTTACCACTCCAATGACCCTCAAACACTTAACCTCCTCTAATTTCTACTCTTCACAGTCCTGCTTGTCATGAACACCACTCTGCTAACATTTTGAAATGGGATGAACCAAAGAAATAATTTCACCAAGTGAAGTATTATGCATGTTGTACAAGTGAAGCATGATGTTATCAACTCCATCATCTCAAGCTTGTCAAACTCAAGGCAACTTCATGAAGTAATCAAAGTCACCATGAACTAATCCTTAAGCATAGCAAGAACATCAGACCATCACATAACATCATAAACCATCCACCACATCGACTCCATAAGCATGAAGCATGATCAGAGATCCTATTCAACTCAGACATCAAATCACTTTTGTCTTTGTCCTATTCACTGTTTTGTCTCATTTGATAATTAAAAATGGTGAGACTAGGTGCATCAAACCAAACTCAATGAGGATAAATTATCAATCATTTTGACTATCTCACTTCAAACTGTGGTGGTCTAAACTACATGTGGTTTGCAATGAAACTCTATACTCTCAACACCATCACCTCACTACAATACATTGTCACTAGTGCAAAAAGAGCATGCTGAAACCACCTTGATGGCATTCTGACCTAATGAGCATAAGACTCAACTTTTAGACTATCACATTACAAAATCTTGATAAGAGCATTGATTGTTGTCCCTGTACTATCTACATATTTCTCATCTACAACATATCATATTAAAGAACACTAAAAGTTCATATAGCATTATCTTCATTGTCACTATACCAATGAAAATCATTGTCAAAATACTTAACCATGGTATTAAAGTGAGAGGAAGAACTCAACATTGATCACCATCAACAAGTCACCAAAGCAACACTTGAAATATGATTCAAGACCATCCATAACAAGAACATGAAAGAATATAGAATGGAGATACCAGTCTGATGAAGAGTCAAATGTGACATCCTCAAAACAACTTAATATGTGATCTCACAATACTATCAACATGAGGAAACTCCTCTTCCAAGAAGTAAACAAACATCCTAATTTAAAGAATATGAAGGTATCAGACATGAATTCATAACAACATCAAACACATTCATATAGTAACAAACCTCTTAGTACTCCTTGGGGGTAAGAAATGGAACCTTTGATAACTCCCCATGTCTTCATGTCACTTCTCAAGCAACTGGTAAAGTGTCTTGTGCAACATGCACAAGGTTAGGATCCTTCTTGTCCTGATTTTATTTTCTTCTCCAGATTTTCATAGGCTTCTTCTTTTGCTTGTTTGTCATGTTTGACTTCTTAATGTGATTAGGTGGCTTCACATGGTTTCTTTTACAATATTGTGTTGTATGCCCAAGATTATGGCATCTATAGCATATAACCTTATAACCAACACAAGGAACAAAATCATATTCTCTTGACAACCAAAATGAACTTATATGACCATATCTTCCATGCATCCAACAATTCCTTTCTATGTGACCATCTTGGTTACACTTGTAACATACCACATTGTAACTCTTATTTGTCATTCTATAAGGACTTTTATTCTTATGCCATTCAAAATCATTTCTAGTGTAAGCCCTACAATCTCTAGCTTTATGACCATAGATATGACAAGAATAGCAATAACCATGAAACTGAGAGTAGTTGTGCCTTATTGAATGGTATTTCCTGATAGGTGGAGATCTTGAGGTTCTACTTGTCCTTCTACCTTCATCAATGCATTTATCCTATGTCTCATCTGTAGGAGCAACAGCATGATGGCCCAAATCTATCTTCTTCTTTGGTGCATTTCTAACTTTAGAACACTGTCCTTCTTCATAACCTAGACCAGTAGTGTCCTTATGATGCTTTTGCTTCCTCAACATGGCATTTAAGCATTCAGTACTCTTTTCAAACTATAGATTCTTGTACAACTTAGAAGATGTATTTTCCAATTACTTTCTCAAAGAGACTATTTCTAACTCTAGTTTTAGGCATTCATTAGTTTTGACTTCAAGATTAGATTTTGTAAAATCAACTACCCTTATTGCTTCTTCTATCTTTGTCTTTAGACTGATAATAAGTTTGTTAGACTCTTCAAGATCTAAAGAAACTTTTGCAAAATTTGAACATACCTTGTCCTTGGAATCTTTTTCTTGTTGAAGTTGGTCTTCTAATTTTTAGTTCACTTTTCTGAGTTGCTTGATCGTATATAGAGCACACAAGAGTTCACCTTCTATATCAATCTCACACTCCTATTCACCATACTCCTATTCATAGTCATCTTCACCCACAAAGAGGTCTCCTTCTTCATCATCAATCTCAACAACAAATTCATATTCTCTTTTATCAAGTCTTCCTTTTTATCAAAACTCTCAACTACAAGACCATTATTTTTATCACACTTTGTATCAACATTTAGGGGTGACTCATGCAACAACTCATTACTTGACTTGATTGGGGCTTGTTTTACAACCTTTTGCTTGGCATATTTTCTTCCTCTATTTCTTCTATACTTTCCCATGGTACTCCACTATCAGGACCTACCCAAGCCTATTAGACTTCTACATGGAACCTATGCTCTAATACCACTTGTTGGAGTACAATACCACTGAGAGGGGGGTGAATCAGTGGTATACCAATTAAAATGACCTTGAATAAATCTTTCCCAACTTTGAACATATAAAATGATAGTTTCAGAATAGTTCAACTATCATGTGTTGCATCATACATGTAAAGCTATCAAGCTTGATTGAATATAAAGAACATTTAAGCAAATCATAAAATTTGAAGACACCATAGAAACTCAAATGTTGAAAGATACACAAGACTGAATGTTTGAACATGTAGACCAAGTAGACCACAAATAATGAGAAACCATAACACAGTTATTTATGAGTGGAAAACCCTCATAGGGATAAAAAACCACTCGGGAAAAATTGCCTCACTTCCTTAATAAAATCCCACTGATCACAGAGCCTCACTGGCTACACAACATGCCTCACTAGAAAATCAACAATGTCTCACTAACAAAAATGTGCCCCACTGGTAAAATGGTGTCTCACTGACAAACCATAAATATAAGAAAGAAAACTTAATTTAGGGGGTTACCCTGATTCTCTACAATGCATCAAATAACTTAACATTCTTCAACATACATACAACATCACTTGTCAATGACAACATATCAACCCTAGTCTCCTAATCTCTTATGTAGATCAAAACATATAATCACCCTTTCTTCAAGTAAGCAATTAATGACACTGCAATTTACACATGAGAAGCACAATGCATTACAAGCCCAACACATCAAGTTCTTCTTCTTCTAACAGAAACACTAGACTCCCAAAACTTCAAAAATCCTTTCACAAAACCTTTTACACAAGTTTCAGATTCTACATGCATAAATCAATATAGATTGTGTTCACAATACAAACTACAATCATAGCATCAAATCTCATAACTCATAACATACAAAAAATGTATTATACTGATGCTATGTATCAAACTGACTCCTCAATCCTCATACCCCTGCACATACTATACACAATCAAAATATATACTTCAAGAGCATTTTCCTTCAGGTCTTGTTGTAAACTATCTGAATCACCAATCCAAAGCATTCAAAACATCATACAGCTCTTAAAACAAAAAACCCTATCCCTCTAAGTCTTTTACACACTTGAACAAGGCAGTTGAAGAGTCGTTTAAGAAACCACCTGTCAATTTTAAGTAAGTCAAGGTTCCATTGGAATTTAAAAGGAATTCAAATTCTCATTGTCGATATAACCTTCAAAATTTTAAAGAGAGCCACAGATTAATATATCCCGCTCATAATCTTCCAGTGACTTGATACCCCCGGTGGCCCTTACGGGTCGAGGCCAGTCACCTGACAGGTTTAAACCCTCAAGTCATAACTTAAGTTATGACTTTACCTGCCGAAACAATCACCTTACAATTAGGACATAAAGTAACGACGGGTTATGCAGAGTGTGACTTAGGTATTATGTTTAGGGTTTTGTTCCTTAAGAAGCATAAACCAATAAACCCTAACCATGAAAAGGAAGACCTAAAATAAGGCTTTCCACCTTTAGAGCATTATGGAAACATTAGGGTATACAAGGTGCTCTGGTATATGGGAAGTACAAGGTGAATATAGACCATTAAACCAAAGAATTTGAGCAGCAAAAAGAAGGCTCAAAAGTTGCTACAAATAAGAATGTTTGAGTGAGATAGAGACATAATGATGACCAACAAGATACAGGAAGGCTATACTCAACAAAGTCTTCTTACTAGAGCAACCTCAAAGACTTTGACATGTCGTAAAAAAACATCACACCAAACATTGTCACATTTATCAACATGAACTAAGAGCACCATTGAAACCATGAAGACCATGAGTTAGAATAGATCAACTCTCTGCAAATCTTCTATGTCTCTGCACATATACACTCTACATGATGCCTCTACACTTTGATGTACCTCTGCACTCTGTATGATATCTCTACATGCCATGATGAGCATCCTACCAAGCAAAACATCTTGACCACCTGTACTATCAAACACCTTGAACACCTCTACCTTGAAGATCAACATAGCATTGGCATCAAACACCTTGAGCATTATCATAAATAAGCAAGCACCTCTCATCATAGTATCAAGGACCTCATCACAATCTATTTGCTCCTTTTGACATCAATGACAAACAACATGCCAAAGTCAACACTTGGGACTTGGCTGCCTGCACCCAAGTCTAGCCTAATTTTCCAGGGTTAAAACATATGTGTGTCAGCTTGGGCCCTCTCAAAAGGTTTTCCTATGTCAGCCTATTCAATTTAAATTACGAATGTTAGTGGGAAAGCATATATAAGTGAGTTTATGTCTTCATTTTACACCTAGATGGATAATGTGAACTTGTGATATTGAGCTAAAGGATTTCAAGGATTTCATTGTGTTGTAGAGCAAATTATGTTGTTATTGTGTTTGTTTGCTGCAGATTTGGCTTCATCAATCCATCTCCTCATGATTTGAAGTATCTTCATCTTCATGAGGGCTTCACCTCTAAGGTGATGTATATTTGTGTTTCAATCAATCTATTTCATCATTGGATTTGGCCTCTTCCCCTCTTGAGTACGCACTCTATCTAACAACGGTGTTGGATGACTTGAATGTCATTCTGGGGCTTGACCAAGGCAAGCTCCTAAACACCACAACCCCCAAAGCCCTCTCTTTGTGATTGCAAGTTACAGGTGCAGGATTTGGAAAGTGCAAGTGCAAAGATGCGATTCAGAGGATAAAGATTCAAAATTTGGAAGAAAGTTGTTGTTATTATACCTACTAGACTAGGGCATCTACCCCGTAGTCCTCCCGATAGGATTCATCTTGAAAGTAGGAGCAGGATATCATCTGACACACCTCATTGTTCTAGATCTGTAGAAAAACTGACCTATCAGACTTGGGCACCCACCCTGTAGTCCGCAAAGTCTTCACTTCTGAAAATCCAACTTCTGGTATGTTTCTGATCCTTCCTGAGTGCCTTCCTATCTGATTTTCTATAGCATTTTGTATGTCTATACCTGATTTCATTATAATTAGGGTTTGAGGCTTATTTGATCTAGGGTTTGACAAATCTTTCAATCTAATCTATCTTTCCATATCATTCTTGATTAAACAAACCTGTGTTTGAGTCCTATTTCATTTGCAGTGGCTTGGCTCAGTTTTTTTCCTTGAATCTTATTGTGAAAGGAGGGTTTAATTTGATAGATTTTGACACTATCCACCATCTTCCCCCTTTCCATGCATAGCAAGCCCTTGGCTTTTAAAGATAAAGGCTACCATATCAAAAATTGGCATATTTTCCAAACATGTGTGCATAGAGAGTATAATCTAGTGATGCCCTATAAATAGTGATTGAATCTCGACCATTTTCCTAGTGGACACTTGATGTTATTGGGGTGCTCAATCCCAACTCTTCCTCTATCCATAAGTTCATATTAAAGCCATGAATTATCATACTAGAGAGCCAGAGGCCTAGGCACTCAAGACCAACACTACATAGATGGTAAATAAATTCTTGAGGAGAGCATCATAACTAGGTTTAGAATGTCATTTATCATAGTATGTGACAATGGCCCTACTTTTATCTTTATTAATTTCATTGAGTGGGCCTATGAAATAAAATTATTCTAAGATATTCCTTTACTTATGACCTATAAGGGAACAATGTAGCTAAATCCACTAATAAAAATTTAATTAGGGTATTTAAGAAAATGGTTGCTAAGAATCCTAGGAGTTGGCATATAGCATTCAAGTATGCATTGTGGGTTGATAGAACTTGGATGAAATCTGCATTAGGTACTTCAACCTACCATTTGGTTTATGGAAAATATTCAACATTCAACGTGGCTTCAAAATGAGTGATTCAAAGGATATAGAGTCAAGAATTCCAAATGATTCCAAATCCACCACTCATGTTAGAATGCCAAATTCCACAATTTCTCAATCTATAGTGGCCTTCATTGAAATCAAATAAAAGGTTTGTTTGTGTTTGGTTTATGTCTAAAAATGTAGTAAGTTATTTTGTGTGCATTGTCATTTTGGTTGAATCTTATGGATATGTAACTTCAAAGATACAAGTAGGCAAGATGATGTCAGGTGTGTGGGAATGGGTAATTATAGTTTTTAATTTCTATTTAAATTGTTCACCTTTTTTGGGAGGTGTTAGGAGTGATCATAGTTTTGATAGTGGGGTCAATCTTGTATGGGTGCACCAATGTTGAGAAATATTTTTTTGATAAAAGGTAAAAGAGGTTTTTGAAAGGGCCTCAACCCTTATACATAGAGATTCTTACAAAGCAACATAAAAACAAACTGAATGCAACCAAGTTGCAGCAAAAAAGTAGTCCTTGACTATAGAGTAAAAGAGAAAAGCAAAGCCATATGGCAATACACAAAGCAATATTAAAAGGCAATATAAACAACTATAAGAAATAAAGTCTAAGGCTTGAATTTGTTCTAGCATCATGGTCGCTTCCCAATCCAATTTGAGAGTCTCAAGGTGTTTCACCATGCATTCAACCTCAACCTACTCTTTCTCAAGTTGTTTATCTAGCTTCTAGTTTGATAGCTAGGCCATGTATTCTCTTGTACCAAGTGGGGCTTTACTTGCCCCTGTGATGCTATTAGCACTATTTTGAATAGTGGTCTTACTAAATTATGCCACCTTTTGCAAGTCAGCCTTAATTTCATGAAGATCCTTCTCTATAGGAGTGAGTCTGTCCTCCTACATAGACATGTATACCTTAAGGTTATTAATCTCTTCAATGATGTTCCATTGGTAGGAGATCAATCTCTACATTTCCTTGGGGATAATAGCATCTCCATCAATTTTCTTTGCTAGTAAAGAAGTTTTAAAGCTAATTTTATTTATCTATGAATGGAACCTGTGAGGGGGAAAATAGGTTAACCAAATCAATGAATAATAAAACCCAAACATCAATAGAAGTTGAAAGCAAAGAAGATTAAAACAAACAAAAGTAAATGTACTTACAACCTCTTTACCTATCATTTTCCATTGTTCACCTATTTGTCCTTGATCTTGATGATGAAGCCCTCAGAAGCGTTGCTCCCTTACTTATTGGAAGATGACAAAGACAGAATGGCTCTGATATTCGTGTGATTGAAGGTTAGCTTCAACACACTAAATAGAGGATGAGATGAATGCTTAAGAAAATGGGTGCCAAAGGCGCGCTTGATTTCTTGCAACATAAGTTTACATAAATGATCGATGTATGAAATGAAGAGAAGAAAGTTGTATTTATAGAAAAAGGTGAGGGAAGATCAATGGTTGAGAAGAAAAGAGAAGATCAACGGAGGAGGATTGTTGAGGAACGTGCAACAAATGGAAGGAGGACACATGTCATTCGAAAAGCAGCCTTGTTGAGTTAACTCCTCTCTTGATGAGGATGAGACTTGATTTTCTTAAATTAGAATTTATTTTTCTAATTTAAGAGAAGGTTTACTTTAAAGATGCTTTAAAACTGATTTTGCTTTTGTAACTCAGCTTTTGCTTTTATGTGACAAGAGAAAAGTATTTTTGGAAGATAAGAATGATTTTTGAAGATAAGAATACATAATTAAATAAATGAATTTATTTAATTGTTTTGTAGATAATTGAGAGGAATAAATAAAATATAGAGATATATTTTATTTTGTGGATATTTTTGAAGAGTAAAATAAAATATAAAAGTATATTTTATTTAGTGGATATTTTAGATTTTATATAAATAAAATTTGTATTTTATTTAAATTTGGAAGAATAAAAGGTTTAAATTAAATAATTGAAATTATTTAATTATTTAGAAGAATGTAGTTGATGCAGATGAATTTAATTAATTAAATAAATGTAATTTATTTAATTAAATGGGAGGAAGTGAATCAAGTAAATAAATGAATTTATTTATTTATTGATAGAAGAATGTGAATGATGAAATAAATATTTAAAATATTTAATTAAGTAGAGTCATGTCAATTTTAGGTGTATACAGAACCATTTCATCATTTGGCGGTGAGAAACAATAGCCTTATGCATATCCATAAATTTTCAATTAACATAGTGACCACCAATGCAACAATCTTGATTGAGGATTTTTTCTTCCCCTTGTCTTTCACAATATGACTTTTGGAACCCTCCCCTCTATGAAGGTTCACCCCCTACCACTACTAGGGCTAACAAGAAGAACATATTGAGATGGGGTTTCGAAGAGAAGCTTTGAATGAAACATGGGTACCTGAAGCCAAGGATTTCTTATACTTATTATGAGGGGGTTTAGAGGGACAAGTGGAGTGCAGCAAGACTGGGGCAGAGGGCTTAGAAGTAATAGTATGGTTGATAATCAACAATATGAGGATATGGTGTAGGGGAGTGGTCCCAGTTCCACATTTGAATTCCAACATGGAGTGCTCTATGCTCCAACGAATATAAAAGGAAGAAAGGAAAGCTAACAAGGTAGGAGTGCCTGAAATGATTAAGAAGAATCAAATGGAAAGAGTAGATAGATTGGAATCTTCCTTCTAGGGTGACATACTTGATGAGTTGGAGAGCCAATGTCAAGAAATATATAATAGAAATGTATGGTCTAGTTTAAAAATCTAAATTTTTAATTTAGCAAGGAATGATTCTTTGAGCTTAGGATTTCACTTTTGCATATTTTATGGGTGAGTGTCCCCTCATTTTATATATATATATATATATATATATAATTAAAGAAGTTAGTTAAGCTTAGTGTAGCATTTAAGATGGGAAGTCTTAATGCAAACCAATGAGATTCACCCTCCCCTTAATAATACAAGGGTTAAATTTTCATCTCATATATATACGCTCTCTCATCACCCCACATGATAGTGAGCACTTCAACTGAAGGCAGGCAAGCTGATGATATATATATATATATATATATATATATATATATATATATATATATATATATATATATATATATATATATATATATATATATATATATATATATATATATATATATGAGAAGTTAGTTAAGCTTAGTGTAACATTTAAGATGGGAAATCTGAATGCAAACCACTGAGATTCAAGCTCCCCTTAACCAATCAAGGGGTAAGTTTTCATCTCTAATTATTGTTTATTTAATTTATCACAACATAAAGTCTATCTTCTTAGTTAATGTAAAGTTTATCAAAATTTTAAGTGTATTTTCTTGGTGTGTGTGTGTGTGTGATGATAATGAAGGCTTTTAAGGTCTTTTAGACTAGTTTGGTATGTAAAATATATTAAAAAGTGTAGATAATATTATCTATATTGATGTTTTCTCACATAACATGATGTGTGTATGATGATAATGAAGGCTTTTAATGTCCTTTAGACTAGTTTGGTATGTATATTAAAGAGTGTAGATAATATTATCTATATTGTTGTTTTCTCACATAACATGATGCGTTATTTAACTTTGTTGACCTCAACATCATAATTATTTTGTCCTCTTTCCCACCTAGGGTCATAATCCTTAGACTTTTCTCAATTAAAGTTCCTAAAGATGATAAATAAAGACTTAGAAATGAATTAAGATAATTTACATAATTTAATACTTGACCCTATACATTATAAATGAAATAATTGAGAGATTTTTTTTGCATTTAAGGTTTTTATTTTAATGAAAATTTAAACTTAAAATAAAATCACAAAACTTTATCTGGTTATCCTAATTTGAAATTTAAACATATCATTATATAATAAAATCACAAAACTTTATTTGGTTATCCTAATTTGAAATTTAAACATATTATTATATAATGTATATATTGGAAAAAAATAAAATCCACTCTTAGTGGGCCATCTATACCAACACTCCTTAATAATTGCAAGCTTCCCCAATTTTAATGGAACACAAAAGACAACTGTAATCTAACAAGAGATGATTATCTTGATTAGTATGTGTTAACAACTTTGGTTTATGCTTCACTAACATGGTTAAAAGACAAACTCTCTTGAAGATCATATATCTCGGTATGAATAGTGATCGGAGATTTTTGCAATTTCAAACTCTAACTTTAGTCATCCCTAAAACAAATTCAATAATAGGATCTAGAGGATACATGTGTCAATACAACTTGTTAAGATGAGTTTAAGAACTAGCTGTTATGGGTTTGGATTGACTTTGTTTATGAAGTTCTTCAATATTGCCTTCCCATAATTATAGTGTGTTTTGTTAAATATTTTAATTTCCTAGGTCTCATAATTACATCACTTTTAATCTATGTATGATGCAACTTTGATATCAGATATAATAACTTACATTTTAGAAAAAATTAGGTGTACGAATTGTATATTTTCAATTCATTGCAATTTCCTCACCAAAACAAACAAGAAAAATGTCTCTCCTTCAAGTTTCTTAAGTTTGAAGAAGGAAGTGCCAAAGTAACTAGTATCAACCTAATAATTTTTATTAACATGTTAAATTGAGGATTCTATAGGGGCCCCTCTCAAAGATAAAAATAACTACATCAAATGGCGATCATAAAGACAAAAAGGTCATAAAACTAAAGATATTATATCTTGCCAATAACTTTAACTAGCTAAATATATATGTGAACCTACAAATGGAAAACATCCACACCCATGCCACGGGCATCATTCTCCTTGGGAACCACAAAAACCATTGTCACTCTACGAATTGCCTTTGAAATTCCACTTTTTGAAGTAATGGGAAGGTAGTAAGAACTACATATCTTAAAGTTGGCATCTTGCATCACCACATGCATATTATCAATGCCAAAATCTTGATAATAGAGAGCCCAAGCAGCCTATTTTTTCAACAAACCATGTGAAATAGATTATAATTGTTCAATATCCTGCTGAAGATTGCCCAAATTAGTATGCTCTCCAACGACACCATCCTCTATCCTGAGACGTAAGATATAGCAAGTTAGCCTTCATGTGTCAAATAAAGTCCTCATGATGGAGGCTTTAGTATGCATAGCCCTTGAGTGTGTAAGCCCTTCCTCTCCAAGCACCCCTTTAACAAAATGTGAAGTGCTACGATCCTATAGGCTAAATGTCTTGTGCAAATGCCAATCCAACATTGCTCCTACATAGGGGAAATCCCTTTGTGAAAAATTATGTTTCATGGTGCCCTCAACATACTAACACATCCTATAAAAACTTGCATAGACAAAACAATCCATACTGAAACCACAAAAACCTAGCTACAAACGAGAAAGCTCTCGTGGAAAGCAAAGAGGGAAGCCCCAATATGCTAGGCGTAATGAACAATGCAAGTTGTGAAGTCATAGGCTCCAAGTCACACGAGGTAGGAATACAAATCATCTTGCTTCCCATTAATCATGCCCCTTCAAACCACGATAACAATCATTTTGAAAATTGGGAGAATGGAGGTTGGGAGGAATAAAATCCTTCCCATGCTTGGCATCTTTCTCTAATTCCTCATTAATTGCCCACTCATATGGATCCACACTAACCTTCGGTGAGAAAGATGATTAGTCATCCCCTGCATTGACCAACTTAGCAACAAAAGTTGCTTTCAGGAAAATAATGGCTACAAAATAATCAAGTTGTAAAGTTTCTAGAATTCATCTAAAATACTAACCAAACGCAAGTCTTGTAATTTTTTTAATATTGAATGAATGCAATTATATAATAAGTAAACAGTCCACAGTGGACTGAAAATAGAGAGCACTGTTCCGACAACTTAAAAAACTAGAGACATAGAGCACAGCACACAAAGATTCCTGAAACAAATAATAAGAGCTACAGTCAATCCTCTGAGAAGACAGGGCAACTTAGCTGAAAAGCAAACTAATAGACCACAAATCAAAAATAGTCTTGTAATTGGTTTTTCACTAATTCATTGATTAATGCAAGGGAATCACCTTTTACCTTTTTAGTCCCTTCCAAAACAGCCAAAGCCTTCACCTCATGATTAGTTTTGGAACTTATGACGAAAGAAGCCCCTTTGAGAGAAGTGTTTTAGTGTATATTTATGTAGTATGTTTTAAAATTCAATTTAGCTTATCCTTAGCTTCTTGTCCTAGATATCAAAGTTTTGTGTTTATTTGCATACTTATGTTTTAAGTGTTATTTTTGAATATTTTTCTATTCATTTTGTAACTTATGTAATTTTTAATAATTTTAAATTATGTTTTTTTTTTTCTGGACTAAAATATAATTGTGTGGATGTTTGTGCAAGTGCAATTTTGTCTTATACTGTGTAATCATTCGGTCATTTTTCAAGAGCCCTTGTCATATGCATTTTTGTCAAATCTTTGCATAGTATCTCTCTATAGCAACATTTTTTGACCCTCCAATAGTTTTTTCCTTATTCCTTTGCCCAAAATAACCTTGTGTATGCTTAAGATTTTCAAATTAGATTCCCTTTTCCTTTTCATGCATTGAATTGGTTTAAATGGCTTCCAAATTTTCTCTCTTCTAATTTTCTACAACACTATAGCATTCTACAACTCTTTAGTTTTGTGAGCATTCTATATTGTGATTGTGAAGCTTCCTGCATGCCATTGGCTCCACTTTCTTAAGACAGTTTGGTACACTTTCCCTCTTTCTTTGTTATCTTGTATTGTATTGTTTCTTTGGCATTTCTAGATTCTACATCTCCTCTCCTTCATACATAGAGATAATAGTAAACACACTTCTTGTTACATTAGTTTTATTAGTATTAGATGCACATAGGATTAAGAGCACACACAAATCCAATATATCTTTCTATTTGACAGCTCATGGAAGTTGAAAGACCAATTTAGGGCTTAACCATTTTGGCCCAAGCAATCACACCCTTCTCCCTTGTTTCAACTATAGGTATCCTTGGGAGTTTCTTCTTCAAATTCAACACTTCAACTTGATGGTTTGCCTCCCAATCGTGTAAATCTATTTAAATGCAATTTCAATTCCTCTACATTATTCAAATTGCTTTATAAAATGTCTATTACTTTGTTGTACATTTCCTATAGGTTGGTACTATGTATGTTTCTGGTTATTTTACAAATTCACAAACTCTGTATGGCTTGTAGAGTTTTTTGTACACAATGGATGCTTGCACACCCTGCAGACCATATCACAATCGCACTGTCATCTAAGAATTGCATTATAGTCTATGTTATCATCTCTTTTTAATTTATGTACCAGATTCTCATTTCAACTAAACATCCATTTCTTAGCTTTTATACTGGGTTTTATGTTCCTTATCCTATTTTGTACTTTCCTATCTGAGCATAAAATCTATTTTTGTTTATACATTCCCTAGCTCTATTGTGTGTAGAATTAAATAAGTTAAAATTTACATGTTTTATTAGTTTAATTAATGCACATTGTAATGAATGCAATTTAATTTACTATAAGACAAGTAGTTTAAAACATACAATTACACTCTTGAAGATAAGTGAAAAATAATACCTACTCCAACGACCCCTAGGTTACCTCTCACTACAAAATTCATTTACAAGCTACCATTCATAGACAAGATACATCACACATCTACTTAGTATCAATTACCCCCTTAACAAGGTAATTTATTATTTTCTTAGTCTATTTCCATAAATTGTTCTATATTATGATCTTTAGGTCTCTACCACTTAAGTCTAATCCAAGAAAGTGCAAAAGTAAGTGGTATTAACAATGTGTTCAATCAACTATTCCTAAAAAAATTAGCATCATTTAAGATATTTGGATAATTTCTTAATGAAAGGATAAACATCCTAAATCATTTTAGCAACCTATTGGTATTAGGAGCACATGGGTACACAAATAAGTGACCTCTTTCAACAAAGAGCCAAGGACTAAGGGATATGCATTCCACCTAAATCATTTGAGACATGATTCCTGCCCCATCCCTTTAAGGCCACAAGCCTTGCATTCAACAAGACTTAATTAATAACCTCTTTGTAAACATTCAACTTCAACTCTTTGTAAAATATTTAAATAACTTTCTCCATCCATATATTTATAATTTGATACTTCATTACTTATTTCATGAAATATCCCTTGAAAAAATCTCAATATTTAAAAGACATCACTTTATATACACACCCATACACTTCATGTCCTAGACCATCCCTTAACAAAATTTTCCTCATCATTTCAAAAATTAAAATATTTTTTTATGGATACTTGTTTAACTATTTTAAATTGTTAATGGATCCTCATATAACTTCATAATTCTATATAAATATAAAATATTAAAAATATAACTACTAAAATATTTAACTTCTATATATTACCCATATAACTTCATACTTCATTATGGATGTAATATTTATGGAAGCACCCATATTTGAAATATTTAACTTCTTCTATGCATACACATAGAACTTCATACTTTATCACAGATATACGACATCTAAAAGCATCAATTATTAAAACATATACACTATTAATTCATTATCTATGACATAGTTATTAAGAATAACAAACAATTAATATCACTAACATAAATATTATAGTCCAGCCCTCATGCAACTTTAAGAGAAATGCACTCAAACCTCAAATATATAGATATAATACAAAATAAACTTTCTAGTCCAGCCCTCATGCAACTTTAAGAGAAATGCACTCAAACCTCAAATATATAGATATAATACAAAATAAACTTTTATGCCAAAGACAATCTTTAATTTAACTTTCATTTTCACTTTAGCCTAGAAAACCTCCTTTACCTAGACCTTTTTATAAGGATATATTCCTTAACCTCAACTTTCCTCCTTACCCTTTCACATTTTAAAGTATGTACTCTTTAACTTAAAAAACATCCTTTACCTTTACCCTTTATAAGGATGCGCTCCTTAACTTTCACTCTCCTTGTTTTGTTTTTTATTAAGATAAGGAGCAAACCAAGGTGTTGATCCCTATATACAACAAGGCCCCCAGGGCAAAATAAAATAGGCCACAAACAAGCCAGCAACAATATAAAAACAACAAACAAACAGCAGCCCAACTACAGAGCAAAACAAGGGATCTAAACAACACCAGATCCCAAGGAAGCAAATCTGACTCCCTTAACCCTTGATCGTGAAGCGGCAACAAATTTGGGGAGACCTTTCTTTTTTCACTGAACCACTGTCCAGGAAAACTCTGAGTCCAAATCCTCAGAGCAAGGCAAGAGGATGGGACCCTCAACAGACACAGCAACCAAAGAGACCTCACATGCTGAGCCAGAAGTTGGCAACGTAGAAGATATAGTAGGAACCGACGAAGCATAAATCCGACCCGAATTGGAAGGGGCCAACAAAGGAGCCAAAGGTCTATCAGAAGCAGTCGGTGAGGTCGAGGGGTTAGCCTTGTCTGCCTCCACAGGGGGTTGGGCAAAGTCTCCTGGAAAGGCACATCCCTCTGGGAGGAACTATCCTCCTTAGAGGAATCAACCTCCTGGGAAGCACTCACTGTCAAGCGATCAATGAAAGCATCCTTCCACCAAGTTGCAGCACCCTTACGGCGAGCGAGAGGACAATCGGAGGCCAAGTGACCAATAGCAAAACATTGTCTGCATCTGAAGGGGAGACCTTCATAGTCTAGTTGTTGCATCCAAGACCTGTCCCCAACCATCAGAACCACATCTCCATGAAGGGGTCTAGAGATGTCAATATCCACTAAGATGCGAGCGATCGTAGTATGTCCAATCAAAGAGGTAGTTGAGTCTACCTTCAGAAAGCGACCAATGGCATTGCCAATGCCCTCGTAGCATGAGTCCTCCCAAAACTAGAGGGAGATTCAGGAGACGAACCCAAACTGGTCGAATATTCAACGACTCTGAGAGAGGATTGAAGGAAGGAATCCAAGGTTTGATGGAAAGAGAATGCTCACCCCACAACCAAACCCTGTCATCGAGCACTAAGTCTCGTTGCTCCGTAGAAGCAAAAGTCACTATGAAGAAACCCCTTGCACATGGGAAGAGCTCAATCATACCGTCCACAAGCAACTTCCATGAATCCATGACCCACCTATGAAGAGCAAGAAGAGATGACCAAAAACCATTGAACCTGCAAATTACCCCTCGTTTGTGATAAAATTCCCCATTTTCTGAGACTTCTTGGCCACACATCACCATCGGGGATGATCTGGACAAGGCAATGGTCGAGAAACCCCACGCTGCGTTGGGCGGGGTTGAGCTTCCAAGTTATTCACGGCCTCAAAGAAAGATTTCTGAGGTCGTCCTTGAGCACCCAGAATAGTGGCTTTCGACTCATGACCCAAACCCACAGGTATTCGTGCCACTGAGGGACTCTTGTCTCAAACAGGGGCAGAGGAATCAATGCCAGGACTCGAAACAAACCCAGGAAAAAGGGCATACAGGTCCTGAGATATCTAAGTATTCAGGATAGAGGGAACCAAACAGCTCCCAAGCGCAACGACACCCTTCGCAAGCTTCTGCACAAATCTCGTATTGATGCAAGAGCATCTGAGCGAATGGGCTATACCGCATCAACCAAAACATTTGTGTGTTTCTTTCATTTTTGGCGTGTTGTGGTCTTTTCAAACATCTCTTAGCATTGGAGAACCTCTCATGTCATCAAATTTGTAAAATATGAGTTTTTGTCAGTTTGTTGTTTCAGAGGCTCCGCGGGCATTTTGCGGAAATTTTTTCTAGAAAAACCATAAAGGATGGAGTAAAACCCTTTTGCAGAGGCATTCTTGGAGGTACCTTGTCGAATATACAAAAAGAATCAGAGCAATATCTTTCACGGTTTGAGATATTTTAATGTCAAAAGTTTGTAAAAATATGAGTTGACAATTTACGGAAAATTTGAAATCTGAATTTTTATGAAGGCTGGAGTAAAATCCCTTGGAGGAAAGCTTCGTAATGTCATTTTACACATCTTGGCCAGTTTTCGCGCAAAAAGGAGCTTATGTGTGGAAGATATGCAAAAAGACACTTGTCACATCCCGACGTAAAATGACAAAGTTGCAAAAAAAAATAATTTTCTTCAAATTTAAAACGTATTATTTATTGTTATTTGCAGCATTTTCAGAAATCTATATTGAAACTTCAACGCCAACGGTTTAAAGGTTTAAAAATGCATAAGTAATCCAAAAAAACAAAAAATAAAAACAACAAATGCATTAAAGGAGGTGCCAAAGAGGGAATGAAATGCCTCATCTTGAGGCAGTTTTTATCATTTTATTTTAGTAAAAACGTTCCCATGCCCAGCTGGGGTATGAAACCCCTCTTCCAAAAGGCTAAATTAAAGGAAGAAGAAGCAGCGCCATAGTGAAAGAGAAGATAAAAATGCCTGGAGGAGATAGAACGCCTCTTTGAGGCTTCAGAAATATAAAAATTTGCAGGTATTTTGCAGTGCCATGTTGGGATATCAAATGCCTCTGGTAGGGGCTGATGTGAGGGTTTTAAAACAGAAATTGAAGACTTGATATGGAGTACCCAGCAAAGGAGAATGTTGCAGATTTGAAGAGGGGAAAATGAGAAAAGTTTGTGCAGAAATGGTGCCTTGAACAGCAGAAATGAAGAGCCTCTTTGGAGGTATACAGAAGCCGGAAGATGAAGAGAGAGAGAGCAGAGTGTTGAAACAGAGGTTGCCTGAGGTTTTTGGAATGTAATTATGCATTTTCTTTTCATGTTTTATGTAATGTTTGTTGCAGATTTGGGGTTGTTGTAATGATTTTGAATTTCAATAAATGGCATGAGTTTTAAAGTGATGTATTGCTAGTAGTGTGTGAGCAGAGAGTCTGCATCATTTTTAATGAATATGATACATTTTGCTTAAATGATATGGATTTGTGGGTTTGTGAGGATGTGTGCAAGTTTGTCTTGCGTCACGTACCAACCCCAATCTCCCGCTCATTCGTTGTTCGAATGCCATTCTCCCGTTCGAACGCATTTTCCCCATTCTCTCATTCGAACGCCATTTTATGGAGAATATTCATCCAGCAAATCCACTCCCCTTGTTTTGTTACCCTTCATTTCTTTTACATATTTGTGACTCCAATGACTTTGTACCCTTCTCAATTATATATATTGACAATTAAGAATGGGTTGCAATTATTCTTGTCAAGTGGCTCCATAAGCCTCTCAACTTCCTTCATCCAAGTACAAGAACTTGCAAAAAAAAAAAAAAAATTGTACTCAAGTTACAACAATAACCACATCGTTGTCCTAACATCAACCTTGCAACAATGACCACATTGTTGTCCACACAGCAACCTCACCATCTTCACTATATATAGTTGTATATCTAACACTTTAAAGAAAAGTATTTCCAATGAAGACTCTATTTATAAAATAACAAATAGTTATGTGGTTTTTTACAGGTAAAATAAAAATTAATAAGGGTTATGTAATAGCAAAATAAAAATGTATATTAATAATTTTGATAGTGAATTTACCGAAATATATATTATTTATGTATATTAATAAGTAATAAAATTAGCAGAAATTTTTGTTGAGGCTCTATCGAGAAAGCAAGTATGCCAGGGGCACAAAAGATGCCAAAATAAACAAACGTGTTCAAGACTACAATTTTGAAAATAGGCAACCATTGATGTGGAAGTAAAGAAATCAAAGCTTGACACATACAAAAGCTATGAAGACCGAACTTGTTCGGTACCAGCGTAGAAGCAGAGACAAAGCAAACTGAAACAGAGGCTTGAGAATAGCTGCATAAGCTAGATAATCAGAACTGAAAATATTAATCGTACTTACGCTAACTGTTCAGATGGGGATGGTATGTGATGTTAGAAAGGTCACAAAAGGTAAAGACATCTCTTGGTGATATTCCCGCTTCCGTGTCCAACTGAAATCAAACTTTAGCTCCCAAAGCTGACAAGTATTAACCGACATAATCTCCAGTAAAATGGATTAGTAGACTAAAAGAATTCGTGAGATAAATTCAGTGCCTTCTGAGCTTATAGGAGCAACTGAAGATTTACCGACTGTTCAAGCTAAATTTGATTGATTCCTGCAAGATAGCAAATTCAGGAATACCAAAGAAAGTAATCGACTCCAGTAGTTT
The DNA here is from genome assembly GCA_027924645.1 of Cunninghamia lanceolata. NCBI lineage: Eukaryota > Viridiplantae > Streptophyta > Pinopsida > Cupressales > Cupressaceae > Cunninghamia > Cunninghamia lanceolata. Next base: position 11,203,851 of record BSBN01001281.1, read on the forward strand.
TGTTACATGTCTTGCACTTATGGAGAGACCGTAAAACCTTGTAAAGCTGATAGTTCATCGTTCCCCATTGCTAAAGGATGATATCTTGATGGTCAAAATAAATATGTTTGAATGTTAATAAACGTTAAGAAACAAGGAATGTTAATTTGAATGCTTGAATGGAAAGGATCAGTCGATCAATAACACCGGGTGCTGACAACTTATACCAACCACCATCTTTTTGGACATAACGTATAAAGAAATGCATTCATCATAAAATCCTTGCTCACTACCAACACACCATCTAGCAATTGAATATACGGATGTGATTTTTACTTGTTTGGTATTTGCTTCAAAAGCCAGTAAACCATCTCAGAAATCTGCAAGAACTCGGGCTTGTCTTCCATGGAACTCTTTTAAAATTGGTAATCAGAAGTAATTGCTATAGATGCCCCATAACTTCCCACGTTGGCAGCAACTATAATAAGTAAATAGTAATTTGGAATTTGGCATACCAATCACTACCATCTGAAGGCTCTGCACCCATTTTCCAAAAAATAGCGTGCTTCACAAGCCATGGCAACTTTATAGAACATCTAAACATAATAGAAAAAATATAGCCAAACAAGCTAACGAGCCTATCCTGCCATTTAAGGTGCAATCTATCCACTTTTATGAAGAGGTTGGATCTGCAATTTTGTTATTTTTCTGAAGAGAAAATAAACACATCAAAACTCCTATGCTTCAAACTAGTAGAGAAAAGAATTTAAAACAAATGAAGAAAAGCAGAAAAACACAAACTGATTCAACCATAATATATTCATACCATCACCAACGTAGTCCAAGTACCCATCAGGACAGAAGCATAAATCGTGAGACATGAAAATACTAATTTACAAATGAAGCTGCCCTGATTTAGAAGCACTGGACTTCTCAATAATATTTTTTATGAGAGATCTACAATGAATAGTTCTGGTCCTCTGGATGCAGTTTTATATGCTGAAATGTTCAGTAATGTGAACTGCTAACCATATATTACTCATGGAAAATATTCAACAAAAATAGCAAGTGTTTCTTGCATCAAAACGAGGCATTGTTTGAGTCAAATTAATTAATTCCCAGTTTTTTACCAAAAGTATAACGAGTTAATTACTTACTAGCAATGACCATAAACTTTCAGAGTTCAGCAAAAGAGTCTGTTGCCAAATATAAGAAGAAAAAGGAAAGTAAACTGCACATGCGTAATAAGACAATTTTTTTCCAATAATTCTGACTACCAAATCAAATAATGCAAGGATGTTGTATAATTCTAAGCACGATAACCAAAGAGAAGCCAAAAGATTGAAATACTTCCTGCATTGTGATTATGGACATAGAAAACTCTTTCTAGTAGCCAATCAATATACATAATCAAACATTACAGAAATCTTAAACAGATGGCAATGGCAAGTTTTTTATGCTTTAAACTAGATTATCATCATATATTTTCACTATTTGAGAAAAGTTCTAGAGAACTTGAGATTGGATAAATGAAAAAAAAAATTGAATTATCCACATAATCTATTACTCTGACCATCATCAAGAATTTATCTGCAGCCACTTCTGTAATAAAACCAGAAGTCATTGCAGCTGCTTACACAACAAACCAAAGTCAAGTTTCACGTGATATTTGACAAGCAGGTTCTCATTCACATTACATCCTAGTCAAGCAGAAAGTTGGCACATTTTCATGTGGAAATGCTTCTTTCCCAACCTTAAGCTTTTACAAACTTGCTGAAAAGGCTGCCTTGCATGAGTTGCGACCAATCTAGCTTAACCTCCAGTAGAAAAGGCATCACAACTCCAGAACAGAGGTAATCGAAGGAGTGGTATAGTCTACTCCTGAACTAGTCTCACTCCCATCCATATTTCATATGCCCAGAATGCAGCATATACCTTTTCATATTGTGTAAGCAGCATCAGAGAGTACTCTCCATGAATTGTGGAAAGAGTTGGACACGGGTCTTTTTACTAGGTCAATGTCAAAAGGAAGTCAGTATTAGCACAGCTCATAACTCCTGTGCGTCCATGTCCGGCTCTGGTGGATATTGAAGCCCCTGAAGAACAGACATCTTTCTCAAATCCTCTTCAGCATATGCAGGGACTAACCAATATAATCTCTGGGTACCAAAGACCTGTTTGTGAAAAGGAAAATATTAGGAGCTGTACTAGATACATCCTGAATGACCATATAACAAAACAAATTGCAAAAATATACCTGTTCGAAATTCTTTCTTCGACCTAGGTCGTATATCCATTTGGGTGAGACCTGTTTTTCATAAGCCTGAACATAAAAAATGATCAACATCTCAATTAGGACATGAAAGTAAAGTAGGGGCATATAATATAGTGCATGTGCAAGAAAAACAATGAAAAATCAGATTACCTCAATTGTGGTAGTGTTGCGAGACACCAAGGAAATATGCATAATGAGAAAACCGAGAACACTCAGTGAAAATGCTAAATTTAGCACTGAAGGCAGAGTGCAGTATTACACACAATGTTAGAAATGCTCATAAGTTTGAACTTTGAACCATGTGATGAATGAAGTTTAGATGAAAAGCACACTACTGGTAGACAAATGCAAGCATCGTGTATACAATATAAATAAATATACTGGAATATTAGCTTGCTTAATCTAACAGCAGTAGCAGTAGCAGTAGCATAAGTAGGCCTGTGCAGAATCTAGCTTACCGAATCCAAAGAATGTGGTGGCAAGTGTTCCAGCTGAGCCAGGAATTTCCTCTTCGCTAAAGAAATCGATGAAACGAGGTAGCAATGCTAGTGTGACCAAGACAGTCTCCAAAAATGTGTAGAACTGTACAATAAGAGAAAAGCAACATTAGAATGAGATAGTTAGCAAATTTCAAGGATGAAGGTCAGACAACTCCTGCAAATGCAAAGTTCTCATTTTTAAAAGTGCCAATGATACAAAAGGAAAAAATTATACCATTTGTTGACTTCTCATTTAGATTCAATTTATTGAATCCATATTTTTAGAAGAGGACCTTGCTTAAAAGAAGAAACTGATTCATCAGTCTAACTAGAAACTGAATGCATGGCATCAGTCTAACTAGAAATATTGCTTCAAAATTCATATCAGAAATGCAGAAACTGAATGCATTGCCCTCATCATTTCTAGTGCTTCAAGCTGTTAAGGGATTCAGCTGGAAGAGGGGAATGGTGCACACATCTGTGGCCCATTTTACCAGTTGGACAATATTTTAGTATAGGGGAGTGGTATGGCCATAACGTGCCCCGGTTCCTTTTGGATCATTAGCAAATATCACCCCTCCATAAGTTGATCTTGATATGCATCCACCTAATTCTGAACTCAAGGATGCAGGCTTCTTCTTAGATATCAAACAAATGCCTTATGATGCTGATATTTTGAGAGGAGATCCTGCATTATACATACAAGTGTGGGTGTATGACAACTGTGTTAAGATATTCTAGGCATCATGAACCAGCTTAGCAAATGAAGCAAAATCTTGGTATGTAAGGCTTCATTAAAGGAGCATACTTCATTATTATTTAAATAAGTGTGGCTTTGCTCTCAATTTAGCTGCGTCATAGATTGTTTATCTATCAGGTGCCATAAACTATACAAGTTCTGGCCTCAGTTTAGCAGACGCGTGGATTGTTTATCTATCAGGTGCAATAAAATGTACAAGACCAACAAAATTTCTTCAATGCCTCCTGCTGCAATTTCTGCAAAAAACAACCAAATGCTTCTCAATGAGACTGATAAGTTGATTTCGGATCAGATTCTTGCATACTCTTAGCATTGCCCATTCCATTCATGGGACATTGAATCACTAATGTTTGTAAGATGCCCTCCAAAAACAAAAAGAAAAAAGACCTTAGCAGGCATGTGACCAACAAATCAATTGAGACAGACACTAGCTTGTCCTTCAAATAAGCATTGAAATAAAATGGACTCAACGACAAGTATACTAACTCCACAGCTATATACTAGTATACTACTGAAGTAATCGGAATAGAAACCTTCTCAGTTAGAGAACTATATCCCATTCTTTTTCAGAGATCCTGATGGGCTTAAATGAAGTATGTATGGCCAATTCATGGATCCACAGTAACAATTCAGTTCACAGCAACTTTTGATGATCTTTCTTGAATATGTACCTTCTGTGAATACAGAAGTATAACTTAAAAAAGAGGGGAATTCTTCAAGTCTTCTCTTGGCAATATGGCAATCAGCCTCAATAGCACCAGATGAAGGAAGCAAAGATGCTTAATCATCCACAGTCTGCTCAGAGTATGGACAGTACAGAATAGCATCCAATGTTGGGAACCATCCTCGGGAGCATTCCACTAAGTGTTTTAAATTTTAATCATTTTTCTTCTACCTGTATTCTCAAACCAAATATGAGAAATTGAATGAAGTCTTTGAGCTGTTGATTGCTAAGTGGTACTTTCTGTCCATGCCCAAGCTCAGTTGCTTTTTTTAATATGTGAATATGTCCTTTTTATATATATGTTCAAAATATGTGATACAAAGGATAAACCCCAATAATATTCTAGATACATTCGATATATCAGAACCAAAGAACTACAAGTAGAAAAACTCTAGTTGCTATCACTAGAATTGATATCCTGCACAGCAAAGGCCTCTCCTCTATCTCCTTGGCCTTGCCCTGTACGGCTGCATTGCATAGGAGAAAAGAAATGGTGTTGATCACATTCCTGTTACGCTCCTGCAAGTCCTTAGCAGCCCAGCACCACTCTAAACTCAACCAGAGATCTGGCAATGACATCCTCCACAGCAAAGGCCTCTCCTCTATCTCCTTGGCCTTGCCCTGTACAGCTGCATTGCACAGAAGAAAGGAAATGGTGTTGATCACATTCCTGGTAGGCTCCTGCAAGTCCCCACCGAGGGCTTATCCTTGGCAGCCCAACACCACTTTAAACTCAACCAGAGAACACGCAATGAGGCCGTTCCTGGCCTCGTTGAGACAGCATTGGCATCTACAAATGAGGCAAGAAAGTTCCCAAGAGAACAAATCTCCCTCATCAGTCGCTCCTGCTTCAGCGTCATAACCTGCAATTCCATCAGACAGCTTTGGCTCTCAGATGTAATGTCCTCGTTATATGCTTGAGCAATTGCCCACATCATTCCTTCCTCCCTCAAGACATCCATGATATTCAATAGGAAAATCGAAGCCATGTTGATGTTAAAGCGACGTTGTGGAAATCCGAAAATACATTTAGGTCCTATCACCTTCCTAATGGCACTTTCAACTAGTAGAGAACCAATGATGAAGACACCTCTGAGGCATTCCAAATTGAATCTAGCAATGTCTGGCACCTCCCATTTTCGTGGCATAAGATAGGCTCTTAGGATCATGGATGAAGGTGGTGTCCACAGCATACACTACTCAATATTTGTGTAACATCGTTGGAGTGACTAGCATAAATCCTTGACTCACACACCTCGCCCAATGTATAACTGGCCTTACCAACTTTAACCTTGGAACCTCCTCCTATAATTATATCCCAAATATCATTGTAACAATTGAGCCTCCACTTTGTTTTTGGTCCCATTGACTAGTTTTTTGGAAGCAGCCCATTCCATATTTTCATTCCAATCTCTTATGACATAGCCAACACCTGTCACTCCCGGTTGCCCCAAGCTGCACCATCGAAATTCAGTTTAAACATCCCATCTGGTGGGGGCTTCCATTTAATGTTGGCATGCTGATCTCTTTGAATTAACCCACGAGTGACAAGACCCATGAACGGGACCCAAGCTCAGTTGTTAACTCCATTCACTTGCATAGAAATAGACATCAGTTGCAATTCATAAATTAGTTTCTTTTGCCATTGCATTTTGACCCTAGATTCAGAGAAGGTGGGATTAGAGCTTGAATGAGCATTCCAGCAATTAAAAGCATTGCAGAGATATACTAAGTTCAGAGTTGGTGCACATATATTTGCTACAAGTTTGCATATGTTGGGTGTAAATTTTGAGATAAGCAGTTTCTTCAAACACTTTGACAAGATCAGAGAAAGATTTATAATTCTCATGCATGCTCTATGTCTGCACATCCATTTTAATAAACTGCAATCTTCTTGGCATATGTTGGGTGTAAATTTTGAGAGAAGCAGTTTCTTCGAACACTTCGACAAGATCAGAGAGAGATTTATAATTCTCACGCATATTCTATGTCTGCACATCCATTTTAATAATCTGCAATCTTCTCTGACAAAATGCAAAAGTATCTCTTCAAAGTTAGAAGAGCTTAATAGTTCCGAAACACTGTTGTAATTTCCCCCATGGTATTGGCTCATAAGCATAAAATAGAGCATTTCATTTAGTAAGCAAACATGTACACTGTATATTTGTACAATTATATAAGGGCATATCCAGTTGGTAACCAAATTTATATACTAAACAACTACCTAACTCATGAGAGGTTGAACCTCAAACAGAGAGCAATTTGGTCACAGCACTAAGATATAATAGTTTTCACAGACTACTTCATAAACACTTTGAAAGTTTGAAATTCTTAATCTACCTAAAGACTTAAGGGACTATTTAAATTTATTTCTCTTTTTCATTTTTCCTTTGACATGTGGAATAAATAGCCTAAACCTAATTTTCCCATTTGAACTTTGCATAAATTACTTTTAACCCTTTACCACTGTCAGAATTATTCTTAGCGTGATTATTTATCCACCCCTTCAGCAATCCAATTCTGGTCTCAAAGATTGTCTTCTTAATTTCATTTTGGGAATTCCTAAGTTTAGCTTTTCTATTTAGGGTTTCTCCACTTCCTTTGGGTTACACGTCGGTGATGTCTGGTCATGTGGAGCACATGCCCTCTTGGAGAGAACTAAGCTTAGTTGTCTATTATTTGAATTTTGAGGTATTGTAGAACCAAAGCATTAAAACCTTAACAAATGGATAATAATTTAAAATTTCGGTGCTATTAATGGCATAGTGCAATGGAATAGGGGCAGCACTAATTCAGCGGCCACCCAGGTTTAAACTTCAAACACCCACTGGGCCAGCTTGCTCATGGGCTTTGTGCCCCTGCTGGGCCACTGCACTTGCAGACTTAAACCCCATATTCATTAGGGATTGGAGCCCCCATTGTGCTCCAAAGAGGCCGAGGGACCATTGACTCCCTCAAATTAACCAATCGAAACAAATATTTTAAAATTTTGGTATGTCTTGAAATTTCAGTGAAAAGGGAGATTTGTCAAAATGGTCTCTCTGAGTTTCACATATACCATTCTAAAGTTTTTTGAATCTGTACCCTGCTACTGAAGGTCACAGGCTGATATAATATTTTCTTTAAAGAGCAAGATACTTTTGAATATTTATGGTAGGTCACACTTATTTTCATTAAGTTCATATTTATTAAGGGGCATTCTTTTATTTCTCTGTAGGTCAATTATTTTTGGCCACTGTGGATTTTAAGTGCACTCATTTAGCACTTTATTATGAAAGCCTTTGATTATCGTTTTGGGAGAATGCACACTCCATTATTGACAAGCATTTTTAATTAAGTCACATTTCATTACCCAAAACTTTGGCAGTGGTTTCTTTAGGAAGCGTCACTCCTTTCATTGTGTTTGACATATGGGCTCAAGTTATTTTAAATCAGGCCGTGCAGGAATATTTTAGGAAGCACATTGCGTTTTGAAGGCAACAATATGATATCTGGCTGTGTAAAGTGAAGAATTATATTGCAAGCATCATATGTGCGTTGGACAGCAAATTACTGTCTTGTAGATTGGCAATTTCCCTATCGCATCCCTCTCATGCATCACCAGACACCTTGCTACCATAGTTTGTACCTTCGACTGCAATCAATTTAACCCATTAACAGAAACTATTGGAATCATTTCTGTAGCATCCTCCTGTAACACCATTGTGATGGTACAGCAGATTATCATCTTATTTTAGCCCATAGGTGGATACCATGTTGAGAACAGAATAAAATCAAGGTGAAATGATTTTCCATTTTGTGGGAGCATTACTAGGTCAACTGTATCTTACTAACTGGCAGCTTCAAGGAAAGGGACCTGTTGAGCTCTTTCATCCCCCTCAGCACTGTTTACAAACTACATCAACATGAATGAACTGTGCATTGGTGCCCTTTCATTTACATGCCCTTCTTTCAGTGGTTGTATATGCCAGAGTTGGTCTCCAAGTGCACCCTCATCCTCTCTTCTCTCTCACTTGTGAATTGTGAGACAGGAAAAACATTTTTAGAATGTTGCACCGAGCATCTCCCCTCTCTCTTCTCTCTCAGTCAAGTCGTGACTGCATTTTCTACACACTTGGCAGCTCATTCCCTTTTGTGTGTGGATTGTTTGGAGTGGCAGGTCCTTAGTTGCAGTCAGCAGCCTTGTGATATATGCAGGCTAGACTGAGTCTAAATGGCATCCTCAATGGCTTCTCTTCCCTGTAGGGGCCCATGCACTTCACATGACTGCAGCTTGAGTTTTTGGTAGGCACAACAGTTGTCCTCAAAGATGAAGACTCATGGGAGAAATCCAAGACTTTTTAATGAGATCAAGCAAACAATAGACTCTGCATTTCAAATTTTCTTGCATGAATTAGAAGAGAAAAAAGCCTTATTTGACAAATTGCTGGAGGATGATAATGTTTATGAGCAAATCTTCTCCTAAGATTCGTAGTTTTCAGAATCATACTAAGGGAAAAAGTTCCAAACTACTTCAGCATGCAGATTATACAAGTGGTAAACTTGGTAAAACATGGGCAAGGTATTGTCATTTCTATTTAGTTTGAGTGAGAACATATAGGACAGGCCTTGGCTGTCTTAAAACCATATCAAAAGACATAATTCACCATGATTCATTGATCACTATTAATAAGCAGAAACTAGAACTTACACCATTTGATTCTACTACTGCTACTAACCATCAGAAATCAGTCCTACACCATCCACGTCTCATCCATATTGGCACCCTCATTACGGGGATTGAGGACATTCTCCTTATCAATACAGAAGTTGGCACTCTTATCACCAAGCTTTTGGGTTGAAAGCAACTGTGCCCAAACTGATAGCAAAGATGTGTGGATAGTAGAATCCTAGATCAGTACTCATTATCAGGTCTGTGTGTGCATGGATTGATGATTGATTATGTAAACATTTGAGCTTTCGTCTGATAGTTTCCTCAACAGTACAGCTGTTTGATTCCCATAACAAATAATTTTTATGATTGACTGATTGCCAACTGTCTCTTCTAGACAATTCCAGATGGCAACTTTTATTTGTTGCTTCACTTCTATCGTGTGTGAACATCCTAAAAGACACATGTTGTTGGAAAGACCCGTTATAGCGTGTGATTTTTTTGGAGCACTTGTTAAGACTTCAATCCTGTTGCCCTAAAAAAAAAATTTTGATTGAGTCCATAATTTACTTTTGTTGAAGGGCCCATCCTGATCTTCAACTCTCTTGTATTCGCAACATTATCATCAAAACACTTTCAGCTTCAGCAGGCACTCTTTAATGTCAATGCCATCACTATTGCTGTTCCTGGAGATTGAATTTTCACTGTAGCATCCTTTCAACCAAAGAAGCAGAAAATGGCAAAAAATTGCAAAACACCAGTGGATGCGACTTTTTTCCCGAATAGATCACAGTTTTTTGAAGACATTGTGTTCAACGTGTTTTGACCAATTTTTTCCCATCAAATCACGATGAAAACCATTTAAATCACACAAATCGCAAATACTGCAACTTTGATGAGGCTTCCACAATTTTTTTACTATTTCGCAATTTTTGGGGGGGCATCAGGGTTTTAGAAGTCTTATATTATTTGTTGGGAGCATTTTGGACTTGTTTCGTGTTTCAAAGACTTTGTACACATTTGGAAGTGGATTAGGGCATACATTGATGGCGCCGAATTCTTGCTTCATTTTCCTGTGACTTTGACTGTGGCTGACACATTTGCTGTTAGACACACATAAACTGAGGTAAATAACATGACTGGTCCACATTTATGGTTTCAGTTTTCTCTGTCCCATATATTCCAACACAATTCAAATATAAGTATTCTTCGAACACCCTACAGTAGTATTTAATGAACTTTGAATGTTTCCATGACCACTTGTAATTGTCAATTCATTGATTTGAGTGTTCAGCATGTTCACAACAGTAGACTACCACCAAACGTTGATTTATAACTTATAAGCCTTATAACATTGACCATTGAGCATACAGTTATGGTTTCCATTAGGGAGTTATCTTGTGGTCACTGTTTTGTGGAAATAATTCAATGAGGATCATTGATTGATTTATAATTAACAGATTTTTCTATACGAGATTAAGAATATATGTATATAAATTTTTAGTTGACAAGCAATTTATTCAACTTTAAATGGATATAGTTCAATTATTGTTGGTACATGTTCTTGGCCCTCTCTGTTTACTTAGAGACTGTAGTTTGTTACTTTCCTTTTAAGAAATGTTATATTCAACTATTACTACCTGTTCTCGGCCATCTCTGTTTAATAAAGACTGTAGTTTGTTACTGTCCTTTTAAGAACTGGTATATTCAATTATTACTAGCAGTTCTTTGCCATCTCTGTTTACTTAAAGACTGTAACTTGTTGCTGTCCTTTTAAGACTGTTATATTCAATTATTATTGCCTTCACCTGTTATTTCTTGCTTTAAGAGATTGTCACTAATTGGGAATTTCTGAAGCATGTAATGCTTTTGAATTTTCCAAGATATGATGGATCCAAGAATCAATGAGGGATGTTGATTTATGTGATAAGCCCCCAACAAAATCCTTTAATATCTAATGCCTATAAACTTATAAAGTCCTTTATTCAGCAATATACAAAGTTAAATTGATGATCCACGCTGGAACGAACACCTTCAATTTGATTTGGTTAAAAGGGTTAGGGTTTTTTTTTTCAAATCAGTGCTTATTTAACTTGTACATAAAAGACTGAATTCAGATGTTCTTTGCAGATTTGGTCATCATGCCACATTAGAGAGACTTTGCGTGGGCACATTGCACGTCAGTCTTGGATACAACCAAGGTCAAATGCAATTTGTTTGACTGATGTTAATGGAGGCATATATCGCTTCACATGGAATTTGGCAAAGGAGCCAAGACATGACACCACTACTTGCCCAAAGTGCCATGCAGATATCATATATCAAGCACAACAGGCTCTTCAAGCAATTTCTGATGGTTAGGCTAAAAAAAGAAGAACTGTGACAAAAGTGGCTTCTAATTCTGCAGATGGTAGGGGCAATCCTTTGGATGAGGCAGCCAGTGCACAAAAGTCTGTGAAAGAGTCCCAATCAACACCTACTTCTGCAGCATGTGGCCCAAACACAAGTGAAGGAAACATTAATTCTTTCTTTGCACCTCGTACTACACGAAGATCGCAAACCACTTTGGAGAGTACAAGGTGGAGGAAGAACGTCCATGAACAAGTGAAGAAGACAATTGTGAATTTCTAGTTCTACTCTAGCCTATCATTCCATGTTGCCAGATCTCCATACTAGCAAGGTATGGTGGATGTTATTGTAGTTGTAGGTCCTAGCTTCAAAGCCCCATCATATGAGACATTTAGGGTTGGTATGCTCAATGATGCAATACAAGATGTTAAGGATGTTGTTAACAAACATCAATTAGAGTGGACAAAGACTGGATGCACCATAACGTCAGATAGGTGGACGGATAGAAGGAACCGAACTCTCATCAACTTCCTTGTCTCTTGTGATATTGGCAAGATCTTTTTGAAATTTGTGGATGCATCAAATGGGATCAAATCTGCGGCTACACTATTTGAATTGTTTGACAAGGTGGTCGTGGATGTAGGGCCACCAAACGTGGTTCAATTTATTACAGACAATGCCGATGCTTGTGTTGTTGTTGGGAGACTCCTTATGGACAAGTATCCCTCTATGTTTTTTAACCCATGTGTGGCAGATTGCCTTGATCTAACCCTAAAGGACATTGAAAAACTTGAATGCGTTAAGGAGGTATCGCAAAAGGCTCACATTGTTACCAAGTTCATCTACAATCACATGAGAGTGTTGTGTATGATGCACTTCATCACAAAGGTTTTCCTGCTCTCCCTTTGCTACATAAACAGGTGATGTCTCCACAATTTGGTCCATCCCACAATCATCTTGTCTTGTGGATCATACATCTTCTTGGAGAGAGCCGAGCTTCATAATATGATGTGATATTATGCCCTACATTGCAAATTAAACTGAATTGGTACCCACTTCATGTCAGGTGCCATTTTCAATTTTTTTCTATGTGAAGTCTCATTCCACTCATAACATTTTCTACAAGAAATTCCTATAACCCCTTACACTTGTAAAATCATTATAGTAAGTTTATTCTATTAAACCAATGTTTCACAGGGATGCACAGAAGGAACGTCCCCAACGTTCTCACTTTTTTCCTCACATCCCTGAGATATTTCTGATTTTTTTCATCCTAGGGATGTTTCCTTTTTTTACTTGGGGATGTCCCAACGCTTCTAAGACATCAGTGGATGTCTCTAATCTGCTGAAAATGCTGCAGAGATGTCCCAATGTCCCCCTACATCAACAGTTGTTTTTTTTTAAAAAAAACCATATCTGTATAATTAAAAAACAAAAAAGAGTGCATTTTCAAACAGTTATTTTTACAATCATTAATAATTTAACAATTAGACATTAAGTTTACAATTTTGTACTTGCATTTCACTGTTTCACTCAATTTTCAAGTTCAATTTTCAATGATCAGTGTTGAATCTTCAGTGTCCTATCTGTTAGTGTTATTTAAAATTCAGCCTTTTAGAGTTTAATGATGATTAACAGTTTAATTATACAATGGCAAAGCTTTAAATATTTTTTTTCCATTTACTTCCTTCTATTTTTGAATTATAGTTTGCTGTCCCCCGGTCATCCCCAAAATTGTGGGAAATTTTTGCCATCTCGGAACCACATACCCACATCCCTTTGTCACACCCTCCTGGAAACTCAAAGATAATAATATTAAACAAACTCAATCCAATCAACCTTGAACCCAAGTTCTCCATGACTACCATACCTATATTAGTGTATTCTAACATCTAAGCTAGGCCTTTCGATATAAAATTGGGCATCAAAATTTCACTAGTTCATGTCTTTAATTACTGGGCATAATAGGAGTGCTTCTTCAAAGCTGGAAACAGCACAATAGCCAGAGTGTAACACCGAGACAGCCTTAGAAACATGATGAAACCTTCCAATCAAAAACAATTACTAGATAAAAAAAGGACACTTCATAGATGAGCATTTCCCTATAACTAGAGCAACAATGATATTTAAATACAATGAATTGGACTAGAAGAGATGGGAATAGTCCTAGACATCCCTTGGACATATCTTCAACTTTTTTGGCACTTATTTTGATCTTGTATCATATTTTTAGCAAACATATAGAACAACACAAGTACTTCAGCAGAAGATGTCCTGCCATGCTACTCAGCTCCAAATTCTTATTAAAATTCTTCCAAATACTCATGCTCAGTACCCTCTATACCTTCCATCTAAAGTTGAAAATGAAACTGACAAAGATAAGAGAACTTTTTCTCTAGGTATTTCTTAAAATTAAGGGTTTCATTTGAACAGAAAACATATATGCTCTATGAAAACAGCCAAAGGTGGAAACTTGGTGCTTAATATTCACAAATAAGGAGGTTTCTTACATAGCAGATGAATCATTAATGTCAATGATGTGCTTGGAGACTGGAAATGTTCTATCAAGAATGATTTTTAAAATGGCAACCCATATATATGGCTACTAAAGTCAAAATATATAGTTATACCTCTTTTGTGCATACGACAAATTTAGGAACAATGCATACAACATCTCTTTAAAAGAATTTAAGATCCTAAAACAGACATTTTTGCTACTAATTTATTCATATAGATCCTCAATGCATTGCCTACCAAACACGTTATTTATTCAGATTTCAAGTTTCCTTAAAAGGAAAATAGAGACAAAGGAACTTTAAGATACATTTAATAACTCAATTTGTACCACAATAGAATCCACTATGCAATCAAACTACAAGATTCCATGCTGTACAATATTCACTTACTCACCAAAAAGAGAAGAAAAAACTTGTAATTTCGCGCACCAACACAATTGACCACCCAAACACAATGGTGATCCATTTTCAAAATGCATCTTCCACCTGGAATATTGACAAGTATACCAAAAAACAGAGAATTTGCATACAGTTAGAAACAAAGAAAAAAGGCAAGGATCAGAAAAAAATTATGCCCACATTCAGAGGAAAAGATACATAAAAAAAAAATCCCTGTGATCAGGAGAATAATCATATAAGTGTGGAGTCAAAAGATACTTCCATTTCTCATCAACACAATTATAGAACCATGAACAATCTTTCAACAATCATTCACAGGAACGTATGGGTCCTAAAATACGAAAAATGTCATGTAACTGAATGAACAAGAGAAAAATCTTACAAACACAGCAATGATGACAGCGTGGAGGCTTAAACTGACAGCATTTCCTGCAGTACCGAAGTCTTGAATTTGAAGAAGCATTTGTGCCTGATATTTGTTGAAAGGTCTGTCTAGGTATACCAGGCACAGAACTGGTCAATGGGACAGTCTCTCCACTTTCTTCATCTGCCACTGGTTTCCAACTTGATGGCACACTCCCTGGATCGGTAAAAACCACCGCAAAGTAACTCCACAATAACATCCCCAACTGCAAGCACGTTAATTAACCACAAATCTTCAAATATCCTCTTCCAAAATCCAAATGAAACAATAAATTAGATTAATGATTTGAGATTTTCACAGTGCATATATCTTTGTATCTATTTCTTCTGAATAAACTGCATGTGTGATATATAATTCAGAAGAATTTTATACAAACAATAAACTTGCCCGATGGTCCAAAACACAGACTCGCACAGTACGCTGTCTACTTATCATCGTGCAAAGACTTTGGATTCACCCAATACTCACCAATAAATGGAAGAGAACCAATACCACAAAAGACTGTAAGGCATAAACTCCTCCTTTCAGCAAATCCGGCCCATAGTTTGCTATCACAACTGCATAATATGTTGATCCAACGATCCCCAAGACCACAAGAATCATGATAGAGCCAAGGCCTCTCAAGGCCGTGCAGAATCTGAACACGTTCCATGACATGTGAAACCTCAACCTCTGCATATAAATGGCGGACTACACAATTGAAATAAACCACAAGTAATATCCCTGAAAGTACCACGAAGGACACTTCTTTGACTCCGAAGAACTGAAATGAAACTCTAATCAATACCAGATCCTTCAATGCCTTGATGTAGACAATCTTCAAACTGAAAACTAATTAGCTTCAACTGGGAAGCTTCTTTGATTCCAAAGAAGCGAAAAAGAAACCCTAGCTCAAACCAGTTCCTTCAATGCCTTTATATAGATAATCTCCAAACGTTAAATTAAATAAATCCGTATAACTTCAAACTAATAGCCCTAAACTTGCAGAAAACACTTCTTTGATTCGCAAGGACCGAAACGAAACCCTAAATAAAACCAAGCCCTTGATGTGGACAATCACCAGACTGCAAAATATGGAGCTTTAGATGCAGAGATTCTTTGATTCCGATGAAGCAACAACAAAACCTTAGATAAAACAAGGCCACTATCTCCAAACTAAAAATTTATAAATCGGTACTTCTGTGCGGAGCAAGCTTAAATCTTTAACACCTTCAAGTATTCAAAGATCCTGGAAAATAAATCTAATCACAAATCGCAGCCTCGGTGATCATTCCTAGATGAAAATATTTGCAATTCTCCTCGGCATTTAAAAAATTTTATGGAAATATTATGGAATTCAGGCAAATTTAAGCCGTCAAGTACAATTTACCACAGCACTGGAAATATTTTCTGTTACTTGAGATCCACGAAAAAAAACCTTCAACTACAATCTGTCATTCACAATTTCAATGTGTTTTTCCGTTGGAGACCTTTTATGAGATATTCAGCACCATTTGAACTTCAAATGCAGATTTTTCTAAGCTTTTAGTTTAATTTTGAAAGAAAACTAAGATTAGGTAAAATGAATAAATCAATCATCAAACCTGAAAAGAGCCCGTTCATGAAACACGCATTCCCCGATAAATATCTCTATCAAACCCTTGGACATTCCAATATTTTAAACCAACAAACGGTGAAATTTCCCCTGCAAGAAAATGATTTTTTTTATATCCAATTGAGAAATTCAAACATTCCGTGAATTGCACATAAACGAATCTTAGTTCAAAAACGTGTCAAAATTTTTTATTTTAGAGAAGAAAAATATCTTGCCTGAAGTAAGAATTCCAAGGTCCGCCGGCGTTCAAATCTCTTAAGGGATTAAAGAAATGTTTTTCTTTCATAGGGTCAATTTGCATAATTATTCACCTCTTTGTTTTTATTATTTTAATATATTTTTAGTGTCAATAGGTTTGAATGAACCCACTAAGGATCAAGTCTTGTTGAATGCAAGGCCCAATACTATAAGGGATGAGGCCATGATCATGCAAAATGGATACCGTTCAATCCTTATCCATCAATCGAAGAGGTTTCAGCTTAAATAGTTGGTGTTTATATGGAGTAATTTGGTAAAATAAATGTTCCTACACAAACCAAATGGTCTTTTTTCGTATAGTTGGCGTTTATATGGAGTAATGTGGTAAACAAAGCTTTGAAGAAGTTAATTTTATGCATTGTTATAGAGAAAAATATAAAGCAACAAAAACTATCTAGGTGTTCATCAATTTATTTTCACATCTAAGTTGAGCAATGATATAAATGAATGGTCAATAATAGATCTTTTAAGAAATGTCTCGCCCCATGCTAAGTCATACCAACTACCGAATTTTAGAACTCTGTCATGATTGCAATATTTTTTAGGATGTTTGAAATTGCTATTAGTTATGTGAGGGGAGGATCTCTAGAGTGCTACTAGTAGCATATGCTTTTTCATTATTGTCTAATGTGGGA
This sequence comes from Cunninghamia lanceolata, assembly GCA_027924645.1. Taxonomy (NCBI): domain Eukaryota; kingdom Viridiplantae; phylum Streptophyta; class Pinopsida; order Cupressales; family Cupressaceae; genus Cunninghamia; species Cunninghamia lanceolata. The sequence goes on from BSBN01001281.1 coordinate 11,220,894, forward strand.
TATGTTGTTATAATGTGAGTTTTTTTTTTCTCTTGAGGAACCAATCAGCAACTCTAGCCTTTGTTTCATTGGTTAGGGTTAGCTATATTATGGCAGAAACAAATCGATAGATAAAGAGAAGAAGTAGTCATTTGTTTAAGCCACAAGAATTGACATTAGAAGTGGTCTTAAAGAAAGAGTTTAATATTGTTGATGTTGCCCCAATGCAATTTAGGAGGTGTTAGATGTTGGGTATGGGAACAAATAGCTCTTCAAGGCCAAAGGTGAAAGGAAGCTAAGATAATAGAAATGCTTCCTACACTAATCTATGAGAGGAGTTGTACAAAAAATACAATCTAAACAATTTCATATTAGAAATAACACACTAAAGTAAAATCACATAACGCAAGAAATTGTCCTAGGAAAACCCTTTCAAAAAAAACAAAAACAAAAACAAAAAAAAAAACAAACAAACAAACAAACAAACAAATAAAAACTAGTAGTAAAGGTGTCAATGTCTTTTGTATTATTCGGTAACAATATGATTACAATACAATCCAAGAACATCCATCCTCATGCATCACCAACTGTGTTTGGAGAGTTTTTGGCAACATAACAGTACCCTACAAATACACTATGGAACCTCCATCTCAAGCACCAAAGAAATAGGAGAAAAAATACATGAAATCACTAAATGGTAAATGGGAAACCATGAGCTAGAACCATCCAAAGTGTAGCACCAAAATTGCAAGTCAAAATCTAACACCGAAATCCCAAGATGAGTCCACAAGATAAAATAGCGTATTCCTTGCACCTTTGTCATAAGTTGTCATAACTTCATTATGTTAGTGTGAACGGGTCTTTACCCTTACACGGTTTCTTAAGTTTAACTTAAGTTTAGCATTATAGGTAGTTGCCAATATTTAATATTGGTTATCGTATTTTTGGTTATCGGGTAGTTTCACCCGTTATGTTTTTTACTTGCCTTTAAATAGGCACCTGTACATTGTGTAATATATCTCATTTTTCTCAATATCAATTCATTGATATTTGGTGGAAGAGCACTTCACTTCTCTCGTGTATCTGTGAGGGTGTTGTTTTGCAGACTGAGGATCCTGGGAAGGAGTTGATCGCTCCTACATGGTATCAGAGCTCCTCTTTTTGCTCACCTTCCTGGAGAGTTTCTATCGCATTGCGGATATCCAACCATTCTGATCTTGCCTGTATTTGTTGGAGATTATTAGCATTTGAATTTTTTTGTAAATTCCAAATTCGCTAGCGATATTATTTTTCACTGTCATTTTAATCAGAGTTACTATTTGGCATGAGCGGATTTGCCAGTGGCGATTGTAGAGGAGGCATATATAGTGGAAGAAAGGTGAGTCACGAGCTTTGCACACATGGCTACATTGTGAAGAGGAATCATTATTTTTGCAAGCCTTCTCCTGTTCATGCTTGGACCGCCATTGTCAAACAGATTTCTTGCTCTGCAAGGAGTTATGCTTGTCTGTGATGGCAAAGAAGAATTTTGAAATGAATTGAATGCAGTCCTCGTGGTCCTCGAAAAAGAAGATGCTCTGAAACGAGTTACCATTGAGATGAGATGGTGATGTGAATAAAGGTAAAGAGGGCGGTTGCCAGCACCTACAAAACGGGTTGTTTCTTCTCATTTCCAGATTCAAATATATTCTAGCAAATTTAGTAAGCAGACTTCAATATTTGTAAAGTTCCCAACAAATATTTGTTAGGGTTTCATTGTTGTGCGTGAGGCAAGGAAGTGGGCCCATCCACACTTCGTTTGGGCATTGAATAAGACTTTTAATCCCACATTTGTGGCTCAGAACTGGTTCTAGCTATTGAAATAGTTGTTCACACTCCTTTTGGTTGTGAGCAAAGGCTCACAAAGGCTTGGTTTGGCTTATTGATGGTGATTTGTTGGCTCGGTCTGTGTTGACATATGGTGACCTGTTGAACTGCCTTGACTAAACTTGGTTTGCCTTGGTGGAAACTTGTGGCGTGGGAACGCGCCGCCAATCGCCCCTCATGAGCTTAATTTTCACCTCCATGCACTTTTTCTATATTCTTCCTCAGGTAAATCTTATTCATCTTTTTACATTATTACTTCCTGAGTGATATCTTTTTTGGATCTTGGAAAAGTGAAATCAATTTCGAGAGGCTTCATTTGTTGTTGTCTTTAATATCTTGGAGGTTTCAGACCTGATTGTATCAGTCTGGTGTCTATTTTGCTTGCTTTTAGTGCATTTGTTGTCATGGCTACTCCTGATTCATTTGAGCTTTTAATTCCTCATAACTATCATACCTGGAAGATTAAAATGCGTAGGTTGCTCCAATCTAAGGGTTTGTGATCCACATTGCATGATCAATATCCCACTCTTACTAGGGAATATGAGATATTTGCTCAGAGGAGCAAGTGTGATGAAGTTATGGGTTTGATAGCCTTGCATGTTTATGATAGTTTGCTTTTCCACATTGAGGAGTGTAATACACCCAAGGAGGTATGCAATAAGTTCAATAACTTGTTTGGTTATATCGGTGAGTTTTGTGCTTTGCAATTAAAGGCAGAATTGACTTCTCTTTCCCTAAATGCATTTCCTTCCATTGATGATTATCTAGTCAAGTTCAAATTTGTGAGGTCACAATTGGCAAGATGTGGGAAGGATAAAACTGATAAGGAGTCTATTTTCTTAATTTTGTCTAAATTAAGAGGTCTATTTGTTGTTTTCTCTTCTACTTTTTACTCCACCATGGATGCTTTGGGTAATGCTTTCAATATGTCTTCTTTTGAGACATTTTGTGATCGTTTGACTAGAAAGCAAGCCAAACTTGCTCAGTTAGATGGGTCCTCTAAGAATCATGCATTAGTTGCATAAGCATCTCAGAGCAAAGGGAAGAAGAAACCTAAGGCTAAGGCAAAGTCTAATGAGTCCTCCACCTCTTCCAAAGAGGATAAACCTAAGAAGGAGAAGTTTAGTTGTGTGTATTGCAAGAAGAAAGGTCATGATGAACACCATTATTATCCTAAGAAGATTGATGAGCTTTCACACCTTCTTCAGAAGAACAACATTGAGCTACCCTCATCTTCATATAAACCTACAAAGTCAGGGAATGCAGGATTGGCTTCCGCAGACAAGCTCAAAGGACATGCATTGGTTACTTCTATAGTTCACTCTGGTCGTGATAGATGGTTTTTGGATTCAAGAGCATCACGTCACATGGGTTTTTCTCCCTATCCTTTTTTGAGTCTTCATCCTATAGATACTTCTAAGATCTTGTTAGGGGATAGTAAGTTTTTGAATGTTGCAGGGATAGGCAATGTTGAGATTAGTGATGGTTGAGTCAGAGATGTACTTTGTATTCCTGATTTGTACACAAATCTTCTCTCTATCTATCAGATTACTCATGGTGAGGTACCTAAGACTGTAGAGTTCACTATAGATTTTGTTTTCATTAGAAAGACTGAAATTGGCAAAGTCAATGCAGTTGGTGACGCTAATTATGAGTCTCGTCTCTATACTTTTTCTCATTTTGTTGAGGATGATGATTATGAGCCTCAGACTCCACTTGCTAGTGTTAATAGCAATTCCTCGGGAGAGATTGGTCATTTGAATTTTGGAGTTCTTCAAACCTGTGTTGATTCTTCTCCTACTTTAGATCCTATTGCTTCAGAGGTTGGTTCTTCATCATAGCAAGATGTTCTTAATCCTTCAAATCTTGCTTTGTGGGATAGTCACTTGATAGGTCTTTCAGAGTTGTTTTGCGAATCTCACATTGCTGATTTGGATGATGTATTTGAGGGTATATCCCTTTTTTTTATGACGGTATCAGCACTACTGTCACACCATTTGTGTCTTTGGAGATTGTTGCTTCAAAGTTTCCACATGGTCTTGTTGATCCACCTTCTTCAGTTGAGGTTGCACCTGATCATGATGTGACATTTGGTTACATGGAGGCACTGGAACAGTTTTCAGAGGCATCTTTCATGTTGATTCTTCCTCTCCCTTCTCTTGTTTTAGAGTTGGAGTTTCTTTTCATCAGTGGTTAGACTTGTTTCTCCCTAAAGAGAGGCATGTTGTTTGCACACATTGGATATTCTTTTGTCTTTAGGCTTCCAGGATCGGCACAGTAGTTTCTTCATCATAGGGGGGATCTTTCGCATTTCTATTCTTTACTATGGGGCCACATAGTCTCTCTCCTTTTATATTTTGTTGAGATCATTGATATCAGTGCCGGAAGTTGTCCTTGGGGGGGTCTTGTGGAGTCCTTCCTTTCACCTTTTTCAGCTTTTTTTTCTCTCTTTTGGAGAGGAGTTTTCTCCCACGGGGGTTTTCTCATTTTCTCTGGTTGTGAGAGATTGCATTGCATTACATAGTAGTTGTGCATGGGTACCTAACATGGCCTTGTAGCCAGGACCCATCTTGCATCTCATCTTGCATAATTGTTGGGATAAGTTGTCATTAACTTGCAATCCTAACCAATTCATGTGTCTCCAAAGTTCTTGGAATGTGTTCCTCAACACATAAGGACTTTGAGAGATTAATTATTTATTAATTATATCATTTTGACTTTTGAAATTAATTCCTAATTGATAAGGCCAAACTTGGACATCTATTTTCAGAGTGGGGGCCATGAAGACTTTGTTGACTTCTACTAAGTCTATTTTGAGAGTTTGATAACTCCTAGTAAGTGGGAGTTAAACTTGGGTGTCCCCTTTTGATTGGGACTTATATTTAGACTTGGAGTTATGTTTTTTATGTACATGAGTGGATAATGTTGAGACACCATGCATGGATATAATGTTGGAGTTAACTAAAGTGTTAGAGATGCATGAATTGGATATTGCTTGCATGAGTTCATAAAAGCTTGCATGGACTTGCATATTTTTGCATGTCACTTGCATGTTGTTGCATGTTATTGCATGTTACTTACATGTACTTGCATTTTGTTGCATGTACTTGCATGTTGTTGCATGTTACTTGCATGTGCTTGCATGTTGTTTCTATGGACTTGCATGTGCTTACATGTTGTTGCATGTTGCTTCTATGGACTTGCATGTGCTTGCATGTTATTGCATGTCACTTGCATGTGCTTGCATGTTGTTGCATGTCACTCATATGGACTTGTATGACCTTACATGTTGTTGCATGTCACTTGCATGTGCTTGCATGTACTCGCATGTCACTCTTATGGACTTGTATGACCTTGCATGTTGTTGCATGTTAGTTATATGACCTTGCATGTTGTTGCATGTCAATTTTGTGAGATTGCTTGCAGAACACTTCGACTCCATAAAGTTGCAGGATGGTACATCTTAGTGTTTTAGGTAATGGGTATCAATTGCATGTTGGATCCAGTATTTGCATGTCACTTGCATGTATAGAACAAAGTAATTCAAAATAACCTTGGGGACATCAAACTTACATGTTGTTTGCATGAAATTGATGTGTATTGATCACTTCAGTCAACAAAAAGTAATTGGGCAAATATGCACACCCAATTGGAAGACTTTTTGTTGTTTCTTTTATTTGGAAATATGTTTGATGTTGGAAAAGTTAACTTTAGCATGCTTGGTCGCCCACATCATGAAGAGGTAGTTAACTGAAAGCTTGAACATTGTTTGAGTTCAGTCTTCTCAATTTAGAGTGCTTGGTTTTTACATGAGCATTGAAAGCTATGTTATCAATTACCATTTATTGTAATTTAAGTTTCAAGCTTTTCAATTAAGAAGCTCTTGAATTATGAAGCTTCAATGAATTAATTAAGAGTCCCATACATTTTCAAGAGGGTTGAATTGTGAAAAAGACTTAGAAGAAAAAAACAAGAAGTTTTTTGTAAAAGCTTTTGAATAAAAAAGCAAGAAGCTTTTGAAGGAAAAAACAAGAAGCTTTTTTTACTTAGAAGAAAAAAATCAAGAAGCTTTTTGAAGTTTTTACAGGTTTGAAGAATGAAGAAGCTTTTGAAGTGCATCAAGGAATCAAAGGATTTTAGTATTGAATGTAATCTTTCACAAGATATTTAATACACAAGCATAAACACCTTTGGTGTAGAGTTTTTTTTCCCTTAGGGGTTTCTCCACGTAAATACTTGTCTTCTTCTTGTAAGTTATTTTCTTCTACTACACTGATTAAATTGGAGAAATACTATAACATCTAAATTGAAAGCAATTTTGCCGTTAAGGGCGTGGTTTGGTGGTTAAGTCGCTCGGTTGTAATGGCGGCCACCAGAGTTCAAACCCCTGCTAGGCCAACGAGCTCACAAGCTTTGCGCCTTCGCTGGGCCAACGAGCTCGCAGGTTTGAAGTATTCTTACTCAGGGATGAGGTCCCTCGTGTTGTGGCCTCACTAGTTCATAGCTCCGGGGAAAAGCGTTACCGTGGAGCCAGAGGGCGTGTCGTGCCAACATCACCGGTCATGTTAAAAAGTTTAACAGGTGCATTATTTTTAAAAAAAAAAATTGAAAGTAATTTTTCAGATTTACACATGTTATTAATTTCATATTTGAAAACATTTTAAAGCTGCATAGCTACAACTTTACCTTGTTCTCTCTCCCTTTTTCCAACATTTGGTATATCAGAGCCATTGGTTGCAGTGAGAGAGGGATGTTTTTTTTTAAGTATTGAAGGAATTTGGGTTGTAGGGGAAGTTCTATGTGTTAATATTGTTTTGCAGATCTATGAGTTTGGAAGCCATGGTATTTATCTCTCAGATGGATATTGTCAAAAGAATCTTTGTTGGGCTCTAGAGGCTCAAGGTTATGGATCTTTATGGAGTTGATCTTGTGGTAGTGATTTGGAGCTCCATTTTGACAATATGTGTATATTCTCTTGTTTGGTGGTTTTATTCATTTACCTTGTGGTCATGTGCAGTGAAAGGGCGTTTATGTTGGATGGTTACTTCTGGTACCTTAATCACATGGAAAAACACTCATTTCTTGGACTACAGTTTGGAGTGCTTATGTTGGGTTCATGGTTTCAGTCCATGGTTACATGAAAGCACTGGATGATTTATCACTGGTTGTATGGAGGTTGTGTAGTTGGTATTTTTATGATATGGACACTCCTGAACAACCTAGTTTCTCCTTTCTCATATTCATGTTTTTTTGAATATGTAGGTTTTCATAGTTTTCTTGTTTCAAAATATTATGGGTTTGTAGATCTGTGATATTCCATTATTTCATATGACATATTTGATGGTGTTCATTGGTGTGAATGTTTGGATGTTTAAGTGGTTTCAAATTTACAGAGATATGGTTTTGCAGGTTTTACATGTTTGTAGATCTGTGGTTTGTAGATATGTGGAAAATTGTGTTTAGACACTTTCTAGATGGTAACAATTTTAGATTTGCAAGGTTGCTTGTTGGGTTCTTAAGATATATGGTTACTCCTATGTGGATTTATTTGGCAAATCAAATCTAGAGTTGATTTCGGTGTTTGAGTCTTGGAAATCTACATGTTATACCTAGTTACATTTGTTTTACATGTTACTGATGTGGGGTTGAATCTATTTTTCAGTTATTAAAGGTTGAAGCACTGATCATGTTCTTTTCTCCTATGAGATGTTGCATGTGTGCAGATATTTTGAATAAGTTGACGAGGGTTCTATTTGGTAGGCCTCTTCTTAGTCACCTTAATTACATTGGTATTTTTTGTATTGAGACAAAAGGGTAGTTTGGAGTACCTGATTTAGTTATTCATTAGAATCTATAGTAGTAAAGTTATGTTGCATAAGAAGCTTTTTTCACTTTCAATGGAGTTTTGGTAATGATGTTGATCATGATACCATGCATAACTTGGTATCACTTTCAGTGGGAGTTTTGTGAAGCTACATAATGTGTTTTATCTTCTTTGTTTAAAGATATTGGTTCTAAACTGTTTTTGTTGCAATGTTGTGAGCCATGCAAAATCTTTGATTAAAAGATGGATGATCTTTTGCAATGGTTGTTGGTGTCATAAGAAGCTCTTAGATTATGCCTTTAGTTTGCAGTAAGGGTATTGACATTTTTGGTTATATTGACAGAGGATGCTAGATCTTCATGTTTTTTGAAGAGGTGTTGACATCTTGTTTTTTTATGGAGGACTCTTGGAGTTTTTGGTGAGGTGTTGAGTTTATAACTTATCAATTTTTGATATATGATCCTTGTTTTAGAGGAGTATAATATTACGTCATGGTGCACTCTTGATCATGAGTTAGAGTTTTTGACATAATACAGGTGCTCTTGGGAGCAAGATATGTTCATTGAAGCATATGATCTTCTTTTTGAGAAGATGTTAGATCATGATGTCTTGATATGTTCCTGATTCTATAGTTGGAACTTTGACAATGGCTTGGTTAGTTCTCTTTGGTTTTGAAGTATTAATCATTTGCTTGGAGCTTCATGATTGTGCAATTGCATTTGAATTTGGCATAGATTGATTGCTGAAAACTCATGGATACTAGAGAGACTTGGGTGAGGCTTGATATCTCTTGAACTTAGAGATATGTGTTGGAAAAATTTCTCATTATGAGATGTCAACAAAAGGACCGAGAAGCCTACACTTGGAAATGGATGTGAGTCCATTATAGACCTTATGAGAAGGTTGTCTTTATTACAAACTTTTATTGCTTGGTGTTATATGCAAGGACAATCTTGTATCCTACTCTTGATCTACTCGACGGGAAAATGATCTAATAGGTGTTGCCCACCTGATTATTAGATGCATTCTTTATATGTATCTTGTCTTCACTTTTACACTAGTCTTGAAAAGGATTGTTGAGAAGTAGATGCATGGGTTTATGAATTTATGTTGTTGTTATTATTATTTGATCTTGAGCTATGGAACTAGTTCTGAGGATTTGTTTTGGAGAGGTACAGAAATGGTTTGTGGTTTTTTGGGCTTATTCCCTTTGTTGTGGGAATGTTTGGCTAGTTTGATCTACTTTCAGTGAGAGGTCAACATCTATTTCTGACATGTTTTCATCATAATTTGGATGTTAGATGTTGATACCTTTTCAGTTTGGGAGTGTTGAAAGATATCTTACTTTACACAATTTGGCATAGGTTAGTGTGGTATAAAGACATGGTATGATTTTGCAGTTTCTCTCTTTCCTGGTATATTGTCTTCTTCTTAAAGGTTCTTGTGTTTATGGAGTCAAGGTTTGTATTGGAGTCAAGTGTTATTTAGTAGCTCCTTGATCGTTTTCTTCATTGGTTAAGAGGACTTGGGAGAGTTATTCAGAGAAATTGGTAAAGAGAAATGTTTTATGCATATCATTATATGTTTTGACACTATATGGTAGAGGAGTTAGCCACATCCTCTAAGAGAAGTGCTATATAGGAGGATTTGTAAATGCCTTGATCTTATTTTCAGATTTGACATTACCCATGCAGTGGGAGTTTCTAGATCTATATGCTCTTTATTGTCACGATATCTTCTTGGTTGTCTCAGTTTGCCGGTTATTGATGTGAAGATGATTTTTGCATGTTTCACTATTGGGATCTACGAGTTGTGCAATTTAGTGGGTTGTCTTTACCCATTGGTTGCATTGAAGACTTGGATGTGGATTGTCAATATCCACAGATCCATTCAATGTTATTGCAGATTTTGTTTGTTGACCTTGTCTTTGGTCATTTGGACATTGGTATGTTGCATTGAAATGGAAGGATGGATGATTAGCAGGATTGTTTTACAGGGACTTGATTGTAGTTTTGGGTTGGTATGTTGATGGCATGGAGTTCTACCTACGATGGTTTGTTTACCCTGGTTTTGAGGTATGGATATTTTGGATGAGCTAGCAACTTGTTGTGGTTGCTTTTCCATTTGGTATGAGTGTGGCAGACACTCAGAGTCTTATGTTATCACATGATTTGATGCTTGTGTTCATGTTGAGATTGGTGCAGGTTTCAGTGACAGTTGATATGTTTCACCTTGGCTTGTTTCTTATTTATCATGGGTGACATGATGTGAGGAGTTCTTGTTTGAGATGATGGTTATCATGGTTACTTTTGTAGGTATCTTATTGGAACACAAAAGCATGTTGAAGAATCAATGGTATATTGATGGCTAGGGATGTTTTTCCTTGTGATTTAAAGTTTGATTTTATCATTTAGAGTTATTGCAATGTATAATGTCAAGTGGGAGAATGTTGGGATAAGTTGCCATTAACTTGCAATCTTAACCAATTCATGTGTCTCCAAAGTTCTTGGAATGTGTGCCCCAACACATAAGGACTTTGAGAGATTAATTATTTATTAATTATATCACTTTGACTTTTGCAATCAATTCCTAATTGATAAGGTCAAACTTGGGCATCTATTTTTAGAGTGGGGGCCATGAAGACTTTGTTGACTTCTCCTAAGTCTATTTTGAGAGTTTGATAACTCCTAGTGAGTGGGAGTTAAACTTGGGTGTCCCATCGAACCCTTTTGTTGGGGACTTATATTTAGACTTGGAGTTGTACTTTTTTATGTACATGAGTGGATAATGTTGAGACACCTTGTATGGATATAATGTTGGAGTTAACTAAAGTGTTAGAGATGCATGAATTGGATATTGTTTGCATGAGTTCATAGAAGTTTGCATGGACTTGCATATTTTTGCATGTACTTGCATGTACTTGCATGTACTTGCATGTTGCTTGCATGTTATTGCATGTTACTTGCATGTTGTTTCTATGGATTTGCATGTGCTTGCATGTTGCTCCTATGGACTTGCATGTGTTTGCATGTTGTTGAATGTCACTTGCATGTGATTGCATGTTGTTGCATATCACTCCTATGGACTTGTATGACCTTTCATATTGTTGCATGTCACTTGCAAGTGCTTGCATGTTGTTGCATGTTACTCTTATAAACTTGTATGATCTTGCATGTTGTTGCATGTCACTCCTATGGACTTGTATGACCTTGCATGTTGTTGCATCTCACTCCAAAAAGTTGCAGGATGGTACATCTCAGTGTTTCAAGTAATGGGTATCAGTTGTATGTTGGATCCAGTGTTTGCATGTCACTTGCATGTATAGAACAAAGTAATTCAGAATAACCTTGGGGACATCAGTCTTGCATGTTGTTTGCATGAAATTGATGTGTATTGATCACTTCAGTCAATAGAAATTAATTGGGCAAATATGCACACCCAATTGGAAGACTTTTGTTGTTGCTTTTATTTAGAAATATGTTTGATGTTAGAAAAGTTAAAGTTAGTATACTTGGGCGCCCACATCATGAAGAGGCAGTTAACTGAAAGCTTGGACATTATTTGAGTTCAGTCTTCTCAATTTAGAGTGCTTGGTTTTTGCATGAGCATTGGAAGCTATGTTATCAATTACAATTTATTGTAATTTGAGTTTCAAACTTTTGAATTAAGAAGCTTTTGAATTATGAAGCTTCAATCACTTAATTAAGAGCCCCATACATTTTCGAGAGAGTTGAATTGTGAAAAAGACTTAGAAGAAAAAAGCAAAAAGTTTTTTGTAAAAGATTTTGAATAAAAAAGCAAGAAGCTTTTGAAGAAAAAAACAAGAAGTTTTTTTGACTTAGAAGAAAAAAAGCAAGAAGTTTTTTTACTTAGAAGAAAAAAAGCAAGAAGCTTTTTGAAGTTTTTACAGGTTTGAAGATTTAAGAAGCTTTTGAAGTGCATCAAAGAATCAAAGGATTTTAGTATTGATTGTAATCGTTCATAAGATATTTAATACAAGCATAAACACCTTTAGTGTGGAGTTTTTTTCCCTTTAGGGTTTCTCCACGTAAATACTTGTCTTCTTCTTATAAGTTATTTTCTTCTAATACACTGATTAAATTAGAGAAATACTATAACATCTAAATTGAAAGTAATTTTCATATTTACACATGTTATTAATTTCAAATTTGAAAACATTTTAAAGCACATAGATGCAACTTTACCTTGTTCTCTCTCCATTTTTCCAACAATAATAATCTCCCTAAGTTTGCACTTAAGGGGGGGTGTTAGTGTGAATGGGTTTTTACCCTTACACGGTTTCTTAAGTTTAACTTAGGTTTAGCATTATATGTAGTTGCCAATATTTAATATTGGTTACCCATATTTTTGGTTATCGGGTAGTTTCACCCGTTATATTTTTTTACTTACCTTTAAATAGGCACTTGTACATTGTGTAATATATCTCATTTTTCTCAATATCAATTCATTGATATTTGGTGGAAGAGCACTTCGCTTCTCTCGTGTATTTGTGAGGGGGTTGTTTTGCAAATTGAGGATCCTGGGAAGGAGTTGATCACTCCTACACATTATATTCCACTCGCCAACTTGAGCACTCCATTATAGTTCCATTATTTCCATTCAAATATGCTCTATGACACATCATAACATGCACCATAAGTTGGTCAACAAGTCAAGTCAACAATATAAGTCCCCTCTTTCATGCTCTTATGTGTGTCATAGAATCTCTTACACCTCTCACATATTAGATTACATTGTTAGAGATGCTCTTTCACATCTTACACGGTAAGAGATTATATAAGGCCCCAAGCATATGTGCCTTATTCTATTCCTTGGTTTTGGATTTTGATCCTAATACTTTGTTATTGATGATGTTTTGCATTGTCATTGAGGTTTGTCAATTGTGTATTGTGGATACATATGTTATGATCTGATATTTGAACCTATAGTTGTGATTTGGCTTCATTCTTTTCTCCATACATTGATAGGTGATTAGAGTGCATGGTTCAACATTGTGTATTTTATGAGATGCTTTATGTTTATTTATGATTGTAGTGTCGTGTTGTCCTCAAAATCAGCTGTGTTCATTTTGTAGGATGACCCCTACGAAACTTGTCTGTTTCGTAGCCTACACTCTAAGCCCGCAATTCGAGGCAAGTCATCTCGTCCTCGTGCGTAGTCCTCTTGCTCCTGAGAATCCATTCAAGTATCTTCTCATATTGATTTCTCAAAATTTGTGCAAGTTATCAAACTTGATATTTTAGCAATTTTTAGGGAGTTAGAGAAAAAAATTATTTTCATGCAAGGGCGGCAAAAAACGCCGCCCAAGCATGTTGCTCTTTGTCCTAAGTGCAAGGGCGGCGATTTTTGCCACCCATGCATATTATTGTTGGCCTTTGTGTTCAAGCGGCATTATTTGCCGCTATTACATGTTTATCTTTTAAAATCATTTGAGTGTAGAGGCAACAGAAAATGCCGCCTGAACATCTCCTAGTTTACACTAAGTGCATTTAATGCACTTCATGTGAGTTTTAATTAAGACATAATATATGTTTTTATTACTTTTAGTTTTTATTTTTACCTTTGCTTTTTACCTCTGAGGTTCCTATGAGTTGTGAAAACTCTCGGAAGCTCTCGTCGTGCGTATTGAATCAGATTTATCACATATTCAAGTTAAGTTTTCACCGGCCTCTTGTTTCTCAGGTATGTTTATTCCTCTTTTCCTGTTTCACGATTTCTTTTCCTAAATCATTCTTGTTCTTATTTCCTTTTCGTTTATAGCATCTGATTTATAATGTTTTTGTCTATACAAAATCTCTTAAATCATTTTATGTTGTTCTTGTTTCTCTTTTCCTAAGTCGTTTTGCAGTGTTAGGGTTTTGGTTTTAGGAGGTTAGCATCGTTTGATTTTCCCTTTTTGTTTTTGTGTTTCTTCAAAAGATAAATGAGGGATTTATCATCATTTTTCATATGAGTGTTGTTTTCAAAACCCTAGATGTGTGTAGGGGCGGCGAAAATACCGCCCATATGTTGTTTTTTATTTTCCCTAAGTGTAAGGGCGGCGATTTTCGCTGCCCCTACACAAGTTATGAATTCGAACATGTAATACTAGGTCGAGCGATATATATTACCGCCAATGCATATAATACATTTGATCAAGAAGTGCATGGGCGGCAATTTTTGCTACCCATGTGTTCGTGTTTGCATTTTACCCTAAGTGTAAGGGCGACGATTTTCGCTGCCTCTACACAAACTTCAATATAAGGATTGTTCCCTCGATGCACAAGCGGAATTTTTTGCCACTTATGCATTTTGCAAACGCTCACTCCTACATGCAAGATAGACAAAATTTGCCGCCCTGACACAAGTAATTCCTCCCAGCATGCAAGTGCAGCAAAAATCGCAGCCCATGCACTTACTCTCTAGAATTTTTCTACCATGCACTCACTCTCTAGAATTTTTCTAACTCTGGGGAATTTTCCAAATTGCTATCCTTAGCCTGCTTTCATCCATTTTTTTGACTTGCTTGCTCTTTAGCCCTTTCAAGCTCATTCCTATGATCATGATCAACAACATGCAGTTTCCCAAACTACCATTTTTCCCCTAACTGCAAGATCATGACTTTCATTGTAGTTTCTTCTATAAGGTGCCAAGATCATTAATTCATCCAAAGGAGTCTTCTTTTCAAATGACTGACTCGTCTCCTAAGAAGGCAAAAGCAATGAAGTATAAGTATCAAGGTGTCTTTCCTGTAATGTTACTTATAGTCACATCAAATGTTGACTAAATACGGGATACAAAGATCAGTCATGTGGATATGGCTGAATTTGTGGAAAGGACGAAGTTAGATAAACCCATCCATTATATGCAAAGGATTATCAAGAGCAATATACATTTGGTTGCTTCATTCCCTATTGCTGCACATAATGTTGAATTTATTCTCCAAGTTGCCCATTTTTACAACAAAGATAACATGATAGTGGTACATGCACACGACAATGTGATCATGAGGCTTGATGCAAAATTTATAGATAAGGTTTTCATGTGTCCTGGGATGTTGCAGAGTTGGATTTTAGTATTGCTTAGGGAGAGTATGATAAGGATGTTGAAAAGGCAAAAAAGGTGATCAATACTAAATGGCTCAAGACTGCTAGACCAAATTTGTCTAGATGGCCCAGAAGTGACTTTGTTGAGGACGTAAGTGATTTGATAACTCTTCTGAGTAGAGTGAGAGGTCTTTCTTCATCATCTACATTCCATGAGTGGATGTATCCATTCATCAAAATCATACTTCAGGGTAAGCAAAATATATTCTGGGGAGAACAAATCAGCAATGCTCTTCATAAGCAACTAATAAAGGTGTCAACTACCTCCAAGTTCTATATGACTTCATACCTAGTATATATAGCAGCTTCAATGAGGAACTTCCCAAGTTTAACATCTGATGGAGATAGGAGGGTTGTACCAGTTTATCAGTATTATCCTCAACTCACTTTGAAAGGCTCAATTCATCATTTCAGAAGGGTGAATGATGCCTTCTTTGTTGTTTTATTGTGCCTTTTTGATCCCCAATTGGAACAGAGGAGAGTTTTAGATGAAGCATGGGTAGTGGTAAATGGTTTTGGTTGCTTGTTTCTTCAGTTCTCAACTTTCACATATCTAAGAGTTGGCTATTTTTAGGGTTATCCCTATATGTTGCCAAAGTTCCCTTCTGATAGAATTGTTTTGATGGAGTTGTGTTGGCAAATGATTGTCATTCATAACAAACAAATGGAGTTAAAGAAGATCAGATTCAGGTTTCCTGTTGAGATTGGTAGGTACTCTGTTGCAATTACTGCTAAATCCAAGGTAATGGAAACCAAAATGCAGATGGTCACTATGAAATAATTCAAAAGGAGACCCAAATTTGATTATCGAGGAGTGAAGGATAAGATCAAGAGAAAGACTCAATTTCATGAGTCGATGGTAGAGGATATCTGGGCTGACTTGAGAACAGGGGAGGAGATCAGGAAGTTAGATTATAGTAGGTTGAATCTGAATCAAATTGACTATTTGGGCTTGGCTGATATTCCAAAGGGTATGGTGGATGATGAAGAGGTTGTTAGTCCAAGTTATATCAATGAAAATATTGCTAACTCTCCCTTACCTGTTGTGCAATGGTCAAAGGAGTTAACTTCTTTGAGAAAAAGGTTTGAACCCATTTTGTCTAATACCAATTTGTGGCTGCGAAGCAAGGGTATACCTTTGAAAGACTTCATAACTAGTTCTGAAGAGGAGGTCTTAGAGCAAATAGGGAAGAGAGTTGAGTTAATGACCAAGAAAAAAAGTGATACTCCTAGTACATCTAAGGCTCCCAAGCCTAGGATTAAATTTGTGTCTAAAAGAGATAAGGCCAAGGTGACAAAGGAGGAATCTATTGCTAAGGAAATGGAAGTTGAAGAATAGGGTATTGAAGAACCGGCTACAAAGGTAATGGATATTGAGGACAAGTCTTTAGGAGAAAAATAAGATGAACAGGAGAATGAAGAGGAAGATGGTCAAGAAAATATGTAGGGTGAAGCCATGTCTCTACAAAGGAATGTATCACAAGAAACTGAATTCCCTTCTCCTCAACCTAAAGTATCTGTTTCAGTTTCCTTGTCTATTCCTCCTACAATCCCAATTTCACCCATTGATATTCAGTCATTTGAGTCACCGTCATCCTCAAGAACAATTTTTGATGATCCTAAAGTTTCCTTTGATAATGTTCTTTGTTCCTCGGGATCAATTCTTAGTTTGTCTTCACCTTCTTATGACATTGGTGACTCCACAATTTTTGAACAGTTTGTTTTAGGTGCTGAGCAAGTTGCTCATGTGGATGTACCAGGTGCAATGTTTACAAATACTCCTCCCATCATCACTACCACAAGTGTGAGCACAGTTCCTTCTGCACCAACAATGGGGTCTGACCCAAATGTTAGTGCATTAGTGCTTCCTCCATGGCTTTCAGCATATACTCTTAAGAGGAAGAAACAAGCCATCTCTCCAGATGACTTTGACTTTGGAAAGCTTATGCCAGTGAAGGTGAAAACCCAAAAGAAGCCTAAAACTCTTTCTCAGCTACTTGAAGATAAAGGCCACAAATATGTGGAGATTGCTCATCCACCACCGGATGCAATTGTTGAAAATTTTAGTATGAGTGATTATTCCATTTCCAGAATTGAACTTGGAAAAAAGTACATGAAAGCACCAAAACTGATGTTCAATCTACCCTAAATTCCTTAATTCAAAAGTTTGATCATGAAAAGGAAATGAACGAGCACTATAAATCAATGGCAGAGCAGTTGACTGCAGTGGTGAGGAAAATTACTTTGACATATGAGTCAATAACACCTAAGGCCATCACAGTGGAGGATCCTGTTGTTCAGAGGGTAGAGAAGACTCATGTGAAAGGAAGGGCTGTTGAAGAATACTTTGATAAAATGCAGGAACAAGGAGTGTTTCTTCTTACCAGTACAGCCAAGAAGACAAGTAGAATGAAGAAAATAAGGGCTGAGCTGGATGACTTAGTGGATACCATTTCTCAAGACATTGAGTATCTAGGTGAAAGCCTTGAGAAATGGATTGAGATGAAAAAGTTGAAAACTTGAACTCTAATATCACTCGACATTGTTTCAAATTACAAGTCTTATGTGGAAACTAAAGAGTCATTAATTTATCAGAGTAATGTTCTGAAAGAGTTGGTCAAAGACTTGGAGAATGCTAGAGAACTCAGCGAAGAAAGTGATGTTGATTTACTGCACAAGAGGAGCTCCCATGCAAGCTAACATCTGAAGAACATCATTTTCTTCCTACTGATGAAATGATTCAAGAGTTCAAGAATATGTTTCAAAAGGATTTTGAAGATAAAGCCATCTCAGTTGCCTCTCTAGACAATATTCTAGATAATCAGTTAACATTGGATAATTTGAAATCCAAGTTGACTAGTCATGATAAGGTGACCACAAAAGTGAAAGATGTCGTGATTAGAGCTTGAGTAATCTTTAGGAACACTGCAAGTTCTAACAGCTATGGGATGCAAGCAGCATTCACTATGTATGATCCTCATCTGAAGAAAAATAGAGATGCAAGTTGATGCAAAGTGTCATGCCTTAGTTTATTTTCTATATTGTCATATGTACCTTTTATTCAGTTTTGGACACTTTTACATGTACTTTTTTCATATGTAATTACATGTAAAAACATAGGAAGTCCCAAGTCAATAAGGACTCCTATTTTTGAATATGTCAAAGTAGTTAGATTTTTCCTAACTTTACTCATGGCCTCTCACTATAAATAAAGAGGGCCCCTATTGTAATAAGGACCTTTTTAATCTTGGAAGCGAAGCTCTACCAATTTTGTGAAGCATATTTTAAACTTTGTGTTGAAAGTGCAAATCAAGAACTTATCAATAAAAGAAGTGAATTTGTCTCCAACCTTTGTTTTGGAAATATATTTGTTGTATGAAAGAGTGTTCTTACATCTTTCTATTCGTATTATCTTGAAGTTGATTTGTGGGTGATCTAGTATTTCATTGTTGAGAGGAAATCAGATTTAATACTGGTAAACTTTGTGTTATCATATTATCTTTGAAGATATATGTTTTGTATGTGAGTGTGATTGAGATATTGCAGATTTTGTGCCGCAAGTATCATCTATATTCTCGTGAGTTTGTGGTGTTGCAAGTTAATAGTATTTGAGCTATAATTTGTTGCACGGATTATTTAAGTGAAATCATCATGGAAAGTGGCAGAAGACTTTGTGCTCCTCTGGATTTTCTAGTTACTCTTAAGTGTTGGTATCTTTCCTATTATTCTTTTGTCTAGCGGGATTGTATATTGGTTATTATTGTTACAATTGGTATTATTTAGTTCCTCAGTCGTTGTAATCATCAAAGTCTTTATTATAATTTGTTTCTCTTATTCTAAAAAAAGAGAATATGTTATGGAAACACCCACCTAGACAACCATAGTGTAAATAAACATAGTATCATCATCAGTTGACTCAGATAGAAATTAAAGGGAGCCTCCCCTTACTGAGAGGAGAGACTTTGTCTCATCATAGCTGTGGTTGATATAACCATTTTGTCGTCAGTGAGTTGACGACAAAATATTCACCCAACATGTCATAAATTATCATCGCCTACAATTTCACACTAGGTTTGGCCCTCGATTTAGCATTTATGTTTGTATCTACTTAATGAAATATGATGTGTGCATACTTTACCACTTCTCTAAGAAATAAGGACAATCCCTCTGACACCTACCATTTCACAAGCATCTCTCTCTCTCTCTCTCTCTCTCTCTCTCTCTCTCTCTCTCTCTCTCTCTCTCTCTCTCTCTCTCTTTGTGTGAAGATTACTATTATATGCACTAACCGTTGCAGGTATCTGAGGAAGCTTCTTCCTTCATCAACTCCTTGTAGGTGATCCATGATGTGACATCACTCCCACAAGGGTTTCACACTTATGGTAACTCTATTTCATGTCATTTGTTTATTGGAGTCTTTATTATTGGTTTTGCCTTTGTTCATCGTGAACACACACTCTCTATCATCATTATTACTATTGTTGTGAAGGTGGGAACACCTACATGAGGTTTGAATGAGACAAGCCCCTATACAACATAACCATTTTCCCTCTTTTGTGTGTGCACATCCGATCGAGAAATTTCTAACATCGAAAAATGACTGAAAGATGAAAGATTTATGACAGAGACTGTGAGACAAAAATTTAGGCCAAACCCTAAGGACCCTAGTGCCCAATGTTAGAGTATTGTCAGATTTGCCCCCGCTTCCAGTGACAGGTATCATTTGTCTTTCTTATTCTTGATTTGCTTTTGTTTCTATATATTTGATCTGTAACACCTATAGGTTGTTTGTCTAGTCAATTAGATCACTTGTGACCCTAGATCTTTCTACCCTCAAATCAATCTCTACAATTACAACAAAGGAACAAAGCTCGAACAACTTGGCTCTCCCTTGAGGATAGTAGCCAAGCGTAAAAGTCTTTGTCGCTTGTGTTCTAATGTTTGATTTGGAAGATTGACCTGGTTAGTTCATAATTGGCTAGATCTCTTTTCCCATCTTACAATGACTGATGTTCATCACATTTTGATATTATATTCCTTATTGGATTATATCATGTTAGATGTTTTTATGTTGTGATTCAACTATCTTGTACTGTGTAGATGTGCTTGATATTTTAACTAAGTGTGTAGGCATAGGTTTTTCCAACAATGGTCAATTGGAGATTGTTTGACTTGAATAAATATGTTTGTATGCATTTCCTTGTCTCACTCAATTTGAGTTATGAGATGAGCCTATGTTAAACCTCATCAAACCAAGTTCTGAATCAATACTGATTCTAGATTCTTGTGTTATGATTAAACTCATAAAGCGTGTGATTACTTTGTGTGTGTTTAGTTAGCTCTTGCAATACTTGCATTTATTTGGCTTTCTAAATGCTTGGTTTAAGTGTTTTTTAAATATCATTTATGCTTAATTCAAAAGAGTAATTAGAGTGGAATAGCAAAATAATTTGTTTGGTGTTGAGTGCAAGAAAAGGAATACATTCATACTAGGGTTTGCTAAAACAAGGTATTTTCCTCCTTGAATTGTATGCACTCAAATGAAATTCTTTCTCATTTGGCCATGTCCATGCTAGGTGGTTGCATATGGCATTCTTCTATAGGATTTGTTGATGAATCTATAGCTAGTTGTAGATGTTTTCTATTTTGTATTGTTTCATTTTTAAAATACAAATAGTATTGTAATGATAGCAAAATTTCTTAGAATTGTATGTGATGTGAAAAGTATGATGTTGTGCACGATATGATCATAAGGATATATTTTATTTTATTTTTAATTTTCCATTGTAAAAATTGAAGGATTTTCAAGCATTCATCAATGGCATATTTGGTTTTTTCTTGGGGCTTGTCATTTTGAAAATAGTAAATTTTGATTTTAGACCATGTTTCAACTTTTTATTTTGTGGAACATGAAGTCTCATCATAGAAATATGATTACTTACCTCATGGATACGAGTGTCAAGGTTTTTGGCCTCATTTTTCATGCCATTAATCTTTTTGATTATTATTGGTCTTTGGATAGTATGAAGATAACTAGGTTAGAAATTGGAGTGGCCTTTCATTGTCCATCCAAACTATATAACCTCAACATGAGGACCCAAGAGAACATTAAAAAGATAAGAGATTAAACTAAACGAGGTAAAAACATATATAAGATTAATGATAAGAATATTGATCCTATTTTTGAATGCATGGAATGATTGTATATGGATTTATCACAATCTGTTGTGATTATTGAAAGCCAATGAGGGTCTCCTATATATTATATAGGAGGGTACACCCCTCACACCCACATGGTCTCAAGGCCATTGTGATGGCACTCCATTATTCTAGTCCTAGTAGCTCTCCCTTTTGTTCCATCAGATTTTGGATTTGATTGGAAGAGTATATCCCATGCTTGTACATTGATATGGTGTTGGTAGAAACCTCAGGTTTACTTGCTTGGAATGTGTGTATGATGTGTTTTGGTTGGTGTGTGTGTGTTTGAAAACTTGTGTCGGTGTGTGTTTTTGAACTACTAAGTCAATAACCTCCTGGTATAGAGGGGTGGCCCCTAAGGGTTCCACATGGTTGGGTAGTGTTGACCACTTTTAGTCTAGAAGGACTCTTGAATATGCTCATGGAAGGGTGTGTCAAGATCTTGTAGGATCCTATTACTTGTATTTTTCCATTTTGGTTCATTGGAAATCTTGTATATTGGGGTCTTGTGATCCTTGTTTAAAAATGATTAGTTTCAATATTAAGGACATTATTGTTTGTTCCATCCTTTCTTGGGATGAGATCCATTATGTTGCAATGTGTTGATATTACTATTTGTGTTTATATTATATGTCATCTTGTGAAGGATTTAGCATGTTAGATAAGTCTTCAAATGACTAATGAGTGGATCTAATTTAGCTTTCAAGTTGAAATGAAATTTATGGTCTATGCATATATGTTAGTTATATGCTATGGGTAGATAGTACTAATGGTAATATGTGGTTAATTCAGCCTTGTAGTCAAGGAGTTGTAATGTTCTTTCTTTCATTGTAATAGTTGATGTATGGCATAAATGTTTTGGATAATAGCATGCTTTTGGATAAAAATGAACTCATGGTTTATGTGAACATATAACATGGCAAATGGCCCTTAGGAGTAGTGAATATGATTGGTTCCACTCGTTTACAAACAACCCTTTTAATACAAAAGTTCTACCTCTACATTGGTAGTGTAGGTTGCTAGTGGCTTGTTTAGGCCTAGCCCTTTGTTCATATTAGGATTCGTGCCCTTGAGTTTTATCTTAGAAGGTTGCAATTTAGTGTTGAGTGTGAATTATGACTTTAAAGTGTGTAGGGGACCCTTTGATTTACCCTGAAAATAATTTTCATGCTTTTGGGAACCTCATTATTCATTCTAGGCCTATTTTGCCAAGGACAACTTACCTTGGAAACAAGGGCAATTTGGGGGTTGCTTGGGTGAGTTGAAATTCACCTATGTGATTTGGACTAGCAATAGGGGTGATTTAGATCCAACAGGGGGGTGGCTTGCAAATAGTGAGCACTTCTCGATCTTTTTCAAAAAAGTTTCCCAAGGATAAGTTGTACCCTAGGGTTTTCCTTGAAATCCTATAACTTGAGTTTAGGTGGTACTTTATGTACTTTAAGAGTTATGCATCATTTGTGTTGCGATTCATGTCTTATGTAAGAATGACTGGCCTAGTGTGTGTCTAGGTGAGATCTCATACATATCATTTATCCTCCCTCTTACGTGAATCTACCAAAAGTTAGGATGTCATTTCCATGTCCTGGTGGATATTTGGTTGTGTTGAATGAGGGTTGGATGATTGATATGTTGTGTTTCTCTCACCTTGTTCTTCCATGTGTGAGTGATGGAAATCATGGTCTTAGATTTGGTCGTTTAAGATGGAAAGAACTCTACCTCCTTGCAGGGTCATCGTAGGGTTGTTGTCATGTGATTGAGTAAGTCTTCCACTTGTGTTGTCATGTGTGTGCATTGACTGCACTCTATATACATGTTGTCATGTTGAGTCATCAATCCTAGAGTGTGGTATAATTATGTCACATAGGTGTCACAATTACAATGCAAAAAATCGGTTCTTATGTTCATTTACCACTAATGTCTTGAGTGCATGCTTGGGGATTATAAGTTATATTACATGCATCATACCAGTGCATACATGTGGTGAAAATGGACAAGCCATAGTGGGACATCCTTTTCCACGAGGGCTCACAAATAATTGATAAATAATAAATAAATCAAACATTAGAATTCAAAGGTGTATGACACACCTATCTCAGCATTATCCCACTTGTCATATACCTTGCAAGAGCAAAAGGGAAGCTAACACTATCAACTATCTACTACGGTTTGATAGGCCCATAAACTCACCACACCACCTAAACTTATTCATGCTCATAGGCTTTGTTGGGTCCTAAATGTAATGCCCACCTGTACACACGTGTACAAGTAGACACATGCACAGAGCAACAAATTTTTATTTTTTTATTATCACTAGAATAATTTTTAAATAATCTTAGAATTTTAAATAAATAGGGATAGTTACCTATAGAGTTTTCAACACACACGAGCATTTCCCTCCTATCTTCTAAGAGAAGGCGATGAGACATGGTCGCCTTACAACAATAAGGATATAACCATTGTAATACCGAAATACAGACCTCATTAAAATCATACAAATGTTTTGATTCTAATGTTTTTCTAAACAACAACCTAGTCCAATTGGTTATAGCAATAATCATTATTTAATGACAAGATGCTAATTGATTAAAAGGGGTGCTTTAAAAAAAAATCATAGCAATCAATAGTTCCATTATTTAACCCACTAATTTAATTAAAATAAGCAAACTAACATTTGCTAAACACATTATTCGATACTAACCCAAAAGGGTAAATAAAATCATCCATGGCATAATTCAATATTTGTAGATTTATTCATAAATAAATAAATCACTATTCCAATTTAAAATAATTAAGTAAATGTCATGGAAATATAATCAACCATTCATTGTAATTATTTAAAAGAGGTCTAAATTCCTAAACATATTAATATTTATGAATTAAATAATAGCACACCTATCTTAGATAAATCTATGCAAAAGACACCGAGAGATATCCTTTCTGAGTTATATAGCATGAATTTATTTAAAAATTGGCACCTCGAGAAGGATATCTCTTGGTGTCTTTTACATAGATTTATCTAAGATAGGTATGCTAGTAATAATTTTAGCCTTTGTTCTTCAATTTTTTGATTGGCCATTTGTTTTCCCTTTTTCATCTTTTTTCATAGCGGTCATATGTAAATTGTGGCATCATTAGCTTGCAATGATTGTACACATGATATAGCTACAAATGTCAATCATGTTCTTTATGTTTGTCCTATGTTAAATGTCATGTCAATGCCTAAGCCAATCATAAGGGTATTTCTATCGTGCGGACCCGATGTACCAGTGGTAATTGGAATTGTATGTGAAGTTTCATCTTCAAATGGTATCTGTTGGGACTTGAAAAACTAGTTCCTAACTTGTACCTTTTTGCCCCAAATTCAGTAAAAAACCCACTTTATGCCTTCAATATTAGACCTATAATTTATAACCAATCTGAGGTATCTACCATATGTTTTCATATGTTTGACTTTTAAGTACAAGGGAAAAGCCCAAAAAATGACTAAGTCCAAATCCTTCTAAGTGTTTTCTTGTATTTTCACCTCTGTCGGAGTTTCAGGGTTTTGGGCTCCTTTCTTCTGTCGTGCCCTGTCTATCAGCTCCAAAATTTGTCTAAGTGTTTCGAAGGTTGGAGGTAAGGATTACATCCTTCTGTCTTCCTTAGAGCATGTGTTAACAGGAGGGCCTGAAAGCTGGGGTCCAATGGAGCCAAAATTCTTCTTTGTCTTGTGCATGATCATGATGTCAGTTGGTGGGACCCGATGAGGGGCACGTTGTTGCAATAGATTGACATGTTGTTCGAAGTCTGAATAGCTGATTTCATCGACAGTGAGGCGTTACATGTGGTGAGCTGATGCAATCTTTTGAAAGCTTTGTCTTCGGCGTTGGGAGGAATTACACCATGCAAACACGTGGCATTCACGGAGATCCATCGCGAAGGAAAAGACATGGTCCACCGCTTTGAAAAAAGCTAGTGCATGAAGCCACCATGTGGCACCTTTGCATACGCATAGGTAGATGTTGTGTTTGGACTACAAAGAACTTGCACCAAAAAGAAGATGGAAAAAAGCGGCAAAGTTAAGAGGTTTGTGAAAAGAGAAATTTGTCAATAGTGAAGAAACTGCAAAGGAGGAAGGAAGAAGGCCCGAGGCCTGACCCCTGGTGACTTTTATATACTTCTGAGTGTTTCGGGTTGGACAATTCCTTTCTTCTCTTCTAAAGAGCATGCTGCAAGGTGAAAGGCTTGACCTTCGAGGTCTGATTTGTTGGAGGTTGACTTCCTGGCTTTTCGAACTCCTTAAACCACCTGGGAACGCACCAACTACTTCCAAGGATGACATTAATGTGAAGTGGGTGGCCAAAATTAATGCTTTTATTGCAGTTGGTAGGGTTGTTGAAGGTTTTCCTACCCAATTCTTTCTCAGACCCACGTGTGAAGGTTATAAAGGCCGATTTGGAATTCTTTCAAAGGGCGTTGGTCATTGAACCAATTGTCTGGTCTGCAAGCACCTAAGGAATATTTTTGGGCATCAAATCACAATCCGTCTTGGTCTGTAGGTGAAGGGATGTATTCAACATAGTGTAGTAAGGCTATGTAAAAAAGATATGAATGTAATATAATGTCTCCATGGGAGTTTGTAATGATTTTGGAAAATGTATAATCGCAATTATATATTTTCCCTTGCCACGTTTGCTGGCATGATTGTAACCAAGGTTTGGAGGTGTGTGATAACATCCAAGTTAATACAAGGCTTTGTATTTGTCATTCTTTTATTGCATATGAGTCGTAGTTCTCATTTGGATTATTAAGTATGTCCATCACATGAAAATTTATTAAAGTCATATATTTGAATGTATGTCTAGTTCCATTGATCCTATGTTGCATATTTTCTTTCCTCCTTGCATTCTATTACTCTGTTGCCCAATAGAGTAGGCACTAGTCCATATTGGGGATTGATCAATCACTCTTTAAATCAAACGAACATTCACCTGTGGTTTAGGGGAAAAAACATCTTTCCTGTGCATGTACATTCGCACAGTTGAATCAACTATATAGGGGTTTTAATGACAACCAATTGTTCTTGGTTCAGTGATAGTCTTTGGGACCAAGACAACGAGTTGGGTTTGGTTGTCCATGTGTTTTTAGTTATTCATCTAGTCTAAATCCAATACCTGTTAAGGTATACCCCTTGGAATATCCCTCCAGAGTCTAAGTTGAGCTCAAAGTGCAGGGGATGAAACCCACTACCGTAGAGTTGGCCTTTAACCCTCCATGTTCTGTTGATGGACTGATTATGCTTACATGACAACAACCCTAGCCTTGTGAGTGTGATTCCCTCCTAGGAAGTGGAGTTGTAGTTTTGGGACCCAACAGATTGGTGCCATTGCCATGGACAAGAGTCACTTTAGTCGTTGTCAGGTCTAGGTAGCTGGAAATATTATCAACACCCTTGTAGCAGTGATTTGCAGTGTGTATTTTGTTTGTGTAAGTTTGGCATCCTATCAACTTATGCCAATAGAATGGCACTGTTGTCAATGATAAATTAAAAGGTTGAATTATTCTGAAGGCCCCTGTAACAGTCAGTTTGTAGTTGTGCAGTGTGTTTGGGTAAGTTGGTAGTTTGTCAACTTACGCCAGCAGAATGCATCATTGCTAGGGATGAACTGAAAGGTCGAAGAAATTTAAAGGCCCTGGTGCTAGTGATTTGTAGTTGTGTATTTTGTTTGGGTAAGTTTGGCATCCCGTCAACTTACACCAACATATATGGCACCGTTGTCGGGGACGTTGCCGGGGAAGAATTGAAAGGTTGAAGAAATTTGAAGACCCTAGTAACAGTGATTTGCATTTGTGCCTTTTTGTTCGGGTAAGTTTGGCAGCCCATCAACTTACACCAACAGGATGGCATTGTTGGTGAGGAAGAATTGAAAGGTTGAAGAAATTTGAAGACCCTAGTAGTGTAGTTTGTGCATTTGTGCCTTTTGTTCAGGTAAGTTTGGCAGCCCATCAACTTATGCCAACAGAATGGTGTCGTTGCTAGGAGAATTTAAGGGTTCAAAGAAGTTTATGACTCTGTTGGTGAGCCATGAACCTAGAATCAGTTTTGTGACTTTGAAGATCAATCATGCTTCAAGGGATTTCCTCATTCAGTGAGGTGGCGACTCTGTTGTCAAAGAAAACAAAGTGTTGCTGTTGTGTGCACGTTTCAATGAGATTATAGCTGGTTAAGGTACATGTTCTTCTAGCTTTGACCATGGTTTCCTTCTGAGTAAAGAAATGTGTTATTTGCTTTCCTTTGTCCTACACAAGTGGTTTGTAGTCAATCATGGCCAATTGGTATGAACATGGATACCCTAGGGGGTCTCCTTCTTTTGCATCTTCTTATGTTGCAAGCCCTAGGAACTATATGGATTTTGACCATCTGAAAAATGCATTTTCCAATCATGCATCTGCAAGTTATACAAACCTTAACTTATTTGCACCCTTTCATAATCAATGTGGGTCAACTAGGCTGCAGTATGAAATTGAAAAAGAGAAGCAGTTGCTGGAGTCTTTGTTGCAACTGGGAAATGAATTAGAAAATCAAATCAGGTTATGTCAGTCCAAGCCTTGATCCAATGCCCTTCATGTTGTTGTTAGTGGCTCACTTCTTCAACCCCCTCCTATTTCTAATGAGACTACATATAAACAATTGGATCTCTCATGGGTTGATTATAAAAATAAGTCCATGCCTAATAAGATCTATTATCAGATGCCATTATTTGATGGTTGTGAGGTTTATGATGGGAAGGCACATATTGAGGCATTTTTATACTTCATGGATAGATTTCATTTTGAAGATGAAGATATGTGGATGAGAATTTTTGTTAGATCTCTATGTGGAGTGGCATGAAAGTGGCTTGTTGGTTTCCCTGACCAGTACTTTGCTTATTGGAGTCATTTAGAGGCTACATTTGAAGAGTTTGCAAGTGGTTTGGACCCTGTTGTTCTTGTCCAAATCTTGAAAGTATTAGATGCCATGAGGGGGAGTCTAGCATGGAGCTTAGCCACATATTTGTAGTTACCCTATCCCACATCCCAAAGGATTTCAGACCCGGTCCTCCTGCTTGTATTGACGTGTATATGATAGCTTATGATGTTACCTTAGACTCAAGTTCCTTACGGGAGGAGTTCAATCTAATGAGCATGCAACAAGCTTACTTGTTGATTGATTATGTTGATAGAGTTAAGCAAGATATGATTGCAAAATCTTTATCCTCAGATGCAGAGGTCGCTGGTAATGAACAAGTTGTTGTACGCAGCAAAGACGTGGATGCTTCATATGATCCAGGCACATTGTCAAGTGATGATGGTGTGTGCAAGAGGGTAGAAGAAGGTGTTGGTGCAGTGTATGATAGCAATTCAGATGAAAATAGTATTGATTGTACCTGCATTCAATCATATCAGTCATCAATGGATGATGAAGATGAGAAAATCAATGATGATTCCCAATTTAGTGAAGAGAGTTATGAACCTGCTACATGTTGTAGTATTGTGGACCGCCAAGAAGATAATGATGAAGGGATGAGTATAAGGCACAATGTCCTTTATGAAGAGCATGCAAGTCCATCAGGTAGCATAATTCATGATTATCATTGGTGCATGGATAATCCTCTTTTTGAAACTGACTTTGAGTTCAGTGAATTTGAGCTGTCAACTTTGAAAGTGGAGGATCAAATGCCATATGACCCAGCTACCTGTAGACACCAAGTGGACAAGGAGAGATGTGTACAAAGTGACAGTGAGAGTGAACAAGAGGCTAGTCTCTTGTTTAGTCTATTCCCATTTTATGTCCTTGGTGATGACATTAAGGCCATTAGCACCTGTTTGCATGAGGATGATGTTGATCTGGTTGCACTAGATAATAGAGTTGCAAAGATAAATGATGGTGCAGCCAATGAGATTCCAACTAAAGGTAATACTACAACCACAAATGAAGAATATGTTGCAGGTGCTTTTCTAGAGTCTTGCTTGGGGCAGTTATCTCTTATTGATGCATATCATGTTGAGAGCATATTTTTGAGCTCATTGGTTGGGTTTGATAACATTGAGGTTGGGTGTTCTTGTGTGGGTCAATTTTTTGATGTATAGAGTGAGAAGGAGAAAATCATGAGTGATTTTCTTAGCAGCAATTTTTACACAGTAAAGTGTGTTAAGGAGTACAAAATAGAGAGGCAAGTTGAAGATTCTAAGTCTTCACTTGAAGCACCTCAAATTTCTAATCTGAATGTTGATTGTGCAGAATTGGATTTGAATCAAGCTTTTGATTCAATCATGGAGTAACACATTAGCATTTGTAGTGCAACTAGGTCACAAGAATTCAAACAATCATATGACATAGCCCAGCTTGAGGCCATACTTGAGCTGGATACATTTCAGCTTGATATTTTTCTTCATGTTGATATTTATGTAGATCCAGAAATGCATCATGCTAACATGGAACTTGAAGGTGAGTATTTCTATGTGAGTAAGCATGATGATGGGCCCTTTTTTATATGGCTGCCATGCCTTGGTGACAGTCATTCCTATTTTTGGCATAATGGTATGAATATATGCAGTTTGCATGTGCATGCATGCAAAGTATTTTTTATTACTAATGCTGGGTGATCAGTGCAGTAAAGGATTGAGGGAGATTAGCTCCTTCAATAGTCTTGTCTTTGACAGGGGCAAGTAGTTTCATCAATTTTCTGCAGGGTTGGCTTGCAATGTCTCAAAATTTTGGATACAATCATTTTTTACTGTATGTTTCCCTGTAAATACGTTTTGTGTTTTCCCTTGTGTTTATTGTGTTTTTGGTCTACCCAAAGATCTAAATTCTCATTGTGCCACTACTTGGCACACATCCCTAACCAAAGCCACTGTTGGGACTTGAAAAACCAGTTCCTAACTTGCACCTTTTTGCCCCAAATTCAGTAAAAAACCCACTTTATGCCTTCAATATTGGACCTATAATTTATAACTGATTTGAGGTATCTACCATAGGTTTTCATATGTTTGCCTTTTAAGTACAAGGGAAAAGACCAAAAAATGACTAAGTCCAAATCCTTCTAAGTGTTTCCTTGTATTTTCACCTTTGTTGGAGTTTCAGGATTTTGGGCTCATGTCTTTCATCGTGCCTTGTCTATCGGCTCCAAAATTTGTCTAAGTGTTTTTGGAGGTCAGAGGTTAGGCTTGCAGCCTTTCGTCTTCCTCAAAGCATGTGT
This sequence comes from Cunninghamia lanceolata, assembly GCA_027924645.1. Classification (NCBI taxonomy): domain Eukaryota; kingdom Viridiplantae; phylum Streptophyta; class Pinopsida; order Cupressales; family Cupressaceae; genus Cunninghamia; species Cunninghamia lanceolata. The sequence continues at coordinate 11,251,091 of BSBN01001281.1, forward strand.
TAACAAGAGGGTCTGAAGGTCAAGGTCTGACAGAGCCCAAATTATTCGTTGCCTTGCACATGATCATGGCGTCAATTGGTGGGACCTGATGAGGGGCACGCTATTGCAATAGCTTGACATGTGTCTGAAGTTTAAATTGTGGATTTCACCGACAGTGAGGTGGACACATGGTGAGCTAACACAACTTTTTGAAAATTGTCTCTAGCGCCGAGAGGAATTGTGCTATGCAAACACGTGGCATTCATGGAGATGCATCACGGAGGAAAAGACATGGTCCATCGCTTTGAAAAAGCCAGCACATGAAGCTACCACGTGGTGCCTTTGTGCACGCACAAGGAGAAGTTGCACCTAGACTACAAAGAACTTGCACAAAAAATAAGATGGAAGAAAGCAGAAAAGTTAAGAGGTTTGTGAAAAGATAAATTTTTTGACAGTGAAGAAAATGCAAAGGAGCAAGGAAGAAGGCCTGAGGCTTGAGCCCCGATGACTTTTATATACTTCTAAGTGTTTTGAGTCAGGCAGTTCCTTTCTTCTCTTCTAAAGAGCATGCTGCAAGGTGGAAGGCCTGACCTCCAAGGTCTGATTTGTTGGAGGTCGACTTGCTGACCTTCAAAACTCCTCCAACCACCTGGGAACATACCAACTACTTCCAGGGACGCCATCAATGCAAAGTGGATGACAAAAATTAATGCTTTTATTGTAGTTGGATATGGTTGTTGAAGGTTTTCCCGCCCAACTCTTTCTCAGACCCACGTATGAAGGTTATAAAGGCTGGTTTAAAATTCTTTCAAAGGGGGTTGGTCGCTGAACTAATTTTCTGGTCTCAAAGCGCCCAAGGAATATTTTTGGCATCAAATCACAATTGGTTCGGTTTGCAAGTGAAGGGATGTATTCAGCATAGTGTAGGAAGGCTATGTGAAGCAGATATGAATGTAATGGAATGTCTCCACAGGAGTTTGTAATGATTTTGGCAAATGTATAATCGCAATTATATGTTTTCCCTTGCCACATTTACTGGCATGACTGTAACCAAGGTTTGGAGGTGTGTGACAACATCCAAGTTAATACAAGGCTTTGTATTTGCCATTCTTTTGTTGCATATGAGTCATTACAGTTCTCTTTTGGATTATTAAGTATGTCCATCACATGAAAATCTATTAAAGTCATATATTTGAATGTATGTCTAGTTCCATTGATCCTATGTTGCATATTTTCTTTCCTCCTTGCATTCTATGGCTTTGTTATCCACTACAGTAGGCACTAGTCCATATTGGGGATGAATCAATCATTCTTTAAATCAAATGAATATTCACCTATGGTTTAGGGGAAAAAACCATCTTTCCTGTGCATGTACATTCACACAGTTGAATCAACCATATAGGGGTTTTTGTGACAACCAGTTGTTCTTGGTTCAGTGACAGTCTTTGGGACCAAGACAATGAGTTGGGTTTGGTTGTTCATTTGTTTTTAGTTATTCATCTGGTCTGAATCCAATACCTTCTAAGGTATACCCCTGGGAATATCCCTCCAGAGTCTAAGCTGAGCTCGAAGTGCAGGGGATGAAACCCACTCTCGTAGAGTTGGCCTTTAACCCTCCATGTTCTGTTGATGGATTGATTATGCTTACATGACAACAACCCTGGCCTTGTGAGTGTGATTCCCTCCTAGGAAGTGGAGTTGTGGTTTTGGGACCCAACAGTATCCTTGAGTAACTATCAAACTCAACAATAACATATGTCAGTGAATTTGATGGTGCACTTCAATATTTGTGTATTGTATTTCAAACATAACCTAGAGCTCTATTTACAAGACCTACTTTTATCTAGAGATTAGAAGTTAACATGACCCTTGCATCCTTAGCAATTAATACTTCAATGTTAAGTTCATCATTTTGAGCTCCTTTTAATGCATTAATATTGCCTACTTTTGTTGCAATGCTATGTGCAACTAGTTTTTTCAATGAATACATTTTTTTCTTATTGTGCCTATGCACACTATCATTTGTTGCAAACAAATGAATACTATTGTCAAATTCTTCAAATTGGTCATTGAATTTATGCCAATATTGGTTCTTGTCATTAGTAATTTTCAGTCACCAATAGGTGGATTTTTATCTCTTAGATTTGTGAGAAATTGACGAAATCTTTGTTATTCATTGTTTATCCTTCCTATCTAATTATCTTGTACAAAGTAACATCTACAGTGAATTCTTTCACCATTTATCAGAAACCCATTATCTTTCATGGTGCTCATGAATTTTATAATTTTATTTGTTTAAATTCAACCTTAATATTCATTAGACCATAATGTTTATCTATTTCCATCTCTTCTTCCCAACACATCTTTTATAGTCACTTCCATAATTTGGCCACGGTGTAGCCTAGATATGATTTTTGACTCATATTGTGTTTTATTAAACATGTTGATTATCTTCAATTTCATAATCACTACTATTTCCAACATTTACAAAACAAAGTAATGATTATTAATAAAAAAATGAAGGAAAAAATCATAGATAATATTTATGCTTGTATCTCTATTCTTTTCAATGAACTCCACTCAATCATGCTCATTTTTTAATTTCAAAAGACATGTTTATAAGAAAATTTAAAATGCCCAACCAAATAGGAAAACTAAATAAATAATAATTTTTTTAACTATTATAGAATATAAAGATGCATTTACAAAAAAAATATGGAATAATGTGGACCATTGAAATGATTTTGGTGGTCTCCTACTATGAACTAGTAAAAGCACCAAAGGTGTTATCAAATGGCCAATAGGCACAAATATTTATAGGCCTATTTCTAGATCGTATATATTTTTGTTTTTACTAGAAAGTCATTACATGTAGTAGTTGGTGGACAAGGCTATAAATACAATATGAAATTCAGTCTGCTTTTGTAAATAAAAATAATGGAATGATATTAAATGAATAATCAAATTAACTAAATCATGAACCAAACATTAATAAACTAAATCATAAACAAACCATTAGAGAATTATAGCCTCCAATTCGTGGCATATATACTACTGCCTCAAAATAACCCACTAAATAAATTATAAGCAATCAAGACATTAGTGAACCACAGTACCTATATAATGTAGGATAATAGAAAATCCATGTTACTAAATTTTGTTTGATAGACACACATTTTATAGCCATATTGTTAAATAGTGTACTTTTTATTTTTTGTCAAAGTTATTATATTTAGTACTTAGTGAAGAAGGCTATAAATATATATGTTTATGAGCAATTTGATAACACTTTTAAACAACTGTGTCACAATTAGTATTAACCATATGAACTTGGATATATTTATAATCTTATTATACATTATGTAATTTTGAATGTGTAAATTCAATTTTGCATAAATAAATTTGTTTCGATATCTAGTGACCTTACTTGGAAAGACTCTTGAAATCTAGGTAGATTTAGTTTCCAATATTATTAACAGGTTAGTCTCATATAAACATCTGTTAAGTAAATATATTCTTATTTAAAGAAGATGCCACTTTTAGTTTTATAACAATGCCTAAAATTGTGCTTATAGAAAATGTAAAATATCTTTTGACAAAATAAACATTTCTCTGCATTTGAAATTTATTTATGAATTCTATGGCTACACAGTATCATAGACTTGAGCAATCATGTGCTCTACTTCAAAAATTCACCATGAACAAAACATAACAACTCCACAAACTCAAATACACCAGATGAACAATTATTAGATTCATGTTTTAAAATTCTAAAATTTTCAACTCAGAGTGGATCCTAGTTACAAACTTTCTACTTTTCCAAAACAATAACAACATGCAGCTACTTATCTCTATCTGCACTCAGTAATCAAGACACAACTACCGATACTGTCCACCACATCAAACCAAAGACCACAAACCTTTGATATAAAGATTTCAATGATTTTTCCTACAACACTATTCATTCTCTGTTCAACTCAGCCCCAAACTTTAAAGACCACACATTAAACATAATTACAGACTTAAATCCTATAGACCATGATCCTTTTAAACACTCTCTATTTCTATTAAAAAAACCCAACCACTCCATCCTACACCACCTGTTGTCATTGGCTTTATTGATGGAAATTACCAGCCACGACTATTATTTTAAATGCCCAGCACTACCAAGACTTAGGAACCAAACCCTAGGAGCTCATGTACATTCATCAACGTTATCTATGTTAGAAGCCTTAGAGTCCACATAGAATCCCTAGAGTCCATTCTTGACACATCATTATGATGAGCAATTGCAATTGATATTTTCACTTAATTTTATATTTGTGTGGATGTAGTGTTCCTAACCCTACAATTATCTTTTTTCTGAAAAATAAATAAAAATAAAAACCCATGTAGTTCATGTATCTATGGTTTGTTATCTATATATGGTGGCCTGCATTCTTTAAGAAATGACTCGTTCATCCTGATGATGGGTCAGGAAACTCGATCACATTCTTTCATTACAAATTTACAAGGTTTTCTAGTCTTAAAATCATACTTTCAAAAGATCATTAAAAAATAGAAACCCCCAAAAATGGAAATATTAAGGAGCCTGGAAAAATCTTACTTGAGAAATCACAGCACCGGATAGCACTGTTGTGGCCCTGATACATACCAAGGCATTCATCGTTGTGAGAATACCACATAGTGGGTGTGTGATCCTTCGCGCACGAGAATACCAAGACTTATTGATTTATAGAGATGGAATGCCTATTTTTTGAGTCACCACTAACTCAAATTTAATTACTTGAGCTTATGCTAATTTTGGTCACCACAAACTTATAATTAATCTTCACTAAGCCATTGATTAATAGCTACTACCCAAAAATAACTTATTGCAATGAGGTAAACCTTGATATTCTGTCAATTCTGCTCTTTGTGGTGAGCCCTGAATTGCAGGGGATATATAGGCCCATAGCTGTGAATATGATATACAATTGAATTCATTACAACATTTTATAGGGTTTCTAATGTACATATGATTTTTTCACAAAAAAGAATGTAATTATTGCAACAGCTGAAGACACCTATCGTAGGCATAGATGCCCTGGAACAGATTTTCATACAACGCCATAGAATCAACAAGGTCATGCATTTCATCATAACTTTCAAACAGAGCTTCACCCTCATTTTGTAGGGTTTAAATAACAATCACCATCAACATACTTTGATCTATTAACAACTGAAAACATAGGAAAAAAAAGATACAGATAATTTAATAAATCGAAAGCCATAAAATTCATGATTCTTGGCATCATACTGGGTATGTGCAGGATCATGATGGGCCAAACTATACCTCTAAGTGGCAATGAAAATACAGAAAATCAGAATTTATCAAGTTCATGTGAAAATTTGAATGGATTATGTAGAGAATTGAATCTAGTTTATAGGCTACTATTTTTTTTTTTTTAAAACTAAATTTACTTAGTGAAAATTGAATATTTCAAAGAACATCTATTAAATTTTTCAGAAAAAAATAAAAAGTGGGTGTCTGTCCAGCCAACCTAACTATGAGTAAAAATATATATATTTTTTTGAAACTTTCAAAATAAGTAGAGGACTCATGTCCGAATGTGACGCATATTTATTTGAAATTTTTTTCCAATAAAATAATTAGTTATGATTTTTTTACTGTGACTTTTTTTTTAAAAAAAAGTAATTTTCCAGCGAACCTAACTCGATTAAAAAAAATCAAAATTCAATTTTTTTTTTTTAAACCTATAGCCAGAAAAGCATAGAGTGTGACGCAGGTTTCGGATCTCAAAAAGGTGAAATGGTTTGAAAGTTATGGATGTTTTTCAATCAGTGTGTCCATCAGGATTTCAGACACACGGTATATAGAAAATTATTAATAATTATTTAATAAAATGATAACCAAACAAATCTTATATTTTTAGAAAGCTAACAATTTTTTCTATAAACCCTTTTTGTTTTATCAATTTTGCATTAAAAAAAAGTTGTCAGCACGAAGGGTGAAGTTCGAAGAAGAGACTAAAACATGAAAACACGTTAGAATCCATAAAAAGTCAACAACCAAAACGGATATCCGTCTTGCTTTGTACCAAAGCAAGACGGATATCCGTTTTGCTTTGGTAAAAGCAACTCAAAACGGATATCCGTTTCCTTGATCTATGAAAAATTTTGTACTATTGGTTTTAGATGAACAGAAGCAACATATTTGAAACATCGAGGCAATAATACAAGAAGTTAAAGTTAGTTCATCATTTATAGGTGTATCTATTGTTTCATATCACATTACACATAGAATTCTAATTACAATCTAGTTTCCTCATTTGGGGGAACATTTTTTTATCCATTTCTAATGGAATATTTAGTTAAAAATTGGTGGCTCCTTGTGAAAAGTATGGGCTCTTATCAAGTATGTGTTGTGACCAAATCACACATCACCCCATTAGGAATAGGGACCCCCCTTTTTTTGAATTCCAATGCTTTGCATTGGGATCTGGATGATGTTTTTTCAAATGGCCCTCTGCTAGGAATGAATGCTTTGACCTTTGAATGACTTGAACTAGGAAAGTTTTGCGAGCAAATGGCTCAGTAGTGTTAGGCGTTGTTTTGCACTCGTAGAATCACCAAAGGGTGCCTAGCTTAACGGAGGACATAACAAATATTCAGAGGTCCCCTTTTGTGCCTAACAATAAGCTTGGAAATGTTTGAAAAGCATCAAAAGGAATCAAGGCATATTCTATCATCTGTTGGATCCCAAATTTGCGCCTTAAACATAGAATGGATGTTTTAAACCCTAGAATATAGTGCCCTGTGAAAGAAGATTGCCTTGTGGAAGGGATTGAAATCATCCAAAGTAGCGCCTAAGAGGTGTATGGAGTGGAGGATGATATTCTTAGCATAGAATGAGCGCCTAGGAAGTGGTGTACCTTGATCAGTGAATTTGGCGCCCTTAGTCATCAAATCAAACTCAAATTGGCACCTAGACTCACAAGTCTTTAGGGGGTGCTCGAGTTAGAGTTAAGTCTCATCCATATAGTTTTGATGGCGCCATAAGAAGGATGATCTATGTTGTAGAAAGAATGTTAATCACTTTGAGCATCAAATTGCGCCTTGATTGGAAAGCTGATTAAGGACCTCAAGAAATGAAAATTGAATAAGGAAAAGAACAAAATGTGTTAGGCGCCCTTCATTCAAACATGTAAGGCGCATTTTCTTGACCCTTCCATCTAATGCTGGTGCCTAGGTGATGAGAATACAAAATGTGGAAATCTAGCATGTCCCAAGTAAAGCGCCCAACATTAAGTAGGCATGAAACAAGTTGGTCAATAATGTTAGGGACAAAATTGTGGAGTAAGAAACTATGCAAGTCAAGGCACCATTTCACACCTATTTATCTTGAGTGGCATGTCCTATTCAGAGCACTCCAAGTTGGCGCCTTGACCAAGCACTGTAAAGGATCCTCTAAGTGATAATGGATGAAAAGTATTTGAAGGGAACTTCATAAGCGCCCTGGAGACATCAATCCAAAAATGAGGGAAGTGCGCCTTAGGTGAGATGGTATTTGTTATAAGTTGAAGATATAGCGCCTATTGGTACTTGAAGCTCCATCCTTAGTGCCCAATGTATAAGCCTTCACCTAATTTGGTGCCTATGGTAATTTCATTGTAAACAAATCTAAGGTGGGCGCCTAATATTAAAGGGCTATTGATCAAGAAGTCCTCTATACACTCATTCACTGAGTAAGGAGGAACAAGATGACAAAATTAGAAAGAAAGAGGTAAGACACATTTTTGCATCTAAACTACTCATTTTTAGCACCTAAAACGAATTTGTTAGATGGGCGCCAATTTCCTCCAGAGTGACCTCCACTTTGCACCTTGAAGTACATGGTGAGGTAGGAATTCAATTTTAGCGCCCAAGGGACAATTGGCATCATAACATAGGCACTTGGATGATAGAAGACTTCCAATTGATTTAAACCAACAAAATGACCAAATTTAAGGCCAGAGATGAGTTTTTGCGCCTTGAAGAGAACATGTTGGGATTCTTCCTATACAATTTGGAATGAACACTTCGCTTCACTCAAGTATGCCAAGAGTGACCTTGATACCACCTGTTGTGACCAAATCACACATCGCCCCATTGCAAATGGGGACCCCCTTTTTTTTGAGCTCCTGGTTTTGCATTTAAGTTTAGATGATGCCTTAGGTTCATTTCCTCTGCCAATCCAATAAGTCTCTCTTCTAGGAGATTTTTGCTTCATAACTGGAGGTCTCATTTGGAAAATGAAGAATCTCGATTGAATTCTATCCAAGTAATGAATAATGAGACCCTTCCTGATGTATGTCTGAGATCCTAAAAAGACTAAGTCTGATAGCCTGAAATCCTGAAAATCCTGAAAAAATGGCTAAGTCTGAAATCTGGTGAATCCTCCAAATTCTAGATTTTGCATGTTAAATCCGGTGGATTCGAGACCTATCTCAACTTATACTTAAATATATTTTTTAATATACCTTTACCCTCGCGACCCTGAAAAACGCCTGACTCTTCCAGAGGATTCAAAAAGTTCATCTAGTGCGACGGGGCATCTAAGTGGCGCAAAACCATGATGAAAAAAAGCGCTTTCAATTACAAAACAAGATGACGATTTCCAATCCTTCAACCAATGCGCCCATCTAAAGCGCTAGTTTGGAAACGAAAATTTTTCAAGCCTTCAAAGTGAGGCGATTTCCACGCCTTAGCCAATGCGCCATATTGATATGAATTCCAGAGGATCTTTATGCCTTGAACCAAAGCGCCAAAGGTGGAAGAAGGTAAGTGATTTCAAAAAACACCAACTTGAAGAGGATTTTGACACCTTGAACCAATGCGCCACCCTCTTGCAGATGAAAACAAGTTGGAATCAAAGAAAATTTCAGAGGACTTCAACATGCCTATCCAATGCGAAAATTTCAGAGGAAATCAATACCTCCATCCAATGCGCTAAGGAGAAAGAAAATGCTGGGTGTCAAGGTGTAAGTTTTGATGTTTCTAGAGGATTTCAAATCCTTAACCAATGCACAAATCTTAAAAAATCCTAACATCTCAAACCAATGCGACCTCTTCAAAAAGAATCCAAGGTCAAGTCTTAGAGCGAATTTCTAGAGGAAATTAAAATCTTGTTCTCTTGCGCCACCTTGTAGAGGAGAGTAAAAGTTGAGTTTTGAAAGGAAAATTTCAGAGGAAATCAAACTTTTGAACTAATGTGCCACTAGTGGAGGGTGGTTTAGTTTAAGATTTTTGAGGCCAAACAAGAAGAATTCATTTTAAAGTTAAAAACAAGAAGTAATCAAAGCTCTTATCTAATAAGCCAAAGAGGGAAGATAAGATGAAGACTTCAAACTCCTTAACCAATGCGAAAATCAAGAGGATTCTTAATTCCTCAACCAATGCGACCAATTCAAGGAGGATCAACATCAAAATCTAATGCGCTTGATGGAAAGTAAGTGAGAAGAATAGGCAAAATTCCAGAGGAAATCAAACCTTTGATCCGGTGTGCTCAATTCAAGGAGATATCAAACACCTCAACCAATGCGATTTAAGTAGAAGTGATTCGTCAAGACTAATTTGCAAGAATATAATATACATTTTCAGGAAGATCTTGAAGTCCCCATCCAATGCACCTAGAAGGAGGAGAAGAATTCAGGTTTGTAAGAAAAGATCAAGAAGAAATCAAACCTCTCATCCACTGCGCCACATATGGGAAGGCTTTGATACACTTTGAAGGAGATTTTAAAAATCTTATCTAATGCGCTTGGAGGATGATTTAACTCAAGTTTGAAGTGATTTCTAGAGGATTCCAAACCCCTCAACCGGTGCGCCAGACAAGAAGACAATCAAGAGGATTTTGAAATCCTTATCCAATGCGACTTATCTAGTGCATCAATTCTAGGAGAAACTAAAACCTTTGTCTAAAGCGCTACCTTATGAAGGGAAGTAAAGTCAAGTGTTGAAGGCAAACTTTAGAGGCTTATCAAGGAGGAATCTAGGAGGAATTCACTTATCTCAACCAGCACGCCATCTTAGTAAAGTTTTCATATCATTCAAGTTAGACATCAAAGTCCTTAACTCATGTGCTTAGATTAGAAATGCTTGTAATGATTCTTATGTATTATGTGTTATCGAAAGGGGATTGATGCTGTTTCTTTACTTGTGTTGCAGCAAAAAGGAGGAATCATCTAAAGATCAAGTGATAAGAACCTTTGACAAGCAAGGAATGAGAAAAGAGCAAGGCATCATGTAGCTGTTTCAAGGGTATCCTTCATCATCCTTGTGTTGGAATTCTTCATCAAGTGGCATCAAGTTAAGATTGTCTAGAAGACATCCATCCGAAGGACATCATCTACATCAAGACTTTCTAAGACATCCAATCTACTTCAAGTTCCTTCGAGCTTCAAGATCATCTTCAAGGAATCATTTCATCAACTACATCATGATCATCAAGAGCAAGTGTTTGAATCACTTTCACCTTGTGGGGGGAACACTACTCTAAAGGATTATACCTCAAATCTTCTACATCATCGAGTTGGAACACTTCATTGAAACTTCCAAAGGCATTCATCCATCTAAACTTCAAGACTTTACAACTTCAAGTCCAAAGAGAGTCTCCTACTCTTACATGAAGGAAGCATCATCATCATCATATCTCTACTCTACTCTCTTCAAGAGGATGCATCCAAAGAAGATCATTCATATCTACATCCTACAAGAAGAAGAAACATTGCAAATTTAGTCAAGCGAAGCAACAAGTATGATACATCCAGTTGCAAGGAGATGTACAAGGCAAAGACCTATAAGATGTATTCCTAAAAGTTCAAACAATCACATTGAATACATCACATAAAGATGATACAATTTTCAAAGTATGCTGAAGTAGCATCTATGTGGCGAGTACACATCATTCAATTTTGATTAGCCGCATTATTTTAAATGCATTAAACGTATCATTTAATGAAAGAAGCCAAAGGGATTCCTATGTGGAGGAATATTTTAAATGTTTTCGCCTTACCTTATCACATTGGAAAACGTGCCTTCATTGCCTCTCTCTTTTTTGCTAAAAATAGCAAGTTGTTGTAACTACCTCTGAGGTGGCATGATCTAGACCCTTGGCTATCAAATTGATCTAAGCCATTCAATGTATTCTGGGCACTATATAAAGGCTTTGTTGCCTCATTTATAAAATCAGTAGATCATTAGTAGTAGGCAAGTAGGAGTAGAATAAAAGAGACTCTCGAAATTCTCTGAGAGGACTTGAAGCTGTTGTAAATATTTTCAAGATTAATGCAAAGGACATTGGAGCTACTTGTTTGATGTTAAGTATTATCTTGTGGAGTAACATGGTTTCCTGAATCTTGATGGAATTAAGAGATGTTTCAAGTAGATTAAAAATAGATTAGAAGCTCTTTGTTGTAATGTATGTATGTGTTGAATATTTGATCAACTCCTAGCTCATGTTTTTAACATTCACCGCTGGTGAAGTGTTGTGTAAAGCTAGTCTGAGCTTATTTGCTTAAGTTCGATTGTGGATGCTTGTTTGAGCTGCGCCATTTGATGGGTGCTTATATAAGTCTTCATGATTTGAAAACCATTCGCGTAACCTTAGGAGATTGCACCAACTTCATGTAGTTGTAGGCATCCTTGGCGAAGTGGAGTTAGGTTTATCAAGGAGTTTGTCTATTCAAACATCATCATTGCTTCATTGACCTTAGATAGTTTCCTAAACCCTTTCCCTTTTTCCATTTTTTTATCATTGAAACCTTGTATATAAATCATTCACATTGAAGGAGAGATAAGCTAAACAAATGAAAGAAGAAGAATCTACGTAAGTCCCTTTGTGTTTAACAACAAAATCATACTTAGTCACTGAGCTATCTCTTACAAACTCATCAGAAAGGAACCTTGGAGTCATCTTGTTTGATCATTTCGTTCAGCATTCGAGAGGCTTTGCTCAAGAGGGAATCAAATACTTAGTATTTCACTCTAATTGTTGACTTGTCCAAAAACAATCATCAACACCACCCACGGAAGGTATTGATGAATATAATGAGTTTGGGCGCCCTTAATACAATGAGCATGACATTCCCTTGTTTGGAGGATTATTATCTTAATACATCTTGGAGGAGAGAATGAAGGTTTGACATGAAAAGAAAATCATTTGAGGAATAAGAAACGAGCTAAGTGCATTAAGGCGCTAGAACATACCTGAAGCTCTCTAATGAGCGCCTTACAAAAGGGACATGATAATGATGTAGTATGATCATCATACCTTGGATTGAAATCATCATAATGCTTAAAATAACTCAAAATGTGTTAGGCGCCCATTCAACTATGGATACACTCAAGTAGGCGCCTTGAAGAAAACCCCTCAATGCATGTCAAAAAAAAGGTGGGCGCTTAACATTGAAGAAGTAATTCATCAATCTTTTAAAGAAGCATGGATGTAAAAAAGAAGTGAACACCTATGTAAGATCAAGGCACAATTTTCAAACTCCTGAGTGATCTCCAAAGTAGCGCCTTGAGGTGAGATGGGGTCTAAGTCTATCTTAAATGGCGCCTTGAGTTGAGGGTAAGTAAGCTGCTTTGAAGTCAACATAAGCGCCTAAGGGATAATAAGACTCTTGAAGTTATTAGCAGGTGTTTGGAAGTATTAGAATCTCGCAAGAAAGACAAAGACCCTTGGCACATAACCATCAAAGCAGCTTGAAGTCATAGGGTGAATGCATAGAAATAAGGAGACTTCTTGAGTTGAGGGGTTGAATGTGAGATAGAACTATAAAAATGTTAAAGATCAGTCCAAAGACCTAGGTGCATTTTGCCACCAAGACAGTTTGATTTCAGCACCTAGATGTCTTAGATACAAGGCACATATTCATGCCTTCGTCCCCCAATTTAAGCGCCTATCTGTATATATGAATAGTTTGTTTTAAATTTAAAATTTTGGAAACTTTATTAAATGCATTAAATACAATCAATTTGGGTCCTTTAACTGGAATGCAAGTAGAAGAAGAGCTTCAGAATTCAATTGATAATGCTCGAGCTATTATAAGACAAGAGACAGAAGGTAGAATCAGAGCTGAGCAAAGATGCCAAGCCTTAGAGCAGTACATTCAGCATTTAGTTCATCCTATTCACAAATGTGTCCAAAGTAAGATTACTCAAATCAAATAATGGCTTATATCCAGAGCTTTATTAAGTTGATACCTAGGTGGATTAGTGTGTAAACATTCAAATTAGATGGTAATTCACAAGTTTATAGAATAATAAAATGAATCCCTAGTCTAGAATCCAAATGTACATAATAAAACGGATATCTATTTTGTAGTAGTGATATGGACGTTGCAGAGTGTCCGTTGGCAAAGAATTGGGATTTACTTAAATTTGCTTGTTCATGCTTCTCATAGGACGTCACCTCCCCTACCCATCCAGCTCTACAAAAGAAGAGAGACAACAAATGATCAAGAGGGATCACCAATTAGCGGTAAGTGATTGATTACTTATGTCATGTTATATATTTTGAATATTAAATTCTATATTAATGTGCACGTTGTTTGATTGTATTAATAGGTGGAAATTCAAAAATCTCTATTGAGGAGGTCTAGTCGATGAGCGATAGAGGATGAGTCATTGACTAGTTCACCATCTTCATGGCCTAGCAAGAGCCATAGATTATTTGATAGCAATCCATAGGAGATTTGATTTTGGGACATTTTGTTACATATGCCTATTTGGCTTTGTAAACATACTTTTGTATGTTATCGATGTATATCGTTGTATATACCCATATGGTTTTATTTGTACATGCCTATATGGCTTGATATATACACTATACAAATTATTTTCATGACATTATGCATATATGTATATATAAGATCCTAATTTGGCACAAGTAGGGAGAATGCTTGCAAAGGTTATGGAATTTGGTTTTAAATGTTCCAATTGTATTTGCTTCAAAGATTCTAAAGCCTTTTCAAAAAATCCATTTTGTGCATATCCTGCAATCATTGCATTCCATGAGATAGCATCTCTTTGAGGTGTCATGCCAAACTATTCACATGCCTTGTCTATGCTTCCACACTTTGGATTTACACCTGCCAATTGCATTTTCTTAACATTTCCTTTCAATCCTTATCAGAAATTCTGTTTTGTGCACATATTGCAATCATTGCATTCCTTCATTTACAACACATGATTAAATAAGAAGATGCATATTTACAACACTTAAGAATATGTAGTAGTGTTGCTCATGTCACCAATACTATGTTTACATCTTCACATACATGGCTTACAACATGTGACAATATGAAGTGATGAAGAAACTTGTTATTTTGATGTATTTCAACTCCAAACTTGCGCCTAGAAGTGAAAGCACTAATCCTTGATCAAACTAACCTAAAAGTGCACCTTGGTACTTAGGGCGCTAGATTATGATTGATCAACCTAAAATGTGCACCTAAGGCTAGATATTCAATTGGAAGGATAAAACACATCATCAAAGGAGTTTATAGTTATTGAAGGCATCAAATGATGACTTGGGCGCACATCTACCTCTCTACACCATCAAATGTGCACCTAGATTAGTGAGGCACCACTTCATATCTCTATGACTTTGGATATGCACCTTGATAATGAATTGATCTTGCAAGTTGAGGTTGTCTCCACAAGTTGAAAGAATGTCCAAACAATACAAGGCACCAATTATTGAACAAACAACCTAGAATGAGTGCCTTACTATTTGAGTTGCTAGTTCATGCTTCTAGAACACCAAAAGTGCGCCTAGATGTTGAGGCACTAGCTCTTGCTCAAGCAACCTTGAAAGTGCGCTTTGACAAGGAGGTTAAAATGTATTATCAAAGGATTAAGTTGAATCAAGGAATCATCATTGAAGACAAGTAAAACATGATTGTGAATGAGGTGCACTTTTCATTATCTCCAACCTCACAATTGTGCCTTCCCTTGGAAGCTCATATTGTGCCTAAAGGAATGTACTAAGATAACATCCATGTCAATGATTGAGAATGTGTCAACTAGAACAATATTTTTGTTTTTCTCATCGTGGGGTCGAACAGACTGCACCAACGCGTTGGGGTGGGTGGGTAAATGCCAGTAGAGGTCTCGTTTTGTGTGCCAAGCGTCCCAGTCATTTCGGGCAAGAGGCTACCCGCAAAGTCCCTTAAGATCCCTGAGACCAAAAATGTGCCAAACTTTGACAGAGCAGTTCTCAGAATTCGTGATAGCTGGGAATGTTGTGTTTGGACCTACAGGTGTACGTGGCGTCTGTCGACAATAACCTCTCTCATTTTTGGTCAACTCCATTCCGTTTGACCATGCCGAAATCAAACGCATTGTTGCAAAATGCTTCAATTTGATGCAGTGGAAAGGTGCTAGGTGTGACATTTTTCATTCCATAGCTCGTGGGGTCGAACGGATTGCGCCAATGCGTCGGGGTGGGCGGGTAAATGCCAGTGGAGGTCTCGTTTCATCCGCCAAGCATCCCAGTCATTCCAGGCAAAAGGCTACCGGCAAAGTCCCTTAAGATCTTTGAGACCAAAAATGCGCCAAACTTTGACGGAGGAGTTCTCAAAATTTGTGACAACTGGGAATGTTGTGTTTGGACCTGCAGGTGCACATGGGGTTCATCGACAATAACCTCTCTCATTTTTGGTCAACTCCATTCCGTTTGACTGTGCCGAAATCAAACGCATCGTTGCAAAATGCTTCAATTTGATGCAGTGGAAAGGTGGTAGGTGTGACATTGTTCATTCCATAGCTCATGGGGTCAAACGGACTGTGCCAACCCATCGGGGTGGGTGGGTAAATGCCAGTGAAGGTCTCGTTTCATGCGCCAAGCGTTCCAGTCATTCTAGGCAAGAGGCTACCGGCAAAGTCCCTTAAGATCCTTGAGACCAAAAATGCGCCAAACTTTGACGGAGCAGTTCTCAGAATTCGTGATAGCTGGGAATGTTGTGTTTGGACCTACAGGTGCACGTGGGGTCTGTCAATAATAACCTCTCTCATTTTTGGTCAACTCCATTTTGTTTGATTGTGCCGAAATCAAACGCATTATTGCAAAATGCTTCAATTTGATGCAGTGGAAAGGTGCTAGGTGTGACATTTTTCATTCCATAGCTCGTGGAGTCGAACGGACTACACCAACGCGTTGGGGTGGGCGGGTAAATGACAGTGGAGGTCTCGTTTCATGCACCAAGCGTTCCAGTCATTCTGGGCAAGAGGCTATTGGCAAAGTCCCTTAAGATCCCTGAGACCAAAAATGCGCCAAACTTTGACGGAGTAGTTCTCAAAATTCGTGATAGCTGGGAATGTTGTGTTTGGACCTACAGGTGCATGTGAGGTCCGTCGACAATAACCTCTCTCATTTTTGGTCAACTCCATTGCGTTTGACCATGCCGAAATCAAATGCATTGTTGTAAAATGCTTCAATTTGATGCAGCAGAAAGGTGCTAGGTGTGACATTTTTCATTCCATAGCTCGTGGGGTCGAATGGACTGCGCCAACGAGTCGAGGTGGGCAGGTAAATGCTAGTGGAGGTCTCGTTTTGTGCGCCAAGCATCCCAGTCGTTCTGAGCTGTAAGCTACTGACAAAGTCAAAAGTTGTTAGGATTGAAATTTTGCATTCTATAGGTCCTGGGTCTAAACAGATTGTGCCAACACGTCAGGGTGGGCGAGTAAATGCTAGAGGAGGTCTCATTTTATGTGCCAAGGCTCCCAGTCCTTCTGAGCTATAAGCTACCAGCAAAGTGACTTTATCGCTAACTTATAGCTTGGAATGACTACGATGCTTTGCACACAAAATGAGACCTCCCCTAGCATTTACCCGGCCACCCCGATGTGTTGGCATAATCTGTTCGACCCCAGGACCTGTGGAATGCAAAATTTCAATCCTAGCAACTTTTGACTTTGTCGGTAGCCTCTTGCTCGAAATGACTGGGAAGTTTGGCGCACGAAACGAGACCTCCACTAGCATTTACCCGCTCACCCCGACGCGTTGGCATAGTCCATTTGACCCCATGAGCTATGGAATAAAAAATGTCACACCTTACACCTATCCACTGCATCAAATTGAAACATTTTGCAACAATGCGTTTGATTTCAACACAGTCAAACAGAATGGAGTTGACCAAAAATAAGAGAGGTTATTGTCGACGGACCCCACGTGCACCTGTAGGTCTAAACACAACATTCCCAGCTATCACAAATTCTAAGAACTGCTCCGTCAAAGTTTGGCGCATTTTTAGTCTCAGGGATCTTAAGGGACTTTGCCGGTAGCCTCTTGCCCGGAAGGACTGGGACGCTTGGCGCATGGAATGAGACCTCCAATAGCATTTACCCGCCCACCCCGACACATTGGTGTAGTCCGTTCAACCCCATGAGCTATGGAATGAAAAATGTCACACCTAGCACCTTTCCACTGCATCAAATTGAAGCATTTTGCAACAATGCGTTTGATTTCGGCATGGTCAAACAAAATGGAGTTGACCAAAAATGAGAGAGGTTATTGTCGACAGACCCCACGTGCACCTGTAGGTCCAAACACAACATTCCCAGCTATCATGAATTCCAAGAACTGCTCCGTCAAAGTTTGGCACATTTTTGGTCTTAGGGATCTTAAGGGACTTTGTTGGTAGCCTCTTGCTCGGAACGACTGGGACGGTTGGCGCATGAAACAAGACCTCCATTGGCATTTACCCGCCCACCCCAATGCGTTGACATAGTCTGTTCGACCCCACGAGCTATGGAATGAAAAATGTCACACCTAGCACCTTTCCACTGCATCAAATTGAAGCATTTTGCAACAATGTGTTTGATTTTGGCATGGTCAAACGGAATGGAGTTGACCAATAATGAGACATGTTATTATCGACGGACCCCACGTGCACTTGTAGGTCCAAACACAACATTCCCAGCTGTCATGAATTCTGAGAACTGCTCCGTCAAAGTTTGGCGCATTTTTGGTCTCAGGGATCTTAAGGGACTTTGCCAGTAGCCTCTTGCCCAGAACGACTGGGATGCTTGATGCATGAAACGAGACCTCCACTGGCATTTACCCGCCCACCCCGACGCGTTGGTGTAGTCCGTTCGACTCCACGAGCTATGGAATGAAAAATGTCACACCTAGCACCTTTCCACTGCATCAAATTGAAGCATTTTGCAACAATGCGTTTGATTTCGGCACAGTCAAACAGAATGGAGTTGACCAAAAATGAGAGAGGTTATTATCGACAAACCCCACGTGTACCTGTAGGTCCAAACACAACATTCCCAGCTGTCACGAATTCTGAGAATTGCTCCGTCAAAGTTTGGCGTATTTTTGGTCTCAGGGATCTTAAGGGACTTTGCCGGTAGCCTCTTGCCTAGAATGACTGGAACGCTTAGCGCACGAAATGAGACCTCCAATAGCATTTACCCGCCCACCCCAATGTGTTGGTACAGTCCGTTCGACCCCACGAGCTATAGAATGAAAAATGTCACACCTAGCACCTTTCCACTGCATCAAATTGAAACATTTTGCAACAATGCGTTTGATTTCGGCACAATCAAATGGAATGGAGTTGAGCAAAAATGAGAGAGGTTATTGTCGACAGACCCCACGTGCACTTGTAGGTCCAAACACAACATTCCCAGCTATCACAAATTTTGAGAACTGCTCCGTCAAAGTTTGGCGCATTTTTGGTCTCAGGGATCTTAAGGGACTTTGCCGGTAGCCTCTTGCCCGGAACGATTGGGACTCTTGGCACACAAAACGAGACCTCCACTGGCATTTACCCACCCACCCCGACGCGTTGGTGCAGTCCATTCAACCCCACGAGCTATGGAATGAAAAATGTCACACCTAGCACCTTTCCATTGCATCAAATTGAAGCATTTTGCAACAATGCGTTTGATTTTGACACGGTCAAACGAAATGGAGTTGACCAAAAATGAGAGAGGTTATTATCGACGGACCCCATGTGCACCTGTAGGTCCAAACACAACATTCCCAGCTATCACAAATTCTGAGAACCGTTCCGTCAAAGTTTGGCGCATTTTTGGTCTCAGGGATCTTAAGGGACTTTGTCGGTAGCCTCTTGCTTGGAAGGACTGGGATGCTTGGCGCACGAAATGAGACCTCCAATAGCATTTACTCACCCACCCCAATGTGTTGGTACAGTCTGTTCGACCCCACGAGCTATAGAATGAAAAATGTCACACCTAGCACCTTTCCACTGCATCAAATTGAAGCATTTTGCAACAATGCGTTTGATTTCGGCACGGTCAAATGGAATGGAGTTGACAAAAAATGAGAGAGGTTATTGTCGACAGACCCCACGTGCACTTGTAGGTCCAAACACAACATTCCCAGCTATCACAAATTCTGAGAACTGCTCCGTCAAAGTTTGGCGCATTTTTGGTCTCAGGGATCTTAAGGGACTTTACCGGTAGCCTCTTGCCCAGAATGACTGGGACGCTTGGCGCATAAAACGAGACCTCCACTAGCATTTACCCGCCCACCCCAACGCGTTGGCGTAGTCCGTTCGACCCCACGATGAGCAAAACAAAAAATATGGCACCTAGCAAGGTTTTTGCTCTTACAGAACAATGTATCGGCAAAGACCCTAGTTTTCTGGTGCAGGAGCTTCAATTTACAACTATTTTTTAAATATTATATTTTCATGACCTTGTTAATTTTTGGTTTTGTCTAAGGGCTTAGAAGCCATTTTTGATGTGATGTAATAAGGACTTAGTCTACTTGTTTTGACTAGTCCACTAGAAGATTTGAAAAACCTATTTTATAGGTTTTTCCATTTTTTTTAGAAACTTTTTGTTTTATTTAAAACTGTCTTTTAAATCTGATTTTCTGCCTTCCTAGGCAGTTGTACGGTCAAGGAAAGAGGAAGAGTTTTTTAAGAACTTCCTATATATTCCAATGGTTAAAAAACATGCCAAATATATAAAAGCAAGAAGGAGTTTTAAAGAAGAAAAGACTATTTTTTCTGTTTTTGCTGTTAAAAACAGCCTTGGTACGGCCAAGTACGGCTGTTTGTGAAGAAATTCTCTTGTAATGTTTTAAGTTCTGTGTTGTGGCTCCCATTTGCAGGTATTTTGGAGTTTTTGAAACTATTGGAGTGGTTTGATCTTTTCCTGTTTATAAAGATTGTATCAAAACCTCTTTTGTCTGGGGTTCTGAGGCAAAATGGAGTTTTGTTCCTCTATCTTCTGAAGGTGAACAGTCATCTTGTGAAGGGATGGAGGAATTTAGATTAGTTTGTATGTTCTTGTTGTTAGATAAGTTGTTCTCCTTCTTTCTCAATGATTGGCATGTCTCTATCTAGTCAAACAGTGACTAGTTAGTGAAAAAAAAGATTTTGGGACAGCAAATAAATAAGAAACAGTCATAGTGTTGGTAAGATTGAGTGTAATTTTTGGTTTTAAGAGGGATACAGGTCTGCATAGGAGTCCTACACTCCTGATGAGAATCCTTGTTACATCTTTTGTCCAACATTTTAAGCTAGATAACCCTTGGAAGACAATCGCCAATATATAACAGAAAAAAGACTGTTTGCTGTCTTGTACGTGGTGTAGTACGGCCTGCAGGGCTGATAAAAGTTAAAACATTTCAAAGTTTGTGTTTGGTTCTTGCACCAACCAATGAAGGTTATAAAAGATCAGTATATGACTAATATAGTGTCATTTATCTGTTTGTTTGCAAGGAAACCCAATCTTTAACCTTGTTTAATTAAAAATAGCAATTCTGCCGTACTTTTTTATGACAGTACAGTACGGTGGTGAGTGTAAAAACAGCAAGGAACTATTCTATTGGTTGCATGTGTGTTGTGGTCTTTATTGGAGTAGTTTTCTGTAGCTTGGAGTCTTCTTGCAGGAGATAAGAATCAATGGAAACTTCAAGACTGTTATAGGGCAGTCATCCTATTATTTGCTGTCCTCTATCTTTTTAAACACTGTATGGGCCTGCACACAAGAAGTTAGTGGTTTTCTCACATCAAATGTTGAGTGGGCATTAAGCCTTGATGGTCATTTTAAGTCCTGGAAGGGTATTGTAGATTTACTCCTTGTGTATGTTACAATATTAAATACTATTGACTGCTGTCTTAAAACAGTCACAATGCAATTTGCTGTCCCCTGTTGTGTTTGGGAGTAGAATGGTAGTTTATTGATCAGAGACCTTTGCCCAAGCTGATCACAAGATAGGTGTAGGATTACCTATGTTGGTAGAGTTATTGGTAATGGTTGTGTTGTGTTCTTGAAGGTGGATTGTGTTCCTGAGTTGGGTGGAGTTTTGACTCCCCAAGGTAAGTGGTGAGTAGCCTAAATGGATGGCACCAGAGGGTGATCCTAGGCCAAGTGGGTTCCTGTAATAGCCTTGTGAGGCTTGTAAACACAAACACCTTGTAAACCTTTTGAAAGAAGTTGAGAGAACTAGTACAACCTTACCAAGAACCTCTGCATCATATTGGTATCAGAGCCAATATTCTGATTGGAAGAAAGTGTATGTCAGAAGAGGAACTTGAAACAGAGGCTAGTACAATGCCTCCCAAGACAATGAGTCAAGATGCCATCAAGAAGTTGGTGGAAGAGATGGTTGAAGCAAGACTGCAAGAAGCAAAATTGCAGGAAGAGAAGAAGTCTAAAGGCAAGACTAAAGAAGAGGGAAGTTCTTCAGACACAAATGAAGAAACAGAGGCAGAAGAGGATCCTCAGGAGCAGGATATGTCTGCAGATCAGAAAGCCTTCTTGAATGCACTTAAGGGTGCTCATGGTGACAGTGGTGATCCTAAGATGGAGGTGCCTACCTTCCATGGCAAGTTGGATGGAGATATTCTCACCGACTGGATAGACGCTATGTGCAACTTCTTTGATTACAAGGAGTTCAATGACAGTAAAAAGGTCAAATTTGCCAAAACAAGGCTAAGAGGTTCTGCACTTGTGTGGTGGAACTATATGCAGAATGAGAGGGAGAAGATTGGGAAGAGTCCCATCACTAAATGGAGCAGAATGGTGGCTATGCTCAGAAGCAAGTTCATGCCACCTGACTATGAGATTCAAATCATAAGGAGATTTCAGAATTTGAGACAAAAAGATATGGATGTGGCTGCCTACACAGAAGAATTTCATAGACTCAGTATGAGGGCAAATCATAATGAAGATGAAAAAGGGATGGTGGCTAGGTACCTGAATGGACTGAAATACAATCTGCAAGATGAGATAAGTTTGGTGTTACCAAAGACAGTGGATGAATGTTTCCTGTTGGCCTCCAGAGCTGAGGAAAAGTTGAGAAGGAAGGGTGATCAAAGTGCCAGAGGTAGAGGTGGCAGAAATCAAAGAGGTAGAGGCAATTTTGGCCGTGGTCAGTTCAACAAAACAGAAAATAACAGCCAACAAGAAACTCAATCAGCAACAGAGCATAGAGGAGGTTTCAGAGGTGGTAGAAATCATAATGGTAGAGGCAGAAATGGTGGAGGTGGTAGAGGACTAGGAGTCTTCACTGGAAGATGTTATGGCTGCAACCAAGTTGGCCATACAATGAACAAATGTCCAGGGAAAGCCAGCAGCTCCCATGACAGTGGGAAGAGAAATCAGTTGGTGAAAGATGATGACTGTGAAAATGTGAGTCCATCGATGGGAAGTGCTGCACCTGTTCTAGATGGAGAGAGTATGATGATAAAAAGGTCTATGCTGAAGATGCCATTGAAGCAAGAACCTCCTCAGAGAAAGAATCTTTTCAGAACCCAAGGTTTGGCCTATGGGAAGCTTTGCAAAATCATAGTGGATTCAGGGTCTACTGAGAATGTGGTATCCACTGAGATGGTTGAGAAGTGCAAATTGAAGAGGCTGCCTCATATCAGTCCTCACAAGATTTCTTGGTTGAACAAGAACCAAAGTTTCATGGTGGAGGAACAAGCTTGGGTTGAATTTGCAATTGGTGACTACAAGGACAAAGTACTATGTGAAATCATTCCCATGGATGCATGTCACCTGCTCCTTGGTCGTCCCTGGCAGTATGATGTGAAAGCTCAGCATGATGGTGAGAAGAACACTTATGTCATCACCAAGAATGGAAGGCCATTCAAAATGGATCCTTTGTTGGAGCAGCCCAGGGGAAAGGAAAATAACAGCAGTGTCATGTTGGTGAATGGCAATGAATTCCTAAATATCTTGAAGGAGAATGACAACCAAGGGTATGCCTTGGTCATGACGCCCAAGAGTGGATCAGATCAGCAAGAACAGAAACAGAAGGAGATTCCATTGGAAGTACAGCAACTTCTAGACAAGTATCAAGACCTTGTGGTAGAGGAAGTTCCCAACTCCTTACCACCCATGAGGGATATTAGTCATCAAATTGACTTAATACCTGGTGCTACATTGCCTAACAAGGCTGCATACAAGCTGACTCCACAGCAAAATGAAGAGGTGGCAAGGCAAATTCAAGATCTCCTGGAGAAAGGGCTGATTAGGAAGAGTCTAAGTCTCTGTGCAGTTCCAAGTGTACTGGCTCCTAAGAAGGATGGAAAGTGGAGGCTATGCACAGATTCCAGGGCAATAAACAAGATCACCATAAGATACAGATTTCCAATGCCAAGGATTGAAGATCTCTTGGATTACCTGGGAGGATCATGCTATTACTCAAAGATTGATTTGAAATCTAGATATCATCAAATCTGGATCAGACAGGGAGATGAATGGAAAACTGCTTTCAAGACCAATGAAGGTCTTTATGAATGGCTTGTTATGCCATTTGGTCTTAGCAATGCGCCAAGTACATTTATGTGCCTGATGAATGAGGTATTAGTTGAATTCATTGGTAAATTTGTTATTGTTTATCTTGATGACATACTAATCTTCAGCAGGACAAGGGAAGACCATGTGAAGCATGTTGGTCAGGTGTTGGAGAAGCTGCATGAGCACAAGTTGATGATCAACTTAGACAAATGTGAGTTCATGAAAACTGAACTTGTATACTTGGGATTTGTCATTTCTAATGGCTGTTTGAAGATGGATCCCTCTAAGGTTGAGGCTATTCTCAGTTGGCCTACCCCAAAAACAGTGGGAGATGTGAGAAGTTTCCATGGATTGGCGACTTTCTATAGGAAGTTTATCAGAGGTTTCAGTCACATTAGTGCTCCCATCCTCAACACCATCAAGGGTGGAGTCAAATGTAAATTCCAGTGGACACAGGAGGCTGATGATAGTTTTGAGTTGTTGAAAATAAAGGTGGCTGAGTTACCTACCTTAGTACTCCCTGATTTTGATAAGGTATTTGTTGTTGAGTGTGATGCAAGTCAGCAAGCTATTGGTGCTGTTCTTAGCCAAGAAGGACATCCAGTGGCATTCTTTTCAGAAAAGTTGAATGAAGCCAAGCAAAGGTATTCTACCTATGACTTAGAACTCTATGCAATGGTGCAAGCTCTTAAGAAGTGGCGACATTATTTGCTACCCAAGGAATTTATTGTGTTTACTGACAATCATGCTTTAAGTTTTCTTAACAGTCAAGAAAAATTGAACCATAGACATGTTAAATGGATGGAACAATTACAAGTGTATACTTTCACAATTAAGCACAAAAAAGGTGTCTCTAATAAGGTAGCTGATGCATTGAGTAGGAGGTTGCTTCTTGTTCAGGAAATTCAGTTAGAAAGCATGGGTATTGACTGTTTAAAAGAGCTGTATAAAGAAGATTCTGATTCCAAAGAGGCTTATGATGTTTGTGTGAACTTGGCTAACACATTCCATGGAGAGTATTCAGATTTTGTTTTGCAGGAAGGCCTCTTGTTTAAGGGCAATTTGCTGTGTGTCCCTAAGTGCTCTATGCGGGACAACATTATCAAGGAGAAGCATAATGGTTCTTTAGGAGGACATTTTGGCTTGGACAAGACACTGGAACAAGTCACAAGGTTCTATTTTTGGCCAAAGGTGCAATCAGATGTGAGAAAATATGTGGCTAGTTGTGCAATCTGTCAAAGAGCCAAAGGTGTGTCTTCAAATGCAGGTCTATACCAGCCCCTGCCCATTCCCAACAGACCTTGGGAAAGTATCAGCATGGATTTTGTGCTTGGGTTACCCAGGACAGCCAGAGGGATGGATAGTGTGTTTGTCATTGTTGATAGGTTTAGCAAGATGGCTCATTTTGTGCCATGTAAATGCACAAATGATGCATCTCATGTTGCAGGTCTATTTTTCAAAGAGGTAGTAAGGATACATGGTTTACCATTGTCCATTGTAACTGACAGGGATTCTAAGTTTGTAGGTCACTTCTGGAGGACCTTGTGGAAGAAGCTGGGCACACAGTTGTCTTTTTCATCAGCCTACCATCCACAAACTGATGGTCAGACTGAGGTGGTTAATAGGTCTCTTGGAAACCTTCTAAGGTGCCTTACAAAGCAGCATGGTTTGGCATGGGACTTGGTTATTAGTCAGGCTGAATATGCCTACAATGATTCAAAGAATAGGAGCACTGGTAAAAGTCCTTTTGAGATAGTTTATGGTTTTCATCCAAGAGGGCCACTTGAGCTGAAGGATCTCCAAGGTTGGGATAGAAGGAGTGCACTTGGTGAAGAGTTTACTGCCTCCATGAAAACAGTTCATGATCAAGTCAAGTTGCAACTAGAAAAATCAGTCACAAAGTACAAAGAAAAGGCAGATTTGAAGAAAAGAGAAGTACAGTTCAAAGTTGGTGACTTAGTCATGGCATATCTGAGGAAAGAGAGGTTGCCAAAGGGTCAACCAACTAAACTCCTGATGAAGAAGATTGGACCTTGCAGGATAGTGCATAAATTCGGTCCAAATGCCTATGAGATTGAACTACCAGATGGCCTGGGTATCTCTCCTATTTTCAATGTTTGTGATCTTTTTCCTTTCAGACCTCCATTGCCAGATGAAAGTGGATCAGATGTGGTGCTTGAAGACGCTGATTGGATCAAGGATTTGCCTCCAAGCAAACCTTTACAGTTGGAGTGCATTCTGGATTCCAAAGTTATCAAGAAGACTCGGAGGGGTGTCTATAAGGACTACTTAGTGAAATGGAAGGATCTCCCTGACTCAGAGGCCACCTGGATGACTGAAGCAGATATTCTGAAGCATGGCATGACACTTCAACAATTGGCAACTCAAGGGACTTGAGTTTTTCCCACAGGGGGAGTATGGTACAGGAGCTTCAATTTACAACTATTTTTTAAATATTATATTTTCATGACCTTGTTAATTTTTGGTTTTGTCTAAGGGCTTAGAAGCCATTTTTGATGTGATGTAATAAGGACTTAGTCTACTTGTTTTGACTAGTCCACTAGAAGATTTGAAAAACCTATTTTATAGGTTTTTCCATTTTTTTTAGAAACTTTTTGTTTTATTTAAAACTGCCTTTTAAATCTGATTTTCTGCCTTCCTAGGCAGTTGTACGGTCAAGGAAAGAGGAAGAGTTTTTTAAGAACTTCCTATATATTCCAATGGTTAAAAAACATGCCAAATATATAAAAGCAAGAAGGAGTTTTAAAGAAGAAAAGACTGTTTTTTCTGTTTTTGCTGTTAAAAACAGCCTTGGTACGGCCAAGTACGGCTGTTTGTGAAGAAATTCTCTTGTAATGTTTTAAGTTCTGTGTTGTGGCTCCCATTTGCAGGTATTTTGGAGTTTTTGAAACTATTGGAGTGGTTTGATCTTTTTCTGTTTATAAAGATTGTATCAAAACCTCTTTTGTCTGGGGTTCTGAGGCAAAATGGAGTTTTGTTCCTCTGTCTTCTGAAGGTGAACAGTCATCTTGTGAAGGGATGGAGGAATTTAGATTAGTTTGTATGTTCTTGTTGTTAGATAAGTTGTTCTCCTTCTTTCTCAATGATTGGCATGTCTCTATCTAGTCAAACAGTGACTAGTTAGTGAAAAAAAAGATTTTGGGACAGCAAATAAATAAGAAACAGTCATAGTGTTGGTAAGATTGAGTGTAATTTTTGGTTTTAAGAGGGATACAGGTCTGCATAGGAGTCCTACACTCCTGATGAGAATCCTTGTTACATCTTTTGTCCAACATTTTAAGCTAGACAACCCTTGGAAGACAATCACCAATATATAACAGAAAAAAGACTGTTTGCTGTCTTGTACGTGGTGTAGTACGGCCTGCAGGGCTGATAAAAGTTAAAACATTTCAAAGTTTGTGTTTGGTTCTTGCACCAACCAATGAAGGTTATAAAAGATCAGTATATGACTAATATAGTGTCATTTATCTGTTTGTTTGCAAGGAAACCCAATCTTTAACCTTGTTTAATTAAAAACAGCAATTCTGCCGTACTTTTTTATGACAGTACAGTACGGTGGTGAGTGTAAAAACAGCAAGGAACTATTCTATTGGTTGCATGTGTGTTGTGGTCTTTATTGGAGTAGTTTTCTGTAGCTTGGAGTCTTCTTGCAGGAGATAAGAATCAATGGAAACTTCAAGACTGTCATAGGGCAGTCATCCTATTATTTGCTGTCCTCTATCTTTTTAAACACTGTATGGGCCTGCACACAAGAAGTTAGTGGTTTTCTCACATCAAATGTTGAGTGGGCATTAAGCCTTGATGGTCATTTTAAGTCCTGGAAGGGTATTGTAGATTTACTCCTTGTGTATGTTACAATATTAAATACTATTGACTGCTGTCTTAAAACAGTCACAATGCAATTTGCTGTCCCCTGTTGTGTTTGGGAGTAGAATGGTAGTTTATTGATCAGAGACCTTTGCCCAAGCTGATCACAAGATAGGTGTAGGATTACCTATGTTGGTAGAGTTATTGGTAATGGTTGTGTTGTGTTCTTGAAGGTGGATTGTGTTCCTGAGTTGGGTGGAGTTCTGACTCCCCAAGGTAAGTGGTGAGTAGCCTAAATGGATGGCACCAGAGGGTGATCCTAGGCCAAGTGGGTTCCTGTAATAGCCTTGTGAGGCTTGTAAACACAAACACCTTGTAAACCTTTTGAAAGAAGTTGAGAGAACTAGTACAACCTTACCAAGAACCTCTGCATCATTTTCATAAGGGGAGACGTGATTTTAAGAGGTTTTGGGAATGTGACTTTATCCTTCCACTCCTTACCCAATGACGAGTTTATTCGCATAGTTTGATGGCTTTTATGAGCATATACATGATGTTGTTTTAGGATAGTCATAAAGGGCAGTTTTTGGATAGCCATATGTATCTTTTTAACAATCATAAAGGGCAAGTTGTACATGGACTGTGAGAGTCCCAAAACTCATATAAATCATCCATTTTGGTGTTTGACAACCTTATAAATCCATTAGATCATTTATACAAACCCTAATGCAACTTATAAACCCTCTTTGTATAGTAATTTCATGAATGACTATCTTGTATGATTATTTTGTGCATTTTAACAGGCCAATGAGGATTGTATGGTGTTGTCATATTCATGATTTTAACTTGATGCAGAGATAGGCTCTAACTCAACATGATAGAGGCATCATTACAAATGGATTGAATTGCAATAGTCAGAGAGCCAACCTCCTATCAATGAGAGTTCAATGATAGTAAATAGAGAGCTACTTGACCATAAATAGGATTTACATACATACATACATATATATATGATCTCATAGGCATCTAGGTTTCATACACAAATTGCAATAGTTGTAGAGCCAACCTCCTATCAACGAGAGTTGAATAATAGTAAATAGAGAGCTTCTCGGCCATAAATGGTATTTGCATACACACACACCCAACTAAAATAGTATCCTTATTGGCCTTATTGGCACCTCCCCCCAAGATGTAAGTTTTTTATGTTTATAATGTGCCCCCAGTGTCCTTATTGGCCTTATTGACACCTAAAACACAAGAAAGTAGATTCCACTAGCTTTCAATTATAATTTCTCTTAGGCCCTAACACATCCATACAGGGCTATACTAAACAAAGAAATCATAGGAAAATAGTAAAATCTGCAAAAATAGAGTTTCTTGACATTAATTTCATTCAAACTTGTCTTCAATTCATCTTTAAAATGTTTATTGGTCCTCTCTCTCTAAACACTAAACCCTAAACCTCTAAACCTTAACCCCTAAACCATAAACCCTAAACCCTAAATAATGCCCCTAAACCTTAACCCCTAAACCCTAAACCCTAAACACGAGCAACCCTAAACCCTATCTCCTATCTCTCCCTTATCTCCCTATCTCTATCATCGAGCTCTACCTCTCAATCCTTCTCCCTATTTCTCTGGACATCTCGCTCACTCTCTATCTCCTTATCTCTCCCCTTTGTCACCTCTATCTCTCCCTATCTGTCTCCTCTCTCTTTCTATCTAGCTATCTCCAAAACTAAGAAACCCTAAACCCAGGTACACCCTAAATCCAATCAACTCTAAACCTATATCTCCCTATCTCTCCCCTATCTCCATATCTCTATCATCCCTCTACCTCTCTTGATCTCTCTCCCTATGTCCCTGGCCATGTGCCTCACTCTCTATCTCCTTATCTCTCTCCTTGGTCTCCTCTCTCTATCTCCCTATCATTCCTCTCTCTCTATAAACCCTAAATCCAAAACCCTAAACCTCTAAACCTAACCCCTAACCCCTAAACAATTTAAATCCTAAACCCTAAATAATGCCCCTAAACCCTAACCCTTAACCCCTAACCCCTAATCCTGAGAAACCCTAAACCCCAAACCCCTAAACCCTAAACCCAAGTAACCCTAAACCACTATCTCCTTATCTCTCCCCTATTTCCCTACCACCTTTGTCCCTCTACCTCTCAATCTCTCTCCCTATGTCTCTGGCCATGTCCCTTACTCTTTATCTCCCTATATCTCCCCTCAGACTCCTCTATATCTCCCTATCATTCCTCTCTCTCTATAAACCCTAAACCTCTAAACCTAACCCCTAACCCCTAAACAATAAATCCTAAACCCTAAATTATAATGCCCCTAAACCTTAACCCCTAACCCCTAAACCTGAGAAACCCTAAACCCCAAACCCCTAAACCCTAAACCCAAGTAACCATAAACCACTATCTCCCTATCTCTCCCCTATCTCCCTATCACCTTTGTCCCTCTACCTCTCAATCTCTCTCACTGTGTCTCTTGCCACGTCCCTCACTCTTTATCTCCCTATCTCTCCCCTTGGACTCCTCTATATCTCCCTATTGGTCTGATGCAGAGCACACAGTGGAAGCTCTCAAAACACGGTGAAATACCCATCAAAACCCATAGTTCAAATAGATTAAAGCTTAATCAGCTTTAAGAAACCTTCTCAAAGTCCCAAATAACATCAAATCATATACATTCTTCCTATCGACAAGATAAACACTATTGGCCAACTCAAAAATTCTTATACCGATGCTCCGATCACTCCACTTTTGACAAGCCTTTGAACCTTTCGCTGTGACATATATCCATTAGTCCAACTTTAAACTAGTCTTCCGATCTCCCATACCACCCATTTCTCACTCCACAACCTGTATTAACACATGATTAAACCTAACCCCTAAACCCTAACCCCTAACCCCTAAACCCTAAACTTGAGAAACCATAAACCCCTAAATCCTAAACACTAAACCCAAGAAACCCTAAACCTCTATCTCTCTATCTCCCTATCTCACTATCTCCCCATCACTATCATTCCTCTACGTCTCAGTCTCCCTCCCTATGCTTTGGCCATGTCCCTCACTCTATATCTCCCTAATTGTCCTCTCTCTAAACACTAAACCCTAAACCTCTAAACCTTAACCCCTAAACCCTAAACCCTAAATAATGCCCCTAAACCTTAACCCTAAACCCCTAAACCCTAAACCCTAAACGCGAGCAACCCTAAACCCTATCTCCTATCTCTCCCTTATCTCCCTATCTCTATCATCGAGCTCTACCTCTCAATCCTTCTCCCTATTTCTCTGGACATCTTGATCACTCTCTATCTCCTTATCTCTCCATTTTGTCACCTCCATCTCTCCCTATCTGTCTCCTCTCTCTTTCTATCTAGCTATCTACAAAACTGAGAAACCCTAAACCCAGGTACACCCTAAATCCAATCAACTCTAAACCTATATCTCCCTATCTCTCCCCTATCTCCCTATCTCTATCATCCCTCTACCTCTCTTGATCTCTCTCCCTATGTCCTTGGCCATGTGCCTCACTCTCTATCTCCTTATCTCTCTCCTCGATCTCCTCTCTCTGTCTCCCTATCATTCCTCTCTCTCTATAAACCCTAAATCCAAAGCCCTAAACCTCTAAACCTAACCCCTAACCCCTAAACAATTTAAATCCTAAACCCTAAATAATGCCCCTAACCCCTAACCCCTAAACCTAAGAAACCCTAAACCCAAGTAACCCTAAACCACTATCTCCCTATCTCTCCCTTATTTCCCTACCACCTTTGTCCCTCTACCTCTCAATCTCTCTCCCTATGTCTCTGGCCATGTCCCTCACTCTTTTTCTCCCTATCTCTCCCTTCAGACTCCTCTATATCTCCCTATCATTCCTTTCTCTCTATAAACCCTAAATCCAAAACCCTAAACCTCTAAACCTAACCCCTAACCCCTAAACAATAAATCCTAAACCCTAAATTATAATGCCCCTAAACCCTAACCCCTAACCCCTAAACCTAAGAAACCCTAAACCCCAAACCCCTAAACCCTAAACCCAAGTAACCATAAACCACTATCTCCCTATCTCTCCCCTATCTCCCTATCACCTTTGTCCCTCTACCTCTCAATCTCTCTCGCTATGTCTCTTGCCATGTCCCTCACTCTTTATCTCCCTATCTCTCCCCTCGGACTCCTCTATATCTCCCTATTGGTCCTTTATCTCTCTCTAAACCCTAAACCCTAGACCTCTAAACCTTAACCCCTAACCCCAAGATCCTAAACCCTAAACCCTAAATAATGCCCCTAAACCCAAGCAACCCTAAACCTCTATCTCCCTATCTCTATCATCCCTCTACCTCTCTCTCTCTATGTCTTTGGACATGTCTCTCACTCTCTATCTCCCTATCTCTCCCCTCTGTCTCCTCTATCTCTCCCAAACTCTTTCAATCCCCTCTCTCTATCTCTCTTTAAACTGTAAACCCTATACCCCTAAACCTGAGCAACCCTAAACCTCTAAACCCTAAATAATTCCCCTAACCAACCTCTAAACCACTTCTCTATATAGGTGCAACTAATACCACTTTTTCATTGTTTTCCACATTTAATTATATTCTTTTCTATTTTCCAAGTCCTACATGTGTCCAAGTTGTATTGTTTGTCAAGTTTTTAGTCTAATTGTTAGTCCCAGCTCTTATGGTTATTAAAATGTTAGTATAGTTAGATTTATCCTTCGGTAACATTAATTTACACATTGTTGCACAAACAACCACACTGAAACATAACCTTACCTAATTAAGGTTAACCTTTAAGGTTCTTTCATAAATGGCGAGCTTAATAGATCCAACTAGTTCAATGTTCTTATAGTCCATGCTTACCCTTCCAAGAGAGTTCATGCCATGTTAACTTTGCATTATGTCCTAACATATCACATGAAGGACATCATCATCACAAGGAATAACAATGTCATGAAGGATTAACGAAGGTGTAGCTTCACCACATAAAGTATCATTCATAATTTTATCACTAGAGGGTAAGGGTATATCATGTGTATCCTTCTCAAACCATGTATCATGAATCAAATCATATGAAGGATCGGGTAAAGCAATTTAGGGCATGAAATCCAAAATGCCCAAAATGCCCCGAAACACATCCCCTGCTGCCCCACTATTCCTATCCCCGAAATATTGGAACATAGTCTAAAAGTGATTATTTCACATGATGAACAAAACTGAATATTTTATTATTGATTATTTGAGTAATTCATTAGTGATGATTCTTAGTGTTTAACAAATCCTTATGGATTAATGTGTAAAGAAGCTACCAATGTTAATTTGCCCTCCTCCTTCACTAGAAACAGTCTTTAAGGAGGTTCATATATTGATGGGAGATCCAAGATTTAAGAGGTATATTTTCAAAAAGACTAAAAAGCCTTTTTTTAAAATTTTTCTAGAAAACGGATATCCGTTTTGGTTTGGTATCCAAACCAAAACAGATATCCGTTTCAAAGTCAAACTTTGCCAAGTCGCGAATTTGGCTAAGTAAAAACGCGATTTTTTTCCTATTGCCACTGTTTGGCCCACGATGATCCTGCACATACCCTACTGATGAGAATCAAAGTGGGTTCCTCCAACTGATTTCCCTGCCATGATTGCATGCCCTAGACACACCAAAATAGAAAATGAATTAAAAAATGTAGCCACTAAGCATAGATGAAAAAAAGGCTTGCAACCCTAGAGACCCTAAAGCCTCAAAACGATAAAAAAATAAACTCCACAGAAACACCATTACAGTCCCTCCACTATGCTTGATGAAAATGAATGCATGCATTTGAGGAGGTCAATCATACACCTTCCATATAGACATATATACATAGCAGTTCCATCCACTAGGTCAGTAATGCGGAGCACGAGATCAATCTCGTAAGGTATGTATTCAACCTGCACAAAATTCTGGATCTGTTACAGTCCAGAGGCATTTGTCTGAATGTGATGAATTGATTCCTATACCTTCCATGACCAGAAACCGTACAACATCAGAATTATTTCTTCATAGTTCCCCTAGCTAGGTACTCTGTCCTTTGCATTTAAGTTTGCAAGTCCCAACTGATATTAATTAATCTAGGTTAATTCTTGCTTGCTTATATTATATATATATTGTGACTTTGATCTCTTATGTAATACTCTTATTAGCTTTGTTCTATATATATTTCAATTATTTATTGAAAAAAGCTAACAGGAAGGATGCTGGCAAAGGTTCTGGAATCTGGGTTTACACCTGCCAATTGCATTTATTTTGTGCATATACATAAACATCCAGGATGGGGCAGTGTATTTACAAATCCAAGAATGTGCACACATGCAACATCCAAAAGACTCATAAGTATCATAGACTTGTACTCCCGTACGAGGTAGCAAAAAAGATATTGTGAGCGAAATAAAACCGTCCACATATATATATCCAAAAGATTTACTTTGAATCATACACCCAAACTACCCAGCAACAATATAAAACTAATAATAACAATAAATCAACAAAATTGCACAGAACACACTAAGGAGATTACTTGTTAAGATGTGTTGTCTGAGCTATAAGTAGTACACTCACAAAGTGTTTTCTCACATAATACAAATAATAATTAAATTAAATTACAAATAAATAAAAATGAGAATAAATTTACCACCACCCCCCACCCCCACCCAAAAAAATAGCTCACTATCTCTTGTATGATTTGTAATTGCCATTTAGGTGTTAACGCTTGAAATCATATCGTATTATTTGGAATAGCTATATTGATTTTGTCATATCAAAAAGAATCTTTGAATCAGGCGTATCAGAGCAATAAAAATTGCACGGAACACACATGTGGTGTCTTAGCTATAAGTAGTAATATTTTCCTCACAAAATATATTACCTGTAGTTGCTTACATGGCGAAGGGCATATGTGTGTTTCTCATGTTGCATATGTGTGTTTCTCATGTTTTTATTGCTCACAGCTTCTGGTAATATTTATTGCAATTTATCTAATTGCAAATAATAGGTAGGAATTGGTAGAAAAATCAAACTTAAATGATTGATTCTTAAGAATGAATGTGGAGGGCAGTGTAAAGGTTATAGACAAGTCACTCTATAATAGATGGTATGGGGGCTGAAGGTTGAGAACTGTGCGGTTAACGAAAATCAGAAACTTGATATTGTGAAATGTTGATGGATGAAGTAATGAAGGTGTCAGTTACCAGAATTAAACTCCTAACCTGAATGAAGATATGAAAAATTGTAACTGATTTTCCCGTTGAAAAAAGAAGAGAAGAGAACAAAATAAATCATTAAAAAAGGAAGAGAAGAGAACAAAATAAGTCATAAATCATTATTGATGAATAAGTATTATAAGTAACACTTGATCAAGATCATCATTTTCAGGAGGCAGCCATGAATACTGTATACTCACAGCATCCCATATTTTGATGGGCTATTCTTAAATATCATCCATTTCAATAGTCAAAAGTCAATTTTGGTCAATGAAATTAGGATAAATTAGGATAAGAGAGGAGGGGAATCAATTAAAATTAAATCCCAACATAAGAATGTATATGTATTTGTAGATCAATAATTTTGTAATTAGCTTTGCTACTAGGTTTCTCCTTTGAACAAATAACGTGTAAGACATATCTTGCCACCTCATAAGTAGGGATATCTGACGTTATAGATGGGAGCTCTCCTCTGCCTCAAATGCATATGCCCTGTTCCTCACCTCAATCCAGCTCCATCCTGCTTCCTTTCTCACTCCTCTTTCCTTCATTATTTTCCTAACTTTTGCTACATCATCCCACCTGCCAGCTGTGGCATATATTTGTGATACGAGGACATAGGGTGTAGCACTTTGCTCTTCCAGTTCAAAAAGGGCTTCTGCTGCGCGTTCTCCTAGCTCTATATTGCCATAACTTCGACAAGCTCCAAGTAGTCACCCCCACACAATGGCATTTGGTTCAAAAGGCATGTTGTCAACCATGTCTGCAGCCTCATTCAAGTGGCCTGCACGAGCAAGGAGATCAATAGAGCATGCATAGTGGTTAACCTAGACATAATATTGTAATATTCACCCATGGACCTAAAATAGTAGCGGCCTTCATCAACTAGACCTGGATACTTGCATGCAGAGAGAACACTAACAAATGTGCTATCATTTGGTTTTGCAGCCTCCAACACCATCCTCTCAAAGAGTTGGAGGGCCTCCTTGCCATGGCCATTCAAGGCATATCCTCCTATCATGGCATTCCAAGAAATGACATTTCTTTCAGGCATTTCCTGAAAAACTCGGTTTGCTTCTTCTATGCTTGCACATTTGACATACATATCAATAAGAGAACTCCCCACAGAAACATTTGAATCAAACCCACTTCTCAAAATTAGGCCATGAACCTGCTTACCCCCATCCAAAGCTGCTAAGGTTTCCCAACAATTGAGAACGCCAGTGAAAGAGACATCATCCAGCTTGGCACTTGCCTTCTGCATTTGTACAAAGAGCTTTAACCCCTCTTCAACAAACCCATTGTGGGCATACCCTGTAATCATGGCATTCCACATCACCACATCCCGTTCACTCATTATATCAAATAGCTGGCGTGCATCAGATAGGCTTCCACATTTGGAATACAAATTCACAATGCTACATAACACAAACAAGTTGGAAACATACCCATTCTTAATCATGAGTACATGAACTTGAATTCCCTGTTGGAAACATATCTCATAGGCGCAGGCGCTGAGAATGGTGGCATAAGTGAGCTGATTAGGCTTCTCCCCTGTCAATTGCATTTGCCTAAATAGTTTAAGGGATTCCAAACCGTTCCCATCTTGGCCATATCCTGCAATCATTGCAGTCCATGTCACAATATCTCGTTTAGACATTTCATCAAACACAAGCCTTGCATCACCAGTGCTTCCACATTTAGCATACATGTCAACAAGGACACTCCCAACAAAGCTATTCAATCCAAGCCCACTCATAACAATGTGAGCATGCAACTGTTTTCCCATTTCCACAGCTGCAAGTCTAGTACAAACACTAACAACAGTAGCAAAGGTAAACCGGGTGGGTTTAATCCCCGCCTGCTATATCTTCCCATATTGCTCCAGAGCTGTAGAGCAATACCCATTTTGTGCATACCCAGCAATTATTGCATTCCATGAGACGGTGTTTGGTTCAGGCATTTTGTCAAACAGTTGGCGTGCGTCATCCATATACCCACAATTTGCATATCTTTGTGATGATACTAGTCCATGAGAATACATCTCTGAGCTGCATATTTTGAAAAAATTGGGTGGTGTCTGCCAAAGCGGAACATTTGGCATACATATAAAGTAGACGGTTACAAAGGAAAATGTATAAATCAAATCCTGATTTAGAAATATGTCCATGAATAGCCTTTCCCTGAGCCAAAGCTTTGGTATCAATGCATACCTGCAATAGGCGAGCGTAAGTAACAATGTTGAATGCGGGAACGCGCATTCTGAACACCATTTCTTTCCCACCATCAAACTATCCACAGACATTTTCCACGTATCCAATTCAGGCTTCCTTACACCACAAATTCAAGTTCTTGCTACTGCCATAGGCAAGCAAAAGAATATCCCGTTACCTGTTGAGGGATATATGAAGATAGGTTAATTTCACACTACTCTTTTTTCTTTTTAACTAACATTTGATAGAGCTGCAATTTCAGTCTCCACCAACATTTGACAAACTATATTGGAATATATCAGAGTTCAGACAAAATCAATTGACAACTTCAAAGCCAAAAAATCCCTTAACAATTGAAATTGCACCACCTTTGTTAAATATCATTGATGGTGTTAGCATGGTGTTTATCTTCAAACCTAATGAACGCTGAATGCTTTACAACTGAAATGACATAGACTTTCTTAATACGGCGTTAATCTTAAAAGCCAAATAAATGCTCGATGATTAATAAGATGATACTGATAGGAGAGTCTTGAGCATGCTAGTGTAATAAGTTCTCGAATGAATGAAGCTTCGCTTGGGTACGGTTGAGCATGGTGACTCCAAATAGATGGTATTTACTCTATAAATACATATGAGCAACTATTAGATCTCTTAAAGCACACCACAAAGACCTGAAGCAAAAAGCTTCTTAAAATTATCATAAAACTCCATGAAATGAAATTGGAACATGAAAGGAAATTGAAAAAATATGAAAAATCCTATAAGGAACAGATAAAGGATACCTGACCTTACGACAGCTCCTTGCATTCAAATCAGAGACTAGAAAATCATGCAGGCAGCAATGGGAATGATCATTACAATAGGTAGCAGATTCGTAAGGACAACAAGACCATTGAATGCAGAATCTATGAAAACTATATGCACAATAGCATGTGCTACCACCTGGACATGAATAATAAAGATTACACTTTGTTGCAAGCTTGACTGGAGTGTAAATACAGAAACAATAAAACAGAACCAGAGAAAGAAATAACAGCAATTTCAAAACTATGCTCAGAATGAAGAAAAACAAAAAGCAGCATACACAGAGGAATAGGAAGGATTTAACGTGGTTCGCCAATGTTGGCTACATCCACAACGAAGGGCAATAGTTTTTATTAATTTCAATACATCACTATATATCTTACATCTCTCTCTGTATATGATATATCACTGTATATCTTCCTGTAGAACAGCAGCTAGCTCAAAATGACTTTTCAGAAGTCCAAAAGACTCTCAATCTCCAACGTCTCCTACCCAACGTGCATCTGGAAAGAAGATTCTGACAAGGCAGAGATTCCCAGCCAAGAATGGCTATCTGCAGATCGTAGGAGTTACAAGGAATAAATGCTGAGTATTGCCGTTACATGTGGGCTTCAGCCACGTGCCCAACAATCTCCCACTTGAAGACCAATGGGAACGGCAATGAAGCTGCTCAGAGAGAGATCCCTTCGAGAAGGTTAGTGTCACAGAGGAACAAGACCGAGAGAAGATCTACAGAATTCGAACTTCTCTCGAGGAATAATCTTTGTTAATGCATCCGCCGGATTAACCTTAGTGTCAATCTTTGTGACCTGCAACTTGCCTTCGTCAATAAGATGGCGGATAAAATGGTAACGAAGGTCAATATGTTTTGTTCGACTGTGAAATGCTAAATTTCTTGACAAGTGTATAGCACTTTGGCTATCACAAAATAATGGAAATACAGATTTTGGACAGCCCAGTTCCGTCAACAAATGCTCAAGCCATATGATTTCTTTGGCTCCTTCCGAGAGCGCTATGTATTCAGCCTCTGTTGATGACAGAGCTATAGTCTGTTGCAACCGAGAGACCCGAGTAATGGCTGCCCCTGCAAAGGTAAAGACATAACCAATGGTAGACCGGCGTTTGTCTAAATCTATGGCCATATCAGAATCTACATAACCACGAAGCTGAAAGTCAGTACCTCCAAAACATAAACAGAAATGTGAAGTACCTTTCAAGTACCGAAGAATCCACTAAACTGCCTGCCAGTGAAGTTTGCCCGGATTACTCATGAATCTGCTCACAACAGCAACAGCTTGTGCTATGTCCGGACGAGTACAGACCATTGCATACATGAGGCTGCCGACTGCAGAGGTATAGGGAACAGACCTCATATGTTCTTCTTCTTCCTAATTTTTTGGACACATAGCTGAAGATAAGCGGAAATGATCAGCCAAAGGAGTAGATACCGGTTTAGCATGAGACATATTAAATCTGTCCAACACTTTTGCAATGTAGCTTGCTTGGGACAACCTGAGTTCTCGTTTATTTCTGTCTCTGAATATGTGCATCCCAAGTATTCTTTTGGCTGGTCCGAGATCTTTCATGGCAAAACAAAGAGCCAACTGTTGCTTCAGCTGAGCAATAATCTAAACACTAGTACCAACTACTAACATATCGTCAACATAGAGCAAAAGAATGACGAACTCACCAGTATTGAGCTTCTTGTAGTAAACACAAGGATCGGAGTCGCACCGAATAAAGTGGTTATCAGTCATGAAGCGGTCAAATTTTAAATACCATTGTCTTGGAGCTTGCTTCATCCCATACAAACTCCGCTTCAACTTGCAAAATAAATGCTCCTTGCCTGGTTGAGCAAAGCCTTCAGGCTGCTCCATGTATAAATCCTCATCAATGTCTCCGTGTAAAAACGCTGTTTTCACATCAAGTTGCTCGAGTTCTAAATCCCAAATGGCAACCAAGCCCAACACAGCACGGATTGTGTCCATTCTAACAACTGGAGAAAAAATTTCAGAAAAATCAATACCTTTTTGCTGATCAAAACCCTTGACGACCAATCTGGCCCTGTATCGTTTACGTCCTCCGTCTTCGTCTTTCAAGCGATAAATCCATTTGCTCTTAAGAGGCTTTCGATTTGGCGGAAGAGGAACCAAATCCCAGGTTTGATTAACGCTCAACGACTCCATCTCTTCGTTCATGGCGGTCATCCAGTTCTGTGCATTTTCATGCTTGCAGGCTTGTTTATAAGTTGTCGGCTCTGCATACTCAGAGAGCAATAACTCGTAGTCATCGAATTTTGCCGGTCTTCGCTTCTCACGAGTAGACCTCCTCAATGTCTGACCTTGCTCTGGCTGTATGTGTGAGTCCAAATTGAGTCTCTGTAATAAATGTTGAACATCATCAATCTCTGAGGGAAGAGGCCCCTGAGGAAAACTGCCCTGTCTGTTTATATTGCTCTGTGCACCTATAGTGTTGGATTCATGCACACTGGCCTATTCAGGCAATGATCCTTGTATCTGTTGAATAGAAATCGGTTCAGTTGTGTGAGGCTGCGTTGGACATAACACAGGCAATGTTGAATGTGAAGAAGGCAGCGTTGAGCATTGGGAGGTCAGCGTTGAGCCAATTAAAGGTAGCGACTGATTGAGGGAAGGCATCGTAGTGCCTTGTGCCTTGTTTGGAAGTTGCGTTGACAGCTTGGAAGTTAACGAAGGACAATTTGAAGGCAGCGAGGTATGTTTGGTGGTCATCGTATGACTATTGGGAGGCAGTGTTGGCTCAAATAGATGCTGCGTTTGGCAGGACATAGGCTGCGTTGAGTGAAGTGCTGAAGAGATACCACTTGACAACGTATAGCTCGGGGAGGGCAGCGTAGGGTCTAGCAAGGATGGCTGGACATTATCTCCAATGTGCGTGGGGACAGGGATGGAATTGCTAAGAGCTTGCAACGTTTTATCAAACAAGAGCTGCATTGAGGGGTGTGTAGTAGGCAGCAAAGGCTGCGTGTCATGTAACAAAGGCAGAGATTCCCCTGATGGCTGCGTGGAAACAATGGAAGGCAGCGAACCTAGTGAAGATTGAGTTGGAAATGTGCATCCAACCGAAGGCAGAGCACTCGTAGCAATAGGAGCTCCGGACAGATAAGAATGTACAGTTGTAACAAGTGGCTGGGAAAATGTAATGGTGGATTGCCGCACCTGACCATTATCGAACAAATCCACATCAATATATTCCGGCAGAGGTGAAGTGCAAGAGTGCAAGCCTGGAAACTCCCTCTCGTTAAACACAACATCGCGGCTACGAATTATTGTCTTTGTAATAGGATCCCAAAGACGAAAGCCAAACTGATCTTCACCATAGCCGAGAAAAACACACCTCTTGGACTTGAAGTCTAACTTAGTTCTCTGCTCTTTCGGAATGTGAACAAAAGCGGCACAGCCAAATACCCGCAAATGCTGATAGGAAATTCATTTTCCAAGCCATGTCTCCTCAGGTATGTCAAAATCCAGCCTCGACGACGGAGCTCGATTGATTAAATATACAGCAGTATTACATGCCTCTGCCCAAAACTCTTTGCCCAATCTGGCATTGGAGAGCATACATCGAGCTCGCTCAAGTATCATGTGATTGAGCCTTTCAGCTGCACCGTTTTCCTGAGGTGTATAAGGGACGGTTTTGATCCGTCGAATACCATGGTCTGCACAAAAAGAATCAAATTTCGAAGAGCAATATTCTCCACCATTGTCTGTTAGTAGGCATTTAATTTTATGCCCAATCTGGTTTTCAACTGAAGCTTTAAAAATCTTAAATTTTAAAAAAACTTCAGATTTTCTGTTCAACATATAAATCCAGATTTTGCGAGTGCAGTCATCTAGAAATGTGACAAAATGATTTGCTCCACCGAAAGAAGTTACCTGAGTTGGACTGAATACATCAGAATGAACAAGTTCCAACGGAGTGGTTTTCTTGTCATGCCCCGTTCTCACGAAACTGGTCCGGCACTGTTTGCCATAAAGGCAATGTTCACAGAATTCTAAATCAATGGAGTTGAGGCCTGGAAGCTGATTGCGCTGAAGCATAACTTGAAGACCTTTTTGGCTCATATGACCGAGCCTCTTGTGCCATATTTCAGACCCACTGTCCATAGCCGGCAAGGCAGCTCCCACTTCACCAAAACAGTCCAGAATGTATAGATTACCTTGCTTCTTTCCTCTTGCCATTACTAAAAGCCCTTTGGTAATTTTCCATGAGTCAAGAGAAAATTTAACATTGCATGCATTGGCTATAAGCTGACTGACAGAAATTAAATTTGTTTTTAATAGAGGCACATATCTAACATCCGTCAAAGTTAATTTGTCACCATTTTTCTGATTCAATATTACATCTCCTTTGCCTAAAATCTCACATTCTTTATTGTCACCCAGAAACACCTTACCGAATGTGCCTTCTTGAAAATTTGTGAAAGCTTGACGGCATGAAGTGGCATGAAAAGAGGCGCTGGAATCAAGGACCCACAAATCTGTATTTGTATCACTTGCTGATAGGACCAAAACACCATCACTTGCAGTGTTTGCTTGATTATTTGTGCTCACATTGCCTTGAGCTTTCTTATAGTTCCAGCAATTTTTCTTATTGTGTCCAGGTTTTCCACAAAACTAACATGAACCGGTTCTGCCCCTAGACTTCGATCGTGGACCAGATTGTGACCTTCTCCAGTTGTTGAATCTACCTCTTTCATTGCTTCTTCCCCTATTGTTTATACTGACAGTTGTTAGAGCATCGCCGGCTGAAGGTTCCTGATGTTTCCTTCTCATGTCTTCGTTGAGAAGAGTAGCTGCAACTTCATCAAAAACCAATGTACTTTTGGCTGCTACAGAAGTGCTCACAGCCATGACAACACCTTCCCAACTATGTGGTAAGGAACACAACAGCAGAATCGCTTTAATCTCAGGATCTAATTTGATGCTCACCGAAGCTAATTGAGAGACTAAGGTGTTAAACTCATTCAGATGGTTGGACATCACCCCACCTTCTCTCATTTTCAGGTTATATAATTTCTTCATAATAAAAACTTTATTTGACGCCGAAGCAATCACATACATACTAGAGAGCTTTTCCCAAAGCGCTTTCGTATTGATCTCATTTGAGACATTAAATAAAACATTGCTTGACAATGAGAGAAATATTGTTGCCTTCGCTTTCGAATCCAGTTTTTCCTAGTCTTCATCCGTCATAGTACCTTGTCCTTTGGCTTTCCCTTGTAAGGCGAGAGACAAGTCCTGTTTGATGAGAAGAGACTCCATGTGCACTTTCCAAAGACCAAAGTTCTGGCCTGTAAACTTTTCTATTTTCCATTTCTCCGAGTCATCCATTGTGAGTGCTGTGCAGGTTCCCAAAAATTTTCACCGTCTCCTGGACCGAGCTACACACAGGCTCTGATACCAATTGTAAATACAGAAACAATAAAACAGAACCAGAGAAAGAAATAATAGCAATCTCAAAACTATGCTCAGAATGAAGAAAAACGAAAAGCAGCATACACAGAGGAATAGGAAGGATTTAACGTGGTTCGCCAATGTTGGCTACATCCACAACGAAGGGCAATAGTTTTTATTAATTTCAATACATCACTGTATATCTTACATCTCTCTCTGTATATGATATATCACTGTATATCTTCCTGTAGAACAGCAGCTAGCTCAAAATGAGTTTTTCAGAAGTCCAAAAGACTCTCAATCTCCAACGTCTCCTACCCAACGTGCATCTGGAAAGAAGATTCTGACAAGGCAAAGATTCCCAGCCAAGAATGGCTATCTACAGATCGTAGGAGTTACAAGGAATAAATGCTGAGTATTGCCGTTACATGTGGGCTTTAGCCACGTGCCCAACATGGAGGAGGAGGATAAATGCGACCATTAAAGCTTCTAATAAC
This sequence comes from Cunninghamia lanceolata, assembly GCA_027924645.1. Lineage (NCBI taxonomy): Eukaryota > Viridiplantae > Streptophyta > Pinopsida > Cupressales > Cupressaceae > Cunninghamia > Cunninghamia lanceolata. The sequence continues at coordinate 11,294,872 of BSBN01001281.1, forward strand.
ATTTTTTGACACCTCAACTAATACCACCACCACAACTAAATAGGAACCGACAACTTCTAAATGAAACTTCTTGTAAAGAAACTAAAAACTTTAAAATCTCATTTAAAATATGCATAAGACAAATGAAACACCAACCACCCATGTGCCATATTCTAATTTTAGTTGTGGCTTGATAGATTTTTAACAATTTTATTTTTAAAAATTTTGGAGCAAAAAAAAAGTGAAGGACTACCAAAATTTGGGAGTTACAAGATGCGTGCACATATAAAATGGCCTATCGGCCAAATAACAATAAGAAATTATTCTGCAAACATTTAAAAAATTGCTTACATTTTCTAATTAATTTTTGCATCCAATTTAACATTTTCAAATTTATTTTCCATCTTCTACGCTCCTTTTTAATTTAATTTGATTGGGTTTCTTTTGTTTTTGATTTTGTGTATTTATATATTCTAAGTTTGTATTGCTTTTTATTATGTTGGCTATATTTTATTATTGTTACTTATATAATTCATTTAATTTAGTTGTATTTGTATTATTTATTTTATTATGTTGGCTATAATTTATTATTGTTACTTATATAATTCATTTAATTTAGTTCTATTTGTATCTTTTTAATTATGTAGGATGTAATTTACTATTGTTAGTTATTTAGTTCTATTTAAATATTTTATGTTGGTAATAGTTTATTATTATTAGTTTTTCAGTTCTATTTGTATTATGTTGACTATAGTTTATTTATTACTATTAGTTATATAATTCAGTTAATTTAGTTCTATTATTACTAACATACCTATCTTAGATAAATCTATGTAAAAGACACCGAGGGATATCCTTTCTAAGGTGCCTATGTTGAACATAATAGAGTGCTGAGAGGAGCTGAATCAACACACACAAAAACTTTTACCAAACATCTACAGATAAAATTGAATAACTTGGAGAACAAAATGGAAATCATACAATTCAAGAGTCAACACATAACACCAATGTTTTTATGTGGAAAACCCTAAAACAAGGTAAAACCACGGTGAGGATTAGCTCACAATAAATTATGCTTATTGCAAAAGTTTTACAACATTGTTTTAGGGCTACAACCCAAGGAAGCTACTACTCCTTGATTTTAATGCTTAAAACAATTACAACTTTAATTTAGGGCTACAACTCAAGGAAGCTACTACTCCCTGAGCATTTTGCTCACTGCAAAAAGATTTACAAAGATGGTAATTATATGGACTGCTGTAGAATAAACATTTAATTCATGTTGATAATATAGTCTTCTATTTCTGCTTAAACCATGCTTTCAAACTAATTCTACACACTTCATATCTTGTATTTTGCTCTGCTTATTCACATCCATAACTTCACAAATTAATTTTGTCTTCTATAAATATCCTCCACAACACTTTAGAACATTGATTAGGTCGGCATCAAAAGCAACATTGGATGAAACATGTAACTCTTCACAAGTCGGCCTTAATACATACAATATGATGGAAAAATTTGTTGCAAACCTTAGGACTTCATGAAAGAGATCAAGGCATATCTCTTCATACCTTCAAGGTTAAGAAAACTAGTTAGGATCTTCCGCACATATTAGATACTTAACCAGTTGGCTCAAACTGCTCAAAACTAACTGTTCATCTTCATACTGCTAGGGAGAAACCAAGATCTTCATGTGGACCAAGAATTCAATCATACATGTGTAACGTCAAAAATTTTCCCCTTGGGGGCTTTTCCCTCATAAGGTTTAGCTCTCAGGTTTTTAGCATGCATTTAGGACATCTTAGTTCATATTTTTGCATCCTGATGGAATGAGGCCTAGGTTTCATGGCAAAGTGGACCTAGGAGGACCCCTTGACCTTAGCCCTACCCAAAATAGGGGGGAGGACTTGGGCACCCACGCCCTAGTCCTGCCCTATTTTAGGTCAGGCCCAAAATTTAAGTGTCAATTTATGACCATTATTTGGTCCTTTTACCGACACGGTAAGTTTTGATTTTTGAAATCTTGGCGGGAGTGCTTGTAGTTGCATATAAAAACATGTCTAGTCATTCATTTGTAAACTAGAAGATGATTACTAGCAAGCTATTGTGTTCTCAAGGTGATTCAAGGCTTTCATTGTGTTGCAAGAGTAGACTTGTGTGGTTTATGTGTTTGTTTGCAGATTTGAGCATCAATTTCCTCATGGAATGAAGAGCATCTTCCTCCCATGAGAGATTCACTACAAGGTGACATAATATTGTGTTTTCATCATTGATTCCTTTGGTTTTTGCTTCTGTCTCATAAGGGTACGCACTCTCTATCTGACAACGATGTTCGGAGACTTAAGTGTCCTCTGGGGCTTGACTGAGGCAAGCCTCTAAACACCACAACCCTCAAACCAAATCTTGTGATTACAGGTTATAGGTGTCGCATTTGGAAAAAGTAAAGTTGTAAGAAGAATTGGCAGGCATCAAGGATTTGGGATCTGAAGAAAAGTAGGACACAAGAGTATTTCTGGGACTTGGGCACTCGCTCTAGTGTCCTCCGCAGACAAACTTCTGGAAACAGAAGTTATAGGGCTGATCAATGTCAGAAGGAGGTCTGGATCCCGCGAAGAAACTGGTACCTTGGACTAGGGTGCCCGCTCCAGTGTCCCTAACTGTTCCACTTCAGAACCCTGAAACTAGGTACTCTGTGATTTAGTATTTTACTCTTGTCTGCAAGATCTTTTTCTGTTATTCGTCAATTTGTTGTCGTATTTATATAATTAGAGTTTTAGTGGTCAATTGAGCATAGGAGAAGGAAAATTGATAATTAAATTTCCTAATCCAAGTTTTCCTATATCTCACAAGTGATCTAGGGTATGATAGTGCTCGCCACTCGACCCTAGATCTTTGAATGTATAGTGGAGAGGAGGATTTAAACATCAAAACACTAAAACATTAACAAATCCAATTTTCCACTAAATATTTTGGTGAACCTATGTTTTGGACTTAAATTGTAACTTGTTGAGTGTGCGTCTTCAGATTTGGATTGATTTCATTCATATAGTCATTCATTTTATTGCATTGAAAAAAATTCAAAAAAATTGAAAATTTTGGAAAATACAAAAAAAATTGCATTGTTTGGCTTACTAAATTGCATCAATTCTTTCTAAATTTTCCTAATTCGTGATTCTTGCATCAGATCTGATATAAACTACAGAAAAATCCAAAAATTTAGAAATTTTCATTACGTTTTCATTATTAATTTGCTAGGTTTTTGTACAAATTTTGACAATTTTCATATAACCTAGTAATTCCAAAATCTAGGGTTAGTAGGCAAAAAAAAAAAATTCAGATTTTTCTATTGATTTTAGAGGCTCATTCAAATTAATATTTGGCTGTAGTCTTTCATTTTAGTGTAAATTTGCATTTAGATTTAAAATATTTGCATTTTTGCATAAAAAATTTCAACAAAAAACTAGCAATTTTCATGCATTTTCATTAGATTTGCATTGGAATTTTGCGTAAAAGGCTTGAAAATCATTTTTAGATCTGAGAGTATTTAATTTCCATCATAAATCAGACTTCAAAACATTCACATAGCATTTTGTCCCAAGATCTCAAACCTAGGGCTTGAAAAACAACGATTTTCACTAAATTTGGCCTTATCAACTCTATAAACTTGCACCATAGGTATGTTGTGAAAAGTACTTTTGAATTAATTAGTTGTTATCAGAGTAATCATTTTCTTCCCCTCATAAAAATTTCACAACACCCTTTGATTGGCCTCTTACATTGAAAATTTGGCAAAAAACTACACATTTTGACCATTTTTGCCCTAGGATTTGACCTAGTTTGCACTCTAAGTGTGTTGTGATCAATTTTATGGATTGAGGTGACTGATACCATCACTTTTATTTGCTTCACCTCCTAAAATTCATTACAAAACCTCTTTTGCTAGGTCTTGGAATTGAAAAACCGTGAAAAATTGCATATTTCACTATATTTTCACTAGGGTTTTACCTTAAGTGGCACTAAAAGTGTGTTGTGTTGGATATTTTGGCACTAAGTGGCTATTATTACTAATATTATTTTCTGTCCATCATCATTTTCCTCACGACACCTTGTTGTTATGCTCTTTTGCATTGACTTTTGGTGAAAAAGTGTCTATTTTGACATATTTTCACTATATTTCGACTTGGCATTAACTTAAAATCGCATCAAGAGTGTGTTGAGAAGGATACTTTTGCTGTTTTGGACTGATATAAAAAATATAACTTGCTACCCTTGACTGAAATCCTTACAACACCCTTTGGTTCATTCATTTGCATTGAAAAAGTATCGAAAAATCAAGCATTCTGGGCTATTTTTGCTCATCTTTTGCACCAATTTTGAAATCTGATTTTGCATTGCTTTGAACATATAAACATGGCCTCTAATCACAATAACAATAATAGTTTCCCTCCTAGACCCTACATGAAAAGAAAAGCACCAGAACCTGAAATTGTCTTTACACCTCATGATAGAACAATCGGTGATTCTGAAGGACCTCTTTACATCACTATGAAAATAATGGGAAACCCTGTGGATGGAACTCTTATTGATTCTAATTGTATGAATAATATTACCACTGAGGAGTTCCTCTTTTCACATCAATTAATGCAAGGTTCTTATGACCTCTCGAGCAGGATGATTAAGACACATAAGGGAACCTTTATCAAGCCTTTGGGTAAGATATCATTGTTAGTAACACTATCCAGAAAACATGTCGAATAATGGTTTAATGTTGTCACTCTTTCTAACCTCTTTCACATTAAATTGGGACATCCTTGGCTAAATGAAATGAAATCTATCCCTTCAACAATACACCATTGTCTAAAATTCTCTCTAGATGGCCGTATAATCACTGTCCCTCACAACAAGTATAACCTTTGGTTCAGAAAACACATTACAAGTTGAATTACTTTTGGTATAAAACTGAAGTATAGTCCTCCTACACAAGAAATGACAAAAGATAAACAACTTGCATGTGAAGAGAACTTTAGACCAAAAGGACAAGGTCCCTATGCTGAGGTTCCTCCCTTGAAATCCTTACAAGGATTAGGAGGTCATTGTCAACAACAAAATGTTCCACCGCAACAAATGAGGTTTGATCCCGGTGCCTCATCTTCTCATTTGCAAAAACCTATGAAAGAGCAAGGCCCTGTCTTACAAGAGATAAGTGGTCGAAGAAAGAGAAATAGAAAAGCAAGAGAAAGAAGAAAAAGAAGACAAGAATATGCTATAAACCTTGCCTCTCAACAAGAAACCATTGATCCCAACATTCAACCAAACAAAAATGATCCTAACGATGAACAACATGATGAGCAAGATATGAATTTAGCTATGATACGTTATGTCCCACTTTCCTCCAACATTAGGGAGTGGGAAGATGACGACGATGATTTACTTATAGACAATCTCTAGCCCGACAGGGGCCCCACAGGTAAGTATCTCTAACTCTTTATTTCTCTTGTGATGTGCTTCCCTCGTGATGTGATATATGTTGTTTAGGCCTCTTGGGATGACCTTAGATTCTCCCGTAAGGTTTGGGATACCAGGAGACCGCCTCTATTGTGACCTTCTATTTGTATCATCATTCTTCTATATTGCCTCTCTCTGATTTCATTGTTGTGTGTTGTGTCTTACAGACATAGCATCATGGTTGGTGACTTGGGGGCACCCTCTTACGTGACTGTCCCTAAGACATTTGTTTGTCCTCTCTTATTTATTGTTTCCCTTCCTCTAGTGTTTCCACCTAGCAGGCAGATGACGACAAACATTTATACTGATGCGGACCTAGTGTCCCTTTCGAGAGCAATCAAAAAATGGACTTAGTTCCTAATGTGATGATGGGGTTGTATATTTTACTAACGCTTGGCTAGTGGAAGCACTCGTGCTTTCCATGTAGTGAATTTGCTGATGTTTCTATTGCATTTACAAACCTTAACAATACTGCTACTCTATGCACCTTTGTTTGCCTTTAAATCTGGCCTTGGTGGTACTCGATTCAGAGAGCTTCATGATATAGCCCTATGGTTATCCTCGAACTTTTAATTCATTGTATAACCTTGGCTCTTTGTGTGGTTAATCATATGCATAGATGTTGTTGTTTATCATGATTTTGTAGACACTAACATGTTTCTTGCAGGGATGTGTTTGTGGGAATATTTGGCGATCGTAAAGTACATGTCACCTCCGAGGGGCATGGGCTTTGCGAAAGTCAGTGTTCCCTTGTGTGTTTTCTTTCTACCTTAACGTGCTTGATATCAAAAACTAATATCAACCACCTTAAGGTGGGGGCATATATAAGGTAAGCTATCTGTTATAGATGTTAGCAATGAGTTTGACCTTAGATGCAGAGACTTGCGCCCTAGGGTAGTGCATCGTGCATCCTAAGTTTGTTTGCAATCAATCAATCAATCAATCATGTAAGCCCTCTACGGAGGCAGGATATTGCGTACATCCTTTTTATCTTAAGCCCTCTACGGAGGCGGGGATGGTGTATTTCTCGGAGTAGATTGCATCATCCTGTCATTTTCAAAAAGTCCTCTGCGGAGGCAGGGAGCGGTTTTGTGACTAACTCAACCCTTAAGTGTGTTTTTGGTGATTGTTGTGGCAAAGCCCAATCATTGGTGTGTGCCTGTAATGTGCTTGAGATGGTGTTGGACCTAGAAATAGGTACACTCCATCGCTTGTCTGCTATGTTTTCTCCGTGTCTTCAAGTGTGTGTGTTTTGGCATGCTTGTTTTGTGTGGCATGTTTGTTGCTCCATATGCAAAGACTAGTGCCCTCAGGTAGTGCTTCCTGCATTTTGGGAGGTTTTGTGTGTCTTGCGTGTGTGTTGCCCCATATATATATAGAGACCTGCACCCTAGGGTAGTGCATCCTGTATTATGGGAGGTTTGTTTACTTTCTAGTACTTGCATTTGCATTTCATATATATGAAAAAAAGAAAAGAAAAGATATCATACCTGTCTTCCATGCATTAATGTGTCTTCTATGCATTGACTGTATTCTCTGTGTTCTGTGTGACTGTAACTATCTTCTCCGTGTTTTGCATGCCTGTTACTGTCTTCTATGTGATTGGCGTGTCTTCTCCGTGCTTGGTGTGTTTGTTGTGTTTGTGACCTTACTTTAATGCATGTATTGGCCTCGCGTTTATACATACATTAAATTCGGGGCTAAATGTAATGTTGGAAAATGTCCCCTTGGGGGCTTTTCCCTCATAAGGTTTAGCTCTCAGGTCTTTAGCATGCATTTAGGACATCTTAGTTCATATTTTGGCATCCTGATGGAATGAGGCCTAGGTTTCATGGCAAAGTGGACCTAGGAGGACCCCTTGACCTTATCCCTGCCCAAAATAGGGGGGAGGACTTGGGCACTCGTGCCCTATTTTGGGTTAGGCCCAAAATTTAAGTGTCGGTTTATGACCGTTATCTGGTCCTTTTACCAACGATGGTAAGTTTTAATTTTTGAAATCTTGGCGGGAGTACTTGTAGTTGCATATAAAAACATGTTTAGCCATTCATTTGTAAACTAGAAAATGATTACTAGCAAGCTATTGTTTTCTCAAGGTGATTCAAGGCTTTCATTATGTTGCAAGAGCAAACTTGTGTGGTTTATGTGTTTGTTTGTAGATTTGAGCATCAATTTCCTCATGGAATGAAGAGCATCTTCCTCCCATGAGAGATTCACTACAAGGTGACATAATATTGTGTTTTCATCATTGATTCCTTTGGTTTTTGCCTCTGTCTCACAAGGGCATGCACTCTCTATCTGACAACGGTGTTCAGAGACTTAAGTGTCCTCCGGGGCTTGACTGAGGCAAGCCTCTAAACACCACAACCCCCAAACCAAATCTTATGATTGCAGGTTATAGGTGTCGCATTTGGGGAAAGCTAAGTTGCAGGAAGGATTGGCAGGCATCAAGGATTTAGGATTTGAAGAAAAGCAAGACACAGGAGCATTTTTGGGACTTGGGTGCTTGCTCTAGTGTCCTCCGCAGATAAACTTCTGGAAGCAGAAGTTACAGGGCTGATCAGTGTTAGAAGGAGGTCTGGATCCCGCAAAGAAACTGGTACCTTGGACTACAGCGCCCGCTCCAGTGTCCCCGACTGTTCCGCTTCGGAAGCCCAAAAATAGGTACTCTATGATTTGGTATTTTACTCCTATCTGCAAGAGCTTTTTCTGTTATTTGTCAATTTGTTGCCGTATTTGCATAATTAGGGTTTTAGTGGTCAATTAAGCATAGGAGAAGGAAAATTGATAATTAAATTCCCTAATCCAAGTTTCCCTACATCTCATAAGTGATCTAGGGTATGATAATGCTCACCACTCGACCCTAGATCCTTGAATGTATAGTGGAGAGGAGGATTTAAACATCAAAACACTAAAACATTAACAAATCCAATTTTCCACTAAACAACATGAGCTCAACATCATTCACATGCCTTACTGTTGAAGTATCATTTTAATATATACATCTACAAAGTAGAAAACTTGACTAACTATAGAAAATAGAGTATCCCAGACCACATGTAATACTTCATAACTCAAGATATGGCATTGCGGTGCAATACAAGTCCTAAAACCTTTTAAGGATGATCTTAAGCACCATTATATGTTTCTTATTGGATCCACACATCTTTGTCTAGTGATTTCGAAGGAATACAAAGGTTTGACAAAGATAACCAAGAGTCTGGAGAACAATTATACTCAAATATTCACTTACAGACTTAACTCCTTGATGTGGTACCATAAAAAGGAATTTATCTGCATGTGGATCATCCTTGAGATATCTTGGAACATATAATACCTCCACACAGGCTTGTATGATTGAGCAATATAAATGACATCCTCTGCAAAACTCAAACTTATGTATTTATGCTCTAGAACAGACTATATTTCCTCTGTCAAATGAGTGATGACTTTGCGGACCACCAGAATGCTTGCCACTTGGAGAACACATATTTCTGACATCTATGAACTTATCCTCAAAACTGCATAGCAAAATATTCATCTGTGGTGGAATGTGGAGCATTTCATCATACCACTAATACTGCCATTATACTATCATTACAGAGTTTGATACTCTGTCAATTCTATCTTCAACTACAGAGGACTTCAAAACTTGAAACTTTGGATTTGTACTCCTTTAATATGTACCAAAATTACCTTAGAACCACATGACAAAATTCTTTATAGCGGAGCAATGCAAACCCAAAAATGGGTTCACTAAACACTGAAGACGATACTCCAAGGCTTAGACAAATCTAGAGAACAGTTGGTACTTTGGTCTTCTCTGGGCAAACCCTATTGCATCTCTATAATGGGTTGCCATCAATGACAAACCATACACCGTCATGCGCTTCAATATTCATCAATCTCTTAATTCAAATCATGTTGCCAAAACACAAACTTCAATGACAAACTTCTAACAATCTCTCCCTTTGTCATTGATGGCAACAGTACGTAAAGGGCAAAGGGGCCCTTAATATCAAACTTTTTAGGTGACATGTGTAGTTCTCTCCTTATGAAGATATATCTGTATGTACATGAGACTGACTCCCCCTTACAAAATGATTTCTAAACTGAACTCCTCCTGAGATGAAGATCCTTCAAAAATAGATGCTATGTACATAGTGTGGTTCTACTATCCTCCACAATACTATATATATCAAAAATTGTCTTATTTATATTACTCTTACAACTCAATTGGATGGTATAATAGCTTTGTAAATTACCTTGAGTTGTTGAAGAGTTGTAGTCTAGTTGACACATTCTGAGGCTAGCATATAGTTTTGACATTCACACTCCATGCATATCTCCTCAGCTTCCTCTATGTTGCTTGGGATTTTCATCAGTTGATCTACCTTTTCTATTTCCCCTTGCAGACTAGATAATGAGGCAAGTCTTAGGTTCACTGCCTCTCTCAACTAACCAAACTATTTCTTCAAGTTTTCTCTTTGATCTTGCAGTTGAGATATCTGTGCATGAAGATTCTCAACTTGTACCCCAGTTGCACCAAACTTATCCTTTGACAAATCATAAATTTTGACCAACTTAGATATTTGTGACTCAATGGAGTCCATCTGAGCTTTGATGTTCTTTGTGGAACTTGGCCATTTCAGGCAAAATAGATATAATGTTGTGGCCTCATCAATGTAAACTTTAAATTTCTTCAAATTTTCCTTAAGCTTGTTATGTGCCTTGGCACATTTGTTAATCATCTCAGCCATTCTCTTGTCCTCTATTCTTCTTGCTGCCTCTTGTTCTACTTTTTGCTCTATGTGGGAGGAGTGATATTTGAAGGAGTCCATTAACAATTTGAACTCTTGCTCTGGAGGTAGTGAGGGGTCAATGGTTACCTCTGGCAACCCTTCTTGCACCAATTTTACAACATCCTCTATTGCACTAAATTTCTTCAAGTTTTCTTATATAAACTCTTTTCTTGCAGAGGCATGCAGTATATCACTGAGTTGAAGCTTATGAAGAGGTGAAATGCTTGATAAGTCTATTTGCCCCTCATGGGTAGGAATATACAAAAGTTGAGGTGTGACCACTAGTTGAAATTGCAGTTGCATATCTAATAGGTCTTTGAGTGATTCTATCTCTGATGCACTTTGACCTATGTCATCCATTCCTTCTTATTGCTCTCCTTCTCCAGTTTCTCCTTCTTTAATGTAAAAGAGAGGATGTTGTTGAAATGTGGTTAAGATAGTTTCAATCAAACCCTCCTTTCACAATAACATTCAAGGACATAAACCGAGTTAAGTCACTACTATTGCAAGAGGACTTGGTTACAGGTTTGATGTCACTATGAGATGATAAGGAAAGATAGAATAGATTGATGAATTTGTTAAACCCTAATCCGATTAAGCCTTAAACCCTAATTATATGAAATTGTATATAGACAAATGAAACACGACAAATGATCGCATAGGAAGGCACTAAATACAGATTAGAAACATACCAAGATTCAGATTTCCAGAGAAGGAAACCTCAGGGACAAGGGGGCGGGCACCCGTGTCCAATAGGGAAACTTTTCTATGGATCTGGAATAGTGATTAGTGTCAAATTCCAACCTGCTTCAAAGTTTCTGAAAAGCCAATCTAGAGGACTACAGGGCAGGCACCCTAGTCTAGTAGGGAATATTCTCTACTTTTTTCTTCAAATCTTGAATTTTTATCTTCTGCTCTATTTCTCTACAACTCCACTTCGTCCAATCCCACATTTGTAACCTGCAATCACAAAGAGAGGGGTTTGGGGGTTGTGGTGTTTAGGAGCTTGCCTCGATGAAGCCCTAGAATGGCATTCAAGCCTTCCAATACCATTGTTAGATAAAGTGTGTGCCCTTGCAGAGTAGATGCCAAATCCAATGATGAAATAAATTGATTGAAGCACAATAAGATGTCACCTTAGAGGTGAAACCCTCATGAAGATGAAGAGCCTTCAAATCATGAGATGGATTGATGAAGCCAAATTTGCAATGAACACATACAAACACAACACAATACTGCATTGCAACACAATGAAAGCCTTGAATGTCTTTAGCTCAATATCACAAGTTCACGTTATCCATCTAGGTGTAAAATGAAGTCATAAACACATTTTTATATGCATTCCCGCTAAACTTTCATAATTCAAATTGAATAGGCTGACAAGGAAAACCTTTTTAACGGTCACAAGTCGACATCCAAAATTTAGGTGCCGACAAAATAGGCTTGGACTAGGGCACGAGTGCCCAAGTCTAGGTGTGCTTTTTGAGTCTTAATTAAAGCTTAAGATGAACCCCTAGGCCCCATTTGACATGGGTTTTGGGGGAAATTGCAAATGGGATAAGTTTTAAACATGCATAATGAAATTAAGGGGACCTAGGAGCTAAACTAGGACGTAAAAAGTCATAGGGAAACTTTTTACGACATAACATTTAGCCCCCACTTTAATGTATGTATGATCTTACAATTCCATGCATGCATTAAAGTATGGTCGAAAACACATCACACACGTTAGGCACATGAAGCTAAGGCATACACAAAGATTGAGGAACTATTTCTAGCTAGTAGTCTCGGGTAAGCACTAGAAGACACATTGAATACACGCAAGCCACAAAGAATACAATAGGAAGCACACAAAACATGGTAAAGACAGTGGAAGCATGCAATACACAGTGAAGACATGAGATCAGTCATGCAATACATGATGAATACATTGATATAACATTATATATATATGAAATAAAATCCTAGCTAAGGGGCGGGGGAGCTCATCGCTATGCCATTGAGACTGCCAAAAACACGCAATAGAAAACCCAAAATGTAGGGGGAGCTCATTGCTACGCACCTTGATACTACACCAGGGGGGGACATGCCAAACAAAACCCGAGTGTGGGGGGATCTCATCGTTATGTGCCTTGATACCACACAAGGGGAAGACACAACAAACACATAAGGAAGACACACAGAATACACGAGTGTCATAAAGCATGCCATAGACATACTATACATCTTATACACGACAAACATGAGTGATGGAAGGAGTTTATTACTAAGTCCCACCATCTAAAACATGCCAAACACACCTGACGATTGAGCTTATGCTACAACAACTGCCAAAGACATGCTTAAGGGAGGATGACTCAAGATCCAACCCTGTCTCCTGATGAGGACTTTGTATAAAAGGATGTGCACTACCTCAAGAGATACACCATCCCACCTTCTGCATAAGGGCTTTGTATAAAAAGGATACGCACTAGCTCAAGAGATGTGTTATCTAGCCTCACAGAGAGGGCTTTTTTATTACGATTTAAATAAGGATGTGCATTAGCTCAAGAGATACAACATCCTACCTCACAGAGAGGGCTTACAAACATGCTTCGTTAGTGTCAAAAGATAATCAGACAGATACCATTATATATGCCGCCACCTTAAGGTGATTGATGTTGCTTTCCGATATCAAGCATATTAAGGTAGAGAGAAAACATGCAAGGGAACAAGAGCTCTCACAAAGCCCATGCCCCCAAGGTGACATGTGCTTACGATTGCCGAATGTTCCCACAAACACATTGATATGATTTGCTAAGACAAGATTACAAGAAAGGTTAGAAATCTTACTCTAAGATAATAACCAAAGCAATTCATTAAATCTATGCATGAAAACAATCGCATCAAGGACCAAGGCTACACTCATGGGTTTGGAGCAGAGTATAACCATTGGGATATACTGCAGGTACCTCGAAACCAAGTGTAGCAATAAGGTGAGATACCAATCAAAGTGTACAAGAGCAGATTGAGTGGATTGTAAAATGTTAGTCACAAGAAATTGCATAAGATGATACATCACAGGAGTGATTCTACTAGTCAAGCGTCAGATATATATATATATATATATATATATATATGTATGTATATATATAAATATGTATGTATATATATGTATATGTATGTATATATATGTATATGTATATATATATATGTATATGTATATATATATGTATATGTATATGTATATGTATATATATATATGTATATGTATATATGTGTGTGTATATATATATGTATATATATATGTATATATATGTATATATATGTATATATATATGTGTGTGTGTGTGTGTATATATGGATAGATAGATAGATAGATAGATAGATCAACCTCATCTTCATATATGGACTAGGTCCATTTTTGCTTTTCTTGCTGAAGGGACGCATGATCCATATCAGTATTTGTTTGTTTTCATCATCCGCCAACTAGGTAGAATCACTGAAGTAGGTAAACAATAAAATGAGAGAGGAGAAAAGAGTGCCTTAGGAACACCATGTAGGAGGATGCCCCCAAGACACCCTCCATAATGCTATGCCCCCAAGGCACAACATACAACAATAAAACAGAGGAGAGGAATGATAGAAGAATGATGAAACAAATAGAAGAATGATCACAACAGAGGTGGTATCTCGGTATCCTTGACCTTACAAGAGTATCGAGGGTCATCCAAGGAAACCTAAACAACACATAACACATCACGGGGGAGCACAACACAACATAATATTATAGCATATATATCTAAGAGGAGTTTGAACTTGTGAGCATCTTAGAAATGTGCTCTATCGAGTGCAGTAAAAAGTTTGAGTAGTTCATACCTGATTGATTCTTATTTCCAGAATGGTCATGCGGTGTTTGTTTCTCAAGTCCTCGTATATTTGAAATGTTTTGTTGCTTGTGAGGAAAGGAACCATTGCCTATTCCTACAGATGATATCCACCTTGTTCTTTTCTAATTCTTTGCTTTCTTATTTTGATTTATTTGATGAGTGAGCCTTTCGTGGCGGAATGGGATATTTTCTACCATGACAACCTTTTCTTGTATAATAATATCTTGTCGAGGTTGTTAAATTTGCGTCTCCAGTGCATCTTGGTTATCTCCTGATCCTTAAAGGGATAACGATGGAGGAACCTTAGCATAGATACCTTTTCCTTGTGGATGAGGTGGGTCTTCAACCTTCTCCTTATCCACTTATATAGTCAAGATAGTCATCTCCCTATTCCATTGTATTTTGCTCTACCATATTTTTGTTGCTATGCTTAGGAAATGGATTTGTAAAGATCTGTAAATTCTGATTTGGAGGGGAAACTAACTTATGTCCATTGTCATTTATACCAGTTACCTGTATTATATTAGAATCGATGAGCTCTTGAATTTCATGCTTCAGACACATACATCGTTCAGTGTCATGTCCTACTGAGCAACGATACTAACAAAAGGCATTAGCATCAAATGATGGTCCTTATATCCTGTTACTATTAAATGGTTTCACAGGAGAAAGCTTAAAAAGATTGTTGCTTACTGCTTGATTCATAATTGATTGAAGAGATTCAGATAATGAAGTAATCTGCCTTTGTTGTTGTCTAATTTGAAATAGTGCCCATTTAGGATTACTAATAGCGCACACTTGTGATTAAAAATTGTTTGAATGTTATCTATTTACCTTAATAAAGATCTTGTTGTTCCTCTTAAATTTGTTTTGAGATGTTCCAGATGTGGATTGACCAACTTGAGCTGACGAGTTTTGATTCTCATACCGACTAGACGAAAGCTGGTAATCACAAAGAGCTGTGCATAGATGTTGAAAAGAACTATACTTCATCAAGAGGATCTTGTCACGGATGTTAGGTTGAAAATTCATAATGAATACCTTATGAACATCCTCATCTATAATCAGGTATTTAATCTGTACAAAGAGAGCTTGGTATCAATTGATGAACTTGGTTAACTTCTCTTTCAGACCTTGTTTACAATGAACTAAATCAATCAATGAGACCTGAGGTCCAATGTTGGCTTGGAAATGTTGTAGAAATTTATCAACAAACTGTGAGAAAGAATGTATTGAATTCAAAGGTAATGAGAAAAACCATTCCAAAGTAGTATCCTTGAGAGATTGCGGAAAGAGTTTTGCTAACAAGTCCTCTTCAAAGAAGAAATCACTACACAACCATGAATGCTACCACATGAGTATTAGGATCACCTTTACCATTGTACTTTTCAAAGTGGGCAGTGTCAAACTTTTAAGGAATTTGAGCTCTTAGGATTGAAAAAGATAAAGGACTATGAGCATGGTATGTTGGTATGCTAGGTTGGGAAGAAGCATTGGTCAATTTTTTCACTTTCTGTTGTAAAGAGGTCATACCTTGCAAGAGTTGGTTTAAGAGGGCATCATTAGGCAATGCGGTTTGTGGGTTAGAAGAATTAGAATCTGTAATCATGAAATTTAGAGGTGATTGGTTTTGAGTGGTAATGAAAGGTGGTTGAGAATAGGTGGAATGGAGAGGTGGTTGAGAGTGATTATTCATATAAGAAGTCACCCTAGGTGCTAGGTTTTGATAATTGAATCCCACAACCTTGTAATTATGTGAATTAATGCCATTAGATACTCCCATTCTAGTGGTAGCATACTATAAGCTTGTGCATTAGTAGTGAGGATTGATGATGTGAAAGTAGATATTTTGGTAGTTGGTATAGGTACCAATACCTGTGTATGATTTGGTGATATCATATTGTTAATAGTATTCATGCATTCAGTCATTGCCATAATGTTGTTACCCACTATATGGGCTATCCCACATGGTGTATTAACATTGTCTTGTCCTTCTTTTAATAACTCCCTTAGGCTATGAACAATAGGTACAACCTCTTCGGCTATCCTTTCTTTTTCCACAAATGCTTGAAAATCAGCTAGTTCCTTATCAAGTTTGTTGATTTGATCATTAGGTACATGTGTTATCACATCAATAGGATCTTCAAAATCATGAAATGTTTGTTCTTCCATTGTAGTGGTAGGAGGTATGATATCTTGCAAAGTTTGTTTTTCACCCTTTGTAAAGTAGGTGTTTAATGGATTTTCTGATGTTTGCATATTAGTGCTATTCAAAGCACTAGAACCCATTAATCTAAGAATTCTCCTTAAATGGATGTTTCTATTAGGGCATCCATTATACAACTCATACAAAAACATACAACACTCAATGCATAAACTAATAGAACAACCAAAAGGTGCAATGTAGTTATGCTTGTTGAAATACACAATGTGTAATTGAAGAAGGTGAAATTTTCAAAGATAGGATATAAAAGTATGTACTATGATCCAACACTACACTTTAAAATCAGGTTTGAATGAATGTTGAAAAGGAGTAGCAAAATCTGAAAATGAAATTTTGTCTACAAAACCTAGTTTTTGCTAAGACTAGGTTATATGAAAAATGTAACTTTTTAAGCAAAACCCTCACAAATGAAGCTTCTAAATGCAAGATAAAAGATCATGAAATGATGCAATGCTGTAATTTATCTCATATATAATGTAAATATCAGAATTTAAATGTCTTCAAAGACGTGCAAGTAAAATAGTGTAAACTATGCCTTAATACAAGCCTATAATGCTTATTTTTTTCAAAATTTTCAAATGTATGCAAGATTTTTGAATGTATGATGATAAATATGATATAAAAAAATGCAAAACTGATTCACAATACTTAGCAAGATGTAAGTTTAGTAAAAACATGGGTTCACCAAAATGTTTAATGTAAAAAGAGGGTGTTGTTGAAATGTGGTTAAGATAGTTTCAATCAAACCCTCCTTTCACAATAACATTCAAGGACATAAATTGAGTTAAGTCACTATTGTTGCAAGAGCACTCAACTACAGGTTTGATGTCACTATGAGATGATAAGGAAAGATAGAATAGATTGATGAATGTGTTAAACCTAATCTGATTAATCCTTAAACCCTAATTATATGAAATCATATACAAACGAACGAAACATGACAATTGATCGCACAAGAAGGCACTAAATACAGATTAGAAACATACCAAGATTTAGATTTTTGAAGGCAAACACTTCAGGGACAAGGGGGTGGGCACTCATGTCCAATAGGGGAACTTTTTTGTGGATTTGGAACAATGATTAGTGTCAGATTCCAACTTGCTTCAGAGTTTCCAAAAAATCCAATCTGGAGGACTACGAGACAGGCACCCTAGTCTAGTAGGGAATATTCTCTGCTCTTTTCTTGTGATCTTGAATCTTTATCTTCTGCTCTATTTCTCTGCAACTCCACTTTGTCTAATCCCGTACTTGTAACCTACAATCACAAAGAGAGGGGTTTGGGGGTTGTGGTGTTTAGGAGCTTGCCTCAGTCAAGCCCTGGAATAGCATTCAAGCCTTCCAACACCGTTGTTAGATAGAGTGCGTGCCCTTGTAGGGCAGAGGCCAAATCTAATGATGAAATAAATTGATTGAAGCATAATAAAATGTCACCTTAGAGGTGAAACCCTCATGGAGATGAAGAGCCTTCAAATCATGAGGAGATGGATTGATGAAGCCAAATCTGCAACAAACACATACAAACACAACACAATACTACTCTGCAACACAATGAAAGCCTTTAATGTCTTTAGCTTAATATCATGAGTTCATGTTATCCATCTAGGTGTAAAATGAAGTCATAAACATGTTTATATATGCATTCCTATTAAACTTTCGTAATTCAAATTGAATAAGCTGATAAGGGAAACCTTTTTAACGGTCACAAGCCAACATCCAAAATTTAGGTCCTGGCAAAATAGGCCTGGACTAGGGTGTGGATGCCTAAGTTTAAGGGTGATTTTTTAGTCTTAATTAAAGCTTAAGATGAACCCCTAGGCCCCATTTGAAATGGGTTTCGAGGGAAATTGCTCTGCGATAAGTTTTAAACATGCATAATGAAATTAAGAGGACCTAGGAGGTAAACTAGGAGGTAAAAAGTCATAGGGAAACTTTTTATGGCATAATACTCCCTTATCCTTTTCATCCTTTTGTTTCTCATCATTCTTTTTCTTTTCTTCCTGATCCTTCTTGGAATTATCTTCTTTCCTCTCTTCTACATTCCTTGTATTCTTCGGAGTAGAATCATTATGCTCTATATTAGACTCAGTGTTCCTTGGAGGTGAAACACTACTTTTATCCTAACCCTCTATGTTTTGTGCCTTAGTGTTCTCCGGAGGGGGAGAATCATGTATTGTGTCAGGGTCATCTGTAGCAGACACACTTCATTCTACAGGAGTATCCGGAGGAGGTAGATTAGTTTTACCTTGGCCCTCTGTGATTGGTGCTCTAATATCCTTAGGAGAAGCAATCTCCTCATTCTTTTTAGGTTGATCACTATTTTCCTCATTTCCTTTAAAAGAATACTGATCATATATGTCTTGAATAATTCCCACTTCAATTTTCATTTCTTTGAGAGCATTTTTCTTCAGTGTCTCCTTTTCCAATCTCTTTATCTCTTCCTCATTCCTTAACATCAGAGTATTTAATCTTCTTTTAGTTATGAATTCCTTTGTTAGAATTTTAGTTACTTTGACTCTTTCTTCCTTAGAGATGGATGGACAGATCTTTTCAATTGCCCTTTTCTTCATCTCTACTTCTTCACTTAAAGCATCATTTCTCCTTTTAGTAAGGACATCACCAAGGCTTTTAGCCAGTTGGTCTATGATTTCAATTAAGGCTAAATTATGGGCTCCCATATACCTAACTATTGCTTCTTTAAGGGTAGATATATCACTGGAAGGCCTTTCATCATAAATACCTGCAACTTTCTTTAGGGCACCATACTCTATAATTACATTCACAGCTACCTCAAGTTGCAAGGGAGCATAATCAAGCTTCTTACCCCTTTTTGCTTTTCCTTTTCCTTTCTCCTTGGAAGTCTCTTCTTCTTTAGTTTCTTCTCTGGTTCTTTTTCTTCCTTGTTAGAGTCTCAACCTCTTCTTCCTTTTCTTCTTCTTCTTCAACATCTTCAACATTCACTACATTTATCTTGCCTCTTGTAGCCTAACTCTTTTGTCTAGGCTTTTTATTCTCAATGGTTTGGATTTGTTCAAGGATCTCTATGATACCTCTTTTGGTAGCTAATGAAGATCCAAAGGGAATAGAGGTAGAGGCAGTGGCTAATGTTGATATGCTTGTTCTCCTAGGCAGTTGTGCAGAGGAAATGACTTGTGTTTCTCTTGCAGAGCCTTCAGGAGAATTGAGTATCTTTTCCAAGTTAGTTTTCATTTTTTTTGCTTTGGATTTTATCTTTTATGCTTTTTCCTCTACATCATTCTTCACAAATTTGTTGATGATTTCATCATATGTCCCAAATCTTTCAGTGGAGGAATCTTTAGGTTTGCTGAGCAACATATCAACATATCCTACCAAATCAAACTCTGACACTTCATAGGGTAAAGTAGTGATCCAAAATGTCCTAGACTCAACAGCCTGCATGTAACAGTTATCTTTATCTACCATAAAAGTTATGTCATTTTTTTTATTTTTCCACCACCTTAGCTGAAATTCTTTCCCTTGATTGCATCTCTTTCTGAAATGTTTTGAACAATCCCCATAATGCAGTACTGCAAAGTATATGATCCAAAAAGCTTCTCATGAAGTATTTGATTTGATGAGCAACATGGGTGTCTAATCTCCAAACCATTCCTTTCGTTGTAGGTAACTCATTCAAAAAGTAAAACATGAGGCATATAATGAGATATACATACTAGAACTTGTATTTGGATTCCTTTGTTCTCTTTAAGTTGTCCATCAACTATTGCCACAGGAGCTCATAGAGATCAAAGTCTTTTCCCTCTTTAACCATTAGATATGCAGTATATATTGCAGTTGTTGTGGCTCCCTATTGATGTGGTATATTTTGTATGCAATATTCATAGTTGCATATCGAACCCCCAAGTTTTCAATGTCATTTACAGTCAAAGTCCTTTTGTCAAATTTGGCTCGAGTGAGCCTCATCACTTATTCATTCTTGATAGATTTGAGGACAAGCACTGGTCTGGAGGAGCATAAACCAATTACTGCCTTTATAGCTTCCTTGGTGATCATGTGTGGTTGATCCAAATAGAAGAAATCCTCATGAATTTGACTAAGGGCTATTCCCACGCAAGCATCATCATACTGGAAGTTCAGAAAACCCTTCCAGATGTCAAGTTTTTGGCAACAATGTTTGCAAAATCTAGTTTTAACATGAAATCATCTCCTAACAAGTTAACGTTCCTAAATTGTTCAAGTTTCAAGTGATCATATGCGTCTATCGGTGAGTGAATGTATATTCAAACATTTTCAGTATGTAGCACATTTGTAAGAACATCTGAGAAAGCACTAATTTCATCTATTACAGTGGACTTGAAAGGATGTTTCTTGAACTTTGGTCTTGACCTCTCAATCACATCTATCACAACTAGCGTCACCATCATAATATCTTCAAGAACTAGGGTTTTAACCAGAGAGACTGAAAAATACCTAAGAATGTGGTAATAGGGTTTGCTTGATCAATTTTCTGAGTGTCTTCAGCTCTCCTCTAGCTCTTCAATTTACTTGGCTTAACTCAAATGAGAGTAAGAATGATCACATAGTGGCTATATACTCCTTTCACCAACCATAGTTTTTCCCTAGTTTACTCTTTTCATATACATAAGCTATTAATCACTCAACAATCCTTCACAATTTAATCAATTCCTCCAGAATCTATTTCAAATTCATCTGTATGCTGAATGCTTTCAGTATCATGAAGGATTTGTAGTAACAATTCCCCCTGAGTCCATGTTTCCTTTGGTAGATGTTCTTATCACCGAAAACCCTAAACACTTCCACAATCTACCACATTGAGAGATTTTTCTTTGGAAATTTGAACAAACCTTTTCAAATTATTATCTTAGCATGCTCATAACAATTTTAGCCAAAATGCTGAGAAATTCAACATCTTTATTATTCAGGGGTTTGAAGAGTTTTGCAGTTGTAACTCCCCCTGAACCAGTACTTCATCTTTTAGTTACTGGAGGATCCACCTACACTAGACAGAGGTTCAAAACTATCACATTTCTCCTTCTTCTTCCATACTTTGTTCATTTCCTTCTTTTGCTGAGTAATATCAATTCTCTTTTGTGGAGCAGGCCTTACATTCTTTCCAGAGTGCCTTGTTTGATTGCACTTATGACAGGTGAACATTGATTGTTGAGCATTTTCATTTATCCTTGCTTTAGATCTTCAATTAGCTACCTTGTGGTTGAACTTGTTAAAAGTGTAACAATATCCATGAAAGGGTTGAGCCTTATCCCTATTATTCCTTGACATCTTACTTCTGCATTCATTAGCCTTATGACCTATCTTGCTGCAAGCATAGCACTTAACTAAATTCTGATGTCTTACTTCTACATTCAGTAGCTTTATGACCCACCAAAAAATTTTCCACCTGTCCCTAAAACCCCATTGCACAAAGGTGGGGAAGGCAAACAAGGTGCAGGATAAGACATCCCCGACACCTTGTCGGGTGACACAAACCAAGGAACCCAACAAAAGGCATCAAAACTTACATCAATACAAAAATAAGTTTTTTTAAACATAAATTCAACTCTAGATAGGATAAAATATTCATAAGCAGATGTAATACAATTCTGTTCATTCTAACATGCAAGAACATTATGAGAATGTCTAAGATGGAGTTTCAAACCAACATTGAATATTTCTTTTAAACACCAAAGGAGATATGAGTAAATAACAATTAATGAAACATAAAAGATTTAATAAATTACACAGCCATTAAAATGACATTACATAAGATAATCGCACCATTCTCTAGGTTGGAGTGTCATAATATACAAATCTACCAATTTTACAATGTTACAATAATGGTTTACATCATTGATACAATTAGATGCCTGAAGAATTTCATAATGCTCACAAGCTGAAGATGAAGGACAGTCGCAATGAAGTCCTATCAATCACGGATCCCAAGACCCCAATGGCGGTGGGTGCACACCACCCTACCATGTGGTACCTCAAAGGTCCACCCCCCATGATTGGAGATGATCACATGGCCAAACACAAGCATGACAGCAATAGGGATAGGAAGACTCATAAACACAACCCCAAAAGGGATACCACAAGACACAGAGTTCACATGAACACATCTAAGCACATGGTTCACGAAGGGCATAAATAGGGCACCTGGCAATCATGCCAATAAAGTACCACTCAAAGAAGAGGGGGGAGAAGATAGGGGCAGCAATAAGGAAGTAGATAAACTAACATACTCATCTCATACTCTTGTGCCATTAACAATACACATAAATCGTGTTTCCTCCAATGGGCCTACAAGTGAGGACTATATCTCAATGCTACATTGGGAACCACTTCCATGCCTACCTTATCATCTACACCCAAGACCATCAACTCAACCTACATTCTCAAGCATTTAGCAAGCACATAAAGACCCACACCTGGCATTACAGTGTTATCCAATGTAAGAATCCGCCATAAAACTAGTGATAAAAAAATAGGTATCAGGCATGCACTTTGGATAGACAAGAGACCATAATGATATACACTAAATTAATCGTCAACGCCAATACCAAGATATAAATGACTTGATAGGGGTTGCTATATTAAAATCCAATCAATCCTATCATATAATAATAATGTGTAATTATCTGCCAGACTACGGTGGAACATTAAAATGAAACACTAATCACAATGGTGACCTAGGTTCAAAACTGAGCAGGTGTTATTGTGACTTCAACTTTAAAGGTAATGGGAGGGCATTCCAAGCACATCACCACATTGTGGCTACAACAGTGAATGCAAGGTAAACCAACAAGATAACGACCTTTCAATAAGGACAAAACATCAAAGAAGGGAGCAAGAATCTCCAAGAATAGAAAATAGCTCGAGGATGAAGGTAGGACATTACCTCTCCACCCGCCTAGCACAAGCAGCCATTACATAAAAAAACACTAACAACATTAAATCCACAACTATTGAACCTTGAATGCACAACTAGTAGGCTTTAAAGGCATAAATACTATCTCAACCATAGGGTCTTTTCCCCTATGTGGAGAAGATTAGATTCACAAGGCTACAACAAGAAACTGTTGGTTTTGTCCTTTTCACAAGTGATTTCCACAAGGTTGTACTAGCTACCTCAACCACAAAGATGTGTCAGAAATGAAGCACAATGGGTGGGGAATTTCTGTCAGATGTTGTAGTTGTAAGCGCCCTGCTGGACATGTATGCAATAAGCGACAACAAAGACAAAGCACGTAAACTGTTTGATAGAATGCTTCAGTCAAATGAGTTCTCATGGACTGCAACAATTGCAAGATATGCACATAATGGATTTGATTAAAATGTTGTAGGAACTTTCGAGAAAATGCAACAAACAAGAGTATATTTCACTCCAAACCCGCACTAGCATCCTCCCTACGCGTGGCTAAAATGGGAGTTATGGAACGGGTAATAGGCATCCATCAAAGCATTGCAGAGGGGGAAATTTCTGTCATATATTTTAGTTGGAAATGCTCTAGTAGACATGTATGCAAACTGTGGTGCACAAACAAGGCACGTGAACTATTCATAAAATGCCTAAAAGAATATGAACTCATGGACAACAATGATCGCAAGATATGCACAACATGGATATGTTTAAAAAGGCTTTTAGAAACTTTTAAGCAAATGCCATTGGCAGACATAGAGCCAATTTCCTAAACCTTTGCTAGCATCCTCGCTGCCTATGCCAGAATGGGAGCTTCGAAACAGGGTATGGGCTCCCATCGAAGCATTACAGAAGGGGATTTTTTGTTAGATGTTGTAGTCACAAATGCTACGGTAGACATGTATGTAAAAAGTGGAGCTCAGACACAACAAGTGAACTGTTTCACAAAATGCATCAAAGAGATACGTTCTCATGGAACACAATGATCTTAGGATATGTACGAAATGGATTTGTTAAAGAGGCTTTAGAAACTTTCAAGTATCTACCATTGGCAAACGTAGAGACAAACTCCACAGCCCCTGCCAACATCCTTCATTGAACATTTGGGAACAGCGTATGGGCATCCATCAAAACATTACGGAGGGGGAAATCTGGCAGCTGTTAAAATTGCAACTGTTATGGTAGACATGAATGCAAAATTTTGGAAGCATAGAGGAGGCACGTTAACTGTTAAACAGAGTGCCTCAAAATGATGCCATCTCATGAAATGAAAAGAATGCAGGATAAACACAATCTAGATTATTTTAAAGGGGCTTTAGAAACTTACAAACAAATGTTTGCCAGCGTCCTCCCTACCTTCTAGTTGCCCTCCTTCCCCTTCAAACTCTAGCTCTCCCTCTTTCTCCCCAAATCTAGAGCATGAGTAGGCATGGGTGAGGATAAGAATCCAGCAATGAATAACTTCCTTTCTTTTAAGTCAAAACCAAGACTAACCCTAAAATTGTTTTGGTTGTTAACTTATAAACACAACCATAGGCTTAGAAATAAGCCATCTCATGAACCCCATATTGGAAGCAAACAACCATGACAATAGACTAATCAGTAAGCCACAATAAGTAATAATTAAATGAACACACACACACAAAGGCAAACCACAAGGGATGAGTCAAACACTAGAGCCTCATGGGTCAGACTCACAGAAGCATAAAATAATCAGACGATAACCAGAAGGTGTCTGAGGGCAATAACAAGAGAGTCGAATACTCATCTCAACATAGAGACGATGATGAGGCTAAGGTGTTGGCCAATGTGACATCTCCAACTCACCACCATTGGGATATGAGGCATGCTCAAGACTGTGGAGCCAGGTGGAGTCAATGCCTAGTACTTGCATAACTCAAAAACACATTACAACATCTGCACATATACATCATATAATAGCCGAAGCATGAATAATCCACATCGAAGGATTCCAACATCTATGATCATTCACACAGTGTGCGAATGTCACGGTGTCATCCTCTCCATGAGTACACCCAATCCCGATATGAAATCTAACATAACAAATTGGATAGTACCCTTAATCAAATCACAGTAGCTCTAATCATCAGATCACAACATAATCATCATCACATATATCAACATAAATGAAATGTCAGTATCTCCACATCACATAAAACTGGAACTTATACCTCAATGTCGCCTCGAACGGGCCAGGACTAGAGAGGCACTACACCAATATTATTGCAAGAATAACATCTTAGAACATTTTAATTTATTTTGCTTCTACAATCAACAGCTTTGTGACCAAACTTATTGCAAGTGAAATAATTTCCATTAAAACCTTGAGAATACATGATGGGAGCAGGTTGCCTTGTAGGTGGAGGACCTCTGAATCCCTTTTGTATCCGGATAGGGATAAATTCATCTTCTTTTGCATTTCCAGAGATATACTTCTTAGGAACTTCAGTGCAAGTTTTTTCTTTCTTTCTTTGTTTCAGACTTTCCTTCTGACTATAAGTTATCATCTAGATTTGTGGAAGTACTGAACATTGGAATCTTCCTTTTTTCAAAACCAAGGCTTAATTTTTCTTTTGTTGGCTTTTGAGAGTTAATTATCTCATCTGGAATTTCAGATCCTCCTTTTAGTTTTAGTCCCTTATCAATATGTTCTTTTGTCGTTTCCAATTCTTTCCTTAGAGTGACAACTTCTTCCTCAAGTTTTGAACACTTAGTTGATTCCTCATTGAGCTTGATGTTTAAGCAATCTTCAATTCTCTTTTCTTCTTCAACCGTGACCTTCAAATTTGAGATCATTTCTTCTGCCTCCTTGAGATTTGTGTCACCCCCTCTATCTCTTTCTAATAGAGTTTTTAGCTTGCCAATTTCTTCTTTTGATTCTTTGGCCTTTGTCTTTAGTTTGTCATTTGTCTTCTTTATTTTTTCAAGCATATCTTTATATTCTAAGTTTAATCATTTTGCTTCATCTAGATCATCAAGAGCTAACTTGAGTTCTCCTTCAAGGTCCACTTCATGTTCATTTGAGTCAAAGTCCCAATCTTTAGGCTCCATTGCTTCTAGATCTGGTTCTGGTACACATACATCATTATCTTTAACTTCAGATTCCATGTGTTCAAGTGCAGGATCTACCTCAGCTGTTAGGCTTCGTAAAGGAACTTGGCTCTGATACCAATTGTTGAACACAATAAGGTGCTAAGAGGGGGGTGAATTAGCACACACAAAAACTTTTACCAAACATCTATAGATAAAACTGAATAACTTGGAGAATAGAAAGGAAATTATGCAATTCAAGAGTCAATACATAACACAAGTATTTTTATGTGGAAAACCCTAAACCAGGGAAAAACCATGGTGAGGATTAGCTCACAATAAATTATGCTCACTGCAAAAGTTTTAAAACATTATTTTAGGGCGAAAACCCAAGGAAGCTACTACTCCCTGATTTTAATGCTTACAACAATTACAACTTTAATTTAGGGCTACAACCCAAGGAAGCTACTGCTCCCTAAGTATTCTTCTCACTGCAAAAAGATTTACAAAGATAGTAATTATATGGACAGTTGTAGAATAAAAATCTAATTCATGCTGATAATGTAGTCTTTTATTTCTGCTCAAACCATGCTTTCAAACTGATTCTACACACTTCATACCTTGTATTCTGCTCTGCTTATTCACATCCACAACTTCACAAATGAATTTGATCTTCTATAAATATCCTCCACAACACTTTGAAACATTGATTAGGTCAGCATCAAAAGCAACATTGGATGAAACATGTAACTCTTCACAAGTCAGCCTTAATACATACAATATGATGGAAAAACTTGTTGTGAACCTCAAGGCTTCATGAAAGGGATCAAATCATATATCTTCATACCTTCAAGGTTAAGAAAACTAGTCAGGATCCTCCACACATATCAGATACTTAACCAGTTGGCTCAAACTACTCAAAATTGCTAACTATTCATCTTCATACTACTGGGGAGAAGCCAAGATCTTCATGCGGACCAAGAATTCAATCATACATGATCTCAACATGATTCATACACCTTATTGCTGAAGTATCATATTAATCTATACATCCGCAAAGTAGGAAACTTGACTAAATGTAGAAAATAGAGTATTCTGAACCACATGTAATTCTTCATAATCAAGATATGGCATTGTGGTGCAATACAAGTCTTGAAACCTTTTAAGGATGATCTTAAACACCATTATATGTTTCTTATTAGATCCACACATCTTTGTCTCGTAATTCAGGAGGAATACAAAGGTTTGACAAAGATAACCAGGAGTTTAGAGAACAGTTATACTCAAATCTTCACTTAGAGACTTAACTACTTGATGCAGTACCAGAAAAAGGAATTTATCTACATATCAATCATCCTTGAGATATCTTGGAACATATAAGACCTCCACATAGGCTTGTATGATTGAGTAGTATAAATTTCATCCTCTGTAAAACTCAAACTTATGTAATTATGCTCTGAAACAGACTGTATTGCCTCTGACAAATGAGTGATGACTTTGCGGACCACCAAAATGCTTTCCACTTGGAGAACACTTATTTTTGACATCTGTGAACTTATCCTCAAAACTGCATAGCAAAATATTCATCTGTGATGGAATGCAAAGCATTCCATCATACCACTAATACAGCCATTATATTATCATTACAGAGTCTGATACTCTATCAATTGTATCTTCAACTGTGGAGGACTTAAAAACTTGAAACTTCAGATTTAGACTCTTTTAATATGTACCAAAATTACCTTAGAACTGCATGACAAAATTCGTCATAGCAGAGCAATGAGGACCCAAAAATGGGTTCATTGAACATTGAAGACAATACTCTGGGACTTAGACAAATCTGCCTAACAGTTGGTAGTTTGGTCTTCTCTGGACCAACCCTACTGCATATCTATAATGGGTTGCCATGAATGACAACACCATACACTGTCATGCTCTTCAATATTCATTAGTCTCTTAATTCATAACATGTTGCCAACACACAAACTTCAATGACAAGCTTCCAATAGCCTATTCCATTTATATAGCATGAATTTATCTAAAAATTAGCACCTCAAGAAGGATATCTCTTGGTGTCTTTTACATAGATTTATCTAAGATATGTATGCTAGTAATAATTTTAGTCTTTGTTCTTCAATTTTTCGATTTGCCATTTGTTTTCTCTTTTTCATCTTTTTCATAGTGGTCATATGTAAATGGTGGCATCATTCGCAAAGCTTTCAACAATTGTACATGTGATATAGCTACAAATGTCAAACGTGTTCTTTCTATTTTTCCTATGGTAAATGTTGTGATTTATGTATTGTTAATGCCCAAGCTAGTCATAAGTGTATTTGGATCATGCGGCCCCTTTGTATTGGTGTAATTGGAATTGTATGTGAAGTTTCATCTTCAAATGGTATCCTTGAGTAACTATCAAACTCAACCATAACATATATTTGTGGTTAGGGCGGTGCACTTTGAACAATATTTGTATATTGTATTTCAAACATAGCCTAGAGCTCCATTTACAAGACCTACTTTTATCTAGAGATTGGAAGTTAACACGACCCTTGCATTCTTAGAAATTAATAATTAAATGTAAAGTTCATCATTTTGACCTCCTTTTGGTGCATTAACATTGTCTACTTTTGTTGCAATGCTATGTGCAACAAGTTTATGAATGAATACAATTTTTTCCTATTGTGACTATGCACACTATCATTTGTTGCAAACAAATGAATATTATTGTCAAATTCTTCATTGGTCACTGAATTTCGCCAACATTGGTTTTTGTCATTAGTAATTTTTAGTCACCAATAGTTGGATTTGCATCTCTTAGATTTGTGAGAAATTGACGAAACCTTTGTTATTCATTGTTTTATCCTTCCTATCTAATTATCGTATCCAAAGTAACAACTACAGTGAATTCTTTCACCATTTATCAAACACCCATTATCTTTCATGGTGCTTATGAATTTTATAGCTTTATTTCTATAAATTTTACCTTAATATTCATTAGACCATGGTGTTTGTCTATCACCATTTCTTCTTCCCAATACATCTTTTTTAGTCCCTTTCATAATTTGGCCACAATGTAGCCTAGATATGATTTCCAACTCATGCTCTGTTGTGTTTTGTTGAACATGTTGATTATCTTCAATTTCATAATCGCTACTATTTCCAACATTTACAAAAAAAGTAATGATTATTAATGATAAAGGAAGGAAAAAATCATAGTTAATATTTATGCTTGTATCTCTATTCTTTTTAATGAACTCCACTCATCCATTTTTTAATTTCAAAAGACATGTTTATAAGAAAATTCAAAATGGCCAACCAAATAGGAAAACTAAGTAAATAATATTTTTTAAAATTATTATAGGATGTAAATATGCATTTACCAAAAAACATTCATGGAATAATGTGGACCATTGACTTGATTTTGATAGTCTCCTACTACAAATCTTCATAACAATAAGAAATTATTCTGCAAATATTTAAAAACTCGCTTACCTTTTCTAATTATTTTCTGCTTCCAATTTAATTTTTCAATTTTATTTTCCATCTTCTACGCTCCTTTTTTAATTTGATTTGATTTGGTTTCTTTTGTTTTTGTTTTTGTATTTATATATTCTACTTGTATTGTTAGTTATATAATTCATTTAATTTAGTTGTATTTGTATTATTTATTTTATTATGTTGGCTATAGTTTATTATTGTTTCTTATATAATTCATTTAATTTAGTTATATTTGTGTTTTTTAAATTATGTACAATGTAGTTTATTAGTGTTAGTTATTTAGTTCTATTTACATATTTTTTATGTCGGCTATAGTTCATTATTGTTTGTTTTTTAGTTCTATTTGTATTATTATTTTATTGTGTTGACTATAGTTTATTTATTATTTTAAGTTATATAATTCATTTAATTTAGTTCTAGTGCTATCATACCTATCTTAGATAAATCTATGTAAAAGATACTGAGGATATCCTTTGTGAGGTGCCTATTCTATTTTTATAGCATGAATTTATTTAAAAATTGGCACCTCGAGAAGAATATCTCTTGGTGTCTTTTGCATAGATTTATTTAAGATAGGTATGTTGGAAGCTTGCTGGTGTTGTTGTTGATGTCAATCCCTAGTAGTGGAATTGTTGGAAGCTGGTATTGTCATCAGTGTTGTCATTAATATCAACCCCTTGCATGTAGAGACTAGTTTCCAAGTGCTTTTGAGAAAACTTGAATAAAGAGGTGTGTAGTGTGATAGAAGAGTGTTCAGTGTTATGCTCCACATTTTTTCATGGTTGAATATATGCTTGTGTGGTTTGGAAGTAATGATCAGATGTTTTTAGAGGTGTTATATCCAGAGTTTCAGGTTCTGGATTGTGCGGCAGTGGAAGATGTGTTTGGCAGAGTGTTTGCTTGTGAAGAAGGTTGTGTGAGAGAAGTGAGATTGATCCGCATTTCTCCACATTGAGGTTTCTTGTCTTGTGGATCTAGGAACATGCTTATATTCTATGTATCTACTTTCCCTTTAAGTTTCTAGTGTTGGGTTGCTCTGCAAGTTTAGTTCTTGTGTTGGTGTTCAGGGGTAGTGCATCCTGATGTGTAGAATGAAAGCATTCTTTGTTTTAGATGGTTGCAGCAGTGTTGCAAAAGATTCTGATTCTGTTGGAATACTCTAGAAAGATGTGTGGTTACTGTGGAATGTTTAGTTGTGGTCCACATGATGTTTTTAGACTTGGAGAGGCATGTATGTGGTTGCTTGGAGTGTTAGTTCAAGTTCAGTTGACCTGGCATGCTAGCACTATTTACAGAGGTACCTCGTGGATTGTGGATGTGATGAGTAGCATGGGGATATAGATTTGGGTCCTAGTTAACCCTTGGCGTGGTCTTGTACAATCAAAATCACAACTTCGATGGCCTTGGGTTGGTCGAGTCAATTTTGGCACGCACATGGACCCTTCCCTCCTTGCCACAGGATGAACCGCCATGCCACTCTTGCTCTCATGGGAGTAGCCAGTCGAGAGGAGGTGAGACATGGGGGTGGTCTAGCTCATTGGAAAGCTGGACTTCAGAGAGAGGGGTTAGCCAGTCCTGGGTCCTATGTTGTTGCACGCGCTTGTGTGGATACAGTGTTATGTGACTGTGGTTGTAAAGATAACTATATGACCCGAAGGGTCACTAGTCACCATTCTTCTGTTTGGATTCTTGATATTCCACCATTGCATGGGATGACTATTGTTCTCATTGATTGATTGTTGTTGTTCGTACTATTGTATGACTGCTTGTTGTATCAGGAGTTTTCTAAATTCTTCTTGTTGTTGTAGGACTAGTGGGTCCTGTTGTGGTCTTAGGTGGATCTCCTCTATCTCATCGAGGATTTCCCTCACCCACTCACCTCTAAGTCTAGGGCACATTCATGAGTTGAGACAAGAGATAAGCAGTTGTGAGCTAACCTTGACTTGACCTCGCATTTGACTTAGGGTTTGTGTGACCTAAGGTTTGACTTTGCATTGACTATGGTTGACCTTGTGATGGAATCAAGGGTTTGTGAACCTTCTATGTTTCTAATGTTTTTATTCTTTTTGAGTTTTATATGAATGCAAGCCTAAATGAATGCAAAACTTTTTTTTGTGATTTTTTATGTTTTTCAAAATCAAAAGTGCTTTTTCTTAATCTAGGAATCAGAAAATGTATGCAAGCAATGATGAAGTTATCTAATGCAATGTATTCTATTTTTTTATTTTTATTTTTCATTTTTTTAAAAAAAATTTCTGAATAGATGGATCAATCTAATCTAAGAAAGGAAATTGCTTTTAATCTATGAACTTTGGAAAGGAAAACTATTTTAACAATGCAAATCTACTTAGCCTATCAAGGAAAAAATAAACATGTATTTACTTATCCCAAGAGCAAAGTTTTGATTATCTAATTACTATGAAATAAAAAAAAAGTATGAAGGAACCTGGAGATGCGTGAGCCTCCACTACCCTCAGAAATCCTTGTAATGGCAACCTCAAATCCTCTTGTAGCAGCGGGGTGATCCTCTTGGTGACAAGGCGAAAATGGAAGCAAAAGAAGCTTTGAAGCTTTTGAAAAGAGCTCAATGAGAGCTTTGATGAGCACTGTGGCTTGATGTGAGTAGTGTATGGACGTGAAATGAGGTTTGTGTGAAAGCTAGATGAAACAATGAACAAAAGAAAAAGGCTCCTATGTCCTGTATGAGCATGAGAATGCTTGATTTGGAGAGCAATAACTTGCAAGAGTTGTGTGCACAAATGAAATTGCTTCCCTTTGTGCTTGAGGGAGGGGGTATTTATAGGTTAGAAAAAGGGATGAGAGGTGAAGTGTTGGTGTGAACATAGTTATCACCTAATCGGTTTACCCTTGTGTGGATAATTTACATTATTTAACTATTTACTAGTTAAATAATATTCACACATCACACATAATTCACACATGTTAAGTTGACTTAGTGAGTCTACTAGATGTTTCTAGATGTCTAATTGAGTCTAGTTGTGTGTTGATTTGTTGATAGTTGGAGTGAGTTGTCTTATCCTCCACATGTGCAATTAGTTATCATCCTGTAATTGACACATGTTGTAGGAATATCTTCACTTTCCACTCCACCTTTCTAGCTCTCACCTTGCCTTCATAAGCAAGGCTTTCTTCATGTATTGTAATCTAATGTAATCTCTTGTAATCTAATAATCTTTTGCATTCATTGATAGAATAACATTATTCTCTCATTTGATCTCTCTTGTGCTTTCATGAAGTCCTAGATCCTGGGTGGCTCCAATCATAGCCAACTCTAACATGGTATCAGAGCTCTAGGAAGAATCACTTTGTGTTAGTCATTTTTTGAGAGATTTTGAGTGCAATTCATGGTGGATCTTGATAGTTGAGTATGCTCTTCTCTTGCATCGAATGATGACCTGGAGAATCAGAAAGACTTAATAGAAATTCTAGTTTTGTGAGGGTTTCCCTTTCTTTCCCAAGTATTGCAGGTGCATTTTGGTCTGTGTTGTTGCAAATCAGACTTCACCATTGCGTCTGGAGCAACTGAAATAGTCAACATCGTGTTTTGTTTCGTCTAAATCAGACATTGGAGGCAAAATTGACAAGGGTTTCAATTTGGGGCTCTTTGATGTGATCCAAGAGGTACCAGCAATTTTGGAGAAGTTTGGCCCAAATCAGACACCACCATTGCGTCTGAAGTAGCCAAATCAGTAAGAATCAACTATCCAAACGCCAAAATCCGTTACGGTCGTGAAAGGCAAATTTTTTTAGCCATTGGTTATACAGAATCTTTGCAAAGTATATTCTTGCAGAATCTTAGATCCTTGAGTAGGCAAATCAGTCTTTGCATCATCAACATAATATTTGTTCATTACCCATTGGGTCATGGGTAAAAAAAATTCCGTCGCTAGTTAATAGCATTATCTACAGTTTTAATTCTTTATCTGCGAAATTATTTCATTTTGTTTTCTGCGGAATCTATTTTTTGCAGGGATAGTACCCTCTATGCAGGGATCGTACCCTCTACCAAGGGCCAATGTAGGGCTCGGTGTATACCACCTCGCAGATCTTTGCATAAATCAAAGATCGACCAACGCCTCAAAAATCATCAGCGATTACCTTGTACCGGAGGTCGTCTGTCCGGCATCCGATCTGAACCCTGACTGCTAAATCCTTTAACGACATTTCAAACATGCAATCAAAACTCCATATCAGTGAGCAATCAAACTAAAGGTCTACGGATCTTCTACTGGCAGACACAGAAATCTTTGATGGGTTTTTGCATAACCTCAGCAGTCTGCATTAACATCTCCGGCAGCTTAAACATTATCTACAGACATTTCCTGCGTTTTATCTTCGGCATTGTATCCCCGACAAGTATCTTCCAAACTGGCATTGGCATCTTCCAAACCGTGGTAGCATCTATATAAACCATGGATCTTGGCTGGCTTCTCTTGATCAATGACCAGAGTGGCTTAAACCTCACGTTGGATTCTTTTCTAACTTTGTGGGTTGTTCCTCCTGGCACATTCCATGAGACATAGTCATCGCAAACGGCCATTCAAAGAACCGCCGACTAAAACATCCAAATCCCAGATTAGTGGTTGGTAGCAAATCAAACATACTCGGCGTTCAAAGTGATTCCCAACAAATTTTAATTAAACCATTCATTGATGGCGCTAAGGGTGGTTTTCTGTCGCTTTGATAGGCGGTTACAAAACCTCTCAACTGACTACTTAAACAAAACAGGTTGTTTCAAGCCCAAAAGGGCAGTTAGCAGATCCCTTGGCAGTTTTTCGTGCTAAAACAAGCTATTTTTTCAGCCATTTCTTGGTGGTCTCTAAAGAATCCGCGTGGTTTGTGTACCACCTCCGGCGGTCTTAAAACATCAGCGGCTATTTGTTGAACTCGTCGACTGTCATTCAAACTTGACGATAATACAATCGACAGACAAGTCAAAGTTCTTTTAGGCGGTTAAAAACTTCAGGCTACCATAAATCCCACCACCACCAGACAATTCAAAAATTGGGCTTTCCTTCCTCGGTCGATTCACCAACACTAAAAACCACTCGCAGTACCTGAATCAATGAACAACTGTTTTGACAATTCAAAAACAGTCATTTTGACCGAAAGAGGGCAGTTTTTTTGGCTTTTCCAAGGGAGGATTCTTTTTTGGTATAAAGGAATATTCTAAGAATATTCTACTGACATCAGCGCCAGGGGACCATTTTTGCCCCTCAAAGCCCTCAACGAGGGCTTTTTTTCTTTTTTGCATAACTTTTGCCCACGGAGGTGAAATTGAGAAAACAAGATATCGTCAGAAAGCTGACAGAGAGCACTTCGCAGTTGTGTAGTTCATTTTCTGTAATTTTTCTATAGGTGCTTGCTACAGCAATTTGAAAACATATCTTTATTTTTTGCTTCCAAGCTCACAACTTTTTTCCACGATCTCCAATTTTTAGAATTCTTGCGGCATCAGAAAGGTATTCAGGAGCTCTTCAAGTCCATCTATGCACTTTTCTCAGATTCTTCTCCAAGTTCATTTTATTTTATCTATCATTTTTTTGGCTTTTGAGTGATAACTTGGGCATTTTGACACTTGAGAAAGTGACACTTGTTTTAAAGGGATCTATTTGTTGTGGTTAATCATTGTGAGAAATTGTAATCTCCTTTGAATCTTAGTTTTAAGAGATTTTCATGCTTACCCAATTTTGGTCCCTTGAGGACAATTGTAAATCGCACTAAGTAGAAAGTGCCACAATTATTCTTTTTTGGGAGGTGATCTCTTTGATTGAGTAACAAGGGGGTTGTCTTGTTTTCTTTTTTGTACTCTTGCATCATGGATTCACACAAACTTCCTCTACTCACACCATATAACTATCATGAGTGGAAAACTAAAATGGAGATTCATTTAATAAGTTTGAAAATTCATAGAATAACAATGGGTACAGAAATTGAACCAACTGTAGCTGCAGAAAAGAGAAAGTGGTACAATAGATGTGATCAAGCCTATGGAACACTATGCTTGTCTATCTCCTGACCTTCTTTTTCATATTGAATCCTATACAACACCTAATCAAGTGTGAACTACCTTAGAAAATCTCTTTGGTAAACAAGATACTATGAGAGGTTTCAAATTGGAGAATGAATTAATTGGTTTGAATCCAACTGATTTTCCAAGCATCCAAGACTTCTTCACAAAACTAAAATCACTTAGATTGCAGCTCAAACAATGTGGAATTGAGAAAGAGGACACTCAATTGATTCTTTCAATCCTTTCCAAGCTTGGTCCTGACTATTCAGTTTTTGTTTCTACCTTTTATGCTACTATGGATGCACTTGGTAAAGCTTTCACAATGCCTTCACTTGATGAGTTTGCTACATCACTCACAAGGGAGCAAGTTAAGTTAGTACACATGGGCAAATTGAAGTCTTTTACACCTCAAGCACTTCTTGCTAATCAAGGATCAAAGGATCAAAAGGCTTCACCTAGAAAAGGCAAGAAACAAAAAAATAAGATCTCAAGAAAAATGAGCAAGCAAAAGAGTCAACCAAATCACCTAATTCTTCATCCTCTCCCAAGGAGGAATCATCTAAGAAGGAGAGATCAAAGTGTGCATATTGCAAGAAACTAGGACATGATGAGCATAAGTGTTATGAGAAGAAAATTGATGAGTTGACTCACATTATTCAAAAGCACAACATCAAAATGTCATCATCACCACCTAGTACATCCTCTTCTTCGACACCATCATCATCTACACAGACAGGGACAGCAGGCATTGCCAATGGGAGAATCAAAGGAAAAGGACAAGCATTCTTTGCTTCTACAAGTCTTCAATCAGAGAGATGGCTTCTTCATTCAGGAGCTTCTCATCATATGAGTCATGTACTTCACCACCTATTTTGATGGGTAACAACACATACATACATGCAACTGGTAAAGGGACTATTGATGTTGGAGAGAATACATTCAACAATGTGTTGTGTGTACCTTCCTTGTCAACCAATCTCCTTTCCATCTATCAGATTACTCGTTGTGGTGCAGGGAAGACAGTTGAGTTCACTCCTGATTCAGTGATCATACGAGACTTGGAGAGCAGAGATATCATTGTTGTTGGGATGGCTGATCATGCATCTCGCTTGTATACTTTCTCCCATTTTGCTTCTTCTGATGATGTAGATCCATTGATTGATATTCACACTCATGCATCAAGTGTGAATCATGTTTCTAAGGAGAAGTTTGGTCACTTGAACCTTGGTGTTCTTTCACCCACTTTGGTTCATGAGACTAGTGTTGAGCTTTCATCACCTCAACCTTCTGCTTCTTCAGAGATCGACATCGACATGATTTCATCTACTTTAGTTGAGCAAGATCATTCCAGTCTTTCAGACACAACTTTTTGGGATACTCTCTTGGCAGGTATATCAGACTTGTTTTGTGAGTCTCATATTGCAAATTTGGAGGACACACTTGAGGGTTTATCTCTCCTCTTTGATGACAGTTACAACACAACTATTATCCCATCTACTTCATCTTTGGAGGTTGTTCTTCATGAGTCTACCCAGGATTTTGGATTGGTCACACCTCATTGCATTGTGGCATTCCTTCATTCTGACATGTGGACATTTCAGCAGTCTTCAGAGGTATCCATCACGAGACTTCTTCCCTCATATTTCTTCTTGGAGATGGAGTTTCTTCGACATCTACCTTTGGATTTGTTTCTTCCTAAGGGGAGAAATGTTGTTTATAGGTACATAACACTTTCCAATGTTCATCTCCAAGCATTCACCATCGGCACAGGAGCTACTTCATTATGGGTGGGACCTATAGTCTCACACTTGCTCCCCTATGGGGGGTATTTGATTATATATATGTGATAGAAGTTGTCCTTTGGGGGTCATGTTGAGTCCTCCTACTATCACTTCTTTCACTTTCATTGTTTCATGCATTCTCACTTTTGGAGAGGAGTTTTTTCCCATGAGGTTTTCTCCTTTTCTCCACTTGAGATTTGTTGTACATGGGTACCTAACATGGCCTAGTAGCCGGGACCCATCATCACCATCCATCATTGCATCTTGCTTTAGTTAGCTACTCCCTAAGTTGCACTTAAGGGGGGGTGTTGGTGTGAACAGGGTTATCACCTAACCGGTTTACCCTTGTGTGGATAATTTACATTATTTAACTATTTACTAGTTAAATAATATTCACACTTCACACATAATTCACACATGTTAAGTTGACTTAGTGAGTCTACTAGATGTTTCTAGATGTCTAGTTGAGTCTAGTTGTGTGTTGAGTTGTTGATAGTTGAAGTGAGTTGTCTTATCCTCCACATGTGCAATTAGTTATCATTCTCTAATTGTCACATGTTGTAGGAATATCTTCACTTTCCACTCCATGTTTCACTCCACCTTTCTAGCTCTCACCTTGCCTTCATAAGCAAGGCTTTCTTCATGTATTGTAATCCAATGTAATCTCTTGTAATCTAACAATGTTTTGCATTCATTGATAGAATAACATTATTCTCTCATTTGATCTCTCTTGTGCTTTCATGAATTCCTAGATCCTGGGTGGCTCCAATCATAGCCAACTCTAAAATGAAGAAGGAGAGTTAACTCAATTTGATTGGAGAGTTAACTTAGAAGACTCAAGAGTGATCTGGGCTAAAATTGGAGTGATCTACCTAAAAAAAGCTTATCACTTAAGAAGAAATGGAGAAAGAGGAGTGCATGGGAATGGATTGGAATGCATGAGTTATTAATTAGAGATGAAATAAAGCTAATTATGCATGTGTGGGTGTATGAAATAGTTAACTCTATATTAGGCATGAAAACCCATGCAAACAGGAAGAAAAACAGGTGAAAATAGAGCTAAGTTGAGTTAGAAACTCAAGTCTTTCCGCAGACGAAAACACAATGAGGTCGCCCAGGGGTTGCCCTTTCACCAGTCAGGGTTGCCCAAGGGCGACCCATGGGCAACCCTCATAGGAGGGCACCTGAGTGGAAGTGCATGATGGGAGATGAGAGACATGCCTCTAGAAATAGGTCAGTCATGTGTGAAAATCCAAATCTCTACTTGCAAAAGTAGGATCTCCCAGGGGAGATATGAAAATAATAGGGGGAGATTTGGATTGGTTGAGAGAAACTGAAATCTGAAAGCTAGAGATGGCTAGGGAGGACCTCTAGAAGGCTTCTAGGGGTGGGAATGGATGAAAAATATTGGGGAAAGGTGAAAACTCACCTACAAGATGCATACAAGGCTTAGGAACAAGGTCACAAGCGTAGGCAATGCAAATCGACAAGTGTTAAAAAGTGTCAAAACTGAAGAGAGAAAGAAAACAATAAAATGGAAACAACACAAGGCAAAAGAAAAGACACGTCACCAACAAAATTGTTGCTGAGAGGATATTATTTCACACTTACATATACGTGACAAGGATTATGACTCATTATCAGGGTCCTCGTGGAGGCTTGCATGATTTTGGTGCTTACATATTTGCCCCCTCGGGGACGGTAGTCTACATGAAAGGTAGGTATCGTTCCCGAACTAGACCTTACCTATAGTTGATTTTCTTACAATTGTACCTACAATAAATAGTATTAGTCGAGCATCTAAATATATTAAAACAAATAATGAAAACTAAAATGACGAACATACCATAGATCGTTTGAGCTCGACTAGTTGTTTGCCTTTGTCAGTGAGACCTGTAGGAATGAATGCACACAAAACAAATGCACAAGAGATGAATAAAAATAAAAACTAATCTAAGAATACATAAAGGAAATTAAGCTAAGGGAGAGGAAAAAGTAAGCAAATTAGTGAAATTCGAGTGAATTAGCAACAAAATTGATCGTGTGAGCAGTCATTGGGTAGATATCACCGAAGAGATCATGGAGATGGTCACCTCTTCTTTTGCCGTTGAGAATCAGGTATGTAAATAGTGAAAACCCCTTCTCTAAACCTTAGGTTGAATTTTCTGAAAAATCTCTTGAAATTATCCATTTTTTATGTTTTTCTCTATTGTATTGTCTTTGTTTCATCATTTAGAGTAAGATTGGTTTTTCGTTTGTTGAAATTGACTGAGAAATGGGGTTTTTAGAGCATTTTTAGTTCATGGGATAGTCACATAGGGTCACCCCTTTTTCCAAGTAGGTTACCTGGGGGAGATCTGACTGAGCAATAGGGTCACTCGGTGGAGATCTACCTATGCAAGAGGGTCACCCGGGGGAGATCCTGCTAAACATTTGGGTCACCCGGAGGAGATTCGATCTAATGAAAGGGGCGACCCTGACAGATTAATTTTGAGTAAAATTTGATGTTTTCTAATGTTTACTTAACTCTGTTTCAATCCTTTCTTCTGTGATAATACCAGTGCCATCACAATTTCAAAGAATCCGGTGATGCATTCAAGAACAAAACATATTTCAATCCGGTATCACTTTCTGAGAGAGAAGGTTGCAGAGAATGAAGTGAAGGTTGACTATGTGCCTACAAAGGATCAGGTTGCTGAATATTCACCAAGGCTCTTCCTAAGGATACATTTGAGTATCTCCGGAAGAAGTTAGGGGTTGTTTCCCTGATGGCACTTGTTTTGTGCCTCATTTTTTTAGCAAAGCAACCTTTTGAATGGCGGGAAAATATGCTTTTTAGACCCTGAAGTTACAGACTAGCCCAAGATTTTCAATTTTAAAATCTATCAATCCAGAGCTTTTCTCTAAAAACCAATTGGAAGAGGTTCATAAATATGTATAAGCTATCTCCAGTTCAGATTTCATGCTGATCGGATGAGTTCTGGGCCAAATTTTAATGTTTTGGCATTTCCGAGCGAGTGTGTTAAACATGGGCCAAATGACTTTGTTAATCAATTCTAGTGAATTGATGAGTTTTTACATTGCATTAGGATCTTTCATTTTTATTTTCAAATCATTTGAGTAAGTTTTGTGATCGTGGTGTAAAAACAAAGAAAATGTTAAAAATGTCCTGTTGGTTGGCCTTAGTTACAAAGGAAGTCCCTGTAAATCTCACCGTTAAATTTTTACATCAGTTGCACAATGTTCTTTAGCATATTTTAATACTCCTTGCAAGTTTTCATGACTTCTAGGTGATAGATCTCTTCATGAGCTTTCCAACGCATTAAACAGTTTGTCAATCGGACACCCGGATCAAAGTTATGACCTCTAGAAGTTGGACCTTCTATTTTTGGAAAATGTAAAAACATGCTGGACACATAAAAGAGTTGTAAGGGGGAGAGTTACACATGTTGGTGTGTGGTTTGGCACATCACAAGGTATAATTGATTGGAGATAATTGGGCATCACTTTTGGGTGGTTTTAGCTCATCATTTTGTAATTACCGTTGGCAGTGTACTGTATTGTATCTCCTATATATCATGAACTTGAGATGGAGGTTGTATGAAGAATCATATAGATGTCGAGTTACCTCCTGGATCTCTGGTTGGATATACTCTTGTAAAAGCTTTCTCTGCAAGTATATTGTAATCTTCGTGATTCTTGAATAATATATTGGGCGGTTTTGGAGTGTTGGGTTTTTTACCTGAAAGTGTTTTCCACACGTATATCTTGTGTTGTGAGTTTTGTGTTTGCATTTGGAAGTTGTTATTATCTTTCTGTTAATGTGCATGTTAATTTGTAATTGTAAAGGTAAAAATTTGCATAAGTTTTTCCTCAGTAGATCCGTGTAGGAAGTGTTTTCTACATACCTTGCTTCCTTTCAGTTGGTCTCAGAGCCTGATCACCTTTGGTTCTAGTTGTTGGGTAGAGGGTTTTTTGAGTTGATCTTTGTTTGAGTGGGAGCTTGTGTCAAGGAAATCTTTATTGTAGGTAAGAGATGGTGAGCACATCTGGGAGGATTGAGATAGAGAAGTTTAATGGCAGTAATTTTGAGTTGTGGAAACTCAAAATGGAGGACATGCTTGTAGATCAGGATTTATGGGAAGCTGTATCTGGTACAAAACCAACGGCAATGTCTCAAGAAGACTGGGATCTCAAAGATTGAAAAGCTAAGGGTTTGATAAGACTCTATTTGGCTGATTTAGTGCTCCTGAATATCCATGCAGAGAAGACTGCAAAGGAACTTTGGAAGAAGCTTGGAGATGTTTATCAGGCTAAATCCCTGGTGAATAAGTTATTCCTGCGAAAGAAATTGTATTCTCTAAGGATGGAAGATGGAGGATCTATCATTGATCACCTGAATACATTCAATATGCTTGTTGCCCAATTGACTTCCATTGGTGTGAATATGGAGGAGGAGGATTGATCTATGACATTACTGTGTTCCTTACTAGATTCGTGGGACCACCTTTTTATGGCCATTGGGAGTACCACTACCACCTTCAAGATGGATAAAGTGGCTTCTTCATTGTTGTCTGAAGAGATACGGAGAAAGTCTTACAAATCGACTAAGGAGGCTCTTGTGGTTCATGATAGATCTAAAGAGAGGGGAAAGAAAAAGGATAAGAAGAAGGAAGAAAAAGGAAGATCCAAATCCCATGGGAGATTTAAGTCTCCCAGAAAGTCCAAGGCCCTGTGTTGGAACTGTGGCAAACCTGGTCACTTTCCTAAGGAGTGCAAGGAGGAGAAAGAGAAAAAGAAAAAGAAGAAGAATTATGATTCAGATTTTGACAAGTCCTCTCAGGATGAAGGAGAAGCATTTATCACTGCCTTGGCAATACATGCATCTGAGGATGTGTGGCTTATTGACTCTGGTGCATCTTTTCACATGACCTCGCATTAGAGCTGGTTTTTGAAGTACTATAAGTAAATTAAATGATGTGGCTGTGCATGTTATTTTCTCGAATGGAGGATGCAAGATGACTAGAGGATCTATGGTGTTGGCTAAGGGTGTTCGGATTGGCACTCTGTTTTAGCTTGATGCATGTGCAGTTCAATGCAATAGTGCCTCTGTTTTGAAGAAGAGAGCTTTAGAGTCTTCATCCTCACCATTGGAACCAGTAGCAAAGAAGACTGTTGCATCTATTTTCGATGGTCATGCTTTCTGGTACCGAAGGGTGCTCATTCTATGGAGATGAAACTTCTAGCTGAGAAGACAATGTTATGGCACCAAAGGCTTGGTCACATTGGTGAAAAGGGTTTGAGGACCCTGAAGAATAAAAATATTGTTGAGGGTATGAATGATTTTAACCTTGAGTCTGATTTCTGTGAACATTGCATTTATGGAAAACAAAACCGTGTTTAGTTTTATTCCAATTCTCATAAATCTTCTAAGGTGTTGGATTTGATTCATTCTGATGTGTTTGGTCTTGTTAATGTTCCTTCGATTTCAAAATATGTTTACTTTGTTTCATTTATC
This sequence comes from Cunninghamia lanceolata, assembly GCA_027924645.1. NCBI lineage: Eukaryota > Viridiplantae > Streptophyta > Pinopsida > Cupressales > Cupressaceae > Cunninghamia > Cunninghamia lanceolata. The sequence continues at coordinate 11,338,049 of BSBN01001281.1, forward strand.
GACGATTATAGTAGGACATGGGTGTATTTCCTTAGAAGTAAATCTAAAGTCTTTAATAGATTCAAAGAGTTCAAATCTCTTGTAGAGAATCAAAAGGATAGAAAGATTAAGTGTTTGAGCACTGACAATGGTGGCGAGTTCTATTCAGCAGATTTCGATAAGTTCTATAAAGAACAGGGGATTGAGAGGCACAAGACAACTCTGTATACCCCTCAGCAGAATGGAGTTGCAGAGAGGATGAATAGGACGTTGATAGAGAGGGCAAGGAGTATGCTAAGCAGAGCCGGTCTTGAACAAAAATTTTGGGCTGAAGTTGTTGCTACCACTTGTTACCTGGTTAACAAGTCTCCTACATCAGCGCTTGTTGATAAGACACCTATGGAGGTATGTTCTGGTAAAAAGCCTTCATTAAGACACATTCGAGTATTTGGTTGTGAGGCATATGCATGCGTGCCTAAGGAAAAGAGGTCTAAGTTGGAGAACAAGGCCGTAAAGTGTATCTTCATCGGTTATGGTATCGGTGAAAGGGTACAAGCTTTGGGATCTAGTAGTTGAGAGAGTTCTGTATAGCAGAAGCGTGATCTTCAAAGAGCTCAATCCTTCTTCTGTTGTCTTGTAGCCAGAGAAAGGAGAGAAGAAAAATGATGTGGTTCATCTTCCTTCCACCCCTGAGAAATTTGAACCAAAAATATCTATTGGTCCTGATAATGAGGAGAGATCTAGTAGCTCTGAAAGTTCAAAAGAAGATCAAGAACCTCAACCTTTGAGGAGGTCCACACGGATAAGGCAGCAACCTAATAGGTTTGGTTATTCATTACATGATTCCAGTTGTATTTTTGCCTTGATTTCTAACACTGATGAGCCTAAAACTGTGAAAGAGGCTATGGGTATGAAAGATGCAGGTTCCTGGAAGGAGGCCATGGAAGAGAAGATGGCTTCTTTGGAAAAGAATAATACTTGGGACTTGGTGCCTTTGCCTAAAGGATGAAAACCTGTTGGATGCAAATGGGTGTTCAAAAAGAAATTTGGTGTAGATGGCAGTGTTGAGAAATATAAGGCTAGATTGGTTGCGAAGGGGTATTCTCAGGTGGAGGGAATTGACTATGGTGAGATTTTCTCTCCCATTGCAAAGCTGACATCTATTTGATTCATGTTATCTCTTGCATCAGCGTATGATCTAGAAGTGGAGCAGATGGATCTGAAGACAACATTCCTTCATGGTGACTTGGAGGAGGAAATCTATATATCACAACCAGAGCACTACGTGGTGAAAGGTAAAGAAAATCTAGTTTGCAAGTTGAAAAAGTCTTTGTATGGTTTGAAACAGTCTCCTAGGATGTGGTACCAGAAGTTTGATGCCTTTGTGTTGAGTATTGGATTTCAAAGATTGAAATTAGATCATTGTGTTTACTACAAGTTTGACAATGATCGCATTCTTATCATTGCATTGTATGTCGATGATATGTTACTCGTTGGGAATGGTAAAAGTTTGATTTCTGATTTGAAGTCTTAGTTGTCAGCACAATTTGAGATGAAAAATCTAGGGGCAAATCGGTACATTCTGGGAATGGAAATTAGAAGAGACAGAGCAAACAAAAAACTTTGGTTAGGCTAGAATAAGTATGTTAACACTGTGTTGGAGAGATTCAGCATGATGGATTGCAGACCTTTGATTGTTCCTGTTATAATGGGGACAAAGTTATCCTGTTGAAGATTGTCCAAAGTCTCCTTCTGAGATAGAGGATATGAGTAGAGTTCCTTATGCTAGTGTGGTTGGCAGTTTGATGTATGCAAGGGTCTGCACAAGACCAGACATTGCCCAAGCAATGGGAGTCCTTAGTCGATTTATGGCTAATCCTGGATGGGTACATTGGGATGCAATGAAAAGAGTATTCAGATATTTGCAGGGTACTTCTGAGTATTCCTTATGTTATCATGGTTATCCTACATGACCTCGACATTCACTTTGTATTCGTGGATTTGTGGATTCAGATTGGGCAGGTGACATTGATAGCAGGAGATCTACCAGTGCTTATGTGTTCACTATGTTTGGTGGTTCTATTAGTTGGATGAGTAAGCGGCAACCTATGGTCGCTTTGTCCACTGTTGAAGCTGAGTACATGGCAGCAACTCATTCTTGTAAAGAAGTCATTTGTCTTAAGAGATTGTGTTATGATGTTGGGTTTGATGCAGTGAAGATTATTATTTGTTGTGATAGTCAGAGTGCCATATGTTTGGCAAAGAATCCTACTTTCCATGCAAGGACTAAGCGTATTGATGTCCAGTACCATTTTGTTCATGACATGGTAGAGGATGGGAAGGTAAACTTGGAAAAAGTTGAAACTTTGACGAATGTTGTAGATTTCTTGACAAAACCTGTGAGCACAGAGAAGTTTAGATGGTGTTCAGAGTCTATGGGCCTCATGGCCCCTAGCAATTAAATCATGGTGTTGATACTCCCTTTACTCTTGCAAGGTGTTTGACAAGTGGGAGAATGTTAAGAAAAGTGTCTCAACCTTGCAACTTCGAAAGATTACTATTCTTCCCAGTTTTGGTCTTTTTGAATACCCTTTATCTTGGATAATGATATGAAACTTTCAAAGTTTCCAAACGAGCTAAAAATAGTGAGACTTACTATTTTTAGTAAGTTCTTTAATTGAGCTTGGATTGACTTGAATTTTTTCCTAGAAGGTGCGAAACAGCTAAGTGAATATCTCAGGTGAGTTTCGTCTCAAGATCATATCTAGATCGCGAGATATTAAAGTTTCTATTTTTTTAAACTGCCAGAAAAAGTCTTTCAACTCATTTACTAGAATCAAAACTTATCTAAACATCCTAAAAATTGTCATAATTGGTGTAGTAGGTTATAGGGTGATAGATCTCTTCATGAGCTTTCCGACGCATTAAACGGTTCGTCAATCGGACACCCCGATCAAAAGTTATGGCCTCTAAAAGTTGGACCTTCTATTTTTGGGAAATGTAAAAATGTGTTGGACACATAAAAGAGCTGTAAAGAGGAGAGTTACACATGTTGGTGTGTGGTTTGGCACATCACAAGGCATATTTGATTGGAGATAATTTGGGCGCCACTTTTGGGTGGTTTTAGCTCATTGTTTTGTAATTACCGTTGGCGGTGTATTGTATTGTATCTCCTATATATCAAGAACTTGAGATGGAGGTTGTATGAAGAATCATATAGATGTCGAGTTACCTCCTGGATCTCTGGTTGGATATACTCCTGTAAAAGCTTGTTCTGCAAGTATATTGTAATCTTCGTGATTCTTGAATAATATATTGGGCGGCTTTGGAGTGTGGGGTTTTTTACCTAAAAGGGTTTTCCCCACGTATATCTTGTGTTGTGAGTTTTGTGTTTACATTTGGAAGTTGTTATTATCTTTCTGTTAGTGTGCATCTTAATCTGTAACTGTAAAGGTAAAATTTTGCATAAGTCTTTCCTCAGTAGATCAGTGTAGGAAGCATTTTCTGCATACCTTGCTTCCTTTCAGTTTTGAGGGCAGGCCATTCGATTTAAAGTGCAATGAATGGAGCCTCAGCGATGCAATGGAAGTCTGCCACGTGGAGGAGGTTCTAGACGGATTTTTATGGTGTTGCTTACATTTTATTGTTGTTTTCACTTCTGTAGGTTTGCCCTAACATTTCCTCATGTCTCTGAAACATTTTGGAACTGTTCATCACGTTTTTAGCTGCTCTCCATGGATAAAAATGGCCTAGCTTCATTTAAAATGCCTCCAGCCCAAGCAAAAATGCCTAGGCAAGTTTTCCAATGCCCTGGCAATGTTTTTTCAACCTAGGAAAGCATAAAAATGGGACAGCAAGCAGAAAAATGAACCAACACTATGAAAAATGCTTCTGAAGTTTTAAAAAATGTCTTGGCTCTTTCAAAACGCCTCTAGTATAGATGAATACATCCCTGCGGTGGTTTTTACGCCACAACAAGAATGAAAATGACCCAGACATACTCTGGAATGCTTGCGCAAGTGATAAGAATGTTTATGTCTATTTTTCACACCTCCAGTATGTGTAAAATGCCATAGTCTCTACAAAATGTCTTGGTACTGTGAAAAAAGGCCTACAAATGTTTTCCATGCCCAAACATGTGAGGCAATGATTTGTCAAGGTGAAGATGAGCAAATCTCAGTATAAGGTGTGTGGTTAGAAAAAATTGAAGGTAAAATGGTTGCACATAAACTGTTTGACGAAATGTCCAACTAATTGCAGGGAGAACAGTGAAGTTCTGAAGGGTAGAATACACCAATAAAATTGATTTTCTACTTTCCAGTGATGGAATAAAGCCTTGGGGGTTATATTTTTTACTCAGCAATTGAAAATGCAGCTGGGAGATCACTTTTATAATTGGGTAAAGAAGTGTGGACATGAATACAAAATTTGGAGAAAATGCATATTCAATTGTCAGATAAAGACAAAATAGGGAGGAAGTTTGAGGATGATGTGACATATTGCTCATGCCATTCTATTACAGAATCAGAGGGATTTAATTGGGCCATGTCATGCCTCGATTGAATCTAGGGCTTCTATTCTTCTTATCTCTTTCTTAAAGTGTAGCTTCTGTATCATTTTGGGGGGTTCCAACTTTTCTAGGTCTCTGAATGTTGTAATTTTGTATAGGGTTTCTGCATAGGTTTCATGGTCCTTTAAATTTTAGTTTTCAAATACTATAATCATCTATTTAGATAATGGCAAGCATTTCAGTTTGCAGCCAGGATTCAAATATGTCATGCAGTAATGTCTCCTAGAATATATGCTTTATTTCTTCAATAAGAGTAATCAAAGATTAAAATGATTTTTGTTGCACATTTGTTGTAATAGGTGTTTGGGTTGATGGCTCTTGTTCAAAGAACAAGTTAATTTTGCTTTTAATCGAACATTGGGGATAATGTGTTTCATTCAGGATTATTAAGAATGTTTTCTGTATGTCCATGAGAGGCCCCATTATTATAAGGCAATAATGGTTTAATGGTCACTGATTTTGCATTTCATGCTATTATCTGATGGTTTATTTGTATATTGAATCTATGAATGGATAAGGCTCTAGTCTAGCATGTTTCTTCTGTGCAAACCCTGGAGGGAGTCACCAACTTTAAAATCTGTTGAATCTTTTATTTCATGTTTGTTTGTTGTCTAGTTTTCTGTACCTTCATGGAGATTAAAGGAAGTAGGGGTCATGCTCTGGAGTGATGTAGTTTTAACCCCTTCATATATTTGAGATGAATATATTCCTATTTAATCAGTTCTCAGTGTTTATTCAAGGTATAAAAGGATCATGCCTAGAGATGAGTAATTGTGTAAACACCCCTTATTCATTTGCCTGAGAACTATCCACATTATAAAGGCCTTTAGTAAGTTGTCCAGTGCAAGTTTTATCACATATCCAGGCCTAAAATAGGTACACCCAACTGAGTTTTGTGGAGCTCAAAAAGTAGAAGGTTATGTTTATAGCCTTGTCAATTGGCCTTTTTTGTCTTCAATCTATTGATAGTGCACATTCATTGTCCTAAACCCCTGATCCCCTGGTTTGAGTAGTGTGTTTCTCCTTAGGATTGAAGGTTGCAAGAAAAAACCCCAACATTCCCCTCCTTCTTTGAACTATATGCATAAGGAGATGCATCAGTCCAATGCACTTCAAGATTCATTCTTTTCTGGACTGATGTTGGAAGCTACCTCTCAAGGAGAGTAGGTAGTTGTCATCATGATTGTTGCAGACAGGGGGAGTATTCATAGCAATGAAAAGAAAATATGATGTGACCTAGTAAGAGTGAAAGAAGAGGTGTGTCGCCCTTTGCCATTGATGTCAAAGGGGGAGAGAGAGCAATGTGAAAAAGAAAAGAATCAATGATCGGGGAGAGAGAGTAAGATGTGTAAAAGAAAGGGGGAGAGTAAGAAAGAAAAGAAGTTGGGTGCAAAGTTGTATCTTGATCATTTTTCACATTATGTCTTGCCATCAATAACAAAGGGGGAGGTTGTTGTAAGTATGTGCTAATCAATGTTGTCATTTATGTCAACAAGCTTGTGTTGTCATTGGTGTCAACTGTGTCTACTAATGAGGTTGTTGTTGTTTGGTTGAGTTGCTTTGTTGAAGATGATTTGGCTACCTTGAAGAAGTGCTAAAGAAGTAAGGAATATGGTTCTAATGGTTGGTTTCCAAGTGCTTTTGAAAAAATTTGATTAATAAAGGAAAGAGTGTGTTGAAGAGACTGTTTGGCTTAATAGAGTAGTGTTCTGGTTCTACTCCGCATTTCCTCTATGTTGAAGATCTGTCCTTGTGGTTTAGATATGTTGTTAAGAGATGTTATATTCCAAGTTTTGTGCTCCGATTCATTGTGAAGAGAAAGTTGTGTTCACCAGTATGAAGACTATGTTTCTGAGTGTTGCAGAGATGTCTAGGAGAAATGTCTTTGCTCCACATTTCTCCGCAAAGAGTTCTAGGTATTATAGTTCTGGAATTGTGCTTATAAGGTTAATTTCTTTCTCTAGTTGAATTTGTTCATGGTTTGGTGATCCGCAACTTGATTTCTTGAGTGGTAGTATATGATAGAGTCAGTTGACTGCTCTGGTATGAACTGTCTTCAGGTGAAAGTTGTTGTGGAAGAGTTTGATGGTTTTTAGGGTGCTTCGAGATGTTTACGGAAGATTCTAGAGTGTGTTCAAGCGTTGTGTATGGTTCGCGAGCCTGTAAGCATAAAAATCACGCTATACTCCATGAGGACCCCTATGATGATATATAATACTTGTCACGTACATGTAAGGGTGAAATAACATCCTCTCAGCAACAATCCTCTTGGTGACGTGTAATTTCTTTCATCTTGTGTTGTTTTCCATTTGTCATTTTCTCTCTCTTTGTTGTTGATGCTTTTCAACACTTTTTGACACTTGTCGTTTTGTGTTTTTTGAGCTTGCGACCCTATTCCTAAGCCTTGTATGCATCTTGTAGGTGATTTTGTGCCTTTCCCCAATGTTTTTCATCTTCCCCACCCCCTAGAAGCCTTCTAGAGGTCCCCCTAGCCATCTCCCACTTCCAGTTTTTAGTTTCACTCAACCAATCCAAATCTCCTCCTATTATTTCCAGATCTCCCACCGGAAGATCCTACTTTACAAGTGGAGATTTGGATTCTTGCACATGACTAACCTATTTCTAGAGGCAAATCCTTCCTTTTTATCTCCTCTACCATCTCCCATTATGCATTTTCACCTAGACCCCTTCCTTTCTGGATCTCCCACCAGGTGACCCTACTAAATCAGGATCTCCCCTCAGGAGACCCAGGGTCACCCCCCGGGTGACCCATGGGCGACCCTATCGCATTTCTAGCCACGGAAAAACCTGAGTTTCTAACTCAAAAAAGCTTCATTTTCGCCCGTTTTTCTTCCTGTTTGCATGGATTTTCGAGCCTAATATGAATTTAACTATTTCATACACCCACACATGCATGATTAGATCCATTTCATCTAAAGATAAAAAATCATTCATTATCATCCATTCCCATGCACTCTTTCTTCTTCACTTCTTCTTGAGTGATAATCTTTTACTAGGCAGATCACTCCAATTTTAGCCCAAATCACTCTTGAATCCTCTATGTTAACTCTCTAATCTAATTGAGTTAACTCTCCTTCTTCCTTACCTCTCATACCTTCTTCTAACCTATAAATACCCCCTCCCTCAAGCACAAAGGGAGACAATTTCATTGTGCACACAGCTCTTACAAGTTATTGCTCTCCGCATTCAACATTTTCATTCTCATACAAGACGAAGGTGCCTTTTGTTTGTTCATTGTTCATCAAGATTTCACATAAAGCTCATCATGTGTCCATACGCTGCTCAAATCAAGCCATCGTGCTCATCAATAGCTCTCATTGAGTTCCCTTCGCAAAGCTTCTAAAGCTTCTTTCGCTTCTTTTGTCATCTTGTCACCGAGAGGATTCCTGGATGCTACAAGAGGATGCGAGGTTGCCACACAAGGAAATTTGAGGGTAGGGGAGGCTCACAAGTCTTCTTTATTACATGTTCCTCTATGCTTTCTATCACTTGGTAGTAATTAGATAACTAAAATTGCTCTTGGGATCAGTAATATTATTGATTTTTCCTTGATAGGATAGTTAGATTTCATATTCTTAGAGTAATTTGCATTCATAGTTTAATTCATTTACATGCAATTTCCCTTTCTTAGATCAAATCGTTTCAAATATTCAAAAACTCCAAAAACATAGAATAATTTCATTAGGTAAATTCCACTATAGCTGGCATTCATTCTTTGATTCCTAGATTAAAAGCATCTTTTATTTTCCAAAATATTAAAAAAAAACGCAAAAAGAAGTTTTGCATTTCATATAGTTGTATTCATAAAAATATAAAAAAGAATAAAAACATTAGACACTTAGGAAATTTGCAAACCCTTGATTCCATCACAAGGTCAACCATATTTAACCATTTGGTCAAACCCTTGATTCTATCACAAGGTCAAACAAGGTCAACACACAATCAAAACCTTAGGTCAAATCAAACCCTAAGTCAAACCCTAGGTCTAGTCAAGGTTAGCTCACATGTGCCTATCTCTTGTCTTGGCTCATGAATGTGCCCAAGATTAAGACGAAACCCATCTGAGACCACAACAAGATCCACTTGTCTTACAACAAATAGAAGAACATAGACAACTCTTGCTATGACAAGCATTCGCCCAATACTTTGAAAGACAACAAGTCAACAACAAAAACAATAACTTACCCACACAAAGGTGGAATATCAAAAACCCTAACAAGAGAAGAGTGACTAGTGACCCTTCGGGTCATATGGTTATCTCTACAACAACGATTATTGAACAACACATCTACACAAGCACACAACAACATAGGCCTCAAGACATGCCGACCCCTCTTTGTGAAGTCCATCTCTCCAACGAGCCAGACCACCCCCATGTCTCACCTCCTCTCGACTGGTTACTTCCACGAGAGCAAGAGTGACGTGGCAGTTCGCCCCGTGGCAAGGAGGGAAGGGTTCGTGTGCATGGCAAAATTCTACTCGATAGCCCCAGGCAACTAAGGTCACGATTTTGAGTATACTTATTTTTGTGAACCCAACGTGAAGAATAAAAACTTTTGTTTATGTTGTTTGTGTTCCCATTACTTGGATCTCATTATCACTGTCACATACGCTGTCAACTTCATTGCATATTTTGGTGAACCTAACGTGAAGAGAAAAAACTTTTGTATATGCTTTTTGCGTTCCAAATGTGCAAATCACATCAAAATTTAAATATTCAACACTTCAAAACATCGATCGTTCAGTATTTTCACTTTATTCTTCATAGCCACTTCCACCGCTTCAGCCTCTATCTCCTTCGCCATCATCCATTCCATTTATTTTGTGGTGTCTATGGCACCCCCAAATATGACAGAACCTGATCTAAACCAAGGGAATATTCCATCAAGAGAACCAGAAACTCCTTCCTTCGATAGGTATGTGTCACCGCATCCGGATGCACCAATCACAAACTACTACGATTACGAAGACTCTGACTATGAACAAGACCAAAGAGAACCCTGGCATCCTCTGTCATTTAACAACCCAACTTGGGAACACAATCTGGCCATACCAAATGCGCCACATAAAGCTAGAAGGGTAAGGTCTGAAATACATCGACCCGATCAACCTTCCACAAGCACATCCAGTACTCATCTCGGTGAGGAAGTGAAATGATTAAAAAGACACTTGCAAGAGGCAAGAGATGCTCAAGAAGCATTAAGAGTTGTCTTGTGAGAAGAATAAAGAGATAACGCTGCACGAGAAGAAGCATACCACCATGACAATGCTCGAAGAGAAAATCCTAGAAATGAGGAAACACCTAGAGCTGCCACTCCTGCAGACTTAATTGCAACTCTAGTGCAAAGGATTAGAACCTTAGAAGCATAATAAGTTGTTCCTAAAAGAAGGCAGAAATCCCATGAACAAGACTAGGGGGCATCTTAGAATCCCCCTATCTCAACTATTATTCACAAAATGCAAGTAACGACAAGTGTTTGAACTGGAACCCTCGTGTTCAAAACAATCCGACAGTGTTGGGAAATCAAACAAATCAGACATCAAGGGTTATCAAAACCCTCCTACGGGGTTGTTTTTATCAACTCCTCAATCTCAAAGTGCCTTTCTCAGAACATATCTCAAGTACTTGAAAGAACCTCTCGATCTAAACATAAGGAACGTACAGTTACCTCGGGCATTGCTTGATCTCCCAAAATTCAAAGGGGAAGGAGATCCGAACTCACATATCAAAGCTTATACCATTGCGATAAGAGAACTCCTCCCTTGGGATGGGGTTGTTTCCATGATCTTTCCAAAGACCCTCGAAGGAATAGCTCTAGATTGGTACTATCGTTTGCTAGAGGCTTCAATTCACTCATTTAGACAACTAATCGGAGAGTTTGTCATGGCATTTGATATGAACAAACTCATCAAGATAGGAATCAGAGAGTTCCTAACCATGAAACAAGAGCCGAATGAATATGTAGCTCACTTTGTTACCAGATGGAGGCAAGTCCTCTATTCCTCAACTAGTGCCCCAAACATGGACCACTGTGAATTATGCTATCTTTTCTTACATGCCCTGAACAAGGACGTGAGAGAAGACATTCAAAAATTACCATATAAATCCTGTGAAGAAGCATTGTAAAGTGCTTTGAGGATATATCAAGCCGCCATTGACAGTGGTAGAAAGGTCTATGAGTCAAACAGAAAGTTAGCAAGGGAAGACACAGGGAACAACGCTCCTGTCATCAATATTCTTAAAAACAACAGATATGCAACCACATATGGGGTGACAGATCAACCCCTAGTCAAGAAGGTAAGAGATGATTACAATGGGAGAGACTATTATCCTCCTAATGTCAATGGAATTGACCAACCCAAAAACAATGGATACTACCCTAGGGACAATTACCAAAATTGGAATAGCAATGGAAATTGAAATGATGGGAGGTATGTGTTGGTGCCTGAATTGACTGTCAGTTAATTTAGCAATTTTCATGCAGGCACCTTCCCAAAAAATCCAAAAAATTTCCTAAGTGTTGGCCCTCCTCAGCATTTTTCAACAGCAGCATCATATTTTCTCTGAGGTGGTCAGCATCATCATGATTTTCTGTCGACCAGATTTGTCATCAGGATCATCTTGTTTCAATATCGGGTGATGTTTGGATATCATCCCGATCCTGCAGTAGAGCTACAGTGCACCCTGATGTTCTTTGAGTAAAGGGGTCATCATCATCATCCAGTTTACAGTGCATCATGATATTTTGTTTGGGGGGTGATATTCTGAAATATTAGGTTATCTTGGCGATGACGTCATCAGGATTTTTGAAGGCATCGACAGGAAATTGCATATCGGCATAGGTTTGAGATGCTGGGCCGATGGTGGTCGTCTTGCCGAAGAAGGTGAGGTTGTTGAAGGACCATCGGGGTGACTTGTGTTGTCGGCGAAGGATCTTTTGTGCTTGCCGATGGCTTTGGTCATACCGATGGTGGGAGTGTAGTGTGGCGATCAGCGAGACAACTGAGGTCGGCGAGAGTTTTTTGGGGTAAGCCGATGGTAGAGGTTTGGCCGATGGGCTTTTGGAGAGAAAGGCATGTGTCGAGCGTGGCAAAAGCGCTCGACACCTATTATACATGCGGCCATGTTTTTAAAGTGCTGAAGTGGTTTTCACACCTTGCATGTGGGATTAATTTCCCTGCATATTTGAAACCTGCAAAGAAGCACGTTTTGGCTTGATGTTCTTTTTGAGCGCAGCGATGGTTTCCAGGTAGGCCGCGGGTGGTTGAGCCATCAATGGCGGTTGTTGCAGAGGTATGGGCGATGGTGTGGACGGATCTGGTACCCGATTGGAGTTGTACATCCATAGGCGGCGGCGCAAGGCTTGAGATCCCTTCCTGTCTCCTCCCCTACCTGCTGTATTCAATGCGAGTTGGGTGCCATTTTCTCAATGTACTATATCTGGCAAATTTTGACTTTTGCCATGTAATTAATGCTGAGAACCCTCCTTGCTGTTTAAGTAGGGTTGTGTTCCTCATTTGAAGGTTGTTGAAGGCCTGAGGCATTTTTGTGTAAATAATGAAGAACAGGGCATGATCTTGGCTGTTTTATCCCATTTTGGAGTTTATGAGTTGCAACATGAATGTATTTTGCACATATTTTCAGTTTCAGTGTTAATGTTATATGAAAAATGCTTATTGCATGTGTCTATCTGCTTGTCTCCATTTGCTGCATGTTATTCTCTTTCTTTTGAATCTAGTTGCATGTCAGCAGGGATATCTGTAAGTAGAGGCAGTTAGGTACCCATTCTCGGGTGATGTTTGTAAGGCAAGCATCAGTCCAACCCCCTGAAACTTGGGTGAAAGTTGCAAACCATCTGTTGTATACATCTAGTTGACTCCTTGCCCAATGGATAGACACCAGTCTGCTCTTGGATCAGTAGTTATGAGCCAAAACCCCTTGTCTTGTATCCCGGACATTATGTCCGCCCATTTCATCACTTCCACCTATTAGTTGTAGGATTAGAAGTAGGAAAACCCCTGCATGCTCTCATACCCAACCAGACATATATGTCCAAGAACGTTGCCCACCTTGTGATTTGTTAGACAAATCTTGGTCCATACATGAGAGTATTCTGCCTGTTGTTGTCAAGTTAGATCTTTCTATCTTTGAGCTAGTCAAGGTTATACCTTGAGTTATAGGGACACCCCCCTTGGTGCAGCAGAACCAGAAGTGAAGGGGAGGAGCTCACGCAACCTCCTGTATTAGTTGGCTGAATCTGCATGTGCGTAGGAACTGGCAAACCCTGATGCTGATTCAGAAGAAAAACCAACAGTATGAAAGAACCCCATATGAGTACAATCAATTTTGTTCTTTTCATAGAACAAGAGGGCATAGCACATAATCGTATAGAGAATATAACAGATTCATAGTGAGATTACCGGAAGATCAACAATGGTTGTTCATAGAAATGTTGTTGAACCCGCAGGAGGTCACGCCGAATAACAAGGGCACAAGACAAACCCAAGCCTCGATAGCTCTGCAGAATGCAAACATGAGAATCTATCAAGACCCATTTCCCATGCATAAGGATGTAGAGACATCAAACCAAAATAAAGTAGCCCAAGGTAACAACACTGGGATCCCACCACAACTAGGACAGAAAGGAGAAGCTAGGATGATGGGATTGGTTGAAATACTCCACAACAAAGAAGAAGAGGAAGGCCTTGAGAATAAATAAAAGGAAATATGTGATGGTGTCGTTTCGATTGTTGAACCAATACCAACTCCAGTCAAACCTTATGAACTTATCAAAGACTTAAAAAAGACATATGCTCACATATCATTTATTGACTTATTCAAGAACTCCCCTTCACACCACTCAACACTACTAAAAGCAATAGGGCTGAAGTAACTCGATCAAATTACTCCATCTAGCAAGTAGATCAACCATGTGGACTATGACATGAGCCCACCAAATTTAGAACTCAAGGATCCAAGGTTTTCTTCCGACTTAAAGCAAATGCCTTCGAAGGCTGAGCTAACCAAGAAAGGAGACCCTGTGTTGTACTTATAAGTTTGGATCTATGACACTTGCATCAAATGAAGCTTAATTGATGATGGACCAACAGTGAACATAGTTCTGTTCTCCCTCCTAGAGAGAATGGGTTATGGGCACACTAATATCACCGCTTCATGAGACACTCTAAGTGGGTACGAAAATCTAAAGGCCACTACGATAGGGAATATCACGCTTCTTGTGACTCTAGGGCCCAAGACTTCCCCAACCATATTTTACGTCATCGACAAGGATACATGATATAATTTAATCCTTGGAAGACCATGGATCCATAGGATGAAGGCCATGCCATCAACGTTATTCCAAGAGGCTCGATTCCTACATCTGGGGAAGGTATACGTTGAGAAAGGGGGTCTAGAACCTTTCAACATGTTGAAATCAAACACATCAAACAAGTGCATAGACATCCCCATAGATTATGAACTTCCCACCAACAAACTAACTGTCCCTAGTCCTATGCCTCAATCAATATGCATTAAGCGAATAGAAACTCTAGAGAAGACCATAAACACCGTGGAAATGAAAACCTTAGAAAATGAGGTACCGTCACAACAAAAAGAAATTGTCCCCAAGGAAAAGACAATTAAGATCATGGAATGGATAGAGCATGATGGACCACTCCAATTCCCTCTAGAAGTACTCATGATCAATATTCAACCTATCTACAAGCTCTTCCCTTGCATAGGGGAGAAACCTCATAGAACTGAAGGTCCAGTGTTCAAAACCACCACATTAGACTTGAGGAATGTAGATTCGCATGGTTTCTCAGATTTTGAGGAAGACATGACAGAGAGTTACACTCCTTTGTTACCCTTAAGTGAATCGTGTGTCCCCAAGACACTAGAGGAAACAGAGTCATATGAGCCTCTCACACCAATAGAGGATTCATATAAACCATTGACACCCATGGAGGAGGTGCATTCTATTGACAATGAATCAACCAATGCAATAGGAATGCTACCTAGGATGTTCATGGTGTCTTAACCACAAGAGCGGCCAACCACCTTTTCCTTGGTGCAATCAAATGAACTTGGTGAGTGAGAAGCACCTTTAGTACAAATTGAAATGGTTGAAAGACTTCCAGACGAAGATAAAGAAAGTGAGGGTACATTTCTTTAGGAGTGGAAAATGAGAGTGTTAGACGGCACTGATGATCCTGTCATTTTTAAGTTGCCAAGAAGTTACATCAGGTATTCCATGGATTTAAGGCCATAACCAAATGGGAGGACAAGTATAAGCTTTGTCCCACCTAATGAGCAAAGGGAGCCACAAACTCCCTTAGAAATGTTCCAGTTTTTGCAAGGCATTCAAGATAGACAAGAAGTGAAAGTTTACATGCAAGAGCAATTCGACATGCTAATGGAATTGCTAAGATGCGATGGAGTCATGTATTGTACTCCTTCCCATCAACAAGCCTTTCGAGACTTACTTTGTCTCACATTACTAAGGGAAGCCACTGAGAGTGGAAAATGAGAGTGTCAGTCGGCACTGATGATCCTATCATTTTTGAGTTGCCAAGAAGTTACATCAGGTATTCCATGGATTTAAGGCCATAACCAAATGGGAGGACAAGTATAAGATTTGTCCCTCCTAATGAGAAAAGGGAGCCACAAACTCCCTTCAAATTATTCTAGTTTTTGTAATGCATTCAAGATAAACAAGACGTGAAAGTTTACATGCAAGAGCAATTCGACATGCTGATTGAATTGCTAAGATCCAATGGAGTCTTGTATTGCACCCCTTCCCATCAACAAGCCTTTCAAGACTTACTTTGTCTCACATTACCAAGGGAAATCACTGAGTTGGAAACAATTGAATCAGACAACAAACCCTACAGAATAGAACTTGTCCTGAGAAGAGGTAGCATGAAAAACAAAAAGAGAAGATGAAAAAGAACATTTACAGAGGACTGGAAAGGTCCTTACATAGTTAAATAAGATGTCAGGAATAGTGCCTATCTCTTGTGCACAATGGAGGGAGAGGAATTAGGCGAAACAGTCAATGCCTTTCACCTCAAGAAATATTATGTCTAAAATACCAAAAAAAATCATAAAAACATAAAAATACAAAAATATTATAAAAACCAAAGTGTCAAAAAAGAATTTGTTTCTTGCATTTCAGTATCATTCTGTTCATCTTGCATTACAATGAATGAATCATTCTTATATTATTTTCATTTTAGTAAGGAGTCTAAGGTTGCCTGGATATTCGTGATCCTTTCAGGACCTAAAGATTCCCCATTTTTCAAAATCACAATACCCTTTTCATTCCCAGTGATTCTAATCAAAGCCTAGCTCTTAGCTTTACATTGATCTAGTCTTAGTGAGCCAAGATGTTAGGTCTAAACGAAGTTAGTATTCAAACCTACAGTGTTCAAAGGAAGCTTGCAAGTAGACCTTCCCAATTCTTCCCTAGTAAAAGACAAGTCCAACTAGATTACAAAAACTTAGGTGGCATTCAACCCCTTATCTTTCCTGGCCAAAAACATTAGGAGGATCAGAACTCTGAAGGAAGCAATCTAAAATCTGAGTGAATAAAAAAATGAGTGATCAAAATAAGAGTGTTGAGAAAAGTGAGAATTGAGAGATCAAGCTCGCATATCAAAAGTTCCAAAGGCATTCATCATCATAAAAGTAAAAAATCCAAAAAAATGAGAAAATCAAGTGAGGTATTCTAGAAAATACAAAAACAAGTGAAAAAGAAAAATGAGAGAGATACAAAAAAAGAGTGAAAGAGAGAAGATTGTTGAATGTTCGTACTCTTGGGTGGAGATCAATCTAAGCTCGAAGCCTCAAGGGTGACATTCTAACAGAGGAAATAAAAGAGAAAGGTACAAAGCACACACACGCACTAGCTGAGAAAAACCAAGAGTCTAATAGTGTTTAGAATCATTTTCTATCTAGGGACCCTAGTTCTTTCCTATTTATCCTTTACCCCGGGTCTACCTTGCTTGCCATCTATGATCTAAGACTAGCGAACGTCAACAAAATTTGTTACTTGTCTGAGTTGAAAGCTTGTTAGATTGTCTTATCTAGATAAGGATCAATGTTTAGCCTTTAGTAAAGCCCAAATTTAGAAGCACTCCATTTCATTCTCGCTCCCCACTTGAGTTCTCAATTCCTATCTCACAGCCTTGAATAGGTCTCTTATATCAAGACGACTTGTAATCCCCTGGATTGAAAATCATATTAAAGAGCAGTCATATTGTTTGTTCCACATTACATTCATACAAAATCTGAAAAAGAGTCTCAAAGCAATAAAGTCAATGTCATAACTCATGACATTCAGTAGAAGTAAAAGTTCCTTTTCAAGCATTCCTTGTGTTCTTGCATCTACATATCGTAAACTGCATCTCATATATATGCCAAAAAAATTACAAAAACATGTCATCGTCATCATACTTGCATGGTTAGAGTTGAAGGTCAAAAACATAATCAAAAAGTTCTTAAACTTCCATAATGCACAAGAGATGAGTATCCATTCGATAACCATAAAAGACAAACTTTCATTGATATATCCAAAGTTTACATGTATAAGAGTACAAAGAGCTAAGACAAAATGCTCTCGAGGAAAGTAAAGGCTCCCTATGCAAGGGGGCACGATTTCAAAGGAAAAGCAAAGTAAAATCAAGGATGGTTCCCCTCGACAGAACCCTCAGTACTCCTGCTCCTCTGCCTATGTGTTTCACTAGTCTCTCCATGAGATCTATGGGAGCAAGGCATCCTGCTATAAGAGTGTGATTGTGAAGACCCTGCTGCACTAGCATCTCGCCGTCCAAATCCAAGATGAGCCATCTCATGAAGCATCTGATTCTCACCCTTAAGGATGAGATTCTCAGTCTTCAAAACCACACTCACCTGACATCCATGATAGGTAGGAGCACAAAAAAGTCAATGTGTTGCCCAACAGTAGGGAGCACACCAAGATCAGTCAAAATTGTCTCCTGAGCCATCCTAGTGAAGGGGTCAACCAAGTAAATATTGACCTCATGAACAAAAGACCTCCACTCCTCAACATTACCTATGAAGTTAACCAAAACACGAAAAAGGTGTTAGTTCTCAACTAAAAGAAAGGAAAGACAAAGGATAAAATGCAAAAATAGTAAAGCAAACGTAAACTTGTGTGGCTCACCAGGCTTCCAGGCAGGGTCAATCTGCTGCATCACCTCATTAGAGTGAGGAGGTCTAGGAACCACAAGTGGACCCTCTGGAACATCATGAGATCATCTGCATCATTAACACCATTAGAACCATTATCCTATGCATCCTCTGGTGGGCCCTCGTCTGTCAAATCATCTCCATTAGGAATGTAGTCCTTGTTAGTAGAATCTAAGTCCTTGACCACAATAAGTGCTTGCGAAGGAGTCCCTCTCCCTTCCCTCTATCCTCCTCTCGAAGTTCTAGGAACTCTGGTAATGAAGACTCTAGGAGTCAAGGGAGTCCAAGTAACCGTCCTCTGACTAACCTCACCCATCTTCTAAACATATCTATAGCAGGTAGGCATCGCGGGCAAATCCTTAGGAAAATCCTTGCCAAACTGTTGCAAAACGCGCTCAACACGATGAGCTTCTACCAAACCATTACGGTTTGAAAGCTCTGATACTCTATGGTAGTACTCCTTGATCATGCAATCACGTGACCATGATCCTTCCAAATCCACATAAGGATCAAAAATCATGTCCTCGTCTGTAAGAGTAGCCACAGCCCGTAGAGAAGCATTAAAGTAACCCACCTGAATCCATCTAGTTGCTCTCGATATTTGCCTATCAGGAATTGGAACCAACTTCTGATGAGGCCTAATGTGCTCAAAGATCCAAGTCATAATCAAAGAAGAATAGCTAAAATATAGAGCCCCTTGTTGTGTAATGCAATAGAAATCTATGTATACCAAAGCCAAAATGTCTAGCCCCCAAGCATAGACTCTGCCCTGCTCAAGACCCTATACAATTGGTGGCCAACACCATCTCAAGCGAGCTGAGGCCTTGTCTCCAGACAACCTCGATGCAATCAAATCAATTAGAAACTTCCTCAAATGAGGAATGTGAAGTCGTGGCACAGAGGTAAGTTGAACTCCTATCTAGTCTTCGGGGTGACTCACCCCCATGAATTGTGCCCAAGAAACCTTGTCCTCAAAGGACTCGTTGGTAGGCAAGACGAGAGGATGCCCTCTCACAGGAACTCTAAGTATATGATAAACATCAAAAAGAGTGATAGTCCACTCTCTTGAAACCTATGGGAATCGGAAGGTGTTTCTATCTGCATCCTAGTACGTCAGGATATCACAACATAAGCATGCCACAGGATGAATAACTAGCACATGGCAAACTCTGGCTAAGCCCGCTCTCCTCAAGATGACATGATCATCATAACTCAATGAAGCAAACATCTTTGAGAGCCACAACTGCTCTCTGCAAGCATTCCATCGAATGTGTATATCCTGCAAATCGGAGAAGAACTTTAGATTAGATCTCGTCAACTCGCAAAAAATCCTAAAAATCATAAAACTTGCAGAAAATCTCACAAAAAACATATAAATCATCAAAATTACAATAAACACATGAATACAGTAGTAAAATTAGATCAAAATAGAGTGAAGTAAATGTTAGAAAACATTAAATTTTAGACAAAAATGATCAATCAAGGTCACCCCTTTCATCAGACCAGATCTCCCTTCGGGCGACCCTGTTGTCAGTGGGATCTCCCCCCAGGCGACCATGTTGTCAGCCAGATCTCCCCTTGGGTGACCTGCCTAGAAAAAGGGGCAATCCTATGTGGAGATCCCCCAAACATAAAGTGCTCTAAAATCTCCGTTTCTCAGTCGATTTCAGTAAACAAAAGACCAATCCTACTCTAAACGATGAAACAAAGACAATGCAACAAAATAATCACCAAAAACAGATAATTTTAAGAGATTTTTCACAAAATTCAACCTAGGGTTTAGAGAAGGGTTTTTCACTATTTGCATACCTAATTCTCAGCGGCAGAGGAAGCTGTGGCCATCTTCGTGATCTCCTCGACAATATCTACTCAATGACTATTCACACGATCAATTTTGTCGCCGATTCACTCAAATCTCACTAATTTGCTTGAGTTGCTTGCCCTTAGATTAGTTTCTTTTATGCATTTGTAGATTAGTTTTTTCTTTTATGCATCTCTTGTGCATTGTTTTACATGCATTCATTCCTAAAAGTCTCACCGACAAAGGCAAACAACTAGTCAAACTCTCACGATCTATGGTAAGTTTATCATTGCAATTTTCATTATTCATTTTGATATATTCAGATGTCAGGCTAACACTAGTTATTGTAGGTACAATTGTGGGAAAATCGACAACAGGTAAGGCTGAGTTCAGGAATAGTATCTACCTTTCATGTAGATTACCGTCCTTGAGGGGGGCAAATATGTAAGCACAAAAATCACGCACAACCTCCATGAGGACCCCATGATGATATATAATCCTTGTCACGTACATGTAAGCATGAAATAACATCCTCTCAGTAGCAATCCTCTTGGTGACGTGTCATTTCTTTCATCTTGTATTGTTTTCCCTTTGTCATTTTCTCTCTCTTTGTTGTCGACGCTTTTCGACACTTGTCAATTTGCATTTTCTGAGCTTGCGACCCTGTTACTAAGCCTTGTATGCGTCTTGTAGGTGATTTTTCACCTTTCCCCAATATTTTTCATCTTCTCCACCTCTAGAAGCCTTCTAGAGGTCCCCCATAGCCATATCCCACTTTCGATTTTTAGTTTCACTCAACCAATCCAAATCTCCTCGTATTATTTCCAGATCTCCCATCGAGAGATCCTACTTTACAAGTGGAAATTTGGATTCTTGCACATGACTAACCTGTTTCTACAGGTAGATCCCATCCTTTTTATCTCCTCTACCATCTCCCATCATGCATTTTCACCCAAACCCCTTCCTTTCCAAATCTCCCACCGAGTGACCCTACTAAATCAGGATTTGCCCCCGAGTGACCCATGGGCAACCTTGTCACATTTCCAAGCGCAGAAAAACTTGAGTTTCTAACTCGAAAAAGCTCTGTTTTTGCTCATTTTTCTTCCTATTTGCATGGATTTTTTAGCCTACTATGGAGTTAAGTATTTCATGCACCCACACATGCATGATTAGCTCCATTTCATCTAAAAATAACAACTCATGCATTCCCATGCACTCTTTCTTCTTCACTTCTTGAGTGATAAGCTTTTACTGGGTAAATCACTCCAATTTTAGCCTAGATCACTCTTGAATCCTCTATGTTAAATCTCCAATCTTATTGAGTTAACTCTCCTTCTTCCTCACCTCTCATCCCTTCTTCTAACCTATAAATACCCCCTCCCTCAAGCATAAAGGGAGGTAATTTCATTGTGCACACAACTCTTGCAAGTTATTGCTCTCCACATTCAGCATTCTCTTGCTCATACAGGATGAAGGTGCCTTTTGTTTGTTCATTGTTCATCAAGCTTTCACATAAATCTTAGCACACGTCCATACACTTCTTAAATCAAACCATCATGCTCATCAATAGCTCTCATTGAGCTCTCTTCGCAAAGCTTCTAAAGCTTCTTTCACTTGTTTTTTCATCTTATTGCCGAGAGGATTCCCCGCTGCTACAAGAGGATACGAGGTTGCCACACAAGGAAATCTGATGGTAGTGGAGGCTCACAAGTCTTCTTTATTTCAGGCTCCTTTATGCTTTCTATCAATTAGTAGTAATTAGATAACTAAAATTGCTCTTGGGATCAATAATCTTATTACTTTTTCATTGATAGGATGGTTAGACTTCATATTCTTAGAGTAATCTGCATTCATAGTTTAATTCATTTACATGCAATTTCCCTTTCTTAGATCAAATCATTTCAAATATTCAAAAACCTCAAAAACATAGAATAATTGCATTAGGTAAATTCATTATAGTTAGCATTCATTCTTTGATTCCTAGATTAAATGCATCTTTTATTTTCTAAAATATCAACAACAAAAAACATAAAAGAAGTTTTGCATTTCATATAGTTGCATTCATAAAAATATAAAACAGAACAAAAACATTAAACACTTAGGAAATTTGCAAACCCTTGATTCCATCACAAGGTCAACCATAGTCAACCATTTGGTCAAACCCTTGATTCTATCACAAGGTCAAACAAGGCCAATGCACAATCAAAACCTTAGGTCAAATCAAACCCTAAGTCAAATCCTAGGTCTAGTCAAGGTTAGCTCACATACGCCTATCTCTTGTCTCAGCTCACGAATGTGCCCAGGATTAAGAGATGAGTAGGTGAGTACAATCCTCGATGAGATAGAGGAAATCCATCCAAGACCACAACAAGATCCACTTGTCTTACAAAAAATAAAACACAGACAACCCTTGCTACGACAAGCATTCATCCAATACTTTGAAAGACAACAAGCCATCAACGTAAATAACAACTTACCCACACAAAGGTGGAATATTAGAAACCCTAACCAGAGAAGAGTGACTAGTGACCCTTTAGGTCATATGGCTATCTCTACAACAATGATCATTGAACAACACATCTACACAAGTGCACAACAACATAGGCCTCAACACGTGCCAACCCCTCTCCACAAAGTCTAGCTCTCCAACGAGCCAGACCACCACCATGTCTCGCCTCCTCTCGACTAGCTACTTCCACGAGAGCGAGAACGACATGGCGGTTTGCCTCGTGGAAAGGAGGGAAGGGTCTGTGTGCATGCCAAAATCTGACTCGACATCCCCAAGAAACTGAGGTTGTGATTTTGAGCGTACAAAGCTGTATCTTGCCTTCAAGAAGCATATACTTAAAAAGTTTATTGTATTACACATGTTTGGCTAACCTTGTATGTTTGCACTATTTGTGGAGTTGCTTTGGTGATTGTGAAAGTGTGGTGTAGCATGCTTGGATGAATTTACATCCAATCTAAGGTGTGTTGTGGTTTGCTTTCATTCCTTTCCACCACAAGAATGTTTAGGTCCATACCTAATTTGAATTCTATATGTTAAGTTGTGATACCGACTGTTGGCCTCCTACAATGATTCAACAACTAAGCCCATAAAGTTGTGACTCAGAGATTGGACATCTAACCTGGATAGCTGTCTTAATCACTATGAAGGTGCATTTAACTTGTCAACCTAGGGATGTGAACTTGAAATGGGTTAGCACAGTATGTGCACTAGGAACCCCAAAGTAGCCACATTCATTCTATGACTAAGAAAGATATAATGCTGAAAGTAAATTGCTTGGAAAGAAATAACATAAATGTTGAACATCAACCAACAACTATACTAAGCTAAAGTGCATGACAGAAAATGAAAATCTAGGCAAACAAACAGGAAACAACTCTATTTGCTTTGGCATACACATAATGGAATTCTAGTGGCTGCAGGAACATACAATGCCAGATTTTAACTAACTACTTTACAAAAAATAACAACTAAACTAAAGGATGGAATGCTCACGAAGTGGGACCCCTTGGATGAGTATCCCTTAAGACAAATGTAAACTTAGAGATGCGAACTTATAACTTCATTTTATTCATGGAAAACACGAGTACAAAATGAGCAACATAACTGTATTATTGAAAAACTTAATAATGCAAGTACAACCTCATATTAATCAACCCCTTAGAAGGAGCATCTGATTCTTATTTATAGCAAGAAAAACTACAAACCAACTACCTAGCAAGGCGGTCAACTCCAACAGATTAGGATGCCACTTTAGGGAAAGCATAAAAAGTGGAGAGGAGGTTATGCATGCATGGAATCTGGTCAAGCATGTTTGTTGTGATGTAGATCTAGCACAACAATAACTCCTATATTCACTCAACAAGCAATTTAGACTAGTTACAAGGCGGTTATCTTCCCTCCATTTGACATTTGAACGGTCGCCTTGTTGACTTTGATGGCGAGTGACCAACTGACAGAATCTTCCTTGATTTTATAGGCTGCTAATTATATCTGCATAACAATATTAGTACACACATTAATTGCATATTTGTAACTTTCTTAGAGTAACATTCATTAATCCACATGTAAAATTAACATAGATAGTTCATATAGCATGTTAATGTCATTTAAAGATTATAGGAAATAACCTATGCCCAATATCTATGGTTTTGAGGAAATATCATAAAAGATCAAGATCTAGGTACCAAAGTCCATGATAACTACAACAAATGGATAATAAATTCTAACAAAATTGAGTCATAAACTAGACTCATCACTCTCCCCAACCTAAGACTTTGTTGGTCCTCCAATAGAGGAAGGGTTGTTCTTCTGTTTGGTCAATGCCCTGAAATTAGCAACTGTCAGCTGTCCTATATTAGTTTTTGCAATGCGTGAATTAGGATCCCAATAGAACCCTTGTTGTCTATACAATCTACTCCATCTCTATCTCTCTTCAGCAATATCATACTGGTAGTATCTGAAATTTGGCACATGCCATAATAGGTTAGGTGGTTGGAAAATTAAGGGAAGCTAGAATTGCCCCTTTTTCCTCCCAATCTGTATATATCTATCCACTCTTTTACATGCTGCAACATAGTTCTGCAAAGAGTGAGGCTCCGATTGTATTAGTTCATCAGTCAAACTGTTCCACCTTTGTGCCAAATATCCCTTTACAGATTCTCCTATAGTGTTTGCTACCTCCTCATATTCTCTACAAACTGCTTCTCTCTCAGACATGATTCTATTGCCATAGCTTGGTCTAGTTTGATTAATATTTAGGAATTCTTCCCAAGTAATATCAGACACATCATGCAGAGACTTTTCAACTAACAATTTGATCAAACAATGGTGGGAAATAGAATTAGCCCTACCTTTTTGGGTCTCGGCCGCCATGATTGAGAGAAGGTGGTATAGCATGTTTGGCACATTCATTCTTCTCCCATGCCTTATATGATTCAAAAGTTTGAAATGCACAGAATGTAGATTCGACTAATGACCTTCACAAGTAATGTACCTCACAACATGAACAACAACTTGCTTCCATGGCTCAGGCAGAGAGGTTCTCTTGGCTCCCTGTTTGTCCACAATTAATGGAGGGTCACCAAGTTCTATAAATTTAGCTCTAGCTGACCTGGCGTCTCTGGAAATAGGGTAATTTTCACCGTTAGCAGGCAACCCTGTAACTTCTGCAATCCTTTCTTTAGTAGCCAATACCTCTAACCCTTTTACCGTGGCCTTACCTTCAGACAATGTCTAGGCAAATTCCAATGCAACATCTTCATTCAAACCATTCAGTTTTAGGAAATAATCTAACCACCCGCAATTTCTAAACTCAGCCTGGCTAGGTGCATCCTACAGTAATACTTCATGAATCGAGGGTTCATTTCGAATTAATCCACCTCCCATTGTTTAGCTGTCTGAAAATAAACAATCACTCTGCAAAGTTTTTCTTCCTGCAATCTTTATCTGAAAGCTAAACTTCGCCTTCCTGCAACACTGCTAAATTTCTAGCACCAATGTCATCTCACTGAATTTTCCTTATTTGGGGACTCAAGATTATGACAAGAGTAGTAAAGGCAGTAAAGGAGTAATCAATGAAGGCTATCACCTCACACTTGCGAGCTGTAATCTCACTCAGAATTCAAATCAACTCAATTTTAAACTTTGTTGACATGCTAGCGTAAACCAACATGGACTAACATGTGGACATGGTATTCACACTCCCCTCCCCAACCTAAATTTGAGCATGTGTCCTCACATGCGGAATGGTGATGCTTGATTTGACAGGGCAGGGAATAATTACATGCTATGGAGAACATCGACATTAATTTACAGTAATTAAATGAATATACTAAACGATAAGTAAGAGAACAAATTGATGTGCACGTACCTTGATTTTTGGAAGATCAATTGCAAAAATGATGGAGAAAGTACCGGTCACCTTATAAGAAATTCATTGAGCAATGAATGAAAGTGGAGTGGAATAAAGTGAGGTGGAATGAAGTGAGATCATGGCAATGTGACAGAAGAGAGAATGATGGATATGGATGGGCGGATGGGTGAATGAATGAAGAAGTGGACCCCCACAAAAGTGGAAGTCTTTATTATGACAAGTGTCGTACTTTGGTTAGCTAGAAGGAGGGACACTAGGTCTGCTGCCTTTCGCTGTAGGAAGTTCAGGAGTTGCATGCTGATTGAATTGTCGTAGGAATTCATCCTTCAAAGTTGGCTTCTGATACAACCTGAGGCGATGACCATTGATGAGCAACATAAATCTGATAGGATCAATGGTAGTGATTTGAACAACACCATTGGGGAAAACTTTAGCAACCTCATATGGTCCTAGCCACCTTGTCTGTAATTTTCCTGCATTATCCTGATCCTTGAGTCGTAGAGCACTGCCCAGTCACCTGGATGGAATTTCTTATCTTTGATGAATTTGTCATGCCAATTTATTCTCTGATTCTGCACTACCTCTGTGTGATGCAAGGTTGCTTTCCTCATCTCATCCAAAACATTAAACTGCATGATTCTATCCTTTTTTGCCTCAGAGATATCTAGCCCCAAGTCTATTGCAGTCCAAAGAGTCTTATGTTCGAATTCAATGGGCATCGTAGCTGTCTTTCCATACAGCAACTCAAAAGGGTGAAGCCTGTGGTTGTTTTCCAGGTTGTCCTATAGGCCCAGACAACTTCTGGCAGCTTGTTTGCCCAATCCTTCCTACGGACAGCCACAATTTTGGTCAGAAAGGCTCCAATTTCCTTGTTAGTCACCTCAACTTGGCCATTGGCCTGAGGGTGATAAGGAGTAGATTTCTTGTGCCTTATGTTGTACTCATTGACTAGTGTTGTAACTAGGGTTGAGGTGAATTAAGCTCCTTGATCAGTCACTATCTCTCTGGGAACCCCATACCGTGTGAAAATTTTCTCATAAAGAAATTCTGCAACCTTGTCATCTCTTGCATGCCTCATGGCCTTAACTTCTACCCATTTGGTTACATAATCAGTGCATACTAAGATATAGGATTTACCATTGGATGGAGGATCAATGGGTCCTACAAAATCTAATCCCCACTTATCGAATGGAGTGATCACTAGCTAAGGGTAAAGGGGCATCTCATCATATTTGGTTGGTCGTCCCATTCTCTGGCATCTGTCACATTTCCTTGTATATCTCCCTACATCCTTTTGGAGTGTTGGCCAGTAATAACCTGTATTCAAAATCTTCATTATTGTCCTCTTGGTTGCAAAATGTCCTCCACATGGTTCATTGTGGCATGCATACAAAATATCATATGTTTCATCTTCCCTCACACATCTCCTCATGACATGGTCTGGTCCAGTGTATAAAAAACATCCAACAATCCATGAAAAAGGAAAAGAATTTTCAATGAGCACCCTTCTCTCCTCTGGTGTAATTTGTATCTGATTGTAACCGCTGAACCCATCCAAGAAGGAAAAGTACTGCTTTCCTACAATTGAGTCCAATACCTGGTCTATGAAAGGAACGTGAAAATGATCCTTTTTGGTGGCAAAGTTTAATTCTCTATAATCAATACAAACTCTCCATTTCCCTCCCTTTTTGTTCACGAGAACCAGAGGAGACACCCACTGGCTATCTAAGATTAGGTAGGTAAACCCTGCATCTAATAGCTTCTGTAATTCCTCTTTGACAATCTCTCTTAATGCAGGGTTGATTCTCCTTTGTGGCAGTCTTACTGGTGTACAATCTTCCCTTATGTAAATCCTATGGGTGCATAATGTGGGATATAGTCCTTTCATGGCATGGTAATCCCATGCAAAGGCATTCTTGTGTTTCTTTAATAAGTTTGTTAAAGACAGTTGTTGTTCTTGAGTCAATTTGTTGTTAATATTTAGATATCTTTCTTCTGAAATCTCCACTTGAGTTGTTAACTCTACCATAGTTGCTTCACTAATGCTTAGTACCTTGATTTCTTGTGGTAGCAATGTATGAGACATACCTATTGTTGCAGGAAAAGTGGGAATAAGTGTCTTCACTGGATCAATAGAATGAGAGGATGATGCTTCCTCTATTTCACAATGATTCTGAATTATGTTAGACAACACCTCATCTTCCTCTTGAAGTTGCATGAAAGAGCTTCTGCCTAACATCATAAGTTGCACCACAGAATTAGCTTCCTTGGCCTCTTCACCAACATGTGGCCAAACATGATTATCCATATCATGAGATGGTTGTGCAGGTGGGTAAAGAACAAGCTTTTTAGCGCTTCTCCCATCAGAGATGGTCATGTCTCCTGACTGACATCCAATATAAGCATTAGTTGTGGCTAACCACGGCCTTCCTAAAATGATGGGATACCCTCCCAATGTAGCTTTCGGAGAAAGTACCATGAAATCAGTTGGATATTTGCATGAGTCCAGGGATATGACAAGGTCCTCTACTATCCCATCAGGTTTAACAGTAGAACTATCAGCAAGCTGCAGGACAGTAGGAGTAGGTCTCATGTTTGTAACATTTAGTTGCTACAGGATATCCTTGGTCATTACATTTATTGTTGCTCCCAAATCAATCAGAGCATTCCTTAGTTGGATCCCATTTATAACAACTCCTACCACAGGACTCCCTGGATCATTATATTTGGGAACAGTCACTTTCCCAAGCATGATGTCAGCCAACTGTCCCACCACATGAACCATAATGGGGTCTTTCCTCTTTGTGCCTAGCTTCTTAAGGCGTGCTTCCTTGATTGCTTTGCCATATATAGGAACATCTTTTATGGCTTAGAATAGAGGGATCTTTACACATACATGTTTCAACTACTCTAGAATGTCAAAGGTGGGTTCCTCTTTCTCTTCTTTTTGTTTCACAGTTTCCAACCTCTGTGGAAATGGTGGTTCTTGTGCAGTCTACTTGACTGGGACTGGTTTAGGATTTTTAGGTGCATTTGGTTGAATGGGGGCATTTAAAGGCTCCTCTACCTCCTTAGGAAGCTTAGTAATAATGGGTGTGGAAGGAGCTGCCAAGGTAGTTCCTGAACGCAGGTGGATGTCACTTACACTCACAGCATATGCAGGGAATTGATTTGGTTTAGCAGAATATACTGGCTGCTACTGTGGTCTGTTATTTGGGTTAGGTGAGGGTTGAGCTGGTAACTGAGTAGGTTTAGGTGTATTTGAATTTAAACTAGTAGGAGGAGGCATTATGGTAGACTGCTAGGGATGAGAAGGTGGTTGCATGTAATTAGTTATCTGGTTTGGCAATTGTTGTCCTCCCCTCCATTGAGATGTTTACTGCCAGTTTCCTGGAGGTGATTGCCAATTCCCCTAAGGTTGTTGCCACTAGGGTGCAGGGTTTTGGTAATTTTGCCAAGTGTTTGGAGGGTTATTTCAAGGTTGAGGTGAATATCATCCATAGTTGGATGGAGATGGTTGTGGCCATTGGTTACCAGATGCATAAGTATTGAAATATGGTCCATCAAATGATAATGGATCTGGTGGCATACCTTGTCTTGGAGTCCATGGCCTCCTTTGTGCAACATAGTAGACTTGATCTTCTTCAACCTGGATTGGCTTAAACTCAGGTGGAATCTACTTACTATCAATATTAGCTACCATCTTGCATCTGCAGTCCCTCTTCTTTTGTCTGCAATGAGGGCAATATTCTGCCAACATTGCCTCTGCCTCATCTTGCTTCTTCTTTGCTTGAAGTGTGTCTAGCTGGGTGGCCATATTATTTATGATATCTTGCTTAAAATCAGATAGCAAGTGAGTTATCTCCATCCTTGAAACTCCATTGGTAGGGGTTTTTCCCATAAGGAAATGGTAACCTCTTCCTTTCTTCATGGCTACTCTGGAATAATTCTGGCACATCTTCTTAATATCCTCCCAAGGCACTTGGGTAATATCTCCTCCTCCCATCAAATCCAAGGCATCCGTGCAATGCTCACTTATTCCTCGGAGGAAGAGTAGTTTCTGAGACTCTTCATTGAGTGTATGATGGGGAGATTTTTGCAAACAAAACAAGAACTTTGAGATGTAATCCTCCAAACTTCCATCCTCTTTCTGCTGCATTTTGAAAATATCATCTCCTCTCATATCTCCACCCCTACAGTAGTCTTTATACTTCTCAAGAAATTTTTCTTTCGTCTCATCCCAACTATTGACAATATCACTACCTAGTCCCATAAACCATCTCAATGCAACATCTTTCATGGTAGTAGGAAACAGCTTAAGCCTATGAGCATTAGTGGTGTAGTCATAACTTCTATAGAGGATATCAAATTCAAACAAAAAGGTGTCTGGGTCCTCTATTGCAAGTCCATAGAACTTGGGAAGAATTGAAGCTAGGATGTTCTTGAGGTTATCCACTTCATTTTGATGAGCAATAGGAAATAGAAAGGTTGGTTGATTATGTCTATTTTGGGTAGCCATAGTTGCTTGGCTGATTATCAAAGCAAATGGATTGTCAATCAAGTTTTGGGCAGCTTGTTCTTCAGAGGATGTTTTAGAACTATTCAAATTGGCGAATGCATTAGGAAAAAGATTTTCTTCTTCTTCTTCTGTTGGGTAGTTTGGATATTCAACTAAGTTGTCATCAGGAATAGGATCATTAGGAAGGAATCTCCTTAAAGCATCTCTTCTTCTACCTCTATGCATGTAGTATACACTCAGTATCAACCAACTCACACAAAGAATGTTGTGAACGGATTGTGGGTCGTTACTTCCTAAATGAGGGGTATACTAAGAGCACACTTCAAAAATACTTTTGCAAGAAATAATACTAAAAATGACTCCAAAGATCTTCCTAGTTTGACACCATCCCTGACAACGGCGCCAAAAATGTCAGCCTCCTACAATGATTCAACAACTAAGCCCATAAAGTTGTGACTCAGAGATTGGACATCTAACCTGAATAGCTGTCTTAATCACTATGAAGGTGCATTTAACTTGTCAACCCAGGGATGTGAACTTGAAATGGGTCAGCGCAGTATGTGCACTAGGAACCCCAAAGTAGCCACATTCATTCTATGGCTAAGAAAGACATAATGCTGAAAGTAAATTGCTTGGAAAGAAAGAACATAAGTGTTGAACATCAACCAACAACTATACTAAGCTGAAGTGCATGATAGAAAATGAAAATCTGGGCAAACAAATAGGAAACTACTATGTCTGCTTTGGCTACAGGAACAGACACAGAATGGAATTCTAGTTACTATAGGAACATACAATGCCAGATTTTAACTAACTGCTTAATAGAAAATAACAACTAAACTAAAAGGATGGAATGCTCACCAAGTGGGCCCCCTTGGATGACTATCCCTTAAGACAAATGTAAACTTAGAGATGTGAACTTATAACTTCATTTTATTCATTGGAAAACATGAGTACAAACGAGCAACATAACTATATTACTGAAAAACTTAATAATGCGAGTACAACCTTAGATTAATCAACCCCTTAGAAGGAGCATCTAAGTCTTATTTATAGCAAGAAAAACTACAAACCAACTACCTAGCAAGGCGGTCAACTCCAACAGATTAGGACACCAATTTAGGGAAAGCATAGAAAGTGGAGAGGAGGTTATGCATGCGTGGAATCTGGTCAAGCATGTTCACTTTGACGCAGATCTAGCACAACAGTAACTCCTATATTCTCTCGACAAGTAATTAAGACCAGTTACAAGGTAGTTATCTTCCCTCCATTTGACATTTGAATGGCCGCCTTGTTGACTTTGATGGCGAGTGACCAACTGATAGAATCTTCCTCAATTTTATAGGCTACTAATTATATCTGCATAACAATATTAGTACGTACAATAATTGCATATTTGTAACTTTCTTAGAGTAACATTCATTAATCCACATGTAAAATTAACATAGATAGTTCATATAGCATGTCAATGTCATTTAAAGATTATAGGAAATAACCTATGCCCAATATCTATGATTTTGAAGAAATATCATAAAAAGATCAAGATCTAGGTACCAAAGTCCATGATAACTACAACAAATGGATAATAAATTCTAACAAAATTGAGTCATAAACTAGACTCATCACCGACCTTGGAGAATGTTCTCAAGGTTGAAGACAGTATAAAATAGTGTCAAAGGGATCGTGATTAGGTGCACGCATAATGAATATTATGTGAGTAATAAAGTGGTTGAGTGAGTGGAGTAGTACATGCCTTCATGTGTTAGATTATCGGATGCAGTGAGTAGAAGGTATCTACTATCTTTCATTAGTGCTGCGGAGATGATTGCGATGTTGTGGTGATTATTGAGCTTCATTGGAATTGTACTCTATGCATATGTTAGATGCAATTATAACAGTTCAAATCTTGGCAGTGAGTCATTTCTTCTATCTCTTTCTTTCCAAATAGTGAGTCCTTTGGCAGTGCGCCACCTGCAGTGAGCATTCTTAGATAGTGAGTCCACCAATTGTACCAACCTTAACTAGTCGTTTTATCATATTATATGTGAGCTAATCCTCACCATGGTTTTTCCCTGTTTTGGGTTTTCCATGTAAAATCTGGTGTTCTGTTGTGTTTGATGTTGTTGTGATTTAGTTTCTGATATTTGCTTTTCATGCTTAATCATTGTAACGGTTTAAAGGTTAATTGGATTGATGTGGATCTAAATGTGTTCGAGGGTTTTTGAAATTATAAGTTACAACTAATTCACCCCCCTCTCAATTGTCTTGTGCATTCAATAAAGGGTCTGCAGCTTTGCCTTTCCTTATCTCTTTTATTCTTGGAAGCTTATCTTTGGGTTGTGTTCTAGCTGAGGCGTATGACTTGTTATTTTTCCATTCATCTGGCAATTCTAACAGTCCTCTCTACTCACCACCTTTGGAAGATTGTCCCTCTGTTGTCATTTCTGCTCTGACTTTAAATTGACCGGGGTTCTTACTATCTGCTCATACACAAGCTCAAAATTTTTGAACTGCAACTACACCTTAAGCCTAAGGAGAATTCTGTTATTCGTGTTATAGAGAATAAGGAGCTGAGACCCTTAAATCCTTCTGCTCCAATCATGCAAGTTATTGTACCTCTTTAATGAGCCTATCATGTCATATTAAATGGCCTTAAATTTTCATTTTCCAAGGTGCGGCTAACAGGATCCCATAAGATTTTGTAATCATACAAAAAAATATTTGAAAAAAATTGCCATTAAAACTCCTCCTCGTAAGGCGGTTAGACTAGCTCATAGGCATTGTGTTGTTTGTAGGTAGTTATCTTAAAGGGGCCCGTCCATAAGGAGTCAAATTTTCCATGATGTCCTGGCTTTGCATCTCTTTCATTCCATTTCAAGACCCAACTACCGACCTCAAATTCTGGCTTGGAAGTCCTTTTATCAAACCATTTTTTAACGGTCTACTAACGATTTATCAAAGATTCGTGCTAAATCTATTTTCTCTTGAAGCTCCAATAATTTTCGCTAGCCTTACTTGCATTGGAGCATTTTCCACTATTTTAGTTTGTTTTATTAAATATGGAGCTGGAATTTCTATTGAAAGAGGCATTGTAGTCTTTTCCCATATACTAGTTCATAAGGGGAGGCTTTGATTACTTGTTTTGGTGTGATTCTATATGCCCGTAAGGCTACCTTCAAATGCTTGTGCCATTCTTTCTGATAGTCTATTCCCATCCTCTTTATGAGTCTGATCAGATTCTTATTTGTTGATTCAGCAAGGTCATTTCCTTGTGGATAATAATTTGATGAAGTTTTTAAGTAGATACCATTTTTAAGGCAAATTCAGATATCTTCAATCCTAAAAATGCCTTAGCATTATCAGATGTAATAGTACGAGGAGGTCCAAACCTAGTGGTTAGTTCTTCGAGGAAATGTAGTATGACATTCTCAGTGGCTTCTTTCAATGGAACTGCTTCACTCCACCTTGTGAAATAATCTATTGCAGTAAGGATCCACTTATGTCCTGAACTTGAAACCGAATTGATCATTCCTATAAAATCCAGGCCCCATTGGGCAAAGGGTTCTTCAACTATTATGGGACTCAGGAGGCAATGTTGCATTCCTTTTTTACCGACAAAAAAATGGCAAGACTGACACTTCTTTACCAATTCATAGCAATCAGAGAACATGGTGGGCCAATAATATCATGCTTGGATTATCATTATGGCTGTAGTTTTTGCAAAGTAGTGTCCACTTGATGTCCCATTGGGTAATTCATACAAGATTCTATAGGCTTCATCCTTTTCCACACATCTAAGTAAGATTCCATCAAAATTTCTTCTGAAAGGAAGGTTATCTATCATAGTGAAACTGGATCCTTGTTGCCTATAATATCTTCTCTTTTGAAAAGAAAGATGAATAGGGCATTGACCCGATCTTCATAGAATGTATTATGTCACTAACCCAAGGGTTTATATCATTCTCCTGTATATTTAATACAACTTCTACAACATGTTCTTCTGCTTGATTTTCTAGATCTTGGGCAATGTATTGGCAAAGGCCCCTTCCTCTTATCAATTTGGTTGGTTTAACCTCCACATCATACTTTAAGATTTTGGTTATCCAATTGGCTCTTTTTTCAGTAATTTCCCCTTCCATTATGTATTCTCTGACACTTGAGTGGGCTACAAATATCACAATCTTATTGCTTGTCACTAAGTATCCAAACTTCTTTAATCCTTACTATAGTGCATGCTTGCTTCTCAACAAAATTATACCTGGATTCATATTCTCGGAATGTTCTAGAAAAGAAAGCAATCAGATGTTCTCCTTCTTTTAACTCATCCTTTTGGGTCAAAATTGCTGCTATATTGTGCTCTCCTCCATAAACATACATTATGAAGTCCTTGGAGAAATCTAGGTTACACAATACTGGAGCAGTAGAGATTGCCCTTTTGATGTTTTCAAAAGCCCATCTGCCTTCAGTTGTCCACTTAAAACTAAGATCCTTCTTCAACATTAGAGTGATGGGTCTAATCAAACCAACAAAATCAGATATGAATCTACTAACAAAGTTAATCTTTCCTAAGAAAGATTAAACTGTCTTCTTGTTCACAAGTAGAGACAAATCCATTATTGTTTTGACTCTATCCAGATCTATGGAGATCCCTTCTTTTCAAACTATATGCCCAAGCAATTTACCCTGAGGCACTCCGAACACACATTTCTTAGGATTTAATGAAATTCCAAACTCCTGGCACCTCTGGAATATGGCTTCCAAATGATCAAAGTGGTCTTTAGCAGATTTTGTGAATACAATCATATCATCCAAGTAAATCAGAATGATCTCATTTATCAATCCTCTAAAAGCAATATCCATAGCATGCTGAAATGTTGCTCCATCATTAGATAGTCCAAAGGGCATTTTTGAATATGCAAAAGTTACCCATTTTGTAGTAAAAGTAGTTTTCTACTGATCCTCTTTTGCCAACCAGATTTGATTGTACCCCGAGAATCCATCTAGTAAAGAAAACCTTTCTAATCCTGCAATAGTCTATAAGATATGTTCCATGGAAGGGAGAGGGTAATGATCTTTAAGGGATGCTTTATTCATATCTCTAAAATCAACACAGAGTCTTATTTCTCCATTTTTCTTCCTTACTGGCACTAGGTTGGGCACCCATGTTGAGTGTTTGATTGGAAAGATTATTTTAGACTCCAACAACTTTTTGAGTTCATCCACAATGAGAGGTTCAATGTTTGGGTTTATTGGCCTCTGTTTCTGACACACAGGTTTTGATCCTTCGGTTAGATCAATAGTATGTTGGACTATCTCTTTATCATAACCGTGAAGATCAACATAAGTCCACGCTATCACTTTGTCGTATTTATTGCATAGAGATATTAATCTATTTCTTTCTTCCTGAGTAGTAATGTTACCTACTTTTAGTCTTTTCCCATCACTTGCCTCAATTTTTGAGTAATCCTCTTTGTTGGCTATAGATTTTCTCTTATCTAAACTAGCATCATTAGGGTCAAAAATATTTTCAAGGGTTATAAGTCCTCTTGGAAGCTTGTTTGATTTTACTTTCACTATCTGGTCACCATAGGCTTCCTCGATTTGAGGTTGTAATTGCTCAACAAATTCTCCTGACTAATGTAAGAACAAAATAATTTGAAGATCACTTTCAAAAACCTGCTAGTTATCTCCATTATCTGGGATAGTAGGGCGAATAATAACCTTGACTGCTTCTTTATTTGTCAGGAGGTCTTGAGTTGGATCAAACTGAGATCCAATTTGAGCTATTATGTCTGTTTCACTATTTTGATTTCTTAGGATGACCTCTATATTGAAAGCATCAAAACCTTCAATGAGATCCCATACGCAGTGATGATAAGACCTCATCCTCACATTTTTTGTTGTAGTTGCTTCCCTAATCTATTTTACTACCAATTCTAAGTCACCAAATACTCTCAATAACTTTATTCCTCTTTTCTTGGTGAGGATCAGACCATGTACTAGGGACTCATATTTAGCTTCATTATTGGTACAAGCAAAATGGAAATGCAAGGCTCTGAGAATCTTTTCCCCCTTTGGTGAGGTAAGGCAAATGCATGCTCTTGCACCATTCTTGCTTCTGGCTCCATAAAAATTCAGAGTCCATATCATGGGATCTTCACTTGGAATTTCCTTCTCTCTTCTTGATTGATTCATTACTTCTGGTATCTCTGGGTCTTCATCATAAATCACATATGTTCCTAACCCAGTGGAATCATAATTCCCAAAAGGATCACCTTGCGTCATATCCAATAGATGATTCTCACCCCTTTGATCTCTATTAGCTTCAGTCCATTCTCCCATTTCTTCCATATAAACTGTTTCATCTCTAGTGAGCATAGCATGGGATGCTTCGAACCCTGGTGTTGCTTCATCAGTAATATGTTCTTTATATAATGGTTCTGATAGCACCTTCATCCTCGAACCACACTTGGTTCTCAGAATTAGAAGTGACCAATCTAGGGACATGTATCCCCCAATTTTGGCTGTGAAATATGTAGATAAGCACAAACCAAAAATAGGAGGAATGTCTAGGACCACTATATCTTGCAACACAGTTATGTTTGGGCATGTATATAATTGTAATGGGAGTTCCTTGATGATTCCTATAATCTAAACTGCTTTTCCATCTAACTGCATTACACCTTCGGCTAATGGCTCATATTTTATCTTTAAAGCATTGACTATTTGCTTAGGCATAACTGTGGTGCTTGCACTTGAGTCTATCATTGAATTGTGTAGTAACTTTTTCCTCACTATTAGTCATATAAAAAGGATTGGGTTTAGGCTTGCCTATCTCTTCTTTTGCATTTACCAGGGCAGATGCTGACCATGGTTGAGATGCTTTGGATTGCTCCTTTTCTTTTCTCACAGAGCTTTCCTTTGTGCCAATGGCCTTCGATTCATTCTGATCCTTCAGTGTTTCTTGGAGTAGCACTTTATGTTCAAGAATAGCTAACATATCCCATAATGATACATTAGCAGGGGCTTTCTTCAACTGTTCCACCACATTTATTGGTCCAAGTGACAGTGTCTTCTGGTAATAAGGATACCTCGCTCTTTCAACTATTGGGTTGGGGACACCTTGATTTTGTATGATCACTGGGATGTATTTGCCTGCTGCGGAGGCATAAGAAGTTTGAGCTAATGGTACTTTCTTGGTTTCAGTTGTTATACCAGGAACTATTTCTGGGGTCTCCACCATCCTTCTCTTTGACCAGGTGTAATAATCTGACTGAACCTAGGGGTTCTTGGAAGTTGATGCTTCATTGACAAACACTGATTCTTCTTCCTTAATCCATGAGAATAGTGCATGCTCAGGGGCAATCTCTCCTTCCTGCTCTATAGACATACCTTGCAATTGAGCTACCATTGTTGCATTTTGGGCACCAGGTGACTGTTATTGGTATGGTCTTGATGATGGACCAACTTGGTCTCCCATTCTTCTTTGTTCCACCACCCTTTGCTGTAAATTTCCTCTCAGGAAATCTTTGGGCGTATGTGCATTATTACAAGGGAAGCACCATGCATTTGTCTCCTCAACCACATTATTTTGTATGGGAACCAATTCTCTCCCTGGATTAGCTAGGACTATTTGTAATGGTGTTGGTACAGAGACAAACTGATTGGATGGCTGTGAAAAGTTTGGTCTCTGTGGCCCTTGATACTAATTTGGTTGATATGGAGGCCTATTCCCTTGGAATCCCTGGTAAGGAGGTTTTTGATACGAGGTTTGTTGTCTCTTAAGGTTAATAATCTCATTAGAAAAGGTTCTGAGAATGTTCTTGACATCATCCATTTCTGAGGCAAAAAAAGAGGACACTAAGGTCGTCAGTACGTATAAGTAGCGACCTAAGGAGCATTAGGGATTTCTTCTTGAATAGGAATAGATAATTCAGGGAACATGGCCATAGGGGGTCTTGGAGGTAATTTCCCAGCATCTATTAGGTTGTTTTCTTCTCTAACCGCTAGATTGTATGCTACGGGAAGGGTCTGCCCTCCTAATGACTGGATCATCACTGAAATGTCAAAATTGAAAGCTTTAAGATAGAAGACAATTTCCATACCTGCCGACGGTCGGGTCACGACTGGGATTCTTTGCCAAGTTTTTTGGAATCTGGTATTGAATTCAATGATGGCTTCTTGGGGTGCTCTCTTTATGGTGATCAACTGTTGCAAGAGAAATTACTTATCTCCCTCTTCATTGAATCTGGCATATAATACATCTCCCAATTGGTCCCAAGTATCAATGCAGTTTGGTGCTAGAGATCGGTACCAATCAAGAGCTCTACCTTTAAAAGAAGCAGCTAGCAATCTTAGAGCTATATTTTGCTCTATAATATAATGAGCAGTGCACACATCTGCCACATCTTGTAGGTGTTCAGCTATAGTCTTGAAGTATTCTCCTGTGAATTTGGGTAATGCCTTTAGAGCATTAGCAGGAATAGGGTCCCATGTATCTGGATGTATCAGAAGAATGAGTGGGCTACCACTATTCCAATTGACAAATTTCTAGGTGGAGCCTAGGCACCCATTTGTCCTCTTAAAGTATTTTGTTGGATTGTTCTTCTTCTTGAGCCAGTTGCTAATGGTGGCAATAAGATTCCTGGATTAATAGCAGATCAGGCTTGGGTAGTTGGTCCGCAACTCTAACTTCTTGCAGGACGTCAACTCATATGTTTCTAATAAGGTATCAGTAAAGTTTGTCACATTGGGCATGCCAAAAATTGTTGATGTTTAATTTTGCAAGTAATCATCAACAATGGGAAATTCCAAGAATGTGGGACTTGATCCTTGAAATGACCTCCAGATTTTAAAGAAGTTGGCTCTTCTCTATATGTTTTGAGGTAAAGGGAAGAAAAAACAAGATTATAAATGAATGCTTGAAATTGCTAAGGCAATGGGCCATAATCATTATATAAATATAACAACACAGTGATTAAGATTGACATAACCTATTGGTAAAGTTAAACAACATACAAAATGATTAACATTCATAGCAAAGATGTCAGATCAATCAAAGGCTCATTTAGAAAGTAAAAATAAGAATAAGAAACATATCATGATTGCATAGAACACCACTCTCTCTTCATTATTTGATAGGAGAATAAAGTACACGAGGCAAGATTTTGCACAGAATACAATATTCAATCCCTCATGAGAGGCACCTGTTAAGGCAAGAAAATGCTTCTATTCCAGTTGCTAAAAAAAACTCTTTTTTCTCATTAGATTCATATTACATATATAGTGTCAAAAACTCCTTCAAAGATTATCAAAATTGACAAAATAATAACGGCTTGGCAACTGATGCTCTAGCTAACTAACCTTTCTCTGATTTGGCTCCCATGCTGCAAATCTTCTGGAGAATCTTCACTCTCTGTTCATCTATGTTGTTATAACTGATTCTGTGAGCTTATAATCTTCTTTCTAATTCCTATTATATTGTAGACTCTTCTATTTTTCCCTAAGGTTGACAACTGTCCATAACAACCAATGGCGCAACAGAGAAAGTTCTTGAAAATTGAGGCTCCTAACAAGATGCTTCGTTGGAACACGTGGAGTCTTTCACCACATCAACAAAAGGGACACATGGCGAGACAGCGCATTTTCTATAAAACTTCATCAAAAAGACCCTTCAAATGAGTGCCTTGCTGGCACTTGGCACTTTCCAATGGATTCTCCTTATAAGAGTTGGACCCTCTATGGTGGGACACATGGAAGGTTTTCGCGACATCTCAAACTTAAACAAAAGGGGATTCTAAAAATAAGCACCAGGATAACACGTGGCAACTTCTACTGAGACTTGTGACTTATTAAAAGTTGCTAAAGACTTAATCTTTTCCTTTGCCTTTCCTTTTGGTAATTAGAGACCCTAACTTCCACCACGTGGAGTCTTCGCGCGAGTTGGGAGAGCCTTTAGTTTCTCAAGCTTTTCAAATGAGTGCCGAGCTAATACTTGACACCTTCCATGGCCTCTAGACTCTTTAACTCTTTTCTCCATCCATAGCTTCAACAGTCTCAAAATGTTAACACTTAGCTGACTAATAATATATTTTGGAGATATATATTCAAAACGTAGAGTTTTAACTCCACACTTCTTACACATAGCTTCATTTCCTCCAAAAATAATGTCATCTACAAACACAACTACAATCAAGATTTGATCATTTTCAACTTTGAAGTAGAGATTACTATCTATGGTACCTTTATTGAAACCTAACTGTACCAAATACCTGTCCAACCTTGCATACCAAGCTCTGGGAGCTTGCTTCAATCCATATAATGCCTTCTTCAATCTGCAGACCACATCTGGTTTATCTAACAACTGAAATCCTTCCAGTTGCTCTATGTAGACTTCTTCCAGTTCACCATTCAGGAAAGCAGACTTCACATCCATATGATATATCTTGAAATCCTTATGTGTTGCAAAAGCCAAAAACATTCTGATAGCTTCCATTCTTTCCACCAAAGCATATATTTCCTCAAAATATATTCCTTCTACGTGTGAGTAGCCTTTACACACAAGTCTTTCCTTATTTCTTACAACTTCTCCATTCTCATTCAATTTATTTCTAAATACCCACTTAGTTCCAATGACATTCTTGTTTGTTGGTCTTGGGACAAGTTCCCAAGTCTGATTCTTTTCAATCTGCATTAATTCTTCTTCCATAGCCTTGATCCAATACTCATTCTTGCATGCCTCAATCACTATTTTAGGTTCAATTTTAGAAAGTAAACATAGATTTACCTGTTGTTCAGAAGCTCTCCTTCTTGTCAGTACACCTATGCTCTTATCACCAATGATCTAATCTTCAGATTAATGCCTCTGCACATACTTGGGAGTTTTAGGGATTCTGTCTGGAGCTTCTTCTTATTCAACCCGTACTTCTTCTTCTTTTGCTTCTTTTTCTCCTCTGCAAGAAGATTCATATGATTCATATCCATTAACCTCTGAAATCTTTTGTATATCTTCATCAACCTTGACATTAGCACTTTCAATGATCTTTCTTAGCCTTTTGTTATAACACTAGTAAGCTTTACTTTTAGTAGAATACCCAAGGAAAATACCTTCATCACACCTTGCATCAAACTTTCCTAGTTCTTCATCTCTTCTGATATAACATTTGCTTCCAGAAACTTTGAAATATTTAACAGTAGGAATCCTTCCATACCATAGCTCATAGGGAGTCTGTGTCATTTTCTCTTACTTGCACTCTGTTCTATATATAGACAGCAGTATGAATTGCTTCTCTCCATTAGACTTATAGTAGATTTGCTTCTTTTATCATTGTCCTTTCAACTTCTCGAACAATGTTCTTCCTTTCGACCACTCCATTTTGCTGAGGAGTCCTAGGGGTAGATAAATGCCTTTTTATTCCATGATTCTCACAAAAAAGTGTTAAACTCATTTGAAGTGAACTCTCCACCTCTGTCAAACCTTAAACATTTGATTTTCATATCCATTTCATTTTCAACCATAGCTTTGAATGCCTTGAACTTATCTAGGGCTTCTGATTTATATTTGAGGAAAGTAACCCATGTCATTCTAGGATAATCATCAATTAGCAACATGAAATACCTGTTACCTTGAAAACTTCTCACTCTTGTAGGACCACACATATTTGTATGCACCAATTCCAATAGTCTGGTAGAAGATTGTTCTTTGACTTTGAAACTTCTCCTTGTTTGCTTTCCAACTTGACATTCCTTACATACAACATTTGTAGGCTTGATAATCTTGGGTAGGTCTCTCATAGCTTAAACTGAACTTATTCTCACTAGGTTATCAAAATTAACGTGACACATCCTTCTATGCCATAACCATCTTTCATTGATTTGAGTCATGAAGCAACATCCATCAGCACCTTTGAGTTGATAAACATTTCCATTTATCCTCTTTCCAACAACAATCACTATTCCAGAGCTTTTTCTGATCTCACAACCATCATCCTGAAACATAAGATTGTAACCCTTTCTACACATTTGTCCAACACTCAAGAGATTATGTTTTAAAACTTTAACATAAAGAACATCATCAGTGTTATGCTTTCCATCAAAACTGATTGAACCTTTTCCACAAATCTTAGTAGTTGCACCATCACCAAACCTAACTACTCCTCCTTCATATTTTTCAAGTTTAACAAACTTACTTTTATCACTTGTCATATGATTTGAGCATCCATTGTCAATGATCCAGCATCCTTTTCTCTTCTAGCATGAAACACAGACATTATAGTGCCTTCAAAGTTAGTACATGCTTCTGGACCCTTTTCCTTCACATAGCTTCCAGAGTTAGCAAAAACAGTTTCATCTTTTAGGGCTATGAACAAGCATTCACTAGCTTCATCATCCTCATAATCAGATTCATCATCAGATATACTTGCATCTTCTCTAACATAATAACTTTTCTTAATCATATTACCTATGTTTTCCTTATTCTTATTTCTCAGACCTCTATCCGGACATCTTGAAGCATAATGACCTATCTTTCCACAACTAAAACATTTGAAAGGAAACTTACCACTAAACTTTCTAGTACCCTTTTTCATTCTTCTCACAAAGTTAGCTTCCACTTCATCAAAGTCTTCCGGATCTGATTCCACAGTCTTCTCTGATTTACTAGCCTTAAAAGCAGCCTCAACTTTTGCAATACCACTAGTTGTGCCAAACTCTCTCATTTCAAAAATAGTTAATGAACAATACAACTGATCTTTGTTATTGTTACATCATAAAATGTCCCCCTAGGACTTTTACCTCCTAAGGTTTAGCTCCCAGGTCCCTTAGATTTAATTATGCATATTCATTTTATCTCTCGATGAAGAATCTTTG
The DNA here is from genome assembly GCA_027924645.1 of Cunninghamia lanceolata. Taxonomy (NCBI): domain Eukaryota; kingdom Viridiplantae; phylum Streptophyta; class Pinopsida; order Cupressales; family Cupressaceae; genus Cunninghamia; species Cunninghamia lanceolata. Next base: position 11,380,904 of record BSBN01001281.1, read on the forward strand.
AAAACCCATGTCAAATGGGACCTAGGGGGGCATTGTTGAACTTAACCCTTGCCAAAAATAGGACTTAGGGTTTGGGCACTTGCGCCCTAGTCCTGCCCTATTTTGGCAGAGTCCCAAATTTCAATGACGATAATGTTACCGTTAGAGGTGTTCCTTGTCAGCATTTCAAGTTTGAATTGCGAAATTAAAGCAGAAATGCATATATAAGCATATTTAGGGTTTCATTTGTAAACTAGAAGATGATTATGATATTTTGAAAAACTTATGATTTTAGAGCATTCAAAGCATTCATTGTTGCAGAGTAGAATATTGTTGTTGTGTTGCTATTGCAAATTTGGCTTCATCTTCTCATGTTGTGAAAGATCTTCATCTACATGTGAGCTACACCTCCAAGGTGATATCTATTTGTGTTTGAATCAAACATTTGTCAATTTTTTTTGCCTTTGTCCTGCAAGGATACACACTCTCTATCTAACAACAGTGTTGGAAGGTTTGAATGCCATTCCAGGGCTTGACCGAAGCAAGCTCCTAAACACCACAACCCCTAACCCCATTCCTTGTGATTGTAGGTGGCAGGTGTCGTATCTTGTAGAGTGGAGTTGCAGAGGTCTGTGATAGAGTGTGTAGATTCCAAATCTGAGAAGAAGAATATTGCAAGGGCTTGGGCACTTGCCTCAAAGCCCTCTGGATTTACAAGCCTAAAAGTGTCTGGGATAGTGATGAATAGTAGTAGATAACTTCATGGAATCTCTGAAGAAAACCCTACCTTGGGCTTGGGCACCTGCTCTTAGCCTCCAACTTTTCTGCATCCTGAATCTCAAAATCTGGTATGTATCTCATTTGAATATAACAGCTCTGTGTGCGAGCATTTGTCAGAATTCGTCTGTTTATTTATGATTTTGCATAATTAGGGTTTTGAACATAATCAGGCTTAAATCAACACATTAATCAACAAATTCCAATTTTCCTCTTCATTCCAAGTGACAACCAATCTATAGCTAAATCCTCTTGCAAGAGAAGTGATTCTACTCGGTTGAATGTCCTTGAATGTATGTAGTGAAAGGAGGATCTAACTACACCATACATCGAATTGAAAACCTCTCTTTTTATACATTACATTTTGGTGAACTCATGTTTTTCTGATCATTCCATCTTTCCAACTGTTATACATCATATTTGCATTCATACATTTCATTTTGCTTCATTTTGCATTCATATATCTTGAAAAAAAAATTGGCATTCTAGGCTTGCATTAAGGTATAATTTGCATCAATTTTCATTGCATTTCATCTAATCTCTAATTTTTACATCAAATCTGATATAAATTACAGAAATTCATCTTCTTACAATCTTTTGCATTGTATCTTCATGTTAAAATTGCTAGGGTTTGTTTGAAATTTTTCATTTTTTTCTCATAACCTAGTGATTTCAAAAACTAGGGTTTGTAGTTAAAATCTTGTTTTAGATTTTACTACTCTTTGCACTCATTCAAATCTAATTTTGTTTGTAGTGTTGCATTCTTATGTGTTTTTGCCTTCATATCTCAAAAATTTGCATTTACACATTTAATTTCAACAAAAACTAGCATTCTTCACTCATTCATCCTTAAAATTGTACTTGCATTGAGCATTGTAGGACTTTAAAAAAATTCAGATCTGAGCTGGGTTGTTTTACATCACAAATCTGATTACACTTCATTCATTCATCATTTTACATATTTTCATGCCTTAATTTCACTATTAGGGTTTCAAAAATCCTTGCATTTTTAGTACATTATGGCTAATCTTTCATCTACCATTGCAAGATTGGTGTGTTGTGACAAATTTTGCTACATTATTTAACTGATTAAAAGGTTTTAATTTGCTGCCCCTCATCAGTCTCATAATTTCATTACATATTTTACACATTCTCATTGAAAAAAGTGAAAAAATTGAGCATTTTAGGAGCATAAACAAGCATGAATTGGTGTTGTTTCATTGCATGATTCATCTTAGACATATTGAATTTCAGATCTTACACTCATATTCAAGCATACATTCATTGGTCATAAATTCATAGATTTTTGTGAAAATTGGCACATTTGTTAAAATACACATTGTGTATTTCAACACTAGGTGTTTAAACGGTTTGTTCACACTTTCTTGATCAAAACATTTAAAACCATCAATTGGGCATTGTTGTGTAGCACTCTTCCCTCCTATCCATTATGTTTGTTGTGGACTCCGTGTGTCTTTTAGTACCCGCTTCCCTCAAACAAGTGCTTAGGTGTGAAACAGTCTAACTTATCTTACTTGATTTCCTTCATCATGGATGCATCTTGTTATCCATCTTTGGAAGCTTTATTTGAATTCATTATAGATGTTGACAATTTCCATAAATTCACTGATAAGTATCCTCAAGTCTTAAAACAAATTGCATATATCTATGATGTTGATATTTCCATGAGTTCTACATATGAAATCCTTTGTTATATATCTGACTTTGATAGTTTCACAAATCTCATGGGAACATACCCTCCAATATTAGATGATCTCACTAAATTCATAGATAATAATAAATATGTTGCACCATTTAGTAGTGATGACTTCAATATGTTAGATGAATCCCTAGATGAATTTATCTCTATTGGACATTCCACTACATCTCCTATTGCTAATATATGTGATGGTAACTTAATTTTACCTTATCATCCGTATCCCAAAGTTGTTCTCACTCATGAGGACACTCTGGTATAAGAGGATGAATTCAATGACACATCCCTTAACATCACACCACCATCTTTTCATTCCAATGCTCTCTGTCCAAGATGAAGCATTAGTGAATGAAGAACCACCAAAATCTCTTTATTCCAATGCTCTCTGGCCAATATGAAGCATTAGTGAATGAAGAACCTCCTCTAACAAAGAATGTTCCATGGATAGATAATGAGAATTCATCTAACAATAATAAATATTCTCTCCCTACCATAGTGCATGAAGCCTCTATGGATCATCCTATCGATCTTCCTCCTTTAGTTGAATGTTCAAGTCCCTTGGATATCACTAAGGATGTGAAAACCTTGGATACCTCTCCTTTGATTGCATACTCTTTGAACATCACTAAAGATACAATCACCAACAATTATCCTCACAACACCTCACCTTCCCTTCATTCCTATGCTCTCTCTTCAAAAGATGTAGCACTAGTGGATGAGGAAAAGTCTCTCACATTAAATTCATTATGGATGGATGTCAAGATAACTCAAAACAAATTACTTCTTCCACCTCCTAATAAGGCAGTGAATAAGTGTACTAATGCTACTACAATATCAACAATTTCAAGACTAAATATGATATATACTCCGATGACAAGCATGGATTGTCCGCCTGGACATATCCCACTAAAATAGGTAAGTATTTCTCCCTCCTTAAGCCACACTCATTGTAGCACCTATTCTAGTTGCTCACAAGGGTGGCCTCCTCCTAGATATATATGTTACTAGCATTGTGTTGTGTTCCCCTGTGATGTGTTATGTGTTATTTAGGCCTCCTAAGATGACCCTTGATACTCTCATAAGGCCAAGGATACCGGGAGACTGTCTTTGTTGTGATCATTCTTCTATTTGTATAATTGTTCTTCTATATTGATCCTCTCCTCTGTTTTATTGTCGTGTGTCATGCCTTAGGGGTATAGAGTTGAGGTTGGTGACCTAGGGGTGCCTTCCTACATGACAACCCTAAGGCACTTGTTCTCCTCTCTTGATTTATTGTTTACCTTCCCCTGGTGGTTCTAGCTAGTCGGTAAATGATGAAAAACAATAAATACTGATACAGACCAAGTGTCCCTTCAGCAAGTAAAGAAAAAATGGACCTAGTCCATACATGTAGATGGGGTTGATTTATATATTTGACGCTTGGCTAGTAGAATCACTCCATGTGATAATTGATGTTGTCTTATTGTGCTAACAAATCATAACAGTACATCTGCTCCGTACACTTTGATTGTTTTGGGTGTCTCACCTTTTTGTTACACTCGGTTCTGAGATGCCTGTAGTATAAGCCACATAGCTATACTTGGGCTCGAACCTGTATGTGTAGCCTTGGCTTCTTTTTTTTCAGGCATCGTAGTTATCTTAGTATAATGTGTGTTTGTGGGAACATTCAACGATCGTGAAACACATGTCACCTTTGGGGGCATGGGTTTTGTGAAAGTTCTTATTCCCTTGTGTGTTTTCTCTCTACCTTAACGTGCTCGATATCAGTACATGACATCAACCACCTTAAGGTGGGTGCATATAAAGGTAAGTTGTCTGATATTTTGGTACTAATGAAGCGTGTCTATAAGCCCTCTGCGGAGGTGAGATGTTGTATCTCTGGCGCGAGTGCACATCTTTATCTATATGTAATAAAAAAGCCCTCTATAGAGGTGGGATATCATGCATATCCTTTTATTCAAAAGCCCTCTACGCCAGGCGGGATGGTGTATCTCTTGAGCTAGTGCACATCCTTTTAATTCAAAAGTCCTTCGAGTAGGCAAAGTTAGATCTGAGACTATCCTCCCTTAAACGTGTCTTTGGTGGTTGTTGTGGCATAAGTCCAACCATTAGGTGTGCCTATAGTGTGCTTGAGATGGTGGGGGCTTAGCAATAAGTTCCTTGCATCGCCTTGTTTGTCATGTTTTAGACATATAGTATGTCTTTGACATGCTATACGACACTTGTATATTCTATGTGTCTTCCGTGTGTTTCCCCCCGTGTGTAGTCTCAAGAGCATGGCGAAATGCCCCTCCTACACTTGGGCTTTGTATGGCATGTTTGTTCCCAAGTATAGTCTCAAGAGCATGGTGAAATGCCCCTCCTATGCTTTGGGATTTGTATGGCGTGCTTGTTCTCAAGTGTAGTCTCAAGAGTGTGGTGAAATGCCCCTCCTACACTCTGAGATTTGTATTGCATGTCTTCTCCCCCATATGTAGTCTCAAGAGTGTGGTGAAGTGCCCCTCCTACATTTTGGGGTTGTGTGTTGCATTTTTACTTTCCTACATCTGCATCTTTATATATGAAAGATGAAAAAGAAAATCAAGTGTATTCTCCATGACTGCTCTTGTGTCTTCTCCATGTTTTGTGTGTCTGTAACTATCTTCTCTATGTTTTGCATGCCTGTTACTATCTTCTCTGTGTTTTGTGTGTCTATGATGTGTTTTATAGTGCTTACCTGAGATTGGGGGCTAGAAATAGTCTCTCAATCTTGGTGTATGCCTTAGCTCTAAGTGCCTGGTGTGTTTGATGTGTTTGTTGACCATACTTTTAATGCATGTATGGGTCGTAAGATCATACATACATTAAAGTGGGGGCTAAATATTACGTCGTAAAATGTCCCCTTAGGACTTTTACCTCCTAAGGTTTAGCTCCCAGGTCCGTTAGATTTAATTATGCATATTCATTTTATCTTCCGATGAAGAATCCCTGAAAACCCATGTCTAATGGGACCTAGGGGGCATTGTTGAACTTAACCCTTGCCAAAAATAGGAGCCAAGGCTTGGGCACTCGCACCCTAGTCTTGCCCTATTTTGGTAGGGTCCCAAATTTCAATGACGACAATGTTACCGTTAGAGGTGTTACTTGTCGGTATTTCACATTTTAATTACAAAATTAAAGCAGGAATGCATATATAAGCATGTTTAGGGTTTCATTTGTAAACTAGAAGATGATTATGATATTTTGGCAAACTTATGATTTTAGAGCATTTAAAGCATTCATTGTTGCAGAGTAGAATATTGTTGTTGTGTTGTTATCGCAGACTTGGCTTCATCTTCTCATGTTGTGAAAGATCTTCATCTACATGCGAGCTACACCTTTGAGGTGATGTCTATTTGTGTTTGAATCAATCATTTATCATTATTTTTGCCTCTATCCTACAAAGATACACACTCTCTATCTAACAACGATGTTGTAAGGCTTGAATGCCATTCAGGGGCTTGACCGAGGCAAGCTCCTAAACACCACAACCCCCAACCCCATTCCTTGTGATTGCAGGTGATAGGTGTCATATCTTGCGGAGTGGAGTTGCAGAGGTTTATAACAAAGTGTGTAGATTCTAGATCTGAGAAGAAGAATACTACAAGGGCTTGGGCGCCCACCCTGAAGCCCTCCAGATTTGCAGGCTTGAAAGTGTCTGGGATAGTGATGAATAGTAGTAGATAACTTTCAGGAATCTATGAAGAAAACCCTACCTTGGGCTTCGATGCCTGCTCTTTAGCCCCCAAATTTTCTGCATCCTGAAACTCAAAATCTGGTATGTATCTACTCTAAATATAACACCTTTGTGTGCGAGCATTTATCAGAATTCATTTGTTTATTTACAATTTTACATTATTAGGGTTTTGAACATAATCAGGCTTAAATTAACACATTAATCAACAAATTCCAAGTTTCCTCTTCGTTCTAAGTGACAACCAATCTATAGTTGAATCCTTTTGCAAGAGAAGTGATTCTACTCAGTTGAATGTCCTTGAATGTATGTAGTGAAAGAAGGATCTAACTACACCATACATCGAATTGAAAAGCCCTCTTTTTCTACATTACAAGTATATTTATCTAATTCTTGCAATTCTTCAATAGCATAAACTTTATGACTATAAGATTTAGGAAGAGTTCTAAGTACCTTCTTTACCACATCTTTTTCTTCAATTTCTCCACCAAGACCTTGGATGCCATTGACAATCTCATCGACCATCTGCAAATAGCTTGTAATGTTTTCATCTTCAGACATACGCAGAGTTTCATACATGATCTTCAAATTTTGCATCTTAGCTTGCTTGACCTTGTCATCTCCTTCATAAATACTTTTCAACTTTTCTCAAATCTCATGAGTAGTTTTCAAATGTATAACTTTCACCAATTCAGAGTTAGTAAGACCACTTAAAAGAGCATGCCTTGCTTTACCATTGTTTTCATAAGCCTTGAATTTATTAACAGTACTTAGACCAATTTATGATATAGTAAATGTAGAATCAATAGACTTCTATACTTCATATCCAAGAGAAATTAGATAAATCTTACCTTCCAAAATGCATAGTTGGATCCATCAAACTGAGGAACATCTTTCTTGTATGCCATCCCAGATCTACCTCAAGTTGTTAAGCTTTCTTCCAAGGAACCTTTGTTCTGATACTAATTGTTGAATGTACAAGACAACTGAGAGGGGGGGTGAATCATTTGTGTCATAAACTTCAAACCCTCACAAACATTCAGATCCACACTAACTTAATTAGCCTTTAATCTTTTAGAGAGATTAATCATGAAAGCATATAACAGAAACATAACCACATCAATATCACATACACAAGAGACACCAGATTTACATGGAAAACCTAAGAAGGGAAAAACCACGGTGAGGATTAGCTCACAATATAATGCAATATCAAATAAGGGCTCACTGCCTAAGGACTCACTGTCCAAAAGAAAGAAGGGCTCATTGCCAGGACTCACTACCAAAGACTCATTGCCAGATTACAAAGAAGATAGAGAAGAAAGTTACAATCAGAAGAACATCTCAAAGCAACAGAGAAATCCACCATAGCATCAACAACATCCTTTGTATATTAAAAGCCCATATGGTTCAAAATAGAACCCATCATACCTCAAGTATTGAGGATTTATAGAGAGAGCCTGCTTAACTTGCTCATAACACTCATCATTTGCAGAATTTTGTAACACTAAATCCTTGAAGTTTGAGTGGATATAGACGATTGACAAGATATGTCTCTGTCAACTCAGAACATCTGCTACTCAGTTCTCCTTGCCTTTGATATAACTTATCTCAAAGTCATAGTCAGATATCAATTCCAACCATCTACTCTATCGAGCGTTTAGATGAGGTTGGGAAAATATATACTTAAGACCATGATGATCTAATTGTTGCAATATGTGCAGTTGGTGTTGTCATTGATGTCAACATGTTAGCTTGATGTTGTCATTAGTGTTAACTGGTTGAGCATGGATGAGGTTGTTGCAAGTTGTCTAGAGTGCCAGAGAGTCAAAGATGAGCATCAATATCCAGCAAGACTTCTGTATCCTCACGATATTCTAGAGTGGAAGTGGTAGAGGTCATTATCATGGATTTTGTGCAAGGTCTTCCAATGTCTCAAAATAGACATGCTACTATTTTAGTGGTGGTAGACAAACTCACCAAGGTAGCTCACTTTATACCTAGAAATTTAACGGATGGAGTGTTAGTTTTAGCTTGCAAGTTTGTGCAAGAAGTGTTTAGATTGATGGAGTTCCTGAGAAGATTATCTCAAATAGGGATGCACGTATAACATGAAGCTTTTGGCAAACTTTATTTTCAACGCTAGGAACTCAACTCAATATAAGCTTGGCTTATCACCCTAAGACAGATTGCCAGACTAAAAGGTTAAATCAAGTTCTTGAAGATTTGTTGAGGATGTATTGCATGGATCAACAATACAAGTGGGAAGAGTATCTACCGCTTGTGGAGTTTGCTTATAACAACTCCTACAATTCTGCTATCAAGATGGCTCAATTTGAAGCATTGTACGAAAGAAGATGCTAGACTCCTATAAGCTAGGATAAGCTAGAAGATAGGATTAGCATTAGTCTTGAAATGTTGTTAGAAATAGAAGAATAGATCAAGCTGATTAGAAATAGGTTGGTGGAAGCAAAATATAGATAGAAAAGTTACGCTGATGCCAAGTGTACACCAAAGCAATTATCAGTTGGAGAAAAAGTTCTTTTGAGGGTCAAACCTTAGAAAGGTTCTATAAAGTTTGGAAAGTCTTCCAAATTAGCTTCTATATGTGTAGAACCTTTCGAAGTTCTCGAAGTGTTCAATTTGGTTGCCTACAGAATTGATCTACCACCAGCTCTTGCCAGGATGCATAATGTTTTTCATGTTTCATATTTGAAAAATATATAACATATGATAATCATATTATTGATTGGAATGCTTTACAGGTACAAGACCCAGGAGTAGTCATGATCGATCCTCTCAAGGTGCTCGAAGTTCACAAGCTCCGCTTGTGTAACATAGAGGTTACTCAGTGCAAGGTCCGGTGGGACCAATATGCAGAGGATAATGCCACATGGGAAGATTACCATGATTTTTATCAGAGATTTTCTCATTTGTTTTTTGCTTTTTAAAGTTGAACAAAAACTCTATATTACTATTTTGGATACATTGGATCATTGAGGATGATGAATCTTATGGGGGGAGATATGTCACACCCCAAAATTTGACTATGTTTTACTTTTTACTTGTATGTAATTAGTAGATAATTTTCCATGGATTAATGATTTGATGTTTAGTGGAAATATCAAGATAAATCAATGATTTCATGAGTTTTAGTTTATATGTTTAGAATTTAGACATGTGATTATTTGATGACAAGATTATTTATTTATATCATTTATGATTGACTAACGATGCACGAATCCTAGTTTGGTGAATGCAAGTTGTAATTAGGAAACATATTTTTCACCCTCTGAGAAAAGAGAGGGAGAGAATCATCAGAGAGAAGTGAATAGACGTATGGGTTGTTGCCATCTTAGTCTCGTGCTTGCATTGTTTTGTGAATCCTCATTGAGTTGTGTAAGTTGTACTCGACCCATTTGGTCTAAGTTGGTTTCGACTCGACAATTGTCGATTTATCGTCAAGATCTATTAGTATAGGTTTTTGTCAAGAATCAAGTTAGGAAAGTATGACTATCAACAAGGATTGGTTTATAGTCATTAGTTCTTGTGTGTTATGAATATAGTTTATATTCAAGAGAGAATGTGTATATATATATTAGTGGTTAACTATCTTATTTTTGTTAATTTCGGTAAAAATTCTATTATGGTAACCTATTTGTTTATTTTGTTGTATACGCAAGTTTGAGAGGGGAGAGTACCTTGACCCCATTTGACAGGCTGTTGTAAGGTCCTAACACTTTAGATGAAAATTATCAGTTTATCAACCAAGGTAGTGTTTGAGGCTATATGCAATAGAGAGTTTGGATATTTCATTGAGAAATAGTTTTCTAATTCTGTTAAAAGATTGAAACAACACATGAAATGAAACAGTAATTATATCCCTCTACAGAAAGCATTCAAAATTTATACTAAAAAGCATGAAAACTCTAGACTAGAAAGCATATAAATTCTATACTAGAAAGCAGATAAATTCTATGCTAACAATTCACAAATGCAATTTGCTATGCTGAAAACATTCCAAATTCTAACTATCAAAAAACAATAATTTTAACTAGGGCAGACGCACCGGAAACTTCTAATCAACACAGAAAGTTTCGAAACAACAGTACACAACAATTTAACTTTTAAACAACACACGCTGCAGGTTAACAATAGAAAACTAAACATAAACTATCTTCAATCGAATGAAAACATCCACAGAAATGAAAGTACTTATCTATCCTACAGTCTTGCAAGTGGCCAGCTCATGGGAGAAACTTGTCTTAACTCAGGTCACATTCAATCACTTTTACAGCACATGATAACTCCATTCAAATCTTCATATTTCCAAAGAAACTAAAACTCAGAACAACATCATTTGCATTCATGAAAAATTGCAAGTATACAGCTCTGATTATTTTTAAAAACTAAGGGATTGTCTTTTATTCATCCATATTATATATTTATATCCATGTTTCGAGCAACAATTACAACTGAACTACTTCAAAACTCCTAAATTTCAGATGGCGGGAAAATGCCATTTGAAGAAGTCTTATAACTGAAAAATAGAATCTTTACTACTGTTGTCTTTTAAAACATAAAAAGGACTCCCAGTGGAGCCATAATGTCTTTTGGGTAACCACATAAATAATAGAATTAAAACAAAGTCTTCATTTAATGCACGCCTAAAATATCTGGCACCCCCAACTTCTGACACACTCATCCACAGCTGCATGATGTCCACTTCTTTTGTAGGCAATGCATTAACCTGCACAATTACCCAACTTTTCATGCCATTCAATCAACATTTAAAAGCTAGTTTCAATCAATTTAGGAAATAAAGATTTGTACAACATTTATTAAAAATAGATAAATATCACTTATAAAAACAAATAAATTGGCAAGACTAGGGAATTGGGTAATGCAAAAAGGGCTATTTGTTCCATCAAAGAAATGAGGTTATTTATACCTCATCATTCCTCCCCTTCCTAACCTTAAGCAGGTCCTCTTGCTCTATGATGCATCCTTTGTATCTCTGCCTCTCTTTTCCTATTCAATTCTTCATACTTTGAGCTCAAATCATATACTTCATCTACCTCTTCATCAATATGGTCAGGGACCTTCAGAAAACGTTTGTGAAGTTTGATTCTCAGCTGCCAAGTATGTAAGTCCCTTGGTTCCTATTCTGTAACCCTTAAGACTGCAGGGGGTGGCTGTAAAAGTAGAGGCGGTCTGTATCTCATTCCTATCCACTTAGTCTTTAGTTGCTAAAGAATCTATGTCAATGCCTCATCTCTTTTGTATGACCATTTAAGGTTAGTGGGGGGAATCATTTCTCTTCTTTTTAAATACATAGGCAAGGGGGTATACCTTTCCTCACATGCATTCCAAGCTTTGTCAATCAACTATGGTCCATTAATCTTGAAATCTTCATAGCAGATCCTAATGCTTTCATTTTATTTTTCTTTCATATGTTCATAACTCTTAATTCTCCTGAACTAAGCTTTGAAAGCAAAAGGTTTTCGATTGGGGTACCTCATGTGTAGTCCCAAAATTCTTTCTGCATGAAGATATTCTCTAGTTTTGTCCTGCCACTGAATTTGATTTTGAATATTTGACAAAAATACCCTTAACTGAACTTCCCCCACAAACAGATTGATGAAGAAATCATATGTTTTTCAAGAAGTAGATTATGAATGAAGAACTCACATAATAAATTCTTCTATATAGGAGATGCTTTTTAAATGCTTCAAGGAATTGTTGGTCATCAGGATCATGTGGTAATTGCAAGAGATTCTCAAGAGCTTCCATCTTAACAACTGTTCATTAAGGAACATGGAATATAATCTGGACAGTTTCCTACAGGCCAGCAATAGCTCTCCAATCTGACATGCATCCATCTTGGCCTGATATAATCTATCATAAGACTCTTTCAACAATACTATTTCTTTCTTAAGTCTAGCATTCTCGGCTCCATATTGTCTTAAGAAATAGCATTGCTCCATCCACTTGGTTAACATGGGAGGGATGTGGATCTGAAACCATTCCATTTTAGTTGGTTCGGTTTGAACCTCTTTTGATTCTACAGTCAGCCTAATATTAATTTCTTATAAATCTTGCTCCAGTTCAACAGTTCTACTTATGGCCTTATTTAATTCAATCTTCTACTTCTCCTGCTCCTCTGCAAATGTCCTCAGGCACTATTCTAGGTTGAAGGTTAGATTCTTGATTTGTCTATCTTTCTCAGATAGACTATCCAGACAGTGCTTATCTCTTTCTTCATTTTGCTGCAATTGGGATTGCAACTCTCTAATAGTTTGATCCTTTTGCTCCAGAAGCTCTTTCTGTTCTTCTATCTCCTGTTGTTGCCTATTCAACTACTCTTCACTCAATTGTATTTGATTTCTCAACTGCATAATTTCTGCTTTTAATTTCTCTGTTTCTAATGTCATAGACTCACCTTTGTTGTCCTTTGCATCTGTAGAGAGGGGAGTAATAAAAACTTATGTTTCATTGCCAGATATGTGATCTTCATTAATTGCCCCAGATGGACCTTGTTCTATATTATCAACATTATTTAAGGGAGATAATTGTCTCTTTTCAAGCACTGTATCAACTTCCTGAATGTTTTCTGGCTACTGGAATGAAGAAGTTGTTTCAACAGTCTAATATTCTTGACCCTCCTCTTCTTCAACTAGGACATAATTAGGCATTTGTTCACTGATTCCCTCTTGTCCTTTTTCTCCTTTTTCCTCTAGGTCCTCTTTAGATGGGTCAATTGATGGTCTAGATGTAGTGGGTTCATCACTTTCCAAAGTTTGAGTTACATTTGTACAAATTTGAGATACATTTTCATTGGGCTGAGTCACTTTTTCACAGGGAATGCTTTCTTTTCTCTTTTTTTCTTGGGAACAGGGGGTAATTCAGAGGCCGCAGCACAACTAAGTTCATCAGCTAATCATTTGCTCCTTCTCAGAGGAGTAGGTCTTTGCAGTTTCATTTTGGGCCTCTCCTCCTTTTTACGGGGCCGAACACCTTCCTCCTCCGAGTCTACTAAATCCACATTTTCTCATTTTTCTGGGGTTTCAGGTACATTATGTGATTTAGGCCTTTCTTCACGGTCTGGAGGGTTTGGTGGATTTTCTGGTGCTTCGCTGCCAGGAGCTTATCTGTCACCTTGGGGTGCAGGGGAGAGTTCTCTCACGTCTTGGGCTGCCCTACCAGATGACTCACCTACCTCAAATTGTCTCAGAGGTTCAGGGTTCTCAAATTTTTGTAGAAATTTCTGCCATTTCTCATCTAGTTTTTTTTTTCTATGAAAATGATATCTGCACATTAACTATATAATACCATGATGCTTCAAAGGTCTAGACCCAATTTTGAAGCATTCTATCATACATACAAGGGAATCATGGAGGAAGGCAGGAATGTTAACTTTCAATTCAGGATTTTCTAGACCATGGCGCAAATGAATGAGCAGCTGAAAAGGGGGACCAACTACTATGGCGCATTGCCCTTCATAGGTGAAATACTTAATAATCCATGCAATTGTTGTTCGCCATGGCTCTGCAATGGACATTCTCTGAAACCCCTTATTTTGCCCTCGGGTATTTACAACTAATAATGGGTGAGGTTCCCCTTCCCGTGCAAAAAGTTCTATCATTTTCTGAAACGAAATGTTTGTAGTTTCAGACAAATTAATACCTTCATTTCCAATACTAGATAATTTGGAGATACTTCGAGGACTTACCTTGAATTTCTTCCCACGCACAATCGACTGCCCATCTGCAAAGTTCTCAGCAAATTCCTTGACTAGTTGTGCATGGTGTCCTTCAAATTTCTTTATGAAGTCTAGCCATCCTAGTCTCTGAAACAATTCTAAAATATTCCCCAATGCCAACAATTTATCCAGTGAAGCTGGCTCAGACTTGCGTTTGGCTCCTCCCATATTGCTCAAAGACTACTAAAATATCACGGCACCCAGAGTGGTAAAACTGCTCAGGAAATTGATAGGAAAATTAAAGGAAATGCAGGTTTCGAGGCCACTTGGATTTCGGTAATTTTGGTTCAGGGTACTTGGCTTTTCAATAGTTAATCACAGCAGTTAATTATGACTTTGCATGGGATAGAGTGATTGAGCCGCCACCTTCTCTAATGAAGGAACAATTCACACATTTGCTAAATTTGGAAAAGAAAAGGGTTCGTGCCAACTTATCTATCTTTACTTACAATAAATGATCTATTAAAAATAAAATATGTAAGTACCTTCCATCTCATTATTGATTTGAAAGTTGCTTGTCTTTGCTGACGTAATAGCATCCTAGGTGGCAGCACTAACTGGTTTGAATGGAATGAATTTATTATGATGTGATAATGGAGTGGCAAAAATTTATTATGACTAAAGGTTATCATAATAATGTTTATTTACTATGATCGGAGATGTCAAACTCATGATGGCGTTCGCAGTGGATTGCGGGGTGAATGGTGTGTTTTCAGATAATAGGAACATTTTCATGGATGGCAATTACAAGATAACAATGATGGTAGAAGATATCAAAGGAATGGATATGGAGGATATGAACAAAATTTTGGAGCATTGTCGCAAGATGCAACTAGCTGAAGGAACAAAATTCTAGAGCATCATTGAAAGATGTAGCTGGAATGCAGGAACAAAGTTCTGGAGCATTGCTGAAAGATGCAACTGAAATGCAGGAACAAAGTTCTAGAGCATCACTAAAAGATGTAGCTGAAATGTAGGAACAAAGTTCCAAAGCATCGCTGAAAGATGCAGCTGGAATGCAGGAACAAAGTTCCAGAGCATCGCTGAAAGATGTAGCCAGAATGTAGGAACAAAGTTCTAGAGCATCGCTGAAAGATGCAGCTAGAATGTAGGAACAAAGTTTTGGAGCATCGCTGAAAGATGTAGCTGGAATACAGGAACAAAGTGAGGGTATGGATCTTATTCAGACAACAAGTTCCAGAGCATCACCAGGAGGTGCCCCAAAATTTGTAACACTTCTTAAAAGATGAAACCCTGCAAAATAGAGATGAAATTTAGGCAAATACTAAGAAGAAAATATGAAGAATTGTTCCTAAATGCGTATAGACACATTCAAACATAATATATTTTTTTAACTCTACAAGATACTTATGGTATTGTTTCTGCCAAAGCAGAATCAACACATTGAGTTTCTCTGTGCATTTCTACTAGTCGAGTGAACTCTTCTTTGTTGACAGGTTTATGGTAGATCCTGAGTCGATATCCATTGACTAAGAGGGTTCAAGAATCACCATTAATGGGTTTGAGTTGTACTGCTCTGTTTGGAAATACCTCAGAAATCTTGTATGGACCCAACCAATGAGTTCTGAGTTTACCTTTTTGGTCCTTGTATCGGGAATCAAACAGCAGCGCCCAATCTCCTGCATGGAATTCTCTTTCTTTGATGTGTTTATCATGCTAGGCCTTTTGTTGTTGTTGAAATAGTTTAGTCTGATGAATGACTTCTGGGTCGAGTTCATCTAGTTCACTAAGCTACAAGACTTTCTCTACCTAAGCTTGATCAAGGTCGAAGTCTAGCTCTATTGTTGTTCTAAGAGTTTGGAGTTCAAGTTCAATGGGCAGAAAAGGTTTCTTCCCAAAGAGCAATTCGTAAGGGGTAAGACTAGTAGTGGATTTCCAAGTTGTATTGTAAGCCCAAACAACCTTAGGCAATTTCCTGGCCCAATCCTTTCTACCTAATGAAATTGTTTTTGTTAGGATGTTTTCGAGCTCCCTATTAGTGACTTCTACTTCTCCATTTGCTTGTGGGTGATAGGGTGACGACTTTTTATGGCTTACTTGGAAATGATTGGTGAAAGCTAACAGAACTTTGGACATAAATTAAGGTCCTTGGTCTATGACAATTGACCTAGGGGCTCTGAATCTGAGAAAAATTTTGTTATACAGAAAGTCTGCAACCTGTTCTTCTCTAGCAACTTTGAGGGCTTGGACTCCTGCCCATTTGGTAAGATAGTCTGTGCAGACCATAATATATTCTTTCCCTTGCGAAGGAGGATCTATAGGACCAATGAAATCCAATCCTCACTTTTCAAATGGTTCAAAAGCTACCTGTGGTTGTAGAGGCATTTCATTGGATGTCATAGGTCTTCCCACTCATTGGCATTCATCACAATGGCGAACATAGTTCTTCACATCCTTGTGCATAGAGGGCCAATAGTATCTTGTACCTAAGATTTTATGGGAAGTTCTTTTAGCAGAGTAATGTCCGCCAGATGGGTCATCATGGCAAGCTCTAAGGATGCTGTATGTTTCATCTGGTCTGACACAACATCACAGGACTAAATCAGGCCCATATCGAAATAACATGCATTAATCCATTTAAAGTGAGCACTTTCCTGAATAAGGTGTTTCTTTTGTTTTGATGTGAAGTCTGGGGAAAGCTCAGAGATGGCTAAGTAATTGGAAATGTCTGCAAACCAGGGTGTTTTAATGGAGACAACAAATAAATTTTCATCAGGAAATTCATCCTGCATGGGAGTACAATCTCCATCATCTTACTTTATTTGGGATAGAAAGTTTGCAACTACGTTGAATTTTCTAGGCTTATCGATTATGGTCACATTGAATTCTTGTAGAAGTAATAACCATCTGATTATTCATCCATTCACTGAGGGTTTGTTCATCAAGTATTTGATAGCTGAATGGTTTGTGAATGCAGTCACTTTGTATCCTGTAATGTAATGTCAGAATTTGTTTATTGCATGAACTATTGCTATAAATTCCTTCTCCGTGGTGGTGTAATTTCGTTCCATGGGGCTCAAGTTCTTACTGATGAAATATATAGCATATTTCCCTTGATTCTCATCTTCTTGTCCTAACACTGCTCCAATAGCATCATTGGAAGCATCATCATATATATGGAAGGGAAGTTTCTAGTTAGGTCCCCATAGGACTGGGGCTGAGACAAGCTTTTCTTTAATGATGTCAAGACTTTTGACATCCTTTTGTCGAGGTAAAATCCACATCTTTTTGCAGAAGAGAGAACATGGGAGTTGTAATCTTACTGAAGTTTTCTATGAACCTCTAGTGATAACCAACATGTCCTAAGAAACTTCTAACATCGGTTTGATTCCTTAGGGTTTCCAACTATTGTATCACTTCAATCTTCTTAGGGTCAACCTTTATTCCTTCAGCTAAAATATGGTGTCCTAGTACTATATCTTGTTCTACCATTATGAGACATTTCTCATGGCTTAGAGATAGTTGATGATCTTCACATCATTGCAACACTCTATCCAGATTTTTGAGACCTTCATTGAAAGTCGAACCATAGACTGTGAAGTTGTTCATATAGACTTCTACACAATCGTTTACAAGTTCAACAAAGATAGCCAAAACAGCTCTTTGAAACATGGCAGGAGCATTACAAAGCCTGAAGGGAAGAACCCGATATGCGAATGTTCCCCAAGGACATGTGAAAGTAGTTTTGTCTTGGTCGTCTGCTGCCACTTGTATTTGGTTATATCCACTAAACCCATCCATAAATGAAAAATACTTCCTTCCTGCTAAATTATCCAAAACTTGGTCTATGAAGGGTAGTGGGAAATAATCTCTGTAGGTTTCTTTGTTGAGTTCTCGATTGTCAACGTACACTTTCCATTTCCTATTTTTCTTTGGCACTACCACCAAGGGTGAAACCCATTTTCTATCCGAAATAGGATAAATAAATCCCACTTGTAAGAGTTTCTCAATTTCAGTTTTGATAATATCTTTGAGAGCAGGATTGAATCTTCACTAGGGTTGACAGACTGGTCTAACGTCTTCGGTATAGATGTGGTGGGTCCAAACACTTGGGTGGATTCCTCTCATATCTATATAGTCCCAAGCAAAAGCTTTGGACCTGTTCATCAAAACATTGAATAATTTGCACTCATCAGATTCTGTCAACGAACTATTGATATTTAAAGTCTTTCCTGGTAATAACATGATAGTCTTGGTTCCAAGGTAATTTGAGGTGACAGTGTGAACTTCTATTAATGTGTTGAGAGGACAACTATGTGGTATGATTCTATGGAGTCAAGAAATATTTGAGAAGAAATGATTTGTTTTTAAGATGATATTTGCCAAGGGACAAGGTCGAGTTGTGAAGTTGGTATAATCATGTTCTTTGTCGTTAATGTGGATTGGATGTCCTAAGATTTCTTCCACCTCTAAACTCTCATCATCTCCTGAGCCTATGGAAAGATCTTGGATGTTTCCTAATTCATCTTCCAATTTTGCCATGTTGTTTAATAACTATCATAGCAAGTGAAGCTAGATTCTCTTGTTTATCAGATTCGTCTGATTCATCAACCCAGACTTGGCTATGTTCTGTAGGTTGAGCAGGGGGATTTAGACTTAAATGTTTGCTACTGGGACCATGTGAAATGATCATTCCTCCTTCTCTACAGTCAATCTTGGCTACGACTGTAGCTAACCATGGACTACCCAGTATTACCAGGTAACTGTCTTTGGGTGTGAGGGACTGGAGGACTTGGAAGTCTACTGGATATTCCCAATCATCAACCTTGACAGGGACATTTTCTAAGACTCTTTTGGGAATAGCTATGGCCTGATTTGTCATCTGTAATATGGTAGTCGTGGGGCTTAGATTAGCGAGTCCAAGTTTTTCCATAACATCCACTGTCATAACGTTAATGGTTGCTTCCAAGTCCACCAATGCATTAGGTATTGCTACCTCATTAATTGTTATTGTTATAAGTGGACTACCTGGGTCGCCATATTTTGGGGTTAAGGTTTTTCTAGCTAAAAATTCAGCTAGATATCCATTGATGTGCACCGTATTAATCTGTTTTGGTTTCCTTCCTAGTGTTTTAATGCATAATTGCTTAATTAGCTGGTTTAGTTAAGGAATTTCTTTAATTGTTTGTAGCAGAGGAACCTCGATATGGATTTGTTTAATTCCTTGTATCAGAGCAATTTTGTTAGACAATGATATTTCTGGTGGGCTCTTATGAACATTTGATCTGAGATAGTCTGAAAAAGGTGCCTGGGTTTTCTTTCCTTGTATGGGATTTTTTTCTGGAGTCATTGATGGTTGTTTAACAACTTCTTCTTGAGACGACTCCATGATAGGTGCTGAAGTTGCCCGAGATTGCGGTGGGGATGATTTCTTGTATTTTTTCTTGGAGTCATGCTTTGTAGGTACAAGAGGAGTCTCTAGTTCTACGTTAAGTCCTTCATCTTGGTCTTCTGTAACTTCAACAATGGTCGGTTGATTAAGTGTTTTTCCTAACCTCAATTGAAGGTTTCCACAATAGATAGCATTGACCCCTGCCATGTTATCCTAATTAGTAGCATACACTGGGACATTTTGACGTGTGTTTTTGGGATTAGGAATAGGTTGTGTTGGTAATGGTGGTTGATTAACTTGTTCACTCTCCTGAGGGTTTTGAGGAGCCATGAGAAGGTTCTGTTGCAGACTTGGACCATTATAGAATTGATTTGGTGGCCGATTCCATTATGGAGGTTGATTATGAGGATGCCATTACTGATTTGGCCATTGGGGGTTTCCCCAACCTTGGTTCGTCCATTTAGGTGGTCCCCAAGGTGCATAAGATCTCCATCCAGGTGGTACTGAAGGCCATGGAGCTAACCACTGTGTATTGTTCCAAGGGTTTGGAGGTCACCATGTAGGGTTGGAGGTCGCCATGTAGGGTTGAAGTTCTAACCATAGGAGAAATTTCTTCTAGGTCTTTGGCCTACGAAATTGATTTACTCCTCAGTGTGAGATGGTCATTTTTTAGAAGTCTTGATTGCATTCAGAATCTCACATTGATCAATGGTATGATTCTTTTCACAAATTTGGCAACTGTCAACCTTGTCCAAAGGACATTCTCTTAACAGATGCTTGTTTCGACACCTAGGACAATAGATGGATAAGGTCTCAGGGTTATGTGTTTTGGCTTGTATTCCATCTAAGGTAGTGTTCAACTGAACAAGAATGTCAGTTTTGAGATTCGCTATTTCCTCTCCCAATTTACCTATTTCATTTGAGCTTCTTAAGAGGCTAGATTTTCAGATTCCTCCCCGGGTATGGGAAAAATTTTGACATAACTCAGAGGTATTGATAAGTTTGAGTTGGGACACATCTCCTTTTCCCATTAAATCTAAGCTTCTTCTAGCATCCTCATCAAGTCCTTTGAGAAATATAGTTTTTAGAATCTCTGGACTTATGGCTTCCTCACCACATCATTTGGTTAGAAAGATAAACCTATCAAGGTAATCTTCTAGGCTCTCATCTTCTTTTTGTCTTAGTTTGAACAACTCTTCCTTCCTGTCGCTAACTCTGCAATAACTTTGGTATTTTTCTAAGAAAATAGTTTCCATGTCATCCCATGTAGTTATTGATGCAGAAGCTAGTCCCATAAACCAACGCATTGCAACGTCTCTTAGAGTAGAGGGAAAAAGTTTAAGCTTCTTATTGTCATTCTTGTAGTCGTATGTTTGACACAAGACTTTGAACTCAAAAAGGAACTGGTCAAGATATTCAGAAGAAAGTCCCTTGAAAGTCAACAAGATAGATGGTGAAATGTTTTTCATTGGTGCATCATCATCTTCGTTGAGAGCAATAGGGTAGGTAAAGGTTTGTGCTGCCAGTCTTCTCGCCATATCATCATTATGGAGATTGTTAGCCATAATGTCAAAAGGAATGTTCTCTTCCTCAAAGACTAGGTTGGTTGGTTGAATAACTATCTCCTTAAAGATTGGGTCAACTGGCAAAATTTTTGGGGTACGATGGGAGGTCTCAGGTTGATCCTGCTCGATCAATTTGTAAATTAGTTCTTTAGCTGAGACTTCTTCCTCCCTATTTATGGTTGGAATTACTATTGGGGGGGTTTTGGTATGAATCTTTCGTGTGGGCCTCGTTTCCTAACCATGCAGAAAGAGAGGTTTGGTGACTATTTTTGGGTGTTTACTACAAGAAATTCCCAAGCATGCCCTAATAACACTTAGAAAAGATCACGTCTTCCTTGGTAATGGCACCAAAAAGTGACAGGCTGTCGTAAGGTCCTAAGACTTTAGATGAAAATTATCAGTTTATCGACCGAGGTAGTGTCCGAGGCTGTATGCAATAGGGAGTTTAAATATTTCATTGAGAAACAATTTTCTAATTCTGTTAAAAGATTGAAACAACACATGAAATGAAATAGTAATTATATCCCTCTACAGAAAGCATTCAAATTTTATACTAAAAAAGCATGAAAACTCTAGACTAGAAAGCATATAAATTCTATACTATAAAGCAAATAAATTCTATGCTAACAATTCACAAATGCAATTTGCTATGCTGAAAACATTCCAAATTCTAACTATCAGAAAATAATAATTTTAACTAAGGTAGATGCGCTGGAAACTTCTAATCAACATAGAAAGTTTCGAAACAACAGTACACAACAGTTTAATTTTTAAACAACACACCTTGCAGGTTAACGACAAAAAACTAAGCATAAACTATCTTCAACCGAATGAAAACATCCACAGAAATGAAAGTACTTATCTATCCTACAGTCCCGCGAGTGGCCAGCTTGTGGGAGAAACTTGTCTTAACTCAGGTCACATTCAATCACTTTCACAGCACATGATAACTCCATTCAAATCTTCATATTTCCAAAGAAACTAAAACTTAGAACAACATCATTTGCATTCATAAAAAAATGCAAGTATACAGCTCTGATTATTTTTAAAAACTAAGGGATTGTCTTTCATTCATCCATATTATATATTTATATCCATGTTTCGAGCAACAATTAAAATTGAACTACTTCAAAACTCCTAAATTTTAGATGGCAGGAAAATGCCATTTGAAGAAGTCTTATAACTGAAAAACATAATCTTTACTATTGTTGTCTTTTAAAACATAAAAAGGACTCCGAGTGGAGCCATAATGTCTTTTGGGTAACCGCAAGAATAACATAATTAAAACAAAGTCTTCATTTAATGCACGCCTAAAATTTCTAGCGCCCCCAACTTCTGGCGCACTCATCCACAACTGCATGATGTCCACTTCTTTTGTAGGCAATGCATTAACCTGCACAATTACCCAGCTTTTCATGCCATTAAATCAACATTTAAAAGCTAGTTTCAATCAATTTAGGAAATAAGGATTTGCACAACATTTTATTAAAAATAGATAGATATTGCTTATAAAAATAAATAAATTGGCAAGGCTAGGGAATTGGGTAATGCAAAAAGGGCTATTTGTTCCATCAAAGAAATTGTTGATAACTGGGAGGAGGGGGGGGGGTGAATCAGTTATCTTAATTATTTCAGCTTTCTGAACTTTCTTAATAATTAATGTAGCATCAATTCAAATAAGCAAACATAACCATGAAATGGAAATACACATGACAGAATATTTTTGACGTGGAAACCTTGTTAAGGGAGAAAACCACGGGGTGATTAACCCAAGATTGTATTCTCTGTTAGAAGAATAGAAATACAAAATGGCACTTGCCAATTAGGGCTCACTGCCCGAGCACACTGCTCACAAGAGACTCACTATCTACAAGTTGTAACGAGAATAATAAGATACTTGAACTGATGTGAAGCATCCACACATGCTGGAGTTCAGTTCCGGTTAGGCTCAGTATACTGATATGCTACACTTCATCCTTCCTCTTCCTTTGTTCTGCTGTCTTTTCACATATCGGACCTTCCTTACTACTTTCCCTCTACACTTCTGCTTTTCTTCGCTCTTATAACAACACAACACACACCTTCTCATCGAAATCCATCATGTATATATATCCGCATAAGGGATTTCATACTCTTTTTAGTCGGCATCCAGAAAGGTCAATATTTCCTAAACTTTAGTCTGTCGACTGAATCCTTGCTTACCAAGTGATGTGGATCAAAAAGAAACTTATGCAAGTCATCTAACAAGTCGGCCAAACAATAATGATACCTTAAGAATCTTTATTACCATCAGCATCTCATCTGGAATAATGTCTGATGCTCTGCCAGTCAGTTCTTCCTCTGTCTGTTCTGCCAAACAGGACCCTAACACTTGAATGCTCATATCTCTTTATTCCTTCATCATCGGAGGATAAATCCTTGGAATCTAGTAGTCAAGGTACTGCTCTTGACTTCTCCAAATCTGCACTTTACTGAAATACTTGCTCTGAGAGATCTGGACCTGACTGTCGGACCTTGCTAACTGCTCTGTTCTTGCTTACTGGATCATAACACTTCTTCAATCTGACTTCCGGTAGAGACTCATCATGTCTTGCGGATGTGTGAGATAACCTTTGTTGCCATAAATGACAACATTCATGAATCCATATGGTGTCTCTTGCCAACAATCTCCCCCTTTGGCATTGATGGCAACACTTAGTGAAAAATGACTAAGTGTTACACTATACTCCCCCTTGGCTGATGCTCTGTCTCTATGTACATTTTTCAGAGCTCCCCATTAGCTGGATTCCTCATTTTTCACTGCTCATTACTCCCCCTTTGACATCAATGGCAAAGGGTGGGGTCCGCACACCAAAATTTTCAAAAATTAATCTATACTTAGTCGCATAAGTATATCATCCGGTTGTACTCTATATATACTTTAGTATGTCTGCAAAAGTGTTTTTCAATTGTACAACTTTGGTTGCCCAACTCAACTTCATCCTGTCCAAAATTGATATGTGACCACTCAACAGGAATGCAAAAGCTTCTGCCTTCTTCAGATCTGTCGAATCATTTGTCTTGGCTGCGGTTTGAGCATCACTAAGGGCCTCATGCATGGCCTCCAACTTAGGAATGACTATTCTTCTAATTTCATTTAACTTGTTGATTCTATTTTTCTTTTCTTTCTCTAGCTTCTTAATTTCATCCAAGACTGCAATAGTCTGACATTCTTGATTTACTATGGATGAAGTAAGTGGATCAAAATTTTGAGAAAATTTTGTTAGTTTGATATCCTGTTCTTTCATTTTCTTCTCAATCTCCATTGTTGCTTTGGACCATGTAGACAAAATTTATATATTTCCCCGCCATCTTTAAGAGCATTTTCTAAGCTCTTTATCCCTATATCCATATTTCTTCTATCATTTGATATTAGACTTAGTACTTCAGAGAATCTTTTATCCCAAAACTCTTTCCGGACCTTTTTCTCAGCTGATTTCTCTAAGGACTCAAAATGAGTGCTGACTGAACTAAGAAGAGACTTAAGATTACCTGATGAGGAAGCCGATGAATCCTTCAGAAAGGATGGCATGATCTTTTCAAGCACACTGGATGCAGCTTCTATTAGCTCACAGTCTTCCATGTGAGACTTCAGGAGTTTTTCTTTTGCCTTAGCATTAGCAAATGAAGCTATCTTCATTGTTTGTACCGGGGAAAGAGAATCAAAATCAAATGGTCCTAGTAGAAGTTTCGGTTCATCAATTTCCATTGTCTCTTTGTTTAAGAATTCTTTGACAATTTCTGTAGTGTCTCTTGCCGGAGACAGAGTTTTCTTTTCTTCTGCAGTTTTAGAGCTGTCATCTTCTTTTCCCTTCACTTCTTTTTCTTTCTCCTTTATCCTTTCTTCTCCTTTGGATCCGGAGTCAGCAGGAGAAACCGGAGGAGTGATGTTTGTTTGTTCACGGGCCACCTCTTCCGGAGTAGAGGATTCCAAGTCCTTATCTTTTTCTTCACCGGTGTCCATTACTTCTTCTGTCATTGCATGAGTAGATTCTTTTTCAACACTTGTAGCCCAGGGATCAACACCCAAGTCCTCTATAATAGGAATGTTGAATCTTGAGTATGAATTCCACAGGATTTCTTCTGTTTCTTTTGCCACTTTATCAGTTTCTCCAAGCATGAGTTGATTCATTCTAGTCTTACTCCATAACTCATTCTTGCAATCTCTGAAGATCATATCCATTTGTTTTGGAGTAATTGAAGGGTAGAGCTGAATGGCTATCTGTTCTCTATTTTCTAAGTCCTTAGCCTTAGCATTTTCTTTTCTCATTTCAAGTTCCTTTTCCAAGCTTTTAGGAATTAGAGAAATTATTTCAATCAAGGCTTTATTGTATATGTTCAAGTACTTAACTGTGGCTTCCTCCAAGATTTTTCTATCTGCATCATTATATGCATCATAGAATTCTGTTATTGGTTGCAGGTTCCCATCCATAGTAACAGCTTTGACTACATCATCTGGGGACAGAGTGGGCTTTTCAACAAACTCTCCTGCCTCTGCTACCTTATCTGCACTTGATACTTTCTTCTTCTTCATCATCTTCTTGATTTCTTCATCAGATTCTGTCTCTTCTTCATCTTTCTGACTAAAATAAGACCTTGTGGCCTTTGTCTTGGTTCTTTTCTCTTCTTTACCGGATGATTTTGCTTCTAGTTTTGATGCCTTTGAGGTCTTAGTAGGTGCAAACCTCTTAGAGGATCTGGTCCGGGAGGAGGCTTTTACCGGATCACTTTCCTTTTCTGCTTCTTCCTTCTCTTTTTCTGCCCTTTCCATCTTTTCTCTATGTGCATCAAATGCTTCTTTTGAGATTCCATGCCTCTTTGCAAAATCTTCTACCTCTTTTCTCACTTTTCTCTTTATCTCTGGTTGTCTAAGTTCCACATGGATTTTTATACTTAATTCTTCAAAGGTTCCAAACCTTTCTACCTTAGGATCCTTTGGTTGACTTAACATGTGCTGAACATGCAGCTCTACGATTTTCTCATCCACCTCATACCCTGTTGGCATGATCCACACTATTCTTGGTTCCACTGCCTCCATTAGGCACTGATCAGTTTCTACCATAAAGCATACTGTGTCTTTGTATTTCTCAACTAGAGATTGGGGAATTCTCTCTCTAGCTTGCATCATGTTTTGGAAGTTTTTGAAATATCCCCAGAGAGCTATATTTTGTGCCTTGGCATCACCAAGCCCATGTATATAATCTCTGATCTGAATGGCTACTGGTCTATCATTCTGCCATACCCAGCCACTGGATCCGGGAAGCTCATTCATGTAATAAAAGAAAATACAGAGGATCAAACCACCATATTTAAAGGAGTTCTTCTTATCCTTCTTTATCTTCTATAGATTCTCCAAGAGTTGGTTCAGAAGGAGCTCACACAGATCATAGTCTACATTCTTCCTCAACATTTCATAAGCAGTATATATAGCAGTTCCAGAAACTGAATTCTCCCTGCTGGAGTGATATATCTTATATCCAATTATCATTGATGCAAACTTGATATCCGGATCTATGATATCCTCTATAGTCATTGCTCTTTTATCAAACTTTTATCCGGTAGCCTCACTTACAATTTGGTTTTTGACAGATTTGAGAATGGGCATCTCACCGGTTGAGTGTAATTTGGTTATAGCCTTAATGGCATCCTTAGTGATTTTAAACGGCTTGTTCAACCACATGAAGTTGTCATGCATTCGGCTCAGAATATACTGGACCCATTCATCTTCCAGAAAATAGGGGAAATGAATGCACTGTGCAAAATGTTTGTCCTAGATAGCTTTATACTGGGTTTTGAGTTCGAATGAGTCATCTATCAATTGCTTGTGATAGATATCGACCAACTTAGATTCCCCAAATTCTTCAATACTTGCATGAATATATGCCCTAACATCTTCTACATGTAAAACCCCATGTGGAATGCTTGACAAGGTGCTTAGGGGATCAACTTCTAGGGATTTATATGGATGCTTCTTAAATTTAGGGTGAGGCCTATTAGAAATCTTCACTACATTTGGAGTAGCCATCTTTCAAAGATTTGCAGAGAGATATTAAGAATGGAAAATACCTTTTACGCTTCTAGGTTACACGAGGTGAGCCGGATCAATTGCTGGATGAATCAGATTCTGTAGATGATCTTTGATGGGCTTGAGGAATTTCTGTTGCAGAGCTTCTTTTCATTTCTTCTTGAATGCAGAATGAACAAATGCTTAATGAGAAAACCCTTATATTGCTCTGCAAATCCTAATATCAAGTTGCAATAAATGCTCGACCTAAGTCATTCCGGTTTGCCTTATTTGGATGATTTGAAGAACGGGATCAATCTTGATCTAAACATCTTACGGATCTTCCAAATCTTAACCATAGTTTGTTTAGATGTTTCTCTTATGAACCCTTTAATCCACAACTCTCCTTGTGCCAGTTCCGGCACCAATTGACTGGCTGGGGGAAAATGGTTTTCATTATCTCCCCTTGAGCCAGAGCTCACTTTTTAATTTTCAAAAGGAATATCAGTACCAGAGTCTAGTGCGGATCCATCCCCTACATTTTCTGTACTTTTCTTCACCCAAATCTTGTTCATCTCACTTTGAACTTCATCCGCATTCACTTTTTGTTTTCCCTTATCTTGATTCTTATTATGATGTACTGGACCTCTTTTGTCCTGATTCTTGTTTCTACAGAATTTTGCAATATGGACGAATCTATTGCAAATTTGGCAAACAACATTTCTTTGCATATTTGATTGATATCCTCTTGATCTGCATTGATTAGCCATATGACCCATTCTATTGCATGCAAAGCATCTACCATTGAATGAATTATTCATTTGCATATTTCTGCATTCATGAGATTTGTGACCATACCTTTTGTAGTTGAAACACTGTCCGGAGACGGATGTATTAGTCTGATTCATTCTCTTTCTGCACTGATTAGCTCTATGACCAAAGTTATTACAGTTGTGGCAGTATCCATTGAAGGATGGAGATCTTTGAGCATTAGGATGTCTTACTAGAGGTCTTCTAGGCCTGTTCCTTGGATTTTTTGATCTAAAATTCTTCTGATCGGATCCGGAGCTTTCACCTTTCTCGTATCCCAAACCACACTTGTCATCTACCCTCTTTTGACTTTCAAGAAGAACTTCAAGTTGAGCAGAACTTATCTTGAATTTCTCTTTATATTCATTTGCTGTTTGAAGATCCTTTTTAAGGGAGACAATTTGATCCTCAAGTTTTTCTTCATTATCTTTAGCATCTTCAAGATCAGATTCAAGATGTCTGATAATTCTATCCATCTTGTGGCAATCTTCTGATTTTTCCTTGAGAGAATGTCTTAGATCATCTTCAGTTTTTCTTTTCTCTTCAATCTCTTGGGTAAACTTCATAGCTCCTTATTCCATTTCATGTCTTACCATAATGATTTCTTTTGATAACTTTTCACATAACTTGGTTTTCTCCTTCAGATCTCCATTTGTATCATTGGCTTCACTTTGTCTTGCCAGTTGCTGAAGTAGCTCCTTTCTCTTTTTCATAGAGAGACTTAGTTTCTCTTTTTCATAGAGAGACTTAGTTTCTCTTTTAATTCATTTATGAAATCATCAGCCTGTTTGAGTCTTTCCTTCAATTCATTGATTTCAGAATTTGACTGCTCAAGATCATCTAGGGCAGACTTAAGTTGCTCATTCATACCGTATGCATCCATTTGAATTCCTAGGTCTTCCTCAAGCTATTAGGCTCTGTTGAGAGGAACTGGCTCTGATACCAATTGTTGATAACTGAGAGGGGGGGGGGGTTGAATCAGTTATCTTAATTATTTTAGCTTTCTAAACTTTCTTAATAATTAATGCAACATCAATTCAAATAAGCAAACATAACCATGAAATGGAAATACACGTGACACAATATTTTTGATGTGGAAACCCTGTTAAGGGAGAAAACCACGGGGTGATTAACCCAAGATTGTATTCTCTGTTAGAAGAATAGAAATACAAAATGGCACTTGCCAATTAGGGCTCACTGCCCGAGCACACTGCTCACAAGAGACTCACTGTCTACAAGTTGTAACAAGAATAATAAGATACTTGAACTGATGTGAAGCATCCACACATGCTAGAGTTCAGTTCCGGTTAGGCTCAGTATACTGATCTGCTACACTTCATCCTTCCTCTTCCTTCGTTCTGCTGTCTTTTCACATACCGGACCTTCCTTACTACTTTCCCTCTACACTTCTGCTTTTCTTCACACTTATAACAACACAACACACACCTTCTCATCGAAATCCATCATGTATATATATATCCGCATAAGGGATTTCATACCCTTTCTAGTCGGCATCCGGAAAGGTCAATATTTCCTAAACTTTAGTCTGTCGGCTGAATCCTTGCTTACCAAGTGATGCGGATCAAAAAGAAACTTATGCAAGTCATCTAACAAGTCGGCCAGACAAGAATGATACCTTAAGAATCTTTATTACCATCAGCATCTCATCTGGAATAATGTCTGATGCTCTGCTGGTCAGTTCTTCCTCTGTTTGTTCTGCCAAATAGGACCCTAATACTTGAATGCTCATATCTCTTTAGTCCTTCATCACCGGAGGATAAATCCTTGGAATCTAGTAGTCAAGGTACTCCTCTTGACTTCCCCAAATCTACACTTTATTAAAATACTTGCTCTGAGATATCCGGACCTGACTGTCGGACCTTGCTGACTACTCTGTTCTTGCTTACCGGATGATAACACTTCTTCAATCTGACTTCTGGTAGAGACTCATCATGTCCTGCGGATGTGTGAGATAACCTTTGTTGCCATCAATGACAACATTCATGAATCCGTATGGTGTCTCTTGCCAACAGAAATGAGGTTATTTATACCTCATCACCATTCTCAATATCTTGCCATGTAATAAAAATGACGTTAATATACATTGTATATGCAAATATTTTGTTGATATATGTATTCATATATTTAACATGATTTATAAGTATAAACTTATACTTAATAGACATTGAGTTCTAGAAGGAATGTGGTCTAGCCGCCTATTCAATGACAACTACCACATGGCTTTTTGAACCCTTAAATCTACTTCACTCCACGAAGGCTTGGGGGTAATGAGTAGTGTTTTGAATTGATTGCAAAGTGGTCTTTAATGACCCTTAATCCTTTTCTTATCTACATGCCACCGCTGAGAGCCTAGATAGGCTTGTTTTCAGGAATTTTAACTGTGGGGGTAGATAGTGGTTTTAAGACTTTTTAGAGGCTATGCGAGGAGGGGAAATCAGCCATAATAGTGAAAAGAGAGAACTCTGTCACTACAATGAGAAAAAAGAGCTTTGAGACTTGAAATATTTGTGAGGATAGTAACTCAAATATCTTATTCATAGTAGTTGTGTTCATCGAGCATACACGAGAAAGAAGATTAACGCACATGAGATTCTCACAAGACTCAGCCGTGGACACAAATAGTGTTACAATAAGCTTTTTGGAGAGGAACATAGACAGAGAAGAAAGGTTGCAGCACGTTGAAGATAGAAAGACAAAGAAAGCTTACTCCTTCGACCTCTATCAAGTTCATTCTTTCTCTAGAAAGCCTTATAATAGTTTAAGGATTCTTATGAATATATTCGGCTTTGTTTATATCATACTAATAAGCTAGACATTGATTTATATACATGGCTGATAGATCGTGTTTATTTCTATGGCCGATAGATCATGTTTATTCCTATGGCCGATAGACTGTGTTTATTACTATGATCAATAGGTTTTGTCTATTACTATGTATACTAGGTTGATAGACTTTGTCTACTGATGTGTATGTAAGGCCGATAGGATCTGTTTATTGTTGATTTTGTATAAGGTTGAATAGCCTTTACATTTTATATGACTAGCTAGTTCAGATACTTTTGGTGCATAGTTAAAGATGTATTACTATTTCATATAGAGACTGCGTTTCTTCATTTACCTTCAATACTTAGATGACCAAGACCTTAGAGGTTTATCTATAGTTGTAGAATGGTAAACTTTATCAGGCTGTGAGGTCATTGAACTATAGTGGACCGAAGGCTATTTGATCTCAATAAGAAGCTACAGTTATTGTTTTGTAACCGTTGCAGATTGAAAGACCATAAAGAATTAAACTTAGAATGTTTTAGTTTAGCATAAATGCTAAGTAATTATGAATCTTTTCGTGCTGTAGAATTCCTTTAGTGGCTACGTAAGAACATATTATTTGTAGACATCGAGATATGGTAACAATTTGATAACTTGTTTCTATCTTTTAGAATTCAAAACTTAACCTTCCAAGAACTCTATTTAGACTTAGTAGTCGAAGACCGTCGAGTCTAGGAAGATATGGTTTATATCTCAAATGTTTATATATATGCAAGTTTTATTGTTTGTGATCATATGGTTTTGTGATAGTTATCCTCTTAATTAGAGCCAATAGAAAAGATATCAATATCATTAGAAATATCTAAGGTTGGTGATATGATATCACTTTTGTATTTAACAATAATGATATAGTATATTCATGATATTCTAAGGATATCATGCATGAGTTCACAACCTATTTTATAACAAAAGATGGTGAACTCAAGAAGACCAATAAGATTGATAGTATTGTACTATAATTATTGTAGACTCAAACATATTTAGATTATATGATTGACCTTGGTCAAGAATATTTATGTTATTGACAATAAACTTTTATCCTATGTATTATGAGAAATGTGAACTCGAATAATGCCTAAGTGGTCTAGAAAAGACTACAGGAAATTATAATCATGTTGTATTACTATACATTCCTATCTTTGGCTAACAAGAGTTTTTGATATTATAATATTTTCGATTAGAGAAGTTAAAACCCTAGAATTCTACCAGAAGGGTTTAGAAAACTTAAAACTCTTAAGTCGGTTATGACTTTGTTTTAGTCTATTGTAAAGTTATGGTTGACTATAATTGGTCGAGAAAACTATAGTTCTAGATAGTGTAAATTAGAAATGAGTTTAAGTTGTACTTTGAATAATTTCTTGATAAAGTCGACAACTTGATCTATATCACAAAAGTGCTTAATCATTGTGAGTCTTTGAGTAGAATGACAGGAAATCATAGACCTTGATATTTGTAGGAATGCAATGAGGGACTCTTTGAAAGGTTAAAAACATCTAAACCTATATATTGTATATAAAACCTAGATTAAAGATGTAATTCTAAGTCAGATAGACTAGAAATAGAGTCAAGTCAAGACAATTCATGTCTAGAGTTACTAGTTAAACCAAATCAAATTATAGGATGAGATAGTTTCCAAGTCAAGTTAGAGGTGTGTGAACACACGACTACATTTATTGCAAATGTCTATTTATATAGAATCTTTGGCCAAAGTGATGCATTTGTCTCTGCATGCATTAGTTAGTTCACAATGTCTAGATGACGTGACTTGTTAGAATGATCATACTTAGTTAGAAGATCGTTTAGAGTTGTATGGTCGATTGAGTTACGTAAGACACAACACTAGGACTCAGATGGCAACCTGTTGGTTCCTTATGTCTATACTCTTCGTGAAGGGTAGGGCCACTTCTAGGAAGGAAGATGTGCGGGGGACTGTTGGTCTATGGTTGGAGGTAAAGCACTTGGATGATGCTCTCCCTCTATAGTAGAAGACTCGTCGAGACTTGAGTGATAGATATCAAGATTCTAGATGCAGTATTATTTATGTTATGATGTAAAATTATTCTTTTTGCTAAGTGCAACATAATTGTAAATGTAAAGTGAAATGTTTTCACTGTGATTTATCTTTGAATATATTGTATTTCAAGGTTGAAAAATATTTAGAAAAGATAGTATTTATTTCTATGTGAATATGTAAATGATAATTTTTTTTCATGTTTATCATGTTCTTTTACTTTCTTAGTACACTGTGTGTGTAATTCTGAGTAATATGAGATGGCATGTTACACCTTGTTTGACACACATCAAATGTCTATGGATGGCAATTGATCGCAATGAAAAAAGTCTTTTTCTTACCTCTGGTTATATTATTCCCCATCGCCATAGCCTCAACAACAACATTCGACAGAAGTAGTCCTATGAGATTTGTAATCATTGTGCCCAAAATCAAAAGCAAAACATGGATTTAGTCGTGCGTCATCACGCATGTTACATATGTTAGTCTCAAGCATGTGGATATGCCACTCGTCGTGAATAAAAACTTATGCACCTTGTTTTTTCTTTAATTTTGCAATAAGGAAACCATAATGAATTACTAAGGAAAATGTCTCTTAGTGGATAAAGTTAGTTCTTTTCTTCAATCTTCTCCTTATTTTCTGCTAATACATTAAATATAAAATTTGTTACATGTAAATGAAGAAGTCTTTTATTTTTCTCTTCTTTTATAGATTTTTTGAATGTTTTTATTTTTATTTTTAACAAGTAAAATATTTTTTATTTGATTAAAAATAAATTTAATAAATTATATAATAAAAAAACCAATTTATAATTTAAAAAATTTGAAAATAATAAAAAACTAATATATTTATATTTTAAAAAATATATCTATAATATGCCATGGTATATCTTTTTTCCATAGTTTCTTTGATTTTCTCTTACAATTTCTTTTTTGGTTTTTATTTTTTAATTTTTCCAATTTTTTTTTTGGTTCCATAGTTTTCGTGATTTTTCTCTAGCTTTTTCTCCTTCCAACAGTTTTCAATTTCTTTTTTGGTTTTTATTTTTTATTTTTTCCAATTTATTTTTTCGTTTTTATTTATTTATTTATTTTTTCCAATTTCTTTTTTGGTTGCACAGTTCTTGTGATTTAGCTTTTTCTCCTTCAACCATTTTTAATTTCTTTTTAGTTTTTTTCCTTTGATTTTCTTAAGTTT
Organism: Cunninghamia lanceolata; assembly: GCA_027924645.1. Lineage (NCBI taxonomy): Eukaryota > Viridiplantae > Streptophyta > Pinopsida > Cupressales > Cupressaceae > Cunninghamia > Cunninghamia lanceolata. The sequence continues at coordinate 11,414,678 of BSBN01001281.1, forward strand.
TATTTTTTATTTCCTTTTTGGTATTTTAATTTTTTTTCTTATGAATTTAGGCAGAAAAAATGAGTGCTCTCATCAGGGCTTAAATTTGATAGTTGTATAGCTGTATTTAGCCATTTTTGCTGTAAAATACAATCAAAATTTTAAAAAGACTGTATCATATGAAAGGAAAGATTTTGGACAAACTGTCAAAATTTACATAGGACTATATATATATATATCGACTGTCAAATTCTTGACAGGTAAGGTCGACTGTCAAATTCTTGACAGGCAAGGTCGAATGCCAAATTTAAGCCCTGGCTCTCATCAGCATAATAAAATATATATTTATTTTAATAACATAAAAATACCTTTCTCGATAATTATTAGAAAAATTTCCTCATTTGGAGATGAACTCATTGCAAAAGTCTTTAACAAACAAGTATTCTAGGCATTCATCATATTGATTCCTCCTATCCATTTAACAAGGTATACTTTAATAAATGACTTCTTGAAAATTTTAGAGTGGATGGCAATATTTTATCCTTGTGCCATCTTTTTTGTAATTTAGTGACTAATTTTTTAATTAATATTTAACTTTTATGGTGATTCAATGTCTAAATTTCCTATCAAGATATAATTGTTAAACAAAGATGTTGAAATGGGGCAAGTACAAAAAATAAAAAATAACTCCTCATAAACTAGGAGTTTAGGGCCTAATTTTTTATATACAATAGTGTGATATGTGTCTATATTAAAGAATAAAAAGTTTCTAACTCCAGGCAATTTTGTTTCAGGGCAAATCTATCAAATATGCGTGAATTGGACATTTCTAAAGAGCCCAAAAATAGCCAAATTTGAGGGGTAGAAATTGAAAAAATAGCCAAATGGCGACATATAGCCATTAAAAAATTCCTTGCCCTTCAATTCCTTCCAATCTTCTTAACGTTTCGTTGAACTTCCTATTGGCAAATCCCCTGCACCCTGAAGTTGCAAGTGCTAGTTAGTCGATAGGCTTTTATATGCGAGCATTATAGTGCTCGGAATTGTCTCATGCCGTAAAAAAATCACGCCGGAAAATTTTTGGCGTATTCCTTAAACCTCCTATGGATGCAAATGCTAGTTAAATAATCTCCACGGACCAACATAGATGTATCCATATTTTTTAATAAATAAGTTGCACACAAAAGCCACATGGTAGAAAGTAATTAGGAAAAAAAAAAATTCAAAATCCATCATATAGTTAAATCCTAAACACAAAATTACATATTATGGACTGTGGAAATCTGATGTCTACTAAAGAGAAAAACATAAAAGTTGGTGATTTTAGTAGTTTGAAATCTCCTAACAAATGTTCCTCCCCTCGTTGAGTCGACACCCTAACATGAGTTCATATTTATATTTTCTAAATTGAAAAAAAAGGGACCTCTCCTCGAAACCTCGAAAGGTTCCTTGTGAATTCGGATATAAACACACTCGCAGTATAACCCTCGCAACAAGTTTCTATTATCCTACATCGGGGATGGGTTTACACGCAGAAAGCTTTGCGAATATACAAAATTTATTCTGAAGTGCAGGTTCCATGTCAATTCCAGATGATTTTTATGCATGATAGAAGATAAATCTTTAGTGCTTGCTCATTTTATTTTTGTGGGTTTTCTTGTAAAGGATAAATTTTTAACTGCAGAGCAAGCTGAGTCGGGGGGAGCTGAGAAACCCGAGTCTTAAGGTACGCCGTTTTCCTCGCTATTTCTAGAATTTGCGGGTATGTATATTGTATTTAGTTTTTTCTGCACTCGGAGGGTACATTTTATTTTGTAGGGAACACTTAATTTAAGAACATTGTGGTCAGGGGCGGCCCTAACTGTGAAGGACCCCATTCTTCATCCCACCCAAGTCGGTTTTGGACCCTGTGAGATAATTTTCTGAAATCTTAATAATTAAATTTTTGAATGTAAAAGATGAAAACCTAAATTATTTTTAGGTCACTGCCAAACAGAAATCAATTTGGGTTATGAGACCATCTGTTAGGAGCCCACCAGGAGATTTCTTTTCATTTACGTGTTGATATTTTATGTTTTTCCAAATATTTGAACCCTAGAATCTTGATTCGATGCCCAAACTTGAAGGTAAACTAATTGCCAATCCATCTACACCTGGAGTACAGGTTTTAGGTTACAGTCTAGCAAGCACTCTTGTTAGATGTAGAAGGGGCTCTTTTAGGAGCAAATGAACTCTTACAAATAATCTTGTAACCCTTAGGTTTTGACCTCCTGATCAAGCTCAGGAATAAGCCCGGCATTTCCAATCTACACAATGAGTACCAAGGTCCTCTACCTTTACAGGCCACCCAAGATGCCTCTTGGGCATATATGAGATTCCATGTGGTAGCAAAAGAATCTTTTCAAACCATATATAGCCCGCATTTTGTAACCCTTAGGTTTTGGCCCCAATCAAAGCTTGGGATTAGGCTTGGTCTTCACAATCCATTTGCACGAGGAGTAACCAAGTCCTCTCTCTTATCTCTGAACTTCTATCTGCTAACCAGGAACCTACATGCTAATCTTCTCTATTTGGGCCTACAACCTTGTGATGTCTGGGTTTGAATCTCGAGTCTTGTTGACACACAAATTTCACATTGTAACTGTTTACATTCAGCGGTCCAGGCTTGATCATTCGACCTTCCTCAGGTGGCCTTTGTCAATGCCAGACACTTAAAAATATTAAACTCTTGTAAATCAAATTCAGAATTAATTAAATAAGTGTAATTCTGAAATGGGCCTAGGGATATTTGAAGGTATATGCAAGTCTTCTAAATTATTTCTTATTGTGGTTAAATTTATCTTTGTTTTCACAAAGACTGGGTTATTTTATTGTGATGTGGGTATGACATTGTCGGCCGTACTGTGGTATGGGCTTAAACCTGGATTTTTTGGATCTTCACCTGATCTGATTTGCTGTGATTGGACCAACAGCAGGCGGTGTGTTGCTTTCCTTTGAGTTGAGGGCAGGCGCCTACCCTACCCTTCAAATTCTATCCAACCCACCCTGCTTTCAGAATGGTAACCTCCCAACCCCTTCCAATTATAAATTACCCCCTTCTCCCCCATAATGAGTACATGGCTACTGCCCTATAAGGGCCTGGCAGAAACCAGCGGAATCCAAGCTTTCCCAACAAAGGAGAAGCTTTCAAAGTCCTTGCTTGGGCGCTAGCCCTAATAAGTTCCCCATCACCACAGAACTTGCTAGCAATCCATCCATCCAGTTTCCACTGTGACCAACCCAGTTTCCAATTCTAAAAAAAGTACAGTTATTAATTTAAACTGTTTTGATTACCCCAAAACCTCAATTGGTATTGCAATACTTTACAACCTCCACCTTTTTTCAATGCTGTTATCTGAACCTAATTCACTCGAATGCAAAGGAATCATTTTTTCTTTACATCACCACCCTTTGGATTCATTGGTTATTTATCTGTAATTAACTTATGTAGTATAGGTCTTTTTTAAGCCTGCTGATTAGCATGAGAAAACTAAATCAAAGTGTGTGTTTTCTGAGTCTGTCACATTAGAGTAGAAACTGTTGAATACTTGACATCATTTAGCTAGAAATATTGATACTTACTTTGGTATAAATTGGTAGCGCGACCCATGCCTGAAATGAACAATTTAGTGAGCTGTAGGAAAGTGAAACTATTCAAGATGCTCTATGTGAAGCGGGCCAAATGAGTTATGACACCATGTTGTGACATGTATTTGGTTTCATCCCAACATGTCCATGACACTGTCTACAGAGTTGGTCTCTACTTTACTGGTTACAGACTTGATGCTTCAAATGTTTTGATTGAGATTCAGTGCTTGAAGGCTCCTGTACGGGACAGATTGTTATTCCTGTAAATTGCATGCAAATGAAAATGACTGAGAGCACGAGTTAGAAATCAGATTTTGAGTAATGAAAAGCACCCACTGGCAGAGTAGGTAGATCTAATGGTGAGGTGATCAAGAAACATTGATTATCTCGATAACATAATGAATGGCTTGAAGCCCTTGAATAGGAAGTGCAGCAATTATAGCAGAAGGTTCTTACACTCTCGGTATCTTTATATAATCAGTAATAATCCAAAAGATCTGTCAACAAAACTTATAGTGGGTAGATCCAGTGTGCTCTTATGGTTTATATAATATCCCATTGTTACTGTGCAGATTGCCAATGTTTATTCACGAATCTGCTTTTATTTTATGATGCCAGTATTTGGGTGTTTTCTTTGAGAAAAGGATTGGGGCAGGTGGACCGAGATGCAACTGTGGTATCATCTGGTATGCATGGAAATTGTCATGTGTGAAAGGCGGTTGTTTTTTTGATATTGGAAAAGTAGTTTATGCCATATAGAGCAACAGTAATACCAAGGATACAAATATTATGTCCAAAACATAACAAAACAGGACCAAGGCATAAAGCCATCATAGATCTAACATAAACAATTTGTGAAATTCTCTAAATCATGGTAAACAGATTCTGCACTGTAATCTAATTTCTACAGGAGTAAAAACAGAAATTAAACCTATCAAAACAGATTTAACTTAATCTGATGTAAGAATCTATTTACAGATACTATAGGAAATAATAAATATTGGTGTTAACCCAAGTTTCTGAGACGGAGATGGCTGGGGATGGGGGCGTGTTTCCGGGATGGGGACGGCAGGGGATGGGAGGACGTGTTTCTGGGATAGGGATGGCAGGGGATGGGGGAATGCGTTTCTGGGATGGGGATGGCAGGGAGGCTATTAAATAAATAGGGAAAATTTAAAAAATATAGAAAATATCAAATATTCATATCATAGCATTGATAAGGCATTCATCATATACATCACAGAACCTTAACAGCTAATATTAGAGTTGAATTGAGATTTCATATGAGAGTGACAAACAAATTAATGAAATAATTATGCCACTGCCCCTAATCAACATCTGCTAACATTGCATCAAAATCAGAGTAAGTCTAGGTCACTGCCACTATGAGGGTCTGCCTGATCCAATGGAAGCCCAACCAATCCCTTTTGTGTCTCCTCCTCATCACCTTGTGTGACATCTTCTGGATTAACATCCCAACATGTGGTTGGAGTTTGATGATACTTAAGACTTTGTCGATCCTGAAGTCACAAGGCACTATGCACAACTTCTCCAATCATTGAGAGGTTAGTCTATTTCTTTGGTTGATTATATGAAGTTGTATGTGTGGTCGAGGGGCAGTGCCCCTTGTGGGGGTTTGGGGGCAATGCCCCCAGCAGGATCAAGGGGCAAACTTTCAATTTAAAAAAATAAATAAATTTGAGGCTTTTGACTGCTGGGCCCTATTCGTCCCCGGGATGTTTCCGAAGTTTGAAAAAAATTGGGGACCGGGGGGGGGGGGGGACGCTTCCTATGTGTCCCTGAAATGTCCCCTGTAGGGGATGGGTCTATTTTTGCAGGGGATTCGTCCCTGGGTTACATAGATAAATATAACTCAATGAATGACTGTCAAAACCTGATCTCTGGTTTTCACTAATTCTGAAACTGAAATCTGCTACAGAAGAATAAAAATAAACTTCTTAGACAATTTGTACCTCTGCCCTTTCAATTTATAGATCTGAGAAGGGTGTACATTGGAGTTATCAACAGTCAGACTCATACTTATAAAATTCTGCATGAAAGGATGCGGTAGTGCACTCCAAGAGACAGTTCAGTCTTCTTGTGGGCTCTGCACCCTAATTCACAGTTAAACTAAAACTAAACTGAAAATAGACTTTACTAAACTCAGCACTCAAACTGAAACTAAAAGATGACCTTATTCTAAACCTAATGCCCTAAACTCAGTCTTAGTTAACTGCAGCTTCTGAAGAAGACTGACTATTACTGGAACAGCTGTTACTGAAGACTGACTGTTGCGCCCTAACTGGAACTGACTTAACTATCTAAAGATGGTGCTCAAGACTTGAACTCGAGTCTTATTTAACAACTACTGCATCCTACCTAGAATTGCTGTAGAAGACTATCTGAGACGCATATTCTAACACAAGTATCCTGAACAGCTACATATTCATGAACGCATAATACCCACCAAAACCAAGACAGTCATCAAAAGGACATCTACAATGAAAGTTTAAGACCGTGTACTTAAGGCACTTTCTAACCCACCATTCTGGAAAAGCAGAAATAGGGACCTTATCAAAGTTACCCAGATCATCTACTCCAAACACATCATCTGAATCAGATTCATCATCAACACTCCTTTTAAATCTACCTTTGTTAACCAGATGAGTAACAATAGCTCTCTTGATCTCACCCGTTGTCAGATCCACCTGCTCACAGACCTGCAAATAGATCACAAAAACAATTGATTTTTGGGGACAAGTCAGCAACTGCTCTAGTTTTTCCTTGAAAGACATGCAAGTTCCTGTTGGACCATAAGAACCATAAAATTTCAGTAGACAGAACAAGCCAAAACCCTCTTAAACAATTTACTCAACCTAATATTAGATTTCTCAAAACAACCGAAAAGAATGTCCCACCAAGTTATAGACTGAACGCCAGCCTAGTTGGACCAAACAGGCACAAAACAATTCCAAACAGCTTTTGCAAATAGACATTCAAAGAAGAGGTGCTCAAAAGACTCACAGGACGCATAGACAAGAGACAAATTCTTACCAGGCCTTAGAATTTCACCCACAGCTAACCTCTTCATAATCAAAAACCATCTAAAAAAGGACTTTTTAGGTTCAATGACACTGGACCAAATATTGCCAAGCCTGGTTATCCTTCTAGCCTCAGAATCATTCACGCCCCAAGGGGAGTTGAAGTGATCATGGAGCTTGTCAACCTTAGAAAGCATCACATAGATATTCTTAACAGTAGCATCTAATGGGTTATCACTACAGCTCCAAGAAAAGTTATCCCAAAGTCTTAAATTATGATTCATCTCTAACACTGGATGGTCCACACCAGTAGCAGAAACAAACAAGGAATAAGTTATTTTTTGAGTTTTTGTTAAATCAAACAAACATTTGAGAGTATCCCAAGGAATAACCTCATTTTCATTGATAATGTGGTAAAAAACTTTAATACCTTTATTAAACCATTTAAGAGCAGAACTTACCCTATGAAGAGCAAGGGGCTTTTCATCAATTTCTATAGACCACCATGTAGATTTGAATGGACAAAAGGATCATTTTTTTATATCCTTAACATTCCAGTTAACCACAAATTTCTTAGCTTTCTCCCAAGTTTTGCAAATGGAGCCAAAAACCACTAAACCCCTAACTTCACTATCCTTCTTTTCATCCCTAACATGTCTTACACTATTTTTAAGATCAGGACAGTTCATTCTTATATGGCCATCTTTTAAAAAAAAAAAAAACTAAAAGGAGCCCAAACCTCTGAGACCATTTATTTTACTGCATAGTCACATTATAGGTACACGACAACAACACAACCACCCAAAAAGTATAAATGGAATTCAATTACATGGGTTTAAAATGGGAAAGGCATGGCAAATTAAAAGATGCTAAAATACTCATAAAAACACGAAAAAAAAAAAAAACTGCAAGTGTTATTTCATGCCAAATAAAGAGCATATAAATGATTTTATTGTTTACTTGTTCCCTGAAAGTGCAAAAATGAGAAAATATTCAAGCTAGAGAGGTTTATTGACAAAAACCCACGGTTTGTTTGAAAAAAATTGCTTTTTTTTTAATTACATGCGTATAGAATATGTTTTGTCGTTTACCCACGTTCTTCCCCATGTGGACCTGGTTTTGACTGGTTTTTTGAATTACCTGGATGGCGGGTTGGAACAACATGGTTTTGGTGCCGGGTACATTTAAAATGTGGGTACTTGTTTTTTCTCATTTTCTGCTACTATGTTTTGCAGCAAACATTTTTATTATGCAATAGAAATACAATACTAACTTTGCATTCCTTAGAAATATCCAAGGAAATAAGAACCCTGGCATTCATATGAGGCAGGGAAGACTTAGTATCCTCAATTTTAACTACTTCTCCTAATGGCTTTAGCAGATGGGGTAGCAAAAACCAAACATTAGGAGGAATATCACAGACTTCAATCCACCTTGGAGAAGAATAAAATATAACTTCATGCGGTTGAACATCCCAAGAAATGATTTTGAAAATAGACATGCCCACATACTTATTTCTTTTTGTAACAGTCCTCTTTTGCATGCCATTATTTTTGAAACATATAAAAAACAGTCCCTTCTTAATCATTCTGCACATATTAACATAGAGTCTCAGTTTTTTGCCCCGAACAGGCATTATCCAGTTATCAAAAAACTTCCTAGAAGGTATAAAATCCTATTGAGGCAGACAAAGAAAATGCCAACATCCTTTAACCTTTGGTTTTCCACCTCAATGGCATTTAACATTTCTTTATTAGGCATGATTTTCAAGGAACTAGCAGAGTGGTTACCTTGGATAGTCTCCTTGTCAGCCTTCTGCATTCTCAATGAAAACAACACCTTCTGGGATAACCATGCTCTCCTCTGCAACCAAAACACTCCTATAAGATTTACAACAACCCTCTTTACCATTGTTCTCTGAACCAGACCCCAAGGATTCACCATGATGGCATGAAGCAACATTGGAGCTGACAGGTATGATTGACAATGTACCCCGCCTCTCCTTATGGGGAAACAAAACTGAAACAAATGATAACTAGGCCACCAAAACACAACGAAGGAAAACAAATGAAGGAGGACCAGTTAAACCCAAAATTCCTCAGTCAATCACAACACATAAGACAAAACAATAAGAAAAATAAAAAACCAACACCCTATACCCCAATATCACCAAGGAAAAAAGCTCAACTAGGAAGAAGAAAGCAATGGCTATGGAGGGGTGACGTTTTGCCTCCCCTAGCACCAGCTCTCTCCTTCCTTTCTCCAGTTAAAGAAAGTTGTTACAAACATTAAATATCACTAAATTTGACCCATTCACTGTGACCTTTTTTAGTGCTTAATTTGGTCATTTCACCATGGTAGAAAAAGGACTTAAATTTGCTTCTCTTTGTTATGAAATTATGTATTCTAAGATTTGATTTATAATAATGCTTTGTAGTTAGATAGGGTCTAAGCATAATTTGTTCAGACCTGTACTAAATAACTGATTGATGTCATTATTAGCCTATATTATTATCAGGAAAGCTTATAAATTCATTTCATTTCCCTTCCAAGTGTTTGTATCTCAAATCGTTGGGAACTAAAAGAGAAGGATCTTGATTGCAGAGGATCAGAGGCTTGTCTGTTTTCCATCTTAAGGTGAGTGATGGTCATGTGCTTGGATTTATCAGAGTTGTCTAAAAGCCCTGTACATATGGATTTATCATATTTGTAATTTGAAAGCTAGTTTTCTATAAATTTGTAAAAGATTTGTTTCTGCGGACACAGGGAAATACAAAGATGAATCTTGGAGATAAATCACCTGGGAGCCCAACCCACAAGAGGCGTGCAAAGACTGATGTAGCTGGTAAACGGGCTTCAAGACGTATGAAGCCATATTCCCACAATAGGTATGGATTTGGTCATATAGATCATAATAGCCCAAGTTTTTCTTCAGGTAGCAATACAGATATTTGCCAGTAGAGTTTATACTGCAAATTGGTAGGGCGTATCTTAATGGCTACATAAATTTTGGAAATATTCATAATGAATTGAACTTTACCTAAAAGAATTTGTTACTTCCTAGAAACCGCCGCTCACAGTGATATTGGGAGCAAAAAACTTGGTTAATATTTCCCTTTTGCAATTTAATTTTTGGTGTATAAACTGTGAAGTCTTGCTCTAATATTGTGGTCTCTTGACATAATTTGTCTTAAAATGGTGAGTGAGATGCATTCCAGACTTGTAGTGTTTGATGAATTATAGTACGGGGGCAAATCGCTAGAAATTAAAGGACTTTTGTAAGAGGCACATTTCTTAGAGGATCTGGATTCTGGACATATGTGTGGCGGCTCTTAAGGGCTAACCTTTTCGAAATGTCATACACATACTTGTGTTGGTCTTTTCAGGGGCAATGAGGACATTTGTAGGAACTGTCGACGTCCTGGACATTATGTACGTGATTGTCCAAATCCCAAAGTCTGCCACAACTGTGGCAAGGAAGGGTGTGTAACAAGTTCAATTTGCCAATAAGCTCAAATGTTTTAATGTGAACATGCATGCTACGGTGTCAATTATACTTTAATGTCAAACTTATATGTATGTACTCCAATTATACTGCAAGTGTGATTTTATCCTCTTTTTGTATGTCAGGCACGATGCTGCCAATTGTTCAACTGAAAAATTATGCAGGAAGTGCAAACAGCCAGGCCATATTTCAACTCAGTGTGACAACAAACCTGTTTGTCATGTGTGTGATAAGGAAGGCCACTATTCCTCTTTTTGTCCCAAGTTAAAGCAAGGACTTGATGAGCCAGCCCTTTGCAGGAACTGTTATAGGCGTGGGCATAAAGCAAAAAAGTGCCCCAATGAAAGGGCCTGTATTAATTGTCGTCAATATGGTCACTTGCTTGAAGACTGCTCAAATAGTCCTGTCTGCAATGCATGTGAAGAGTCTGGTCATTTTGCCAGAAATTGCCCACGCAAGGCAGCAGTGACAAAGCCAAGTGAGTCTGGTGGAAGTCATAAGGAAAAGATTTGTAAAAAATGTAAGCAGCCAGGGCACTCGAGTGAAACGTGCAGGAATAATCATAGCCGAGAAAAGGCTTCTGTAGATGATGATGGCATTGTATGTCATAACTGTAAGGAACCTGGACACAAAGAGAAGCATTGCCCTAAAAAAGAAAAGGTTCATAAGCTTACAGGGCCAGCTGGAAATGGCAATAGTATGGTTTGCTTCAACTGTCAACAGCCTGGTCACAAGGAGAGAGACTGTTCCCATCCAAGGAGAGGGCAGGCTGGAGGTTATAATGAAGTGATATGTTTCAATTGTAAGGAGCCTGGCCACAAAGAGAAAGATTGTTTACAACGTAGGAGCAAAGGGCCAGCTAGAGGTAATAATGAAGCAATATGTTACAATTGTAAGGAGCCTGGCCATAAAGAGAGGGACTGTGTTCAAAAGCCTATGGCTCCTAGGAGTATGGGGCCCATTGGATCTCCTAGGATTATAGGGCATCTTGAAGATCCAAGGAGTTTAGGGCCCATTGGAGATCCCAGGAATATAGGACCCTTTGGAGATCCAAGGAGTTTAGGGCCCATTGGAGATCCCAGGAATATAGGACCCTTTGGAGATCCCAGGAATATGGGGCCAGTTGGAGCTCCCAGGGGTTTATCCCCAGTTGGAACTCTTAGAGGCATAGAGCCTATTGGAGGTTATAGTGAAACAATATGTCTCAATTGTAAGGAGTCTGGCCACACGGAAAGGGATTGTTACCAAAAGATAGTTATCTGCACCCTATGTTGGGGATCTGGACACACATTTTTATCTTGCCCTTCAGACCCTGCATTTCTACGTCGTTGGCCTTTATGAGAACAGTTTTGTTTGGAAGATTTAAGTCAGACCTGAGTGCATTTTTGATAGGAAATGTTGGCATTATCTGGGCCATGAAAACACTCTGATATTGTTTGGAGCTTCTTATCTTGATGTGTACCAGTAGATTAGTTGTTTTGGAAAGGGCCTCAGATTTAAGTTTTTGTTTTGAAATTAATAAATTTCGATTAAATTGAAGAGGAGATGATGGTTCTGGTGCAATGAAAGTTTCATAGTGAACTTGAGATGCTGTCTTAAAGGTGAATTCATTTAATCATGATAACAATTGAATTTGAAAGATTTGTGGAGAAAATTTACTTTTAAGGTTGATTGAGGGAGGGATGTGCTGTGGTGTAACTGGCAATTGATCTTTGGATTGGCATTGCATAATCTGCTCAGGATTATTTCATTTCAATTTTTCTTGGAAAGAATGTTAGGTTCATTGCTTGTTTAAAAATACCGTTTAGGTTACATATTATTCCTTAATCTCAGATAGCCTAAATTTTTACCTCGGAATTGGAAATCTACATTTTTAAATGCTTATTTTATGCTATGTAAATTTATAGATTTTTGGGAGTGAGGGTCCTTCAGGCAAGCATTTGTAATTTATGTATTTTACAGAGATACCCTTTTAACTATGATATATGATTAGTTGGTGATCGTTGTGAGTTTCTCTTCATATAATAGTTGCATGTCTGAGGGTACTTTAGGCATGCATTTGTAATTTATGTATTTTACAGAGATACCCTTTTAACTATGGTATATGATTAGATGGTGATAGTTGTGAGATTCTCTTCATATAATAGTTGTGTGAGTCTGAGTGGCAAGTGACCCAAAACAGGTTGATTTAGATCAATTCTGCGAGATTCTCTCATTTTTGGTGACTCAGACTTGGCCATCTATGAAACAGAGATAAAGCCCTCATTTGTAGGTCAATGACATCAGTTGCAGTTAAGGTGAGTCTTGCCATTTCTTAGTTGGCTTGGTGTATTAGTCTTGCTGGGAGCAATGCCAGAGATGGGTGATGATTGCTTATGCATGTTCTGTATAATTTGGATCTTTAGAAATCCATGTAACCCTGTTTTCCTCTTGCATTGCAAACTGTTTTAAAGATGTCTTAGCTACGAGGAAGAGGAAACCCTTTATGCAGGGAATGCAAATGAGTGTTTTCTGGGTTTCTAAGGAGGTAGTATTTGTTAGATGCTACTGCTTTTTCTGTTTGGCAGTATGTTTTGTGTCATCCTTTACAGATTATAGGAAAACTCTGTTCCTTTTTTTTAAAAAAATTTGAATCTTTTTCTAGTACTTATTTTGCTACCTTGTTAGGAAAGTACAGGTCCTTTTATAGTCCATGATATGCAGTGCTACCTCATTAGGAAAGGGTTTTATGGATATGCAGTGCGAAGTTTGACACTTTATTTTCGGCTTTTGAATGGTTGTGGAGTTCTGATAAGCTCATGTTTTTCATGGGCTATAACTTGCAATGACATGCTCATATACCAGTTGGTTTTCAGGGGATTAGGTAACGAATCATAGGATCCCTGTGTTTGATTTTCTTTACATATTGTGTTTCATGTTTCATGTTTCATGTTGTCTGCATATATATCATGATGATTTGATCAGTGGCCTTTGTCGTGAGAAGTGATTTTCTTTAGGAGTGTGGTCATGAGTATAATTGAATTTTTAATGTTGAGCCTTACGATATATAGATCTAAACATCATCAGTTTCAATTCCATAGAGATTTCAGCGTTTTATGTGCTCAGAAGTTTTGTTGGTGATGCTTTTATTTTGCACTGGATTCTTACAACAAACTGATGCTTCCTTTCTTATTTTATTATTTTTGTTTTGAAAGATCTCCTACAGAAAGCAGGCCAATCTATCTATTTATTCATGACTGCCTAGGTCTTATTGGGTTTGGGATTTCGAGTTATTTGAGTTCTTACAAAATGATGAAAGTTTTTAAGAAATGCTGACAATGTTAGTAAAATAGCACCAAATAGAAATATTGACCTCGTTTTAAAAAGGCTGTAGAGCAGTTTTTTGTTAGGCTTTAAGAATGGTATTTGATTATTATCATGATTGTTATTGCAACATGTTGTATGCATCCGAGGCTTACATTTAGATATTTTATTCTGGTATATATTTTTTCTGGTGAAGTTGGTTTGATATACAGATCGGAAATTGCTTTATAGTGTCCTTATTATTTCAAAGATGATAACTTAAACATGTTAATGACATTGACTATTAGGAGTAAAGGTTATGTTCAATTAGATTTGGGCATGATTGACATGAACGAAGCTTTCCTTGGTTTGTATATAATCTTTGCTGGCTTCAAAAGAACTCAGAATTCTTGTTAGAAGATTAAATAGATGCATCATCAATTTGTAAGATTATATAGAAAATGCCCTTTATGGGAACAAGGGGAAGAATAGGCAATGATCTCAATGTGCAGTAAAAAAATCAACGAAGTTCATTGGGTAACTATAATGTAAGGTCTGATTAATGCCAAGATATTAATCAGTTTGGCATGTTGCAGGTTGAAGGCTATAGTATGAAATGATCTAGAAAGAATGTTAAACAAGAAATGCTAAACAGTTTTAGTATGGAGTCCTCAAATTAGATTAACAACTTAAAGTCATAAATCTATATAATTTTAAACTGAAAAGATCACATAACTTGAAAAAAATATATTGTCAGAATATGGTGATATTCTTAAATTGGGACGTGGGTTCTTTTATTCTCTCAGTTTGGTTGGTAATATCATTATCTTAACTTGCAATCTTGAAATAGTGAATTTTTTTTGATTGCGCGGAATGATGTTCAATCTTTGGTTAACGTGTTAAATCATTTTAGGAATTAATTTGAACTCCAAGAATATGTTGGAGCAGGTGGTCTTTCCAGATTGAACAACAGTTGTCTTTTTTTAAGAACAGGAAGAAATTTCTCGACAGCAAATGTCACGAGTAACCTGGTTGTTTGAAGGTGAGGTAACACCTGTCCGTTATGGCACATGCATTCAGGACTTACTGCCATTCATATCTGTGAAAGTTTTACGGATATGACACGTTAGCTATTTTGTCTGTTTCTTTTACGAACTTATTGAACTGAGAAAAAATATTATTCCTCAAATAAGTGAATTTAAACTATTTGTAGTTTAAGCTTACTTGTAAGAAATTTTCCTGGTCTGTTGGCACAATAATGCTTGAAATGTTAAAAAGAGGAATTAATAGTATTCAGGTTTCCTTTTGAAAAACATTGGATGAAGGATGCTCAAGTGAGCAATGGTTTACTCTGTAAGGGATAAAACGCCTCTTACCTAAATATCTAGGTTAATTAAATGAATAAAACAATTAAATAATCAATTGGCCTAGATTGAAGAATTTGGATTGGATCAATAAATGCAAGATTAAATTTATGGAATTTAAATTTATTAAATGTGATATTGAGCTCAAATATCAATGGTGGAATATTGTTTTTGATATTGATAAAAAACAGGTTTTGAGAGGGCTTGTACCCTTATACGAAGAAACAACCAAAAGGCAAGAGGAACGAAATCCATGAGAAAAGGACCCAAGACAACCACCAAGACTGAAAAGGTCAGAGACAAAACATAGACAGAGCAATGACCAACAAAAAGATGTAAGATGAAAAGGTTGCATGCAAATCCCTCAACAAGCTACACCCAAAGGCCAAAGAATGCTTTGGGGCGGGAAGAAATTGATTTTGGAAGGCCTTTCTTTGTTCTATGCATGATCGTCCAAAGACATATCATCAAACTCATTAGACTGAGGAGAAAGGGGCTCCTTAGAAGATGCCTCCATGCGAGACACCCTCTCGAAAGGGAAGAAGGGCAAACTAGA
This sequence comes from Cunninghamia lanceolata, assembly GCA_027924645.1. NCBI lineage: Eukaryota > Viridiplantae > Streptophyta > Pinopsida > Cupressales > Cupressaceae > Cunninghamia > Cunninghamia lanceolata. The sequence continues at coordinate 11,430,032 of BSBN01001281.1, forward strand.
GAGATCTAAGGATGCATCGAAGCAAAAGGCTGAGGAAAAATAGAGTCCCCACCAAGATTCGTTGATGGGGTAGAGGTAATAGATGAAGACGTAGATCAAGACGGTATTGAAGGAGGATTCCCAACATTTGAAGATAAGACTAGAGCCACTCTAGTCTCAGTAGGAGCCAACACATAAGCCATTGGGGCCACATCAATATTATTAGCAATGAGACTCGAAGGAATGTCCACAATTAGGTGATCGGGGAGGGCGTTCCACAACCACATAGTAGGGCCACCAAACCTGTGTCGAGTACTAGTGCACCCCAAGGCAATATTGTTGTTGAAGATGTTAGGAATTGGTATGCCAATTTGTTGAAAAGTGGAATATTGTTTTTGAAGATGTTAGTAATTGATATGCCAATTTGTTGAAAATTGGGGCCTTGAATAGACAGATGCCATAAAACCAATAAAATGATTTTTGTTTGTTGTGGTTCATATATGTGCTTTGAGATTGATCTTTGCGAGTGTGGAAATGATTTGGCACACATAATTGAACCTGGACCCACAAAAATGAAGTAGCGTGGGATGGATGATTGGTGCAGGTTTGCTTTTGCTTTAGCTTGTGCTTGTATCTGAAGAGGAGTGGTGTATATTATTTGGGAACCCTCTAAATGAGGGTCATGTTCTCCTCAAACAAGCCTCTAGGCAAATTGTTTTGACAAGTATTGTTGTTGAAGACGTTAGGAATTGATATGCCAATTTGTTGAAAAGTGGAATATTGTTGCTGAAGATGTTAGGAATTGATATGCCAATTTAAAATGGGGCCTTGATTAGACAGATGGTGTAAAACTAATAAAATGATTTCTCTTTGTTGTGGTTCATTTATGTGCTTTTGAGACTGTGGAAATGATTTGGCACTAATTGAACTTGGACCCACAATAATGAAGTAGCATGGGATGAATGATTGGTGTCGATTCACTTTAGCTTGTTGTGCTTGTATTTGAAGATGAGTGGTGTCTATAGATATTGTTTGAGAACTTACTAAATGAGGGGCATGTTCTCCTCAGTCAAGCCTCGAGGCAAATTGATTGGACAATTATGAACCAAAATTGAAGATAGTAGGTAAGTATGGAATATGTCTAGGTTGATGATGCAAAATATTAAGGCAATTATGATGCCCTAAAATTTTGTTGAAAAGTGGAATATTGTTGTTGAAGATGTTAGGAATTGATATGCCAATTTAAAATGGGGCCTTGATTAGACGGATGGTGTAAAACTAATAAAATGATTTCTCTTTGTTGTGGTTCATTTATGTGCTTTTGAGACTGTGTGGAAATGTTTTGGCACTAATTGAACTTGGACCCACAAAAATGAAGTAGCATGGGATGAATGATTGGTGTAGATTCACTTTAGCTTGTTGTGCTTGTATTTGAAGAGTAGTGGTGTCTATAGATATTGTTTGAGAACTTACTAAATGAGGGGCATGTTCTCCTCAGTCAAGCCTCTAGGCAAATTGATTCAACAACTATGAACCAAAATTGAAGATAGTAGGTAAGTATGGAATATGTCTAGGTTGATGATGCAAAATATCAATGCAATTATGATGCCCTAAAATTTTGCTATAATGCTCTTCTAAATGATTTGTAGGTTCTAGCAAGATTTCAAATGAATCAATGAATGTTTTTAAATACAACATGCCACACAAATCAACACAAACTTGTGTAGTAGGCCCTGGGTCAACTCCACACACACGTAGATTTAATCTAAGGTGGTGAATAGGAGATTTAGGGGTTAGGACTAGTTTTTGGGGACGAGTGATGATGGGATCAAGATAAAATAATATTATGAATTGAATTTATGCAAGAATATGTTACTTGTGGACTTGTTATTGCATAAAAGACACTAATGGAAGTGGGCCCAACATATAAGGGAAAAACATGTGCATGAAATTTTCACCATTATAGCCATAAACATGTATGAAGGATTATATATGCAATGTTTTTGTAGTGTATCAAAATATGTGATGATTTATTGGGGATTTAAGTACGTAGTTTTGAGTTGATATGTATAATCAAGTAAGAATATATGGTCACCTAATTTGATGACACAATTCATGATCACTATTACTTATTAATTCTAGTAAAACTCAAATTGGGTTGAGTTAGGAATAAGGTAAGTGCATGGAGTTGTGGGACCAAAAAGTTGCCACATGACTTTTTGGTCCCATGCAGAGAAAAACGCGCTCGAGTTATTTTTTGCTTAAAAGTGCAAAAAAAAAGTCATTTGCTTCACTACCAACGGCCAAAAAACAACGTTTGGAGAAAAATTAGAGATTATAGCGCGAGCATGTTCAAGGAAGGTGAAACCAAGCAAGTGCAAAGAGAGATCGACGTTTTCATGATGTCACCTCGCCAAACCCGCTCTTGAAGATGTCGTGAAGCAAATGTCGAGGGTCTAGCAGCCAAAGAAGGTAGGGTTTGATTAATTTTTGTGAGTTTGAAAAGAATTTTTGACTTTGCAGTGTTTGATTAGTTTTTTATATTGCATTTACAGTTAATGGGGTAGGAGAAAACACATCCAACTAAGGAGGGTCAAAACAACCATGAAAACCATCCAAACCCTCAAAACCCACCACATCCTTACCATGAAAGAGATACTTAAGAAAACTATTTAGGGCAAATAGAAAAAAATAAAAGACATCGTCAAACCCTAATTGAAATGTCAAACAATCCAAGTGCAAGCATTGATCGTAGGAGAGTGCATGTGAAGTCATTAGAGATTGTTTCTCACACCGAATTGGCGACAAAACAAATCATTGAATTTCATGACTATAGGGAGAGGTGTCGACAATACTATGCTGACAAATTATTTTATGAACAAGTGAATAATGAAAAAATTACAAATTTGTATTATGTGCACACTTTATTAATCCTAAAATTGGTCAAATATTAGAAGTGACTTGCAAACAATTCCCTATTCATTGGTGTGGGAATCAAGATATATTCCAAAACTTTGGGGATAGATGGTACATGGTCTTTGATGAGCATCCATGCAACAACAATGATGTGCCACAATATTTCTTGGGGAAACTCTATTGCGAGTTCGTCCTCAACAAGATTCCTAATTGCTTTGACATTTGAGAGTTCCAGGGTAGAGGTGGTGGCTCTGCTCAATATTGAGAGGGGGCTTTGCGAGACCAAAACCATGTACCTAGACTCCTGTTGAGGCTAGAACGTGTCACTCTTTTCGAATTTGAAGGAGAGTGTTGAGGTGGAGACACTACATTCATTGACTGCTCTCAGGTAGTCTTTAGCACAACACGTCGATGATATCACCCAGGTCGATGAGGGTAAGAGTAGTAGGCGTTAATTGTTTCCACATTTGTGCAGTTTATGTGGGAACCTGTGTGATTATGGGACGTAGGACTCACGATAGGACTCTCGGTAGGATGTTGCGACGTAGGGGCAACATTCAATGATGGACACATCCATATTGGATGATATTGTTCTCACTAATGATGTATTACAGCGTACATTTGGTATTGATTCTCAGGTAATTTTTTACAAGTTTCATTTTGATTTAATATATTCTTATTTAAAATTTGTAATTAATTTTATATGACTATTTATATTATAATTCAAAAATAATGTATGTAATTGTCTGCGCAATGAAATTTCAGGGTTAGAGTCTTCATCCTGCCTCTGTTAGCCGTCCATTGGCGGGTTATGAGAGGAGGTCAAGTCAGCAGGTATGTAATTTATCACATGATCATAATTATTGTACATATATCAATGGTAATATTACTTAGTAACAATTTGATGATTTCAACAGGGAGCTTCACCAACACCTCCACGGTTTTTTTGGTGCCCTAGACGCAAAACCACTTAGATGGAGGTAAATTTAACCATTTGTAATCATTGTGCATTTAAATAATGTAATGTATCTATTTTGGTTGAATAACATTGAACTCTATTTTCAGATGCTGAATATGGAGACGACTCATCTTTGTGAGTCAGAGCAGGCAGGCATGATGTCTTCAAATCTTTTGACCGATGTATGAGCCAATAACATGAAAATGTTATTTTCTATTTCTTGTTTTATCTCACGTCATTTGATGTACATAAATGATATTTATGTTTAGTCAATTTTGTTTCTTGATGCTTCTCATAGGAGGTCACAATTCCAACTTGTCCAACTATGGACGAAGAGAGAGAAAAGATGATCGAGAGTGATCATCGGATATCGGTAAGTGATCGATTACATATGTAATGTTATATATTTCATGTTTTCTATATTAATGTGCATATTGCTTGATTGTATTAACAGGTGCAGTTGCATAATTCTCTGTCGAAGAGGTCTACTCAACAAGAGAGAAATGATGAGTCACTGGTTGACTCTTCATCTTCACAGCCAAGCAAGGGCCGCTGATTATTTGATAGAAGTCAATATGAAACTAGATTTTGAGACATTTTTGTATGTCTAAATGGCTTTGTATACATACTTTTGTATGTTATTGATGTATATTTTTGTATATGTCTGTATGGCTTTGTTTGGACATGTCTATATGGCCTTATATATAAACTAGATGTTATGTTCATGACATTATGTATATGACAGTTTATATTAAATATTTAATATGATGATCAATTATTGTTACAATAATTTGGTTTTACACGTGCCAATTGCATTTGTTTGAAAGTTTATAAATCGTTTTCAAATAATCCATTTTGTGCATATCTTGCGATCATTGCATTCCATGAGACTGTGCATTTCTTTGAGGCATTGAATGTCAAATAGTTCATGTGCCTTCTCTATGCTTCCACACTTTCCATACATGTCTACAAGGGCAACTGCAAATACAATATGCGACAAAATTCCTATATCCTTTATGCTTTGATGGTTGTCCACAACATGTTCCCCAGATCCCATTTTGGCATAGGCAAGGAGGATGTTGGATAAGGTTGTGCAATTTGGTTTTAGATGTGCCAATTGCATTTGGTTGAAAGTTTCTAAAGCCTTATGAAAAATCCATTTCGTGCATATCTTGCAATCATTGCATTGCATGAGACATCATTTCTTTAAGGCATCATGTCAAACAGCTCACGTTCCTTGTATATGCTTGCACACTTTGCATACATGCCTCGCAGGTAGTTGAAACTATAACATTTGACAAAATTCCCATATCCTTTATGCTTTGATGGATGTCTACATCGTGTTCCAAAGATACTATTTCCAAGGTTTTGGAATTTGGCTTCATACCCGCCAATTGCATTTGCTTGAAAGTTTCTAAAGCCTTATCAAAAAATTCAGTTTGTTCATATCTTGTAATCATTGCATTCCATGAGGCAACATTTCTTTGAGGCATCATGCCAAACAGTTCATGTGCCTTGTCTATGATTCCACACTTTGCATACATGTCTCTGAGGGCAGTTGCAACTACAACATCTAACAAAATTTCCATATTTTTTATCCTTTGATGGATGTCCATTTTGGCATAGGCAAAGAGGATATTGGCCAAGGTTGTGGAATTTGGCTTTACACCCACCAATTGTATTTTCTTGAAACTTTATAAAGCCTTATAAAAAAATCCATTTTTTGCATATCTTGCAATCATTGCATTCCATGAAATGGCATTTCATTTCAAGGCAACATGTCAAATAGTTCACGTACCTTGTCTATGCGTCCACACTTTGCATACATGTCTACTAGGGTAGTAGCAACTACAAGATCTGACAAAATTCCCATATCCTTTATGCTTTGATGGATGTTCATACCATGTTCCAAAGATCCTATTTTTCCATATGAAGGGAGGATGTTGGCTAAGGTTGTGGAATTTGTCTTTACACCCACCAATTGCATTTGCATGAAAGTTTCTAAAGCCTTATCAAAAAATCCATTTTTTTCATATCTTGTAATCATTGCATTCCATGTGATGACATTTCTTTGAGGCATCATGCCAAACAATTCACATGCGTTGTCTATGCTTCCACACTTTGCATACATGTATTTGAGGGCAGTTGCAACTACAACATCTAACAAAATTTCGATATCTTTTATGCTTTGATGGATGCCCATTATGGCATAGGCAAGGAGGATAATGGCTAATGTTGTGGAATTTGGCTTTAACACCTGCCAATTGTATTTTCTTGAAAGTTTATAAAACGTTATAATTTTTTTTTATTTTTTGCATATCTTGCAATCATTGCATTCCATGAGATGACATTTCATTGAGGCATCGTGTCAAATAGTTCACATATCTTGTCTATGCTTCCACACTTTGCATACATGTCTACTAGGACAGTTGCAACTACAAGATCTGACAAAATTCCCATATCCTTTATGCTTTAGTGGATGTCCATACCATGTTCCAAAGATCGCATTTTGGGTTTACACCTCTCAATTGTATTTGCTTGAAAGTTTCTAAAGCCTTATTAACAAATTCATTTTGTGCATATCTTGCAATTATTGCATTCCATGAGATGGCACTCTTTGAGGTGTTCTATCAAACAGTTCACATGCCTTGTCTATGCTTCCACACTTTGCATACATGTCTACTAGGGTAGTTGCAACTACAACAGATTTGACAAAATTCCCATATCCTTTATGCTTTGATGGATGTCCATACCATGTTCCAAAGATCCCATTTTGGCATAGGTAGGGAGTATGTTGGTTAAGGTTGTGGAATTTGGATATACTCCTGCCAATCGCATTTGCTTGAAAGTTTCTAAATCCTTATCAACAAATCTATTTTGTGCATATCTTGCAATTATTGCAACATATATACTTTGAGCTTAATTATTGCAAAAATATACACAATAACAATTCCATAAATAAGGGTTTCCTTAAAAAATCATTTTAGAGTTACAATAAAGCCATAGGTCTATCCTTAAAATTCTTGATTAATCAATTCAAACGTTTCAGAAATCGATAGATGTTGTTCTTTCCATAAATTAAGCCAATTATTGCACAATAAGGAAAATACTAAATTAATTTCTCTATTCAGAAGTACCATATAACGTAAATCACAAGCTATAATTAATATACAAACACTTGAAATCCTTAAACATGTGATTGTGAAGAAACTAATATATTTAACTTCGCAAGTCCATCTCCTTCAACATTTGTAGCCCTATCAGTACTCCATCCTTAATAACCCTAGCCTAAGCATGTTATGAATTTATGCTAATGGACAAGTGGTTTTATTTGTTGTAAGCAACTCCACAGAATGGAGGATATTGTTCCCATATATATATTTTGTTTCATGTACGATCAGTGCAAAAGACCTTCTTAATGGACTTATTTGCACTATAGAAAGTTGTGTAAAAAGATAATACATGTATTAAATAGCAATTTGGGTTAATCATCAAAGGTGAACTTGCAACTTGTAAAAGTCTGGAATAAGGTCATGGATCAACTATTAGTATCTAAGGTGAAGTCCCTATTTATGATTTATGAGTCTAGTTTTCTTTAGTAATCTATTCCTTAGTCAAACCTGTTTAACCAAATCTATAAATTTCCTTGAATGAATATTGTTATCATATTTGCTACATTTATTTTCTAAGGCCACTTCATCTAGCATCTAACCACTTACCATGATTAATCTAATCTAAGGGTTTTTATAATGATCAATGTAATTATAGTTATTCCTAGGGTTACTTATTCCCAATCTTGTAGAGTTCAGGTGATGGGATTTGAAATTACAAATAATTCCTTCTAGGAGCTACAACACTCATTCTAGACTTTCCTATAAGGTTTTGAGTATCCCTACTTTCCTTCTAATTTCCAATGGGCTATCCCATGTTTGTGATCATAAATGGACATGTTTGAGCTATCATTTGGTGAGAAGACTGGAGGAGGTTAAAGATGATCCATTAGGGAATTCATGGGAGGTGGTAACCCTTTTGTAGTTTGTCTATGATAGAGACTACAATGTCAATTTATTGCTATTCTCACTAAGTCCCAAAATCAATAATGCATGAATCCTCTATCTAATGAAAAGCCATAGTGATAATACCTATCTTTAAAGTCCTAATGTTACATATTTCATACTTGTTATATTCTTTGCTTGAGAGACTTTCTTCTATTAGAAAAGAAAATCTCGCAAAATTAACTAATAAAGAAATTATCAAAGGAAAGATACTTATCTAAGGTACAATGAAGTAAAGTACAGTAAATATGCTTGATCAGTTTACTTAGAGAAAATACTTAATCCCTTTTGCCAATTTATAATTGTACATAACATAAAGAGAAAATATACTCTATTAGTAACGGATTCAGTTTTCGTAAAAACAACAAGGAATCTGGATAACTTATCAAGTTCTTTCATTACTTTTAAATTGAAACCAAAAAGGTTATAAAATAGGACAGATCTCTTAACACGAGGTTCCTATTAAACTTCCTAAATGAATTTATACTTTATTTCCATTGTCAATAAAATTGTGAGTAAAAATTGACAAAGGTTCTTGTTACCCAACAACTAGTCAATAGTTGCGCTAAGGCTTTAAAATCAAATACATGAGCATAGTTTACATTTCACATTTTCCATGTTGTAGATTACTGACAATAGTTGGTTGAAAGATTTTTATGGTGATGAGTAACAATGTAAGCATCAATTTATTCTAACATGTGACTAATGATGCTGCAATACATTTAAACCACTATGTATATAGTTTCCAACCTACTCTTCGAGGAGGGTTAGTGTGTTTTTGGTTTTGTTTAAATGTTGAGTTTTTGACGGAAAAACATAAGATTGTGTTGGGAAAGTGTTGGCATTACTTTTGTAAGAAGCTTGTGTTTCATGTCAAGTGTGAAATTAATTTGTAATTAGATGCACTAAGATTATATTAAAGTGTAGATAAAAATAGAATTTCTAGAAGACCAATATTTTGAGTAGCATGTAAATATAAATTCTATATAGGATAAGGTTTTAAGAGAAGTAACAGAATTTTGGATATCTAAACTTATGCATGAATTCTAAGTATAGAAGAAAATTAAGTTAAATTTAAAATAATTCAACTATAGTTTGATTTAGTACAACAAAGAAATTCTATAAAAATCCTATTGTGAATCATTGTGTGTATGCATTCCTTTATTAATGTAATAAAACTCTACTTTATTATCTCACTCCATTCCATTTTATTTTCTTACTCTTTAATTCATTTATTTATATTATCATATCACCACTCTTACTCATTTATATAAATTTTTCTCACTCTATACATTGTTTCCATCATACTCTTAACACTCACTTACACCTGTTTTATCCTTTTCTTTATCACACTTCTCTATTTTTCTTATTTAAATCACACATTTCTTTCTGTCACATTCTCATATTAAATTTTATATTTATTTTCACTATTATTTACCTTCATTCTCTTTCAATTGTACTACTTATATACTTTTATTTCATTTATATATTCTCTTAAATTTTATATCATTTATCTTGCTCTTTTCATAATTATCATTCTTATCTTCTTTAGCCTTACCACTCACACCTCACACACTAACTCATCTATCACCACACTTATACTTATCTATTATTATTTTCATAATTTATATCTTTTTTTTTTACTATTTCATAATCTCCACTCTTATCTTTAATTTCTTTTTACTTTTTAATTCATTTACTACTTTCTTTATCTCGCTCACATCACTCTACTCCAATTTGCTACTTGCAATCCTATAGATTATAGATAGCCAAAGCTTTATCATATATAGAGATTTAGTTGGTCATGTATTTGGTGAGTACATAAACTCACCCTTTTAATATAGATTATATACAAAACTATGTGACTTGTTTCCTCTGCAACTAATAAAAAAAACTGAGATAAATTTTATAAAGCATTTGTTTAAACTCAGCCTGATGGAACTTGGTAAATTTATCTATCATGAGAATTATCTATCTTAACTATCTAAAACTTTTTTTTCCAATAATATTATTTGAACGCATAATAGATGCTATTTTAATTTCATAAGATGAACTTTAAAAAATTTATCACAAATGTCATTGAAAAGTATGCCGTTGAAAAGTATCTGTTGAAAAGGCTTTAAAAACTTTCAAGCAGATGACGTTGGCAGGTGCAAAGTCAATTTCTACGACCTTTGACATAACCCTTCCTGCCTGCGTGGAATTTGTGACTGAGAAACAGGGTAAGGACATCCATTCTTGCATAACGAAGGGGGGGGATTTTTGTCAAATAGTATAGTTGGAAATACTCTGAGAGACATGCATGCCGGATGTGGAAAAACTATTTGACAGAATGACTCAAAGAAATATTGTCTTAGATCTGCAACGATTGTTGGATCACACAAAATGGATTTGTTGAAAAGGGTTGTAAAAACTTTCCAGCAAATGAAGTTAGTAGGGTAAAGTCAATTCCCACAACCTTAGCTAGCGTTCCCCTTGCCAGTACCAAAATAGATGCCTTTGAATAGGGTATGGACATTCTTCTCAGCAAATCGGAAGGGGAATTTTTGTAAGAGATTATACTTGGAAATACTTTGATAGACTTATATGCAGAAAGCAGACGCTAGACAGGGCACAAGAACAATTTGACAAAATTCCTCAAAGAAGCGTTGCCTCATGGACTGCTACGATTTTAGGCCATGCCCAAAATGGATCTACATGGAGCTTTAGAACAGGGCATGAACATACAATAGAACAAATGATTTCATCACAGATTTTAGAGCACATGAACTATTTGACAAAATCCTTGATCACAGGATATGCAGAAAAAGGATTTAATACAACGGCTTTTAGAAACGTTCAAGCAAAATACAATCAGTAGCATGGAGTTCAGGAACATGGTATGTACATCCGTCCTAGGATTTATACCAACACAATTAGTTACATAAAATCCTCACAAAAGCTTATACACAAATCCTTTCGTGATTGAATTCAAATTTCAATTATCTTAAGGCATATCTTCAAAATGAATCTAAGACTAAAATTGAACTAACATAATTCAAGAACCAAAATTTTCAAAAGAAAAGAACAAAAGATGGAGAGGAGAATTCTTACAGATTTCTCCAGCACTTCTAAACCAAAGATGAGTGTGTCTTCTTCAAAAATCCATGCAATTTATAGAAAAACTTGACCCACATGGAGGAACTCCAAGTCTTGAGTCAAGTCTTCCAATTAATTGCCCTCTCCCTCTTTTCCAATTTGCCATTTAATTCTTGTGGAAAAGGACTCTCCCATTTTCCACTGGTCATAAATTTAAGGAGAAAAAAGACTCATCTCATAAATTGGAGTCTTGACTTGAGAATGAGGGAGAAAGTTCCTCATTTATTGCCCTTTCTAGAAGTGTCCTCATTTTTAGAATTTTAAATTGGGACTATATTTTGTTTTTATTATTTAATTTTATTAGATTTTATATTATAACAATAGTATTCCAATTCGAATTCAAAATTCAAATGTGGGTTGTGACATCCTTCTCCCCTAAATTTATGCATCGTTCCGATGCATATTAGAAATAAGGTCAAAACATATACATATAAGTCCATAGAAATAAACATCGTTTACTATCAGTATGCTTGCCTACCTTCACAGTCCATCCCACAACAAAGTAGTCTATCATAGAGTATCATCTAAGTATAATTGTCTGTATCATCTAAACATCTTGAAGTTATAGTTCGTAATTAAAATTTCTACTAGGTTCTAAAATGATAAAGTATCCATGTATTATCATGACATTGTGAGTTTAAGAAACATCTTTAACTTTTCAAACCTGATTGAGCATATCCTTGCAGCTTGTCCTCAAGTCCGGAATGTTGAATGTTCATTTGAATTTTCTTGTGTCTAGAATAAACACTTGCAGGAGGTTGTTAGACACATCACGTTATGATGTTAATCATGGTGTTGTTTAGCAATGCTTCTAAGTTTGTCATGTTGGTATGAAGCAATTCATCACAAAGTACTTGTTTTATCAATGCAAATTAAAGTAATAAATGATCATAAGCTACCAAAGACACCATTTTTAAATCATTACTTCATCATGTAAGCAACTCCCTCATAATTATATTTAGGAGCCTTTTAAATTCAACAATAAGTGAATAAATGTATAAAAATTAAGGAATAAATCTAACTTGCAAGAGTGTCATCATTAAGCACCTTATTAACATAACTAGATAATATAACTTTTTCATGATTTATAATGTGGAATGGAGTCATCAAACGTGTGTCATTCCACCTGTGAACTGATTAAGGTAAAACATATCCCATGCTCATGGATTTGTTATGAGAATGGTAAGGGAAAATGAAGTGAAATATTCCAAAATAGATTCAATGTCAAGGGGCCAAATTATTATCATATCAACTACGAGAATCAAAATATTATTACTTTCTAACGTCTCTTCAGGAGATTCCTTTCCATATAAGAAGGCTCTTACCTTAGTTCATAATAAAGATATGTACACTTGCTCCTCACTTTGGTTCCTGACTATTTTCCGTCATAGAGAGTAAAATTTTGATAGATATAATCAATCCTATCCAAAGTCGCCATTAAATAATTTTATTTCTTTATACTGAGTTATCTTCCTAATCCACCTTCAAGCTAGTTTCTCTCCTGCATAAGAGGGTCACATTTATTGTTCTCCTTTCCTTTCGATCATACTTGATCATAATGAAAATCCTACCGTACTCAAGGTCCAACTGTTAGATCTTATTATTAATATCCTTAATTTTCTCTCATTTTAAAACCTCCTTGGCTGTTATTACAATGCTTGCAATTCACTTTAAAATTCCATCGTCAAAGATAAATCAACTTTCTAGGTGCGGTAAATAAAAATTTAGGTTCATAGATTCTCCCTTGGTAATCCATCATTATCAAAATTTTTAGTTACATTTGAAGTTTACTCCAACATGTGCTAGAATCCAAGAGTAATGATGCACCACTGTAGATTAGAAGAATTAGATTCTCTTAGTCAATCTGAGTACTGAGGAAATAGCCAATTCGGGCTAAAGTGTCCAAAACAAGACATACTGAAATAAAGCCAACCGGGCTCTTTTGTCCTTTGGGCAAACTGGTAAATGCAGTTCAGTCACACTATTATCTTCACTTTCATTTTCTAAACAAACTTCTACAACATCATGAAACATCACAAAGTTCAGGCTTAGATTTCAAGTTTTCATTTTCTTCTCTACATGCTACAAGTGACTTTTCCAATTGATTAACATGTTCCTTGAATCCTACTATTTCACTCTTTTGTAAACTGTTCTCCCTTGTCAATTCTTTCAAACCTTCTTCTATTCCTTTGTTCCAACTCTTCAAGTCTTCAATATCTTCAAACAATGTCAACTCCGCTTCTAGTTCCTCATATTTGTCTTCTCCTAGTTCCTATAGCAACAACGTTGAATTACACCTTTTGATTTCACACAATTCTCCAAAATAATGGCCAAATGGCCTATACTGGTCAAATGGATCAAAACTTTATCCAATAGGTAAACACAATAGCCATATGGGCTAAATAGGAGATGAATCATTATGCTCTGGCCAGAGACTTTTGACTCCTTCGAGATCAATACGGGTCCATGAGTCACTTCCTGGAGACCACAGTACCTGCCCAAGAACTGTGCTGAGGATGTCAACTAGGGATACACAATATCAACTTGTACACACCTCAGTTTTGGCAAAGCTGGGTACAAGTAATCCACCTCGGGGATTCTTCTGAGTACCAATGACTTCCATTATTCTGATATCATATAAACATTATACACATCAACACTCAAGTGAAAGGTAACAATTCTAGCATTCATGCATGCTGATTTATCAAAAACTTCTTCCAAACTTTCCATCCATCTCTCTTCGCAATTGTCACATCAATTGGTGCCACCTTAGGGCTTGTTATCTAAATGTAGTGCTAGCATCCCAAAATTGATAGTAGCTTCCCAAAATAGGAGTCCATGAATGTCATCAGTTTCTCAAAAGTCAATAGCTGTCTCTAGTACTCATCATATAGTCTCACCTCCAAGGAAACTCAATATCATTGCTATCTTAGAGCCAAGTAACCAAGAAATAAAGATGGTTTTCAGGGCCCTCTCAAGAACCCCTCCGCACGTTTCCTAATACCTTGCTTGTGTTTGTTTAAGGTGTTATCCTTCAAGAGGGAGGTATGCAAGAAACAGACACATAGATCTAGGGGGATGGATGGATTATGACTGTCCCATACCAGTCCCATCTGTAACCCCATCCTCACAATAGAATCTCCCCAGGCCACCTACTCCCCCATACAACCTGCTAGGGCCCTACCTATATATGGCAGTTTTATAGAAGTCACATTACTCCACACATGCCAGCAGTTGTAAAATTAAAAATGCCTCAAATCAAGAAGGATTAAGTGAAACAAGTCAATAAGTTAAATCCTCAATTAAAATAAAACAAGCCAAGAAGAAGTGAAGATTAAAGATAGCAACTATTGCAACATCCCAAGTTCAACAAAGAACAAGTCCTTAAGGCAAAAGGACCATCTCAAAATTTAAATTAAAAAAAAAACATTGCGGCTTAATACTTTTGTAAAATCTTTAACACAAGAATAAATAATGCAACAATCTCATAAAATTTGCACATTACAAGCACCGTGTAGCCTTACAACAAGACCGCCTAAGGGGAGTACGGAAACTGGGTGGACTTCTATCGCTCCAATAACTAAATCATACAATGGTCTCAAACCACATAAAGAACAATGATAATCGCCATGTCACATTAAGCATTCCCCACACAACCTGAAACAACCTTATCATACTTCTATATCAAAAATCCACACGAATAGTCATATGACCCCATACAACCCAGGGCATGCCATTCTAAAAAGATTACGATGTGCCACAAGAGGAATTAGCCATAGAATATGATATCCACTTCACAAGTGTTACGGCTATAATGTACTCAACTACTATTTTCTCGTTACACATACCATTACTGTCATCAAGCTATCCACTTCACCCTCTAGGGAGGGTTTACTTACGACCTTATCATTTCCTTTTCTTTTCATGTTTCTATCCATGTTTATCATTAACTAGACGATCATTAGATCGCAACAGGGGGAATACTATTAGCCTTACATCTTAATTCTGACCATGCTTTAGGTTAGCGGACCTTCAAGCCTAGTGTCTGAACCAAAAGCTCTGATACCACATGTAAGGACCTGACTCATCCTAAACCGAATGATACTAAACTCTAAATTCAAAAATACCGAGGAATAATTTTTTTGATCTAACAGATGCAGGAAATGAGAAATTTTTCTAAGAAGTGCTAAATGCATGTTACAAAGATGGGACGACTTGAATTTGGTTTTCTAAAACCATCAAGTCCTAAAGGATCACATTTTAGCCATGATCACCCTAGATGTAAAATGTGAATCATGTGTGATGAACTTGTATACAACCATGTAGACAATTCCTTGAATGCAATAAGACCTTGCTCTCCATATTCCTGCATCCTAAATAAGATCAAAATATTAGCCCTATTACATAAGTATAATGATCAAACTAGATTGTGCTCATACAAATGAATCAAATCAAATCCCTAGCCATTAGTTTATGTAATTAGATCTAACTCCCAATTGAAAATTTTCATTTAAATCATACAAGATCATTCCATACATGTGTATTGAAGTTTCATTACATGTGTTTTACAGTGGAAATGTGCTAGGAGTGACATTTTGCATTCCATAGCTCGTGGGACCGAACTGATTGTGCCAACGCATTGGGGTGAGCAGGTAAATGTCAGGGGAGGTCTCATTTTGTGTGCCAAGCGTCCCAATTGCTCGGGGCAGTAGGCTACCGACAAAGTCTCTTAGGATCCCTAAGACCAAAAAATTGCCAAACTATGATGGAGCAGTTCTCAAAATTCATGGCAGCTGGGAACATTTCATTTAGACATACAAGTGCAAGTGGGGTTTGTCCACAATAACCTCTCTCAGTTTTGGTCAACTCCAATTCATTTGACCGTACCGGAATCAAATGCATTCTCGCAAAATGCTTCAGTTTCATGTAGTGGAAAGGTGCTAGGAGTGATATTTTGCATTTCATAGCTTGTGGGGCTGAACCATCTGCACCAACGCGTTGGGGTGGGCAGGTAAATTCTAGGGGAGGTATCATTTCATGCGCCAAGTGTCCCAGTCATTCGTGGCAGCAGGCTACCGACAAAGTCACTTAAGATCCTAAGAGCAAAAACTACCAAATCTTGACGGAGCAGTTCTTGGAATTCATGGCAATTGGGAACGTTCTGTTTAGACCTACATGTGCACGTGGGGTCTGTCCACAATAACCTCTCTCAGTTTTGGTCAACTCAAATCTGTTTGTGCCGAAATCAAATGCATTCTTGCAAAATGCTTCAGTTTCATGCAACACAACCTTGCCAGTTGCCATATTTTTTGTTCTGCTTGTCGTGGGGCCAAACTGTTTGCGCCAATGCATTGGGGTAGGTGGGTAAATGCTAGGGGAGGTCTTGTTTTGTGCGCCAAGCGTCCTAGTCATTCGGTGGAGTAGGCTACCGACAAAGTCCCTTAAGATCCCTAAGGCTAAAAAACTGCCAAACTATGATGAAACAATTCTTGGAATTCATGGCAGCTGGGAACATTCCGTTTGAACCTATAGGTGCATGTGGGGTCCATCCATAATAACCTCTTGGTTTTGGTCAACTCAAGTCCATTGGACCGTGTCAAAATCAAATGCATTGTTGTAAAATGCTTCAGTTTTATGTAGTGGAAAGGTGCTAGGAGTGACATTTTACATTCCATAGCTCGTGGGGCTGAACTGACTACACCAATGCATCTAGGTGGGCAGGTAAATGCTAGAGGTCTCGTTTCATGCGCCAAGTGTCCCAGTCGGTTGCGGCAGTAGGCTACCGACAAAGTCACTTAAGATCCTAAGAGCAAAAACTGCCAAACTTTGACGAAACAATATTTAGAATTTGTGGTAGTTGGGAATGTTCTGTTTGAACCTACATGTGCATGTGGAGTCTGTCCACAATAACCTCTCTCAGTTTTGATCAACTCAAATCCGTTTGACCATGTTGAAATCAAATGCATTCTTGCAAAATCCTTCAGTTTCATGCAACACAACCTTGCCAGGTGCCATATTTTTGTTCTGCTCATCATGGAGCCGAATCGACTGCGCCAACACGTCAGGGTGGGTGGGTAAATGCTAGGTGAGGTCTTGTTTCGTGTGCCAAGTGTCCCAGTCGTTCCAGGCTGTAAGCTACCGACAAAGTCAAAAGGTGCTAGGACTATAATTTTGCATTCCACAGATCATGGGGTTGAACCAACTACGCCAACACATCTGGGTGGGCGATTAAATGCTAGGGGAGGTCTCGTTTCATGCGCCAAATGTCTCAGTCGTTCCGAGCTACAAGCTACCAGCAAAGTCGAAAGGTGCTAGAAGTGAGATTTTTCCTTCCACAGCTCGTGGCACTGAACTGGCTGTGCCAATGCGTCAGGGTGGGTGGGTAAATGCTAAGGGAGGTCTCATTTTGTGTGCCAAGCATTCCAGTTGTTCTACGCTGTAATCTACCGACCAAGTCGAAAGGTGCTAGGAGTGTAATTTTGCTTTCCATAGCTCGTGGGGCTAAACCGACTATGCCAACGCATCGGGGTGGGTGGGTAAATGTTAAGGGAGGGCTTGTTAGCTGTGCTAAGCGTCCTAGTCATTATGGGCTGTAAGCTACCAACAAAGTGACTTTGTCGGTAGCTTGCAACCCAGAACGATTGGGATGCTTGGCACACGAAATGAGACCTCCCCTAACATTTACCTGCCCACCCCGACGCATTGGCGCAGTCAGTTTGGCCCCATGACGAGAAGAACAAAAAATGCGTCGGGGTGGGCCGCTTAGTTTGGCCCCATGACGAGCAGAACAAAAAATATGGCTCCTCGCAAGGTTGTGCTGCATGAAACTAAAGCATTTTGCAAGAATGCATTTGATTTCGACATAGTCAAACAAATTTGAGTTGACAAAAACAATGAGAGGTTATTGTGAATGGACCCCACGTGCACCTATAGGTCTAGACAAAATGTTTCCAGCTGCCATGAATTTTGAGAACTGCTCCATCAAAGTTTGACAGTTTTTGCTCTTAGGAACTAAGTGACTTTGCCAGTAGCTTGCTACCTCGAACGATTGGGACACTTGGCATACGAAACAAGACCTCCCCTAACATTTACCCACCCACTCGGACATGTTAGCACAGTCGATTCAACCCCATTAGCTATGGAATGCAAAATGTCACTCCTAGCACCTTTCCAGTGCATGAAATTGAAGCATTTTGTAAGAATGCATTTGATTTCGACACGGTAAAACAAACTGAAGTTGACCAAAACTGTGAGAGGTTATTGTGGATAGACCCCACGTGCACCTATAGGTCCAAATAGAACATTCCCAGCTGCCACGAATTCTGAGAACTGCTCTGTCATAGTTTGACAGTTTTTTGGTCTTAGGGATCTTAAGAGACTTTGCGGTAGCCTGCTGCCTCGAACGATTGGGATGCTTGGCACATGAAACAAGACCTCCCCTAGCATTTACCTACCCACCTGACACATTGGCATAGATGGTTTGGCCCCACGATGAGCAGAACAAAAAATATGGCATCTGGCAAGGTTGTGCTGCATGAAACTGAAGCATTTTGCAAGAATGCATTTGATTTCGACATGGTCAAAGGGATTTGAGTTGACCAAAATTGAGAGATTTTATTGTGGACTGACCCCACGTGCACCTGTAGGTACAAATGAAATGTTCCCAGTTGACATGAATTATGAGAACTGCTCCATTAAAGTTTGACAATTTTTGCTCTTAGGATTTCAAGTGACTTTGCTGGTAGCCTGCTATCGCGAACAACTGGGACACTTGGCACATGAAACGAGACCTTCCCTAACATTTAGCCACTCACCTTGATGCGTTGGTGTAGATGATTCGGCCCCAAGACGAGCAGAACAAAAAATATGGCACCTGGCAAGGTTGTGCTGCATGAAATTGAAACATTTTGCAAGAATGCATTTGATTTCGGCCTGGTCAAATGGATTTGAGTTGACCAAAACTGAGAGAGGTTATTGTGGACGGACCCCACGTGCACCGGTAGGTCTAAACGAAATATTATTAGCTACCACAAATTTTGAGAATTACTCCATCATAGTTTGGAAATTTTTTGGTCTTAGGGATCTTAAGGGACTTTGCTGGCAGCCTACTACCCCAAACGATTGGGATGCTTGGCGCATGAAATGATACCTCCCTTGTTGTTTACCCACCCACCCCGATGCGTTGGCGTAGTCAGTTCGGCCCCATGAGCTATGAAATGTAAAATATCACTCCTAGTACCTTTCCACTGCATGAAACTAAAGCTTTTTGCAAGAATGCATTTGATTTCAGCACTGTCAAATGGATTTAAGTTGACCAAAATTGACAGAGATTATTGTAGACAGACCCCATGTGCACTTGTAGGTTCAAACGAAATGTTCGCAGCTACTATGAATTTTGAGAACTACTCCGTCATAATTTGGCAGTTTTTTGGTCTTAGGGATTTTAAGGGACTTTGCCGGTAGCCTGCTGCCTCAAACAATTGGTATGCTTAGCACATGAAATGAGACCTCCCTTAGCATTTACCCACCCACCCCGACACGTTGGCACAATCGGTTCAACCCCACAAGCTATGGAATGCAAAATGTCGCTTCTAGCACCTTTCCACTGCAAGAAACTGAAGCATTTTGCAAGAATGCATTTGATTTTGACACGGTCAAACAGACTGGAGTTGACCAAAACTGAGAGAGGTTATTGTGGATGGACCCCATGTGCACTTGTAGGTCCAAACGGAACGTTCCCAGCTGCCATGAATTCTGAGAACTGCTCTGTCATAGTTTAGCAGTTTTTTGGTCTTAGGGATCTTAAGGGACTTTGCCGGTAGTTTGTTGCCGCGAATGACTGAGATGCTTGGTGCAATTGGTTTGGCCCCATGAGGTATGGAATGCAAAATATCACTCCTAGCACCTTTCAACTGCATGAAACTGGAGCATTTTGGAATAATGCGTTCCTTGCCACCATAAGAAAATGAAATTAATTTTAAAAAAATTAAGGTAGGGTGTTTGTAGGTGGACTTGACATCCACCTATACATGTAAAGAAGATGTTCTTAGGTGTCACAGTTTGATGGACTAGTCAGTCCAAAGTTTGTCACCTTTTTTTTTCTTAGGGCTCTTAAGAGATTGTCTATGTTCGATATAGCTAGGAATGACCATGAGGCTTTGCCATTGAAAAAACATCTCCCTTAGCGTTTACCTGCTGACCAGGATGAGTTGGCACCATCCATTTGGCCCCAGGGGATGCCGGACATAAAAATTTAGTCATAATACCTTTCTGGTAGATGAAAATTTAGTACTATAAAGGTGTTCTCACTTGATCGAATGTCTTGTAGGGCATCAATTGAGGCCGCCCTTACCGTTGCTCTCAATTGTTTGTCATTAAAACTCATTAAGACTCATTAAGAAATAGTAACATCATTAAAACTAATTAAAACTCATAGTAACATCGTTAAAACTCATTAAAACTTATTATGAAATAGAAAGTAAAGGACATATCATCATGAAAATCTACCTTACTTTCCTTTCAAAGGCAACTTCATAAGGATTATGCCTACCTCCATCACACTAAAATCCTGCATACAAATGTAATTGCACTATTTAGTTAAAATGAGTAGCTAAAATATATAAGGTGAAATGAGGATAGCAAAGAAAAATAACATACCTTTCTGTCATTCCACTAATTCAATCCAATGAACCATCCAGGTCTGCTCTACTCTTTATTGTGTTGAGTATTACCTCATGATTAGACTCACGAACCTTCCACAAGGTCATGTTCAATGGTCTACCCCCATATTTGATCAAATGAAGGTTTGATGCCACAACAAGATTAGAATAATGAAGAATCTTCCTATGTGTGTCAAAGTCCTCAAACAACCACACATCAGACTTCTTCACTGGGTACCTTCTAAGCCATGTTCCAATAACATCCACTGATCCTATAGGGTACTCTATGTTTTCTCCGTCTATAATAGGGGAATCTAATTTTTTTTGGCCTCAACACAGCAACACAAATAATAATCCATTCCTTCTTCATTATCTTCAACTGTAATAACTGCATAAACATGCCCTGCATTGATATGTGCATTCAGTTCGATGAATATAGTCAACAATACAAGAAAAACTACAAAATAAGATGGTATATTAAATTTTATTAAATTTGAATGCTAATAATACCTAGTTGAACTAGATCTGAAACATGATCAAAATCAACCGATGATTCAATCTCTATGATTTGTAATGCTGTCGATGGTCGATACATGTCAATCGGGCTTAGGCCTCTTGTACACCAATCATCAACCCACTCCTTTGACTCACAATTATACCAAGCTTCATATGTACATGAAGAACAAAAGCATGCCATCTGCCGCGTATGAATACTCCATGAACCTGCATTAGAGCTTCTAAAAGAGTGTAGCTCACTTGATCCTGTCAATGTACAACAGTCCTCATATTTTGCAATGTTAGTATCATCAACCAACCAAAATATCTACGAACTGTAGGCTTACCTTCATTACTTGGACCCATTGTATTGTTACACCATTCGACAATAGATTTCGCATATGTTAACTTTGCATTATCTTTGTACTTCAACTCTTCTTGTGCCAATGCTCTTTTGATACATGCTCCTGCACCATCATGCTCCCCCTTTCTATGCCCAGCCTCACAAAAATTTCACATATGTTGAACACCATTCATCATATGCATCCTACTCAATCAATAGAACATCCGCAAGTTCTTGAATTGTGATGCACAATTATATAACCATATGATATGCCGATGAAATGTTATGCTCCTGCTATCCAAATCATGGTAGAACATCTAAAAACAACCTTGCATGAACTCCATAGAATGTGTGCGATCATCACTAATATAAAAATGACATGCCCTCAAGATTTTCCTGTTGTCCTCTGTACTATCTTTTGCATAAATGAATGCTATTTGCACAAATATAGCAACTGCATAGAGTTGTAATACTGTGATCGCACCTCATTCTGTGGCTATAGTGTGTAGTTCTCTGCAAAGTCAACAACTAAATGATGGTACCAAGTGGAAACATGTCCTTGCATAATTTGAATTGCAAGTCCAACCATCGAGCTCTATGGGTATGCCTTGCATACTCATAAACTATATTATCTCAGAAAATAGAGATAAACTGATACATTGGAATCTTTTGAATGTCCAATTCATACCTTTTTGCTTCTTTGCCACCTTTTAGACTATATGCCACTATCTTGTATTTACCAAAACTTACTAGCTCATTTCCAATTACATGTGTGTTATCCATATGTTGACAAATTGGCAAATGTTACAACCCACCACAACGATCACATGTGCCATCCAAGCATAAGCTATTGTGGAATAATTGACCATTCACTCTTTGGCATAAGATGCTTGATATGAAATCTCTTAAAGATCTAGGTGGACACTTTATATTACACTCATGCAAAACATCGTTAGTATGCAAATCTACACATATATCTATAAACACCATAATGAATAGAAAACTCAATATGTACTCTACAAAAACAAGTTGTGCATGTGTGATTTATTTTGACATAAAAAGGATTTACCATTTTAAAATTACCTTTGACTAATTTTTACTTGAGGATACATCTCTTGGAATTTCTTGAAAAATTGTTTTGAGTCACATCCAAAAAATGCTTTGGATGTGGCTCATGGATTCAAAAACCAATTCTTCTTCTCACAACATCTCTTGTATTAGGAGATACCTTTGTGTTATTTTTCCAAAATTCTTCGATGAGGGATCTCAAGGCTTCAACAACAACTTTGTCTTTCCATGGGAGTCTCCCAGAGAATGCCCACAATTCATTGTTGTTTGGGTCCTCAACTCTCTCATGTCTTCCAACGACTCTCATTAGAGTTTTTCTACTTATTTTCAATGTTTGACTTGTCTTTCTAATGAGGCAAACTTTCTTTCTTTGTTGGCTTATTATTGTTGATGTAATGACAGATCGTGTGGCATTACTATCCTTGGTGCGTGAGGTGGAACCCACACTCTCACATGCACTCATTAGTTTTTTACAATTAATTTTTCACTTGAGACATCCGACGTTCTTAGGCCAAGAATCTTCATAATGGGCCTAAATTCTAGATCTCTCATCAATTCAACAAATAGTTGACATCTTCTAGTTTCATTTAAGTTCTCAAAGAATGATTTCCATATCTTATTCACATATATCTTTGGCAAGTGCACTTGGGAATCTTATCCTGTATGGCCTTCAAAACATTCTCATCGATATCAATTAGAAACTTAGGCTTCCTATGCAAAATTCTAGGAGACATTTTCATTGGTAAAGTTGACTCAACATTAGGAATTTCTTCAATATTTACTTGAGATGGGATAGACGACATAACTTCAATTGAAGGTGAAAAAGATGAAAAGGCTTGAAGTTGAGATGGAGAAGATGG
Organism: Cunninghamia lanceolata; assembly: GCA_027924645.1. Taxonomy (NCBI): domain Eukaryota; kingdom Viridiplantae; phylum Streptophyta; class Pinopsida; order Cupressales; family Cupressaceae; genus Cunninghamia; species Cunninghamia lanceolata. Next base: position 11,453,503 of record BSBN01001281.1, read on the forward strand.
TGTACCTTCTAATTGATATGTGAATGATGGCGTGCCACCAACTTGAGAAGAGAATGAAGATGTACCTTCAACTTCACCTGTGAAAGATGGAGTGCCTCCAATTTGAGAAGATAATGATGGTGTTCCTTCAACTTGACCTGTGGACAATGGAGTGCCTCCAACTTGGAGATTCAGTTTCCTCATTGAATGGAGGTTTTGCATTCATTCCCTTTGTGCCGCCAATTCCATCTCTCTCTTAGATTCATTAGATGTCTCATGTTCCTCTTCAATTGGCAATGGTGGAATGTCTTCTTGTATGGTTGACAATTTCCTACTTTCATGAATTCACCTCATTCTTTCTCTTTTCCTTTCATTCTCAGATTCACGCTCTTCTGGTGTTAGTCTTTGCTCATTTCCTCAGCATGATGATGATTTCTATATGCATCATGAATAAGACAATGATGATATTAGAAACATAATGAATAATCAGCATATACAAATCAGTATATGATGACTAATGAATAATCAACATATAGAAATCAGCATATGAATAATCAGCATATAGTTTCACATTTTCTTAACATATCTTCTCAAACACGCTTTCTTAACCTCCCATGGATACACCTACTCAAGACAAGATAGAACTCACTAGAACTAAGGAGAGTTATGACAAGCACATTGTGATGGACCAGCCATTCCAAATGGAGACTCATGTAAGGTAAAACTAGACCTACCAACATGTTAAAGGACGACCCAAATTCTTATATTGTAGGTGGTGAATTAGTTAGAGTAGCTCGTGAAGACAAGTATGAAGTCATGTATATGCTTAGATGTGATCATTGTTATCTCAAGTAAGTAGATGAGACTACATAGAACTTTGAGGGGGCTTTTGCAACAAAATCCAAAATTGGAGAAAGAAGCAACAACTCTTAACAATTCCCAATAATGAAAATGGTAGACAATTCTTTTTGAATAGAGGAGTCTAAGAGACTATAGTAGTAGAGGTTGTAGATGTTCTACAAATAAAAGGCATATTTAATGCCATCATTGTAAAAATAAATTGGGCATTTTGAAAAGGAGTGTAGGCTCAAACAAAGTCACATGTGAAATAAGAAAGCAATTTTCACTTGAAATGAAGGAGACCATCTCAATTCCAATATTTTTTTCTTGTCATGTAGAAGAGAAATCTTAAGATAATGTTTGGTTTCTTGATTTTGGTTGTTCGAATCATATGATAGTCAATGAAGACTTATTTATGCTAGTTGATAAAGTTGTAGAGAGTTGATTAAGATTTGGAGACAATAAAGTAGTGTAAGTTGTTGGAAAAGACACCTTGGTTGTTCACATCAACCAAGGTGAGGTAAAAAAAAATCAAGATACTTTATTAGTTGATGGCCTTAAGCATAATTTATTGAGTGTAGGTTAGCTTATTGAAAATAATTATAGAGTTTTGTTTCATGATGGTACTTGTAAATGTTTTGATAAAAATCATGGTGGAAAAGTTGTAGCAGAAGTTCTCATGACAACAAATAGAATGTTTCCATTGCAAATGTGTTTATTAAAAATAGATGCTCTAAAAGCAACTCTTGAGGATACCAATTGGTTATGTCATGGTCAGTATGGTCAGTTGACCTTTAAGGAGTTGAACTTGTTACATACTAAGATTTGTGGATTGTTCAAGATATTGTTGAAGAGTTTGATCATAAATTGATAAGATAGTGATAGAAGCCTATATGGTAACCATGCATTGAGAGTTGGACATTATGCTATGGCATGGATATTTATTACAACCAAGTGTTTCTATGGTATCAATTGCAAGATGCTTGGTGAAGAACTTGTTGCAAGTATGTGCTAATCGGTGTTGTTATTGATGTCAACAAGCTTTTGTTGTCATTGGTGTCAACCGTGTCTTCTGATGAGGTTGTCATTGTTTGATTAAGATGCATTACTAAATATGATGTGATTGCCTTGAAGATGTGCTGAAGATGTTAGGAATATGTTTCTGATGGTTAGTTTCCAAGTAGTTTTGAGAAAAATTGATTAATATTGGAAACAATGTGCTGAAGAAGTCGTCTGACTTACAGAGTATTGTTCGAGTTTTTGCTTTGCATGTATTTTGTGTTGAAGATCTAAGTGTACAGTTTGAATATGTTGTTTAGAAGTGTTTGAAGATGCTAAATCTAGAATTTGGTGCTCCAGATCATCGTGTAGTAAAAGTTATGATCACCAGTTTGAGAACAGTGTTTGACAATGTTTGTAGTGTGTCTGAGAGAAAGTGTTTTGCTCTGCATTTCTCCACAAAGTGGTTTCAGGTGTTGTGGTTCTGGATGTGTGCTTATAAGGATTTTATCTATTTTCAATCTAGAAGGCTTGTGATTTGATGCTCCAGAGAGTGATTTCTTGTGTAGTAGAGTTTGACAGTGTTGTTTGTAAGTAGATTGTGAACTTTCTTTAGGTGAAAGTTGTGGTTAAATTTGTTGGTTTTTAGGTGACTTCAAGATGTTCGTGGATGTTTCTAGATTGTGTTAAAGATTTGTGTAAGATCCACGAGGTGTGTTTACCTTTGAGGAAGCGTGTGCCTAAAAGTCCATAGTGTTAACTCAAGTTTGGCCGACTTGGTTGTTTGCGCTAATTTCAGTTATGCTCTATTGATTGAGGAAGTGTGGAATAACGTGTAAGAAGGAATCTAGGTTCGTGCTAAGTTGTGGTGTGGTCTGCTTTCATTCCTTTATGGGAATGTTTAGGTCCAGACCTAATTCAAAATTTATGAATTAAGTTGTGTTGCCGAACTTGGAGAATGATTTCATGATTGACGATGATATAAATAAGTATCAAGGATTTGTGGATATGAGTGAGCGAGAGGGATATGATGTTTGTGATGCGAACTTGATCAGGGTAGTGAGAGCTTTCATGTGTTAGGCTACTGGATGTAGTGAGTAGAAGGTGTCTACTATTTTCAGTGATGCTGCGAAGATGTTTGTGTTGTGATGGATATTGAGCTTTGTTGGAATTGAATTCCATGCATAGGTTAGATGCAACTATATCAGTTCAAAGCTTGGTAGTGATCCGTTCTTCTCTTCTTTCTTTCTTTCTTTCTCAGTGGGTAGTGAGTCCACCTGCAGTGAGCATTCTCTCTTTTGGGCAGTGAGCCTTTGTAATTCAGTATTGGTACTACATTATATTATGAGCTAATCCTCACTGTGATTTTTCCCTTTTAGGGTTTTCCATGTAAAATCTAGTGCTCTCTTGTGTGTGGTGTTATGATTCAATTTCAGTTATTTTCTTTTCATGGTTAATCATCATAACATGTTTAAAGGTTAAAATGCTTGTAAGGGTTTGAAGTTTTGTTACAACTAATTCAAGCCCCCTCTCAGTTGTCTTGTGCATTCAACTATTGGTATCAGAGCGAGGTTCCTTTGAAGAAAGATTAACAACTTGAGGTAGATCTAGGATGGCACACAAGAAGCATATTCTTTTATTTGATGGATCAGACTATGCACTCTGGAAAGTAAGGATGAAAGCATTTCTAGTTGCTCTTGGTTATGAGGTCTAGAAATCAGTCAAGTCTAATTACACTGTACCTTTGAATGGTATAAGTACTGAAGATGAGATCAAAGCTGTTGAAATAGATGGTAAGGAAAAACATGCTCTCTTAAGTGGACTTACTAATTTTGAGTTGGTGAAAGTTGTGAATTTGAAGACTACTAATGTGATTTGGAAAAAATTAGAAAGTGTTTATGAAGGAGATGATAAAGTCAAACAAGCTAAAATACAGAATTTGAAGCTCACTTTTGAAACCATGTGAATGTATGAAGATGAAAACATTACAAGCTACGTACAGAAGGTGGACGAAGTTGTCAATGGCATCAAAGGACTTGGTGGAAGTAGAGATTACAAAGAAGTGATATTGAAGGTACTCGGAACTCTTCCTAAAGCTTAGAGTCATAAGGTTTCTGCTATTGAAGAATTACATAATTTGAATTAGTCTACCAAATATCAGTTGCTTGGCACTCTAACTGCTTTTGAAATAAGAGAGTTTGGCACAACTAGTGGAACTGTAAAGGATGAGACTACTTTTAAGACCAGTAAATCAAAGAAGACTGTGGAATCAAATCTGGAAGACTTTGATGAAGTGGAAGCTAACTTTGTGAGAAGGATGAAAAAGGGTACTGGAAAGTTCAGTGGTAAGTTGCATTTTAAATGTTTTAGTTGTGGAAAATAGGTCATTATGCTTCAAGATGTCCAGACAGAGCTCTAAGAATTCAGAATAGGGAAAACAATGGTAAGATTGTTAAGAATTTAGTTACTATGTAAGAGAAGATGCAAGTATATATGATGATGAATCTAATTATGAGGATGGCAATGACAATGAATGCTTATTCATAGCCCTAAGAGATGAAACTATTTCTACTAACTCTGTAAACTATGTGAAGGAAAAGGGTCTGGAAGCAAGCACTAACCCTGAAGGCAATAAAATGTCTGCCTTTCATGCCAGAAAAGAAAAAAATGATTGGATCATTGATAGTGGATGCTCAAATAATATGACAAGTGATAAGAGTAAGTTTGTTAAACTTGGAAAATATGATGGTGGAGTAGTTAGGTTTGTTGGTGATGAAGCTGCTAAGATTTGTGGAAAAGGTTCATTCAGTTTTGATGAAAAGCATAATACTGATGATGTTCTTTACATCAAAGGCTTAAAGCATAATCTCTTGAGTGTTGGACAAATGTGTAGCAAATGTTACAATCTTATGTTTTAGGATAATGGCTGTGAGATCAGAAAAAGCTCTGGAACAGTAATTGTTGTTGGAAAGAGGATAGGTGGAAATATTTATCATCTCAAAGGTGGTGTTAGTTATTGCATTATGACTCAGAACAATGAGAGTTGGCTATGGCATAGGAGATTGTGTCACATCAATTTTGATATCCTGGTAAGGATAAGTTCAATTCAAGCTATGAGAGATCTACCAAAGATCACAAAGCCCATCAATGTTGTCTGTAAGGAATGTTAGATTGGAAAGCAAACAAGAAGAAGCTTCAAAGTCAAGGATCAGTCATCTACCGAACTGTTGGAATTAGTACATACAAATCTTTGTGGTCCTACTAGTGTAAGGAGTTTTCAAGGTGACATGTATTTTATGTTATTTATTGATGATTGCTCTAGAATGAAAGGGGTCACTTTTCTTAAAGAAAAATTAGAAGCCCTAGATAAGTTTAATGCCTTTAAAGCAATGGTTAAAAATGAAATGGATATGAAGATCAAATGCTTGAGGTCTGACAGAGGTGGAGAATTTACTTCTAACGAGTTTAACATATTTTGTGAAAATCATGGGATAAAGAGGCATTTATCTGCCCCTAGGACTCCTCAGCATAATGGAGTGGTTGAAAGAAAGAACAAGGCTGTTCAAGAAGTTGGAAGGACAATAATCAAAGAAGCAGACCTACCGGAGGTCTACTAGAGAGAAGAAATTCATATTGCTATCTACATACAAAACATAATACAAGTAAGGGCAAATGACACAAGACTCCCTATGAGCTATGGTATGGAAGGATTCCTACTGTTAAATATTCTAAAGTTTTTGGAAGAAAATGTTATATCAGAAGAGATGAAGAACTAGGAAAGTTTGATGCAAGATGTGATGAAGGTATTTTTCTTGGTTATTCTAACAAAAGCAAAGCTTACCGATGTTACAACAAGAGGCTAAGAAAGATTGTGGAGAGTGTAAATGTTAAGGTTGATGAATACATACAAAAGATCTTAGAGATTAATGATTATGAATTAGATGAGTCTTCTTCCAGTGAAGAAGAAGTAGCTAAAGAAAAAGAAGTACATGTTGAAGAACAAGAAACTCCAGAAAGAATCCCTCAAACTCCCAAGTATGTGCAGAAGTATCACATTGAAGATCAGATCATTGGTGATAAGAGCAAAGGTGTATTGACAAGAAGTAGAGCTGTTGAAGAATAGGTAAATCTGTGTTTACTTTCTAAAGTTGAACCTAAAATAGTGGTTGAGGCATGCAAGGATGAGAATTGGATCAAGGCTATGGAAGAAGAACTAATACAGATTGAGAAAAATTAGACTTGGGAACTTGTCCCAAGACTAGAGAACAAAAATGTGATTGGAACTAAGTGGGTATTTCAGAACAAATTGAATGAGAATGGAGAAGTGGTAAGAAATAAGGCAATACTTGTATGTAAAGGTTACTCACAAGTGGAAGGAATAGACTATGAGGAAACTTATTCTCCAATGGCAAGAATGGAGGCCATCATGATGTTTTTGGCTTTTGTAGCACATAAGGATTTCAAGGTATATCAAATGGATGTGAAATCTGCTTTCCTGAATGGTAAACTGGAAGAGGAAGTGTACATAGAGCAACTAGAAGGATTTCAGTTGTCAGATAAGTTAGATATGGTTTGCAAGTTGAGAAGGCATTAGATGGATTGAAGAAAGCTCCTGGAGCTTGGTATGCAAAGTTAGACAAGTATTTATTACAACAAGGATTCAATAAAGGCTCCGCAGATAGCAATTTATACATCAAAGTAAGTGGAGATCAAATTCTGATTGTGGAAGTGTATGTAGATGACATAATTTTTGGTGGAAATGAAGGCATGTGTAAGAGTTTTGCAAATGAGATGCATAAAGAGTTTGAAATGTCAATGTGTGGGGAAATGAATTTCTTTCTTGGCTTACAAATCAATCAGACAGATAAGGGCATTTTCATTTCTTAGTCAAAGTATTTAAAAGAGTTGTTAAAGAAGTTTGGAATGGAAGATTCTAAACCAGTTTGTACTCCTATGGTTACTGGTTGTAAGTTAAGCAAGAATGATGAATCTCCTAAAGCTGATCAGAGCAAGTACAGATCAATGATTGGAGGATTACTATATCTAACTACTACTAGACTAGATATTATGCATGCAGTTTGTCTTGTGGCTAGATTTCAAGTAGATCCTAGAGAGTCACATGTTATGGCAATGAAAAGGGTATTTAGATATTTAAAGGGCACTTCTGATCATGGCTTGTGGTATCCAAAAGATACTGACTTTACTCTAAGTACTTATACAGATGCAGATTGGGATAGTTGTGTAGATGACAGGAAAAGTAAAAGTGGCAGAGTATTCTTTCTTGGTGGCAGAGTAGTGTCATGGTTATGTAAAAAACAATATTTAGTATCTCTGTCTACTGAAGAAGCATAGTATATTGTAGCAACATCTTGCTGCACATAAGTGTTGTTGATGAAACAAACCTTGAAGGATATCAAAGTTGTGTATGATGAGCCAATTTCTATTTTCTGTGATAATACAAGTGCTATTAACATTTCAAAGAATCCGGTGATGCATTCAAGGACAAAGCATATTTCAATTAGGTACCACTTTTTGAGAAAGAAGGTTGTAGAGAATGAAGTGAAGCTTGAGTATGTGCCTACAAATAATCAGGTTGCAGACATATTCACTAAGACTCTTCCTAAGGATACATTTGAGTATCTTTGGAAGAAGTTAGGGGTTATTTCCCCTCCCTCCTTGAACTAGATACATAAGGAGATGCATCAGTCCAGTGGATTTTAAGATTCATTCTTTTCTGTATTGATGATTGGAGGCTACCTCTCAGGGGGAGCAAGCAATAGTCATGATGATTGTTGCAGTCAGGGGGAGTATTCAGAGCAGTGAAAGAAAAAGATGTTGTAGAGCAATAGTGAATAGTGCAAGTATGTGCAATATCATGAAAAGGGAAAGTTGTGAGACCCTTTGCCATTGATGTCAAAGGGGGAGAGAGTTCATGTGAAAAACAAAGGGGGAGAAAGAATAATCAATGATCAGAGAGAGAATAAGATGTGCCAAAGAAAGGGGGAGAGTAAGCAAGTAAAGAAGATTGTTGTAGAATTATGTCTTGATGGTTTTTTATATCATGTGCCACCATCAATGAAAAAGGGGGAGATTGTTGCAAGTATGTGCTAATCGGTGTTGTCATTGATGTCAATAAGCTTTTGTTGTCATTGGTGTCAACTGTGTCTTCTGATGAGGTTGTCATTGTTTGACTAAGTTGCCTTGCTAAATATGATGTGATTACCTTCAAGATGTGTTGAAGATGTTAGAAATATGTTTCTGATGGTTGGTTTCCAAGTGCTTTTGAGAAAATTTGATTAATATTGGACATAGTGTGCTAAAGAAGTCGTCTAGCTTATAGAGTATTGTTTGAGTTTTTGCTTCACATTTATTTTGTGTTGGAGATCTAAGTGTGCAGTTTGAATATGTTGGTTAGAAGTGTTTGAAGATGCTAAATCTAGAATTTGGTGCTCCAGATCTTTGTGCACTAAAAGTTATGATCACTAGTTTGAGAAGAGTGTTTGATAGTGTTTGCAGTGTGTCTGAGAGAAAATGTTTTGCTCCGCATTTCTCCATAGAGTGGTTTTAGATGTTGTAGTTCTGGATGTGTGCTTATAAGGACCTTATCTATTTTTAATCCAGAAGGTTTGTGATTTTATGCTCCAGAGAGTGATTTCTTGTGTAGCAAAGTTCGACAGTGTTGTTTGTAAGCAAATTGTGAACTTTCTTCAGGTGAAAGTTGTGGTTAAATTGGTTGGTTTTTGGGTGACTTCAAGATGTTCGTGGATGTTTCTAGATTGTGTTAAAGATTTTTGTAAGATCCGTGAGGTGTGTTTACCTTTGAGGGAGTGTGTGCCTAAAAGTCCATAGTGTTAACTCAAGTTTGACAAACTTGGTTATTTGCGCTAATTTTAGTTATGCTCTGTTGATTGAGGAAGCACGGAATAACTTGTAAGAAGGAATTTAGGTCCATGCTAAGTTGTGGTGTGGTATGCTTTCATTCCTTTCCTCCACGGGAATGTTTAGGTCTAGACCTAATTCAAAATTTATGAATTAAGTTGTTTTGCCGACATTGGAGAATATTTTCATGATTGACAATGATATAAATAATTGTCAAGGATTTGTGGATATGAGTGGGCGAGAGGGATATGATGTTTGTGATGCAAACTTGATTAGGATAGTGAGAGATTTCATGTGTTAGGCTATTGGATGTAGTAAGCAGAAGGTGTCTACTATTTTCAGTGATGCTGCAAAGATGTTTGTGTTGTGATGGATATTGAGCTTCATTGGAATTGAACTCCATGCATAGGTTAGATGCAATTATATCAGTTCAAAGCCCGACAGTGAGCCATTCTTCTCTTCTCTTCTTTCTTTCTCAGTGGGCAGTGAGTCCACTTGGACAATGAGTCCACTTGCAATGAGCATTCTCTCTTTTGGGCAGTGAGCCCTTTGGTAGTAAGCTTTTGTAAGTTGGTATTGCTACTACATTATATTGTGAGTTAATCCTCATCGTGGTTTTTCCCTTTTAGGGTTTTCCACATAAATTTGGTGTTCTCTTGTGTGTGGTGTTGTTATGACTTAGTTTCAGTTATTTGCTCTTCATGCTTAATCATCATAATATGTTTAAAGGTTAATGTGGATATGAATGTTTGTAAGGGCTTAAAGTTTTGTTACAACTGAGTCACCCCCCTCTCTATTGTCTTGTGCATTCAATAGAACTTGCTATTGCATCATGAGCTAAGTGAGTTGCTAGAGCATGTATGGTAGTGCAAGTGCACATGTGATAGTGTTGGAGTGCATGTAGTGGCAATTGAGAACATGTCTATGTTATAGAGAATGTTCTGAGGTATCACAAGTAATAAGAAGCAATTGAGAGTTTCTCTTTGTTATCGCAAACCATAGTTTGATTCTGGTTGCAGTGTAGGAAGACATGTACACGGTTCATGTGTTTTGGTGAACAACTTTTGACTAAGTATGAAGAGAAGTATGACAAACAAGCTAAGTATGGTGTACCCTTGTGTTATGTCAGAAAAATGCACCCTTGGGGGCTTTTGCCTCTTAAGGTTTAGCTCCCGAGTCTTTAGATTGCATTTAGAGCATCTTGCATGATAATTCAGACTCTCGATGAGAAAACCCTTGGGCCTTGTGGCAAATGGGACCTAAGGGAGACTATTTTGATGATCCTAAAACAAAGACAGGGGATGGACTTGGGCGCTAGTGCCCTAGTCCAGTCCTATTTTGGGTTTGCCCTAAATTCAAATGTCAGGTTTGTGACCGTTATTTGTGTCCCAGGCTGACATCATAAGTTTTAATTACAAAATTCTTGGCGGGAATCTTAGTAGTTGCATATATAATCATATGTAGATTATCATTTAGAAACTATAAGATGTTTATGATTGTGAGCTATTGGCATACTTATGATTTTCATTATGTTGCAGAGTAGAGCATTGTTATTGTGTTTGTTTTTGCAAGTTGGATTACATCTTCTCTTCATGGCATTGAAGAGCATCTTCCTTCCATGAGAGCTTCATCATCAAGGTGACATCTATCGTGTTTTATCATCATTATCATTTGGATTTTTGCCTCTATCCCATGGGATACACACTCTCATCTGACAACGGTGTTCAGAAGACTTGAATGTCTCTCCGAGGCTTGACCGAGGCAAGCCTCTAAACACCACAACCCCCTCCCACACTCCTTGTGATTGCAGGTTACAGGTATTGGATCTGGAGAAAGTGGAGTACAGGGAAGATTAGAGGACATTAAAGATTTGGGATCTGAAAAGAAGCAGACATTGTGTGAGATTTCAGGACATGGGCACTATCAACATTATCCTCCACATCTAAAGCTATAGAAATAGATTGGACAATGATAATCAGGGTTTGCAGAGCTTTTGACATCTGACAGAAGATTCCTCAGTGGACTAGGGCGCCAACAATAGTGTCCACATCTGAATTGCTAGAAATTGAAGGTACAATGGAGATCAATGTCAGAAGGAGATCGGGATTCTATAGAAAAAGCTGCATCTTGGACTTGGGCACCATTACCATTGTCCCTAACATTTCCGTTTTCTAGACTACGAAAAATAGTGAGTTAAGATTCTCTCCCCTTTGTCTTATTTCAATAGCATCTATCGTAATTTGTAGATTTACTTACCGTTTTACTTAAATTAGGGTTTTAAGAGCATTAAAGCATTAATTAGAGACATTGTGTGATAACTTTTGAATTTCCCAGCTTCCCTTGTGGCAACCCAACCTAATAGGTGACTCTTCTCTCGAGTGGAGAAGCAACTCAGTTGAAAAGCCCTTGGAATGTTTAGTGGAAAGGAGGATTCAAACTAAAACCCCCATACACCAACAAAACCAAACAACCCCTCCTTTTCCTCCTAAAAATTTTGGTGAAATCATGTTTTTGAACTTTTTGGCACCTTGCTGAGTGTTGTTTAATAGATTTACATTCATTCATCTTATTGCATTTGAAAATTTACAAAAAAATGATATATTTGCAAAAATTTAAAAAAATTGCATTCTAGGGTTTGATTTTTTGACATAGTTTGCATTCATTGAATTAATTCTCTGATTTCTACATTAGATCTAAAATTCATTATTATTCAATTCATTATTTTCAATATTGCATTTGAAAAAATTACAAAAAAACTGAAAAAAAAAATGGCATATTAGGCTTGCATTTTTGCAAAATTTGAAGTAATTGGCATTAAATTAAATTAAATTTCTATTATTTTCATTAGATCTATCTTAAATTTCAGAAATTCATCATTTACAATTCATTTATATTGCGTTTGCATGCTTGATTTGTTAAAAATTGCTTGAAAATTGTGCATTTTTCATGAAAACTTAGTTTTGCATGAGCTAGGGTTGTAGTCAAAATCTTGCTTCAGATTTTACTACCTTGTAAAAATACTCATTAGGTCTGATTTCTAATTTCATTTTTGCATCATAGTGGCCTCCTTGCAAAATTTCATGTCTAGGGTTTGAAAACTTGCATTTTTCACTAGATTTGAGCTTCTCGTCTTGTTAGATTTGCACTCCAAGCGTGTTGTAAGGGATTTTGATACACTAATTGGTTGTTATTATGGTTATTATCTTCTTCCCCTTCTCAATTTCCTTACAACACCCTTTCTTTTGAGCCTTAGCATTGAAATTTTGTGAAAATTTGCATATTTTAGCTATATTTTCACTAGGGTTTGACTTGGATTGGCACTATAGGCTTGTTGTAACAAATTTTTTGTCATTAAGTGGAATTTATTACTATTATAAGTTTCTTTCCATCATCATTTTCCTTACAACACCCATTTCCTTACTCCTTTGCATTGAGATTTGGTGAAAAATCACAAATTTTAGCCTATTTTCACTAGGTTTTGACTTATCGACTCTCTAGATTTACTGTAAAAGCTTGTTGTGAAAGGTATTTTTGCATTATTAGACTGTTTTTAGGCATATAATGTGCTTTCCCTCTTGAAAATCTTTACAACACCTCTTCTTTCACTTATAAGAAAAGTTGAAAAAACAAGCATTTTAGAGCATATTCAATATCACTTTTGCATTTGCTTTTTGCATAAGTTTTGGAAGATCTTGAAAATCTGATTTGACACTCCTTTGAAAAATTACACATGGCTTCTCAATACAATAATAATTCTAGGTTTGTTCCTAGGCCTCATTTGAAAAGAAGAGCCCCTGAGCTTAAAATAACATTCACACCTCATGACAAAAAAATGGTAGAAACTGAAGGGCCTCTTTATATCATGGTAAAGATAATGGAACAACCTGTGCATGGAACACCCATAGATCCTAATTTCATGACAAATGTGGTCACAAAAGATTTCCTCCTTAAACATGAAATGGTGCAAGAATCTTATGAACCGTCGGATTTGAGAATTAAAACATATAATGGAGCTTTAATGAAACCAATTGGCAAGATAACTCTAATGGTCTTAGTCTATGATAAAGCTGTGGACCAATAATTTGATGTAATCCCCTTATCCGACTTCTTCCGTGTAAAACTTGGACACCCTTGGCTTAAAGCTATGAATGTTGTTCCTTCTACTATTCACAAATGTATAAATTTTCCTTTGAGTGGAGAGATCCATATTATTTGTCATAATGATTATCAACCTCCAACTAAGGACAAGAACTTTATTCTTGATTACTTTTGGCTGCAACCTGAGACATATCTTGAGCCACGAAGAGATAGAACTTTCATAGAACACAAAAAATACAAAGAAAAACAATTAGCTCGAGTGGCTAGGTCTCCTTTGCAACCAATAAGAGAAGAACAAGAAACAAGCATAAAACAAGATTATTATGGCTTGGATGAAATTTTTGGCATGAGAAATGTGGATAAGGAAAGGTTCCATAACCCACCTCATCAACAGAGAGATGGCATTTATGCTAAGGTCCCTCCCCCGTCATCCTTACAGGGTTCGGGAGGCTTTCATCGACAACAAAAAATTCCACCAAGACCAATGAGATTTGAACATGGTGCTTCCTCCTCTACTATGCAAACTATGGAAAAACATAACAATGATGAAATAAGCACTAAAACAAGAAGGAATAGACTAGCAAAAGAAAGGAGGAGGAGACAAGCCTTTTCCCAACGGATCGCAAATGAACAAGAGAACATTCAACCTAATGTTGAAACAAATCAAGAAGACCTTAAAGATGAGAAAAATAAGAACAAAAGTTGGGCCTTAGTGCCTTACACACCTCTTTCATCTACCATTCGAGACTGGGAGGATGATGACCTTCTCGATGATGATTTCTAGCATGAACCTCTCTACAGGTAAGTATCTCTAACCCTTTTACCTCTGTGTTGTGTTTCCCTCATGATTTGTTATGTGTTGTTAGGCCTCCTAGGATGACCCTTGATTCTCTTGTAAGGTCAAGGATACTAGGAGACTGCCTCTATCGTGACCTTCTATTTGTATCATCATTCTTCTATATTTCCTCTCCTTTGATTTCATTGTTGTGTGTTGTGTCTTACGGACATAGCGTTGCAGTTGGTGACTTGGGGGTACCCTCCTACGTGATTGTCCCTAAGGCACTTGTTCTCCTCTATGATTTATTGTTTACCTTCCTCTAGTGTTTCCACCTAGCTCGCGGATGACAAAAAACATATTATACTGATGTGGACCTAGCATCCCTTTAGTGAGTAATCAAAAAATGGACCTAGTCCATACATGACGATGGGGTTGTTACATATTATCCAATGCTTGGCTAGTGGAATCACTCCGTGTGATATCTCTCTATCTTGATGTTGATGTTGATGTTATCTTATCTTGCTAACAAAACTTTAACAATACTGCTACTCTGCGTAATTTGTCTTTCACCTTGCATGGCTCTTTCATGTAGCTGATCATATGCATTGTTGTTTATCATGATTATGTGGACACTAACGCCTTTCTTATAGGAAATTATGTGTTTGTGGGAATATTTGGTGATCGTAAAGTACATGTCACCTTTGAGGGGCATGGGCTTTGCGAGAGCTTGTGTTCCCTTGTGTGTTTTCTTCCTACCTTAACGTGCTTGATATCGATACGTGATATCAACCACCTTAAGGTGGGGGCATATATAAGATAAGCTGTCTGTTGTAGATGATAGTAAAGCGCGTTTGAACAATCTAAAAATCAATCACAATTATTTAAGCACTCTACGGAGGTGGGATATCGAGCATATCCTTTTATCTTAAGCCCTTCTGTGGAAAGTAGGGATGGTGTATTTCTCGAGGAAATCTGCACTATCCTGTCATTTTCAAAAGTCCTCTATAGAGGTGGGGAGCAGTTCTGTGACTAACTCAACCCTTAAACATGTTTTCGGTGATTGTTGTGGCAAAGCCCAATCGTCAGTGTGTGCCTGTAATGTCCCTGAGATGGTGATGAACCTAGCAATAGGTTCACTCCATCGCTTGTTTGCCATGTCTTCTCCGTGTCTTTAATGTGTGTGTATGGCATGTTTGTTCTCAAAGTGCAAGACTGGTGGCGATGAGCTCCTCAACACTTTGGGATTTGTTTGGCATGTTTGTTCTCAAGGTGCAAGACCGGTGGTGATGAGCTCCTCTACACCTTGGGATTTTGTTTGGTGTGTCTGTTCTCAAAAAAGTGCAAGACTAATGGTGATGAGCTCCTCTACACTCTTTTGGGATTTGTTTGTTTACTTGTACTTGCATTTTGCATTTCATATGGGAAAATCAAAAAGAAAATATTCACTGCATTCATTGTATTCTCTATGCTCTACACGTATTCAATGTTGTATTCTCCATGTTTTGCGTGACTATAACTATCTTCTCCGTGTTTTGTGTGCTTGTTATTGTCTTCAATGTGTTTGGCGTGTCTTCTCCGTGCTTGGTGTGTTTGGTGTGTTTGTTGACCTTACTTTAATGCATGTATTGGCCTTGCATTTATACACACATTAAAGTGGGGGCTAAATGTTATGTCAGAAAAATGCACCCTTGGGGGCTTTTTCCTCTTAAGGTTTAGCTCCCAGGTCTTTAGATTGCAGTTAGAGCATCTTGCATGATAATTCAGACTCTCGATGAGAAAACCCTTGGGCCTTGTGGCAAATGGGACCTAAGGGGGACTATTTTGATGATCCCGGAACAAAGACATGGGGTGGACTTGGGCACTAGCGCCCTAGTCCAGCCCTATTTTGGGTCTGCCCTAAATTCAAATGTCGGGTTTGTGACCGTTATTTGGGTCCCATGCTGATATCATAAGTTTTAATTATGAAATTCTTGGCGGGAATCTTAGTAGTTGCATATATAAGCATATGTAAGTTATCATTTAGAAACTAGAAGATGTTTATGATTGTGAGGTATTGTCATACTTGTGATTTTCATTGTGTTGCAGAGCAGAGCATTGTTATTGTGTTTGTTTTTGTAGGTTGGATTACATCTTCTTCTCATGGCATTGAAGAGAATCTTCCTTCCATGAGAGCTTCATCATCAAGGTGACATCTATCATGTTTTATCATCATTATCATTTAGATTTTTGCCTCTATCCCGTGGGATACACACTCTCATCTGACAACGGTGTTCAGAAGACTTGAATGTCTCTTTGGGGCTTGACCGAGGCAAGCCTCTAAACACCACAACCCCCTCCCACACTCCTTGTGATTGCAGGTTATAGCTATTAGATCTAGACAAAGTGGAGTTGCAAGGAAGATTGGAGGACATTGAAGATTTGGGATCCGAAAAGAAGCAGACACTGTGCGAGATTTCGGGACACGGGCGCTATCAACATTGTCCTTCACACCCAAAGCTATAGAAACATATTGGATAGTGATAATCAAGGATTGCAGAGCTTCCGAAATCTGACAGAAGATTCCTCAGTGGACTAGGGTGCCATCAACAGTATCCTCCACATCTAAATTTTTAGAAACTAAAGGTATAGTGGAGATCAGTGTCAGAAGGAGATTAAGATTCTACAGAAAAAGCTGCATCTTGGACTTGGGTACCATCACCATTGTCCTTGACATTTTCATTTTCTGGACTACGAAAAATAGTGAGTTAAGGTTCTCTCCCCTTTGTCGTATTTCAATAACATTTATCGTAATTTGTAGATTTACTTACTGTTTTTCTTAAATTAGGGTTTTAAGAGCATTAAAGCATTAATTAGAGACATTGTGTGATAACTTCTAAATTTCCTAGCTTCCCTTGTGGTAAACCAACTTGATAGGTCACTCTCCTCTCGAGTGAAGAAGCAACTCGATTGAAAAGCCCTTGGAATGTTTAGTGGAAAGGAGGATTCAAACTAAAACCCCCATACACCAACAAAACCAAATAACCCCTCCTTTTCCTCCTAAACACCTTGTAAGCACTGAAAGTGTTGAATTATCACAATCAATCAATACAAATCAGTCAATTGGCAGTAAAGAAGACATTAAGTATGATGGCACACCTAGTCCTAATGATGAGCATGAGTTGAATGGTTTATATATTAATGATTCAAGATATAACAAAATCATGTATATGTCATATTTTAATGATTCTAATTCTATTAATACACATAATGATGACTTTTTTAACATAGATAGTTCCACTTTTAGTGAATGTGAGTGTTCTAAAAAAGATAAAGTGAATTAAATTGAACATAAAGAACATACCTTAGAATTTGATATTTGAGTTGACCAATCCTCCAAAATTTGGCTTCAAAATCCTCAAATTGATCTTTTTGGCAAGTTTGATTATGAATTCTATATAACTCTAGAATAGGATTAGTGAAATTTATTAAAAAAAAAACATATATCATCAAATTCAATCTATATCAATGGTAATTAGCTTTGTAACAATATGAAACATGAAACAATCAGTTTAAATAATCAAATTTTGTCCAAAAATATGCAAAACTAGTTCTATGTTGAAAAAACAAAAAAAAGGTGGTGGATTGATCAAACAATGATTCTTAAAATGTCAAACACTATGAAAAAGCATTTTCTTGTCCGATAGTGCGCATGAAAAGCAGGGAATAACAGACATGTGGGGTCTGAATCACGGATCCCACATGTTTTTTTCCCATTTTTTTTGGTTCCCAAAATGCGCTCGCGTTATAACGCACTTGGAATAATAGACATGTGGGGTCTGAATCACGGATCCCACATGTTTTTTTCCCATTTTTATGCTTCACGCAAGCGCGTTTTGGGTAGCATGAAATCTTTATGCTTTCATGCATGCAAATATTTATTTTAGTGTTTTCTTTCTCTATGTATAAGTATATATATTTATAAGTATATATCTATAAGTATATATCTATGCAAACCTTTATGTATAAGTATATATCTATCTCTCTATCTCCCTCTCTCTCTCTAAACCCCTAAACCCTAAATAATGCCCCTAAACCTTTATTTCCCTATCTCTCCCTCTCTAAACTCCTAACCCCTAACCCCTAAACCTGATCAACTCTAAACCCCTATCTCCTTGTCTCTATCGTCCCACTACCTCTCAATCTCTCTGCCTATATCTCTGGCCATGTCCCTCACCCTCTATCTCCATATGTCTCCCCTCAGTCTCCTCTTTATCTCCCTATTGGTCCTCTCTCTCTAAACCCTAACCTAAACCTCTAAACCTTAACCCCTAAGCCCTAAACCATAAACCATAAACCCTAAATAATGCCCCTAAACCCTAACCCCTAACCCCTAACCCCTAAACCCTAAAACTGAGCAACCCTAAACCCGTAAACCCCAAACCCCTAAACCATAAACCCTCAAAGCAACCCTAAACCTCTATCTCCCTATCTCTCTCTAAACCCTAACCCCTAACCCCTAAACCCTAAACCTCTAACCCCCCCTAAGCCCTAAACCCTTACGCCTAAACCCTAAACCCTAAACCCTAAATAATTCCCCTAAACCCTAACCCCTAAACCCTAAACTTGAGCAACCCTCAACTCATAAACCTCAAATAATGCCCCTGACCCCTAAACCCTAAACTCGAGGAACCAGGCTAAACCCCTAAACCATAAATAATTCCCCTTTAACCCTAACCCCTAAACCCTAAACTCATAAACCCTAAATAATGCCCCTAAACCTGAGTAACACACTCTCTCTCTCTCTGAAAACCCCTAAACCTTAAATAATGCCCCTAAATCCTAACCCCTAAACCATAAACCATAAACCCGAGAAACCCTAAACCCCTAAACCCTAAATAATTCCTCTAAACCCTAAACTTAAGCAACCCTAAACTCATAAACCCAACCAACCTGGTGGTACTTGTGAAATTCTGTGGTTTGGGATATCTTCCCCCTTTGTTGTGATCCCTGGTATAGTCTTGGTGGGTTAGGATTCCTAAAAGCAATGTTAAGGGTTTATCAAAATTTGTGAACTGTCAAGAACCCTTGTACTGATTGTTGAGCCTGATGTCAGTTACCTTTGCTAAGTGACTTTGTCCAAACCTGTGTTTAAAAGAAAATTATTAAATGTTTGGCCCTATGAAATAATTTGAAGTTTTATCCTTGATCTGATATAGGATCGTGTTTCGTAACCCCCCTTTTGTCATGTGCCTAGCGTGACCTTGTTCCTTGAAACATCTTTTATGCACATGCGCTAATGTTATAACTTAAGTTCCTTGTCGTGTTTACCTTTTGCATCGCATTTGTGACCCCGACGTCTCATTGAGGAAGTGCGATGTACGATGTACCTTCCTATGGGTGTTTCTTCTATGTTGCATTGCATGTATTGTTCACATCACGGTTCAACATGCCCAAAGGATGATGCTAGTGATGATATGTGCTAACAATTTTGGTCCCTGCCATGTGTCATCGCTTGGTCTCCTTATGTCGCAAATTGTTCAAAGAAATAGTGTTAAGGATGTGCGATGTGCGATGGTCCCTATGTTCAGTTGGCGGTAAAGGAAATTATGAAGCTAAATACATCGCTAGGACCTTTCATGTCGCAATCAATGTGGTGAGGTTACAAACCAAAGGAGCGACATATCCATTTGTTGCGATAACCATCCGTTGTATCTTGGAGCATTCTCCATCAACGGTCCTGGTTCAAATTTATAATGGCTATTCTCTTGCCACTCCCACTTCGCTCGCGTGAACTATCATTTAGTCATTAATGGTGTTTTGATATCTTCAAAGCCACATAGAATTGAATTTCTTCCCACTTCTCATCATTTTGCCTGTGCAATCTTTTAAGTGCCCGAACTAAAGAAAATCAAATTATGGAGATTTGAATCCAAGACGATCTAATCTGGGTAAGTAGGTTCTCAGTTAAGTGAATTTCCAAGGTCTAAAATTTGAAGAGTTTGTATGCTTGTGTTAAATCTATAAACCCTAGTCTGAAAGAAAACATCCTGTGAAATTTGTACAATCCAAGTCTATTGAAAATCTAGTTTTTTCTTGGTGAAATTGTATTAGTGGTGGAAGGTTTGTCTAGTATTTGATGCTTTATTTCAAAGAAACCTAGTTTTAGTTTGAATTAGCAAAATGAGTCAAACCAGTAATTTGTCAGCAAACAAACCTAAGGCCAAGATAACGAAAATGCAAACTGATGCAGTGAAGCCTAAAATTAAAGATAAAAAACCAAGAACCAAAGGGATAAAACAAGATTACACCAGATTCATGGAGGATGATCTCATGAGATTGTTCCTCGGGGCTAAAGCTATTGGGAAAAGGGCCATTGGTGAAGGCTTTTGTTTGATCATCTTCAGGATTCTGCCCGAGAAATTGGAGATATCGTTGTGACCCAGACTGGATGGGATTTGTTCCACTATGCTTACAAAAGGTCTGAATACCCTAAGCCTATCAACAATATGTGGAGAGCTGATCTGGGAAAATTGATTGTGCCTAATGTATTCATGGATGTCAGCCTAATAAGAGAAATTGCCAAATGCTATGATCTAGAGACCAAAGCTATAAGAAGTGCGGAGGGAGTGCGTAGGATGGAGATAAGTAGAACTAAGGTCATAGATACTTTTAAATTGGACCCTTTTGCTATTGTTGTCATTCATTTTGGTGCATTGAAGCAAGAATATGATAAGAACAAGTATGCCTATAGAAATCACAAGCTTCCCTGGCATAGAAGAAGAGACTCAGGCAAGAAAGGACAAAAATTTGCTAAAAAGGAATCTGAGCCCTTTAGTTCTGATGAATTCGAAGACTATTTCAAGAATACCTACTATGCCCTGTGTCAGGTTTTAGGCAGGAAATTTGACTTGAATATGCCCATCCCTTTGATGGTCATGGTTGTTGACATTCAGAACAAGGAGTTGCGTGTGGGTTTTGACTTTGCTTCATATGTTGCTAATAGAATTCATGATGAGTTGACCAAGTTGAAAGATCTTAAGGCCCCTCTAGTTTTTAAGCATTATTCATTATTCATGCATATGTTGTTGCACAGTGGAGTGAGGACTTGGTCCAAATTCTTTGATCTTAGCACTAAGGAAAAGGATGACAGTGATTTGCTAGTGCAATTGTGGACTCGCATTTGGGATCAACACTATGCCAAACCAAATTATCTTGCTTTTAGTAATAAATTGGTTTTTCTATCTTGGAATATCTGAGGTTGAGACCTGTGGAGAGAGTTTCTAGATCTCTTATGGAAATTCTAAGGCCTAAGGATTTTAGGCCTGATATTGTGATTGAACATAATTGGGGAGATTGGTACTTTTTCAACACATGCACTATCTTTAGAATATATGGCACCATGGTTCCACCCCATTGCCTTCCTATCTTTGTGTTTGATAGAATTGCATTTATGGAAATCATGTGGCAACAAGATTCTATGGACAAAGAGCACTTCAGAAGTGCTAACAAGGGATCATTCATCCTAGGACAACTTGCTTTCTCCTATTTTAGGATCACCTCTAAGGAGGGTATTGATAACTTTGTAGGGATGTTGAGATCATATGGGATGGACATTAAGAAAATAAGGAGATGTGATCCTGAGGGGTTCATTGATGAAGCAAGGAAATGTGTGGGCAGGTATGGTTTCTCCCATCAATTCCTATATTCAGAGGATATAATCGTGTATCTAGTGTCACGTAAAGAAATTGAGAAAAGAAAGGATTCTTGGCGTTATGTGAATGAAGTTGAGATGAATGTGATCAAGAAAAATCCAAGGTATGTTAGTCCTTATATCCATATCCCTAGTCTTTTTCAGAGGGCTACGAGGATGTTGGAGGACCATGAGAAGGGCTTATTCATAGATGAAGTAAATAGGGCCACAAAGGCAGCAAGAATGAGAGAAGAAGAGTGTTCAACTGCAGTTGGGATCAAAACTGCTGGGTCCTGTGTCTGTGGTTCTCTAGGTCACCAAGTGGATGTTGAAGAGGAGAAAATAATTAAGCCTCTGGTTGATTATTCAACTGATACTAAAGTTGGGATTGCTATGGAGGAACAGTCTGCAGAACATGTCCTAGATGAGGAAGATGTGTAGAGGAATTTCCCTTCTCCTCACATAGATGATACAATTAATTCTTTCATTCCCCCTGATAGAATGGTCGACACCACTTATAATGAAGAAATTGCTGAAGCTGATAATGATGTTAGGATAATGGCATGTAGAAAATTTATAAGTGATGAATCCTTTGTGCAAAATAGAATTCAGGGAATTTGTAGCCCAGGTAAAGAGTAAAGAAATTTATGATAGACTTGAAAGGGTAAAGGAGGGAGTGCAACCTTGTATGCATGAGGAAGTCATGAAGAGCGAGGAACAGAAGATTCAAAATGAGATTATAGCAATGTCGCCTATAGAAGGTAGATAATTGGTTAGACAAAGTAATATTCTTCTGTTGCCTGGTTGGGATATTTCATCTGCTATTGCTTTTGATGCTGTAAAGAGTGACAAAGATGCCCTTGTTTATGAGGAGCATATTGATAACAGAGTGTTTGGTTTAGCCTACAGTACAAGTTTACATGCAATGGCCATTTGGTCAATGGCCCCAAATACAGGAAAGCCGAGGCTAGTCAGGTCAGTTGGGGATATTACTAGAGAAGTTATCATAAGAAGAGCAATGGAGGTTACCCCCACACATGCTACAAAACTCACTATGCATGCAATAATGCTCAATGCAGACACTGCTAAGGTTATGAAAGAAAAATATGAAAGGTTAATGGATAAGTTCAACTTATTGCAAGAGGAAAATCTCAAATTGAGAACTTATGCCTCTCAAGAAAAGGTTGTGCTACTTGTGATTGAACCCATCCCCTCTACTTCATCTTTGCATGATTTGTCTCTTTAGGATAGAGATACTCTATCTCTAAGAATTAAGGGATTGAAAGAAGAACTGCATTTGGCCAAAGAGAATGAGCAGAAGGCATAAGATGAAGCAAAGAAGGTAGCAATTAATATCATTGATGATATCCTTAGCTACAAAATCTCTCGCATTCTTCACAGGTTAGACAATGTATGGAAGATTTACATGGATATCCATGGGGCATATGAGAGGCATCTCACCATTCAGGATCATTTCCAAAATATATGGAGCAAATGGAGTGTGAGGATTGGGGCTCTCAAAGAAATACAAAAGAATATGGAGGGTGATCCTGAGGAGCTAGGTAATTTATCTTTGACGATTGATGCTATTTGTCTGTTGAATGATATCTCTGCTTTCCAAAGTAAGTTAGACTTGCAATTTAGTAACAAGATGCATATGTTTAGAGATATGGAGAAAGATGGAGTGCCAAGTATTTTGGATGAGGCACATGAAATTAAGGACTAAATGGGTTGGAAAGCTGAATTTGGAAGCATTGTTCCCAAAATGTCTACTTATGTTTTTAGTGATGTAGAGATAGAATTGACAAAATCAAACAATTCAATTGACAAATTATTCAGGATGGAAAAACATGGATTTGTTTGTGAAGGAGGCTAGGGCTATTATGGACACCCATTTCAACTTGCATAATTCAAAAGTGAAGAAATTATTTGATGTGAAGTGGCCTTCTGAGGAGGATAATAATGCTTGGCTCGTGAAATACGTTGATTAAGACTTGTGCACATTATGGTCTGCAATGGTTGTTCCCACTACAAGAGTTGCTCATATTTTTTGATGTAGTGGGAGGTACCTATCCTTTCCTTAAAATCCCAGATTACTGGAGTGCATGCATTGTGTTAGTTTATATGTTGGTTTGTTGGACCACTCTCCTTTCTGGCGCTCTCTTTTGAAGGGAGTGGGTTTCTCTCTCGTCAGGTGCTAATTGTTTTGTCTCATGTGGCGTGCTTAGCCAACAGGCTAGCGTGCTCTTTTCCATTGTAACAGTTTTTTGAATATCATTATGGAATGAGACATGCATAGGTGGCATGAAGCTTGTTGCTCCTTTGAAATATAAAGAGGAATTCAAGGCCACTTACGAGGTGGATTGTTGATTTTGTGGAAAAATCTTGTGAAGATACAGAGAATAGAGTTAGCATTTTTCCTTTGCTTTGTGATTTGAATCGTATACTTTCTGTAAGGTTGTATGACAGTATCAACATCTATAATGGAATGTGTGTGATAAATTTTTGAAAGTAGTTGTCTCCTTGTGTATGTTTTTATACAGATCATAAATTGAATATATCAAAGATGGTTCAATTTGTCTTCATGAAATGCCTTTATGAATGTATTTTTCTGTGAGTAGCTCTCATTCAAAGAACGAGTTAAACACTTTAACAGGAAAATTGATGTGTGTAACTATGTGCGAGGATAACTAAGTATGACTACTTTAAGGAGATATTTGATATAATACTGTAAGGCAATATTGTAAAGCTTTTTGGTGTTCAGGTTGAAGCTTTGTCATCAACTTTTGGTTATATGTGATTTTGACTTCGTGTCCATAGGTTAAGGCACCCGTCTCTAACTTTGTGTATTGTCCTTGATACCCTAAATTAGTCCAATCCAAATACTTTGAAAATTTCAAGATCTGTAAGTGTTTGTTTAACTAATGTCATATTTTGATCTATGGTTTGAGGGATATTATAAATCTGAGTGAATTAAACCAGATTCTCATATTTTGCACAATTCTCAAACAAATCTACATAGAGTTCATCTGTTTTGTCGGTATTTGTAATAAATTTATGTAGGAGATCATCGAATACTAAGAAGGGACCACCCTCCCAGGTTTTGCAGAGCCTAAAGAGAAGATGGAAAGTTTTCCCCAAAACTTTCACCTATGTGTTGGCCAGCACCTCATAATAGATGAGCATTGACATTGGCTAAGTCATAAGTTATTCAGTGAGATAAGGTTGGGATTTAAAAACAACCAACAGAAATCGTGACTCTACTTGGGATGAGTTAAGGATTCTTGGCGTTATTTGAACGAAGTTGAGATGACGGATAATGAAAGGAGGACCCTTAAGCTTCATGCCATCAAATATGTGATTATTGAAAATAAACTATAGTGGAAGAGTATTGATGGAGTATTTCTCAAATGTGTATATGGAAGGAAAGCTAAGGAACTCTTGTATGAAATGCATAATGGTGTGGGTGGTGGCTATTACATGGCTAGGACTACTGCTCACAAGGTTCTAAGAGCAAGGTTCTAGTGGCCAACACTTTTCAAAGATGCTCAGAAGATGGTAAGCGCATGTGATGCATGCCAAAGATTTGCTGGTAAATTGAAATTCTTTGGGAATTTGCAGGTCTTAGACCTGTTTTAGTTCAAGTGCCATTTCAACAATGGGGAATTGATTTGATAGGTGGAGGTCATTCATGGATCTTAGTAGCTACTGATTACTTTACAAAGTGGATAGAGGCTATCCCCACGAAAAGGGCTACAAGTAAGGTGGTAACTAAATTTTTGATAAGTAATATTCTGACTAGGTTTGGTGTACCTGAGAAGATTGTAACTGATAATGTTGTGTTTTTTTATCAGAGGAGTTTATGGACTTTTGCAAAAAATATGGGATTTATGTTTCCTATTCATCCCCTTACCATCCCCAAGGGAACGAACAAGCTGAATCTAGTAATAAAAGCCTCATGAAAATTATTAAGAGAGTGATAGAGAAGAACATAAAAGCTTGGGATTCCAAATTAAGGCAAGCCTTGTGGGATGATAGGGTTACTATCAAGAAAGCAACAGGACAGTCACCATTTGAACTGGTTTATGGACTTGATGCCAGGATGCCTAGTAACAATATGTTGCAAGTGTATAAATTTATGCAAGAGTATGAGGATAATATCCCTGGTGAGATGCAAATAAGGATCAATACTCTGATTGAGTTAGATGAAACAAGGAGAATGGCACAACTAAGAAATAGGAAGCTACAACTGAAAGTGAAAACACTGTATGACAAGAAATCATCTTCCAAGAAGTTTGAAAATGGGGATATGGTGTTGATGTGGAATGCTAAGGCACAAGAAAAGGGAAAACATGAGAAATTTGATGCCTTATGGCTAGGCCCTTACTTGATCAGTAATCCTCATGGAGAGGATTTGTATTTTTTGTAATCCCTAGCAGGTGAACTTTTGGAATTGCCAGTACACGGATAATTCCTTAAGCCATACTTTTCTTAAAGTATGTGTTTCCATGTACATTGTATCTTATGTAAATGTCTTGTAAATATTGTTTGTCCTGTCCTTCCTTTTTTGCCTCCGTCTGTTTCTCTGTGTCTGGTCTACTCCACCGAAGGATCTTCTAGTTTCTCGCCTTGCCTATGCAGACAAGCATCCCCGAACAAGAGTCACTGGTGGGACTTGTGAAATTCTGTGGTTTGGGATGTCTTCCCCCTTTGCTGTGATCCCTGGTATGGTCTTGGTGGGTTAGGATTCCTGGAAGCAATGTTAAGGGTTTATCAAAATTTATGAACTGTCAAGAACTCTTGTACCTGATTGTTGAGCCTGATGTTAGTTACCTTTGCTAAGTGACTTTGTCCAAAACCCATGTTTAAAAGAAAATTATTAAGTGCTTGGCCCTATGAAATAATTTGAAGTTTTATCCTTGACCTGATATAGGATTGTGTTTTGTAACCCCCCCTTTTGTCATGTGTCTAGCATGGCCTTGTTCCTTGAAACATCTTTTATGTACATGCGCTAATGTTATAACTTATGTTCCTTGTCGCGTTTGCCTTTTGCATCGCATTTGTGATCCCGACATCTCATTGAGGAAGTTCAATGTGCAATGTACCTACCTTCGGGTGTTTCTTCTATGCTGCATCACATTATTGTTCATGTTATAGTTCGACATGCCCAAAGGATAATGCTAGTGGCGATATGCGCTAACAAATTTGGTCCCTGCCTGTGCTCATTGCTTGGTCTCCTTATGTCACAAATTGTTCAAAGAAATAGTGTTAAGGATGTGCGATGTGCGATGGTCACTATGTTCAGTTGGCGGTAAAGGAAATTATTAAGCTAAGTACATTGCTAGGACCTTTCATGTCGCAATCAATGTGGGGAGGTTACAAACCAAAGGAGCAACATATGCATTTGTTGCAATAACCGTCCATTGTATCTCAGAGCATTCTCCATCAACGGTCTTGATTCAAATTTAGAATAGCTGTTCACCTGCCACTCCCATTTCACTCACGTGAACTATCATTTAGTCATTAATGGTGTTCTGATATCTTTAAAGCCACATAGAATTGAATTTTTGCCCACTTCTCGTAATTTTTCCTGTGCAATCTTTCAAGTGCTCGAGCTAAAGAAAATCAAAGTATGGAGATTTGAGTCTAGGACGGTCTAATCCGGGTAAGTAGGTTCTCAGCTATCTCCTGTGAATTTCTAAAGTCTAAAATTTGAAGAGAGTTTGTATGCTTGTATTAAATCTATAAACCCTAGTCTGAAAGAAAACATCCTGCAAAATTTGTACGATCGAAGTCTATTGAAAATCTAGTTTTTTCTTGGTGAAATTGTATTAGTGGTGAAAGGGTTGTCTAGTATTTGATGCTTTATTTCAAAGAACCTTAGTTTTAGTTTGAATTAGCAAAATGAGTCAAACCAGTAATTTGTCAGCAAACAAACCTAGGGCCAAGAGAATGAAAAATGCAAACTGATGTAGTGAAGCCTGAAATTGAAGATAAAAAACCAAGAACCAAAGGGATAAACAAGATTACACCAGATTCATGGAGGATGATCTCATGAGATTGTTCCCCAAGGCTAAAGCTATTGGGAAAAGGGCCAATGGTGAAGGCATTTTGTCTGATCATCTTCAGGATTCTGCTTGAGAAATTGGAGATATCGTCGTGCCCCAGACTAGATGGGATTTGTTCCACTATGCTTACAAAAGGTCTGAATACCCTAAGCCTATCAACAATCTATGGAGAGCTGATCTGGGAAAATTGATTGTGCCTAATGTATTCGTGGATGTCAGCCTAATCAGGGAAATTGCCAGATGCTATGATCCAGAGACCAAAGCTATAAGAAGTGTGGAGGGAGTGCATAGGATGAAGATAAGTAGAACTAAGGTCATAGAAACTTTTAAATTGTACCCTTCTTCTACTGTTTCCATTCATTTTGGTGCATTGAAGAAAGAATATGATAAGAACAAGTATGCCTATAGAAATCACAAGCTTCCCTGACATAGAAGAAGAGACCCAGGTAAGAAGGGACAAAAAATTGCTAAAAAGGAATCTGGGCCCTTTAGTTGTGATGAATTCGAAGACTATTTCAAGAATACCTACTATGCCCTATGTCAGGTTTTAGGTAGGAAATTTGACTTGAATATGCCCATCCATTTGATGGTCATGGCTGTTGACATTCAGGACAAGGAGCTGCATGTGGGTTTTGACTTTGCTTCATATGTTGTTGATAGAATTCATGATGAGTTGACCAAGTTGAAAGATCCTAAGGCCCCTCTAGTTTTTAAGCATTATTCACTATTCATGCATATGTTGTTGCACAGTGGAGTGAGGACTTGGTCCAAATTCTTTGATCCTACCCACTAAGGAAAAGGATGGCAGTGATTTACCAGTGCAATTGTGGACTCACATTTGGGATCAACACTATGCCAAACCGAATTATCTTGTTTTTAGCAATAAATTAGTTTTTTTTGTCTTGGAGAACATGGGGTTGAAACCTATGGAGAGAGTTTCTAGATCTCTTATGGAAATTCTGAGGCCTAAGGATTTCAGGCTTGATACTATGATTGAACATAATTGGGGAGATTGGTACTTTTTCAACACATGCACTATCTTTAGAGTATATGGCGCCATGGTTCCACCCCATTGCCTTCCTATCTTTGTGTTCGACAGAATTGCATTTATGGAAATCATGTGGCAATTAGATTCTATGGACAAAGAGCACTTCAGAAGTGCTAAGAAGGGATCATTCTGTTGGTGTAATTAAATATTTATTTACACTTTAATAAGTTTACTTAGGGCTTATTTTTAGTCTTAGGTTATTATTAAGTCATATTAGGGTTTTATTTAACTTGCAAATATAAAAGCAAGTTGTCACATGTAATTGAAAATCCATTTTTCATTAATTCATCCAATACTGGGCAAACTATGTCTCTTTGTTTTTTTTCTCTTGTAGAAGGTAAATCTTAGGTTTTGCAGGTGATCTTGGTGTTATGAGTTAATTATCAACTTCAACATGGTATCAGAGCTCTAGATCTGCAAGCCCCTTCTCAGATCTAGGAAAATTTTGAGCAAGAGCTTTTGTAGGATGCATTTTTGAGAAAAATGGACCTCACCATTGTGCTCAGAAGGCCCAAAAACCCCTATTTTCATATAAGGCAGTCTATATTTTACTGACATAAAATTTCTAGGTGTTTTTTAGGGTTTCAAAAAATTTGGTTCTGTGAAATCCGTACGACCTATACAGAATCCATACGGCCATATGACGCCTCGATTTTTGTGTCACCTCAATTTCTGTGTCATTCTCATCTGAGCTGATTTTAATTTTGGAGCTGCCTCAGTTTGCGTGCCGCCTCGATTTCTATGCATAGGTACAACTGAGTTTTTTTATTAATTTCTTAATAAAAAAGGAATTTTTTATTTTTATTTTTGAGGGCTAGCCCCTAGGGTTTAACCCCTGCTCGGATGGGGGACTAGCCCCTAGCTTCTAGGCGCCAGCCCCTAGAGACTCAGCTCCTGGTCATATGAGTGACTAGTGCCCTAGTCGCCAGCCCCCAGAGACTCAGTGCCTGGTCACATGGGCGTCCAAGAGCTTCAACAGTGTTTTTTTGCCCTCTTTGCCCTAAAGGAGTAGTTTTGGTATATCAGGCATATCTTGAGCATACAGAGTTGAATTTTCAAAAACAAATAGGTGTTGGAAAGTTGGTTCTAAGCACAATCCATTGGTTTAAATATTTTTTCTAGATTTTTCTGATTGGTACAATTTATTGTTGTTTGAAGTCTAGATACTCTTTTTGGCCTCCGAGCTCGTATCTTTTTTCCACAATCTCCAATTTTCATGATTCTTACGACATTGGAGAGGTATTGAGGAGGTCTACATAGCCATATATGAAATTCTTCCAGATTATGCCCTAGGTATTCTTTATTCAGTTTGTCAGTTTTATGGCTTCTGTTTGATATTCCAGACATTTTAGCACTTGGAGAATTTCTGTTTGTTTTGTTGGGCTTCATTTATCAACATTAATACATATTCAGATTGTTGATCTCTAATCATCTAAGGAAATGGGATTCTACCATTAGCATAAATCTAATTATAGATATTGTGGAAGTAATCAACTTGAGAAAGAGATATGTCCTCATTTCTCACATCATCTTTTTGAAATGCTTGCTTCGATCATTTCTCCTCCTGATGAGATCATTGCTCCACCATCAGCTACTGCTACTTCAGAGTTCAGTGTTGCATCATCATTGGCTTCTAGTGATTCTGTGTAGCAGGACATTATCAGTCTTCCAGAGATACCTCATTGGGATTCCTATCTTGCAGACATACCATCTCTGTTTGTGGAGTCTCACATTACTGATTTGGAGGACACATTTGAAGGTTTATCTCTCTTGTTTGATGCTATCTCAGGTGGCTTTACATCACCACCTTCATCTTCTATGTTTTCAGCTGCCATTCATATTATATCCTCTCCTGGTTCTTCTCTGATTTGGGCAGATAGTTTCTGTTTTGGAGAAGACATATTTTCCCAGTATGAGGTCACTTGAGTTGCATTCAAAGGCACACATTTTGATATGGATTCCCTATTCATCCAAGATGTGGGAATGGCTTCTACATTCACCAGTGGATCTGTTTCTTCCGAAAGGGAGAAATGTTGTTTGCAGGCAGTGGATTGGTTTTTGTCTTCAAGATCTCTTCATTGGTTTTGAAGCTTCTTCTTGGAGGGGATTCACATTCTCTTTATGCTCTCTCTTATGGGGGCATTCATGATTGTACTTTTGTGATGGATTCAGTTCTTGGGGGGTCTTAGTATTAGTCCTTCTTCCATCACATGTTCATGTACTTGTTTTTTCTCTCTTTTGGAGAGGGTTTTTTTCCCATAGGGTTTTTCTCCTTTTCTCCACCTTGTGAGAGATTCTTATTGTCCATGGGTACCTAACATGGCCTTGTAGCCAAGACCCATTCTTGCATTAGTTGCATGTTTTTCATTTCTTCCTAAGTTGCACTTATGGGGGGTGTTGGTGTAATTAAATTTTAAAGTACACTTTAATAATTTTACTTAGGGTTTATTTTTAGTCTTTATTATTAAGTCATATTAGGGTTTTATTTAACTTGCAAACATAAAAGCAAGTTGTCACATGTAATTCAAAATCCATTTTCATTAATTCATCCAATATTGTGCAAATTATATCTCTTTGCTTTTTTCTCTTGTGGAAGTTAAATCTTAGGTTTTGTAGGTGATCTTGGTGTTATGAGTTAATTATCAACTCCAACACATTCATCCTAGGACAACTTTCTTTCTCCTATTTCAGAATCACCTCTAAGGAGGGTATTGATAACTTTGTAGGGATGTTGAGATCATATAGGATGGACATTGATAAAATAAGGAGATGTGATCCTGAGGGGTTCGTCGATGAAGCAACGAAACATGTGGGCTGGTCTGATTTCTCCCATCAATTCCTATATTTAGAGGATATAATCAGGAATCTAGTGTCACGTAAAGAAATTGAGAAAAGAAAGGATTCTTGGTGTTATGTGAACGAAGTTGAGATGAATGTGATCAAGAAAAATCCAAGGTATGTTAGTCTTATATCCATATCCCTAGTCTTTTCAGAGGGCTATGAGGATGTTGGAGGACCATGAGAAGGGTTTATTCATAGATGAACTAAATAGGGCCACAAAGACAGCAGGAATGAGAGAAGAAGAGCGTTCAGCTGTAGTTGGGATCAAACTTGCTAGGTGCTATGTTCGTGGTTCTCTAGGACACAAAGTGGATGTTGAAGAGGAGGAAATAATTCAGCCTTTGGTTGATTATTTAGTTGATATTGAAGTTGGGATTGCTATGGAGGAACAATCTATAGAACATGTCCCAATGAGGAAGATGTGTAGAGGAATTTTTCCCTTCTCCTCACATAGATGATACAATTAATTCTTTCACTCCCCCTGATAGAATGATCAACACCACTTATAATGAAGAAATTGTTGAAGCTGATAATGATGTCAGGATAATGGCATGTAGAGAATTTATAAGTGACGAATCCTTTGTGCAAACAAGAGAATTTAGGGAATTTGTAGCCTAGGTAAAGTGTAAAGAAATTTATAACAGACTTGAAAGGGTAAAGGAGGGAGTGCACCCTTCTATGCATGAGGAAGTCATAAAGAGTGAGGAAGAGATGATTCCAAATGAGATTATAGCAATGTCGCCTATAGAAGGCAGAAAATTGGTTAGACAAAGTAATATTCTTCTATTGTCTGGTTGGGATATTTCATCTGCTATTGCTTTTGATGCCGTAAAGAGTGACAAAGATGCCCTTGTTTCTGAGGAGCATATTGATAACATGGTGTTCGGTACAGCCTATAGTACAAGTTTACATGTAATGTCCATTTGGTCAATGGCCCCAAATACAGGAAAGCTGAGGTTAGTCAGGTTAGTTAGGGATATTACTAGAGAAATCATCATAAGAAGAGCAACAGAGGTTACCCCCACACATGCTGCAAAACTCATTGTGCATGCAACAATGCTTAGTGTAGACACTGCTGAGGTGATGAAAGAGAAATATGAAAGGTTAATGGATAAGTTCAACTTATTGCAAGAGGAAAATTTCAAATTGAGAACTTATGTCTCTCAAGAAAAGGCTGTGGTGCCTACGATTGAACCCATCCCCTCTGCTTCTTCTTCGCATGATTGTCTAGTCAAGATAGAGATACTCTGTCTCTAAGAATTAAGGGATTGAAAGAAGAACTACATTTGGCCAAAGAAAATGAGCAGAAGGCATGAAATGAAGCAAAGAAGGTAGCATTTAATATCATTAATGATATCATTGGCTACAGAATCTCTCGCATTCTTCACAGGTTAGACAATGTATGGAAGATTTACAAGGATATCCATGGGGCATATGAGAGGCATCTCACCATTCAGGATCATTTCCAAAATGTATGGAGCAAATGGAGTGTGAGGATTTGGGCTCTCAAAGAAATACAGAAGAATATGGAGGGTGATCCTAAGGAGCTAGGTATTTATCTTTGATGATTGATGCTATTTGTCTGTTGGATGATATCTCTGCTTTCCAAAGTAAGTTAGACTTGCAATTTAGTAACAAGATGCAGATGTTTAGAGATATGGAGAATATTCTAGATGAAGCACATGAAATTAAGGATTTCATGGATTGGAAAGTTGTATTTGGAAGCATTGTTCTCAAAATGTCTGCTTATGTTTTTAAGGATGTAGATCTAGAATTGATAGAATTGAACAATTCAATTGACAAATTATTCAGGATGGAAATAAACATGGATTTGTTTGTGAAGGAGGCTAGGGCTATTCTGGACGCTCGTTTCAACTTGCATAATTCAAAAGTGAAGAAATTATTTGATGTGAGGTGGCCTTCTGAGGAGGAATACAATGCTTGGCTCGTAAAATACATTGATTAAGACTTGTGTGCGTTATGGTCTGCAATGGTTGTTCCCACTACAAGAGCTGCTCATATTTTTTGATGTAGTGGGAGGTACCTGTCCTTTCCTTAAAGTCCCATATTATTGGAGCGCATGCATTGTGTCAGTTTATATGTTGGTTTGTTGGACCACTCTCCTTTCTGGCACTCTCTTTTGAAGGGAGTGGGTTTCTCTCTCATCAAGTGCTAACTGTTTTGTCTCATGTGGCATGCTTAGCCAGCAGGTTAGTGTGCTCTATTCCAATGTAACAATTTTTTGAATATCATTGTGGAATGAAATGTGCATAGGTGGCCTGAAGCTTGTTGCTCCTTTGAAATATAAAAAGGAATTCAGGGCCACTTACGAGGTGGGTTGTTGATTTGGTGGAAAATTCTTGTGAAGATACAGAGAAAAGAGTTAGCGTTTTTCCTTTGCTTTGTAATTTGAATCATATACTTTATGTAAGGTTGTATGATAGTAGCAACATCTATAATGGAATGTGTGTGATAAATTTCTAAAAGTAGTTGTCTCCTAGTGTATGTTTTTATATAGATCATAAATTGAATATATCAAAGATGGTTCAATTTGTCTTCATGAAATGCCTTTATGAATGTATTTTTCTGTGAGTAGCTCTCATTCAAAGAACGAGTTAAACGCTTTAATAGGAAAATTGATGTGTGTAACTATGTGTGAGGATAACTAAGTATGACTACTTTAAGACATATTTGATATAATATTGTAAGGCAATATTGTAAAGATTTTTGGTGTTCAGGTTGAAGCTTTGTCATCAACTTTTGGTTATATGTGATTTTGACTTTGTGTCCATAGGTTAAGGCACCCGTCTCTGACTCTGTGTATTGTCCTCGATACCCTAAATCAATGCAATCCAAATACTTCAAAAATTTCAAGATCTGTAAGTGTTTGTTAAACTAATGTCATATTTTGATCTATGGTTTGAGGTCCAGATTATAAATTTGAGTGAATTAAGCCAGATTCTCATATTTTGCACAATCCTCAAACAAATCTACATAGAGTTTATCTGTTTTGTCAGTATTTGAAATAAATTTACATAGGAGATCATAAATATTGAGAAGGGACCACCCTCCCAAGTTTTACAGAGCCGAAAGAGACGAGGGAAAGTTTTCCACAAAACTTTCACCTATGTGTTGGCCAGCCCCTCATAATAGTTGAGCATTGATAGTGGCTAAGTCATAGGTTATTCAGTGAGATAAGGTTGGGATTTAAAAACAACCAACGCAACCCCCTCTCTCTCTTAAAACCCCAAAACCCTAAATAATGCCCCTAAACCCTAACCCTAACCCCTAAACCTGAGCAACCCTAAACCTCTATCTCCCTATCTCTCCCTTATATCTCTATATCTCTATCATCTCTCTACCTCTCAATCTCTCTCCCTATCTCTCCCTTATATCTCTATATCCCTATCATCTCTCTACCTCTCAATCTCTCTCCCTATCTCTCTGGACATCTCGCTCACTCTCTATCTCCCTATCTATCCCCTCTATCTCTCCCTCACTAGGTTATCGATGAAGGAAATGAAAACAAGAAAACTCTCTCTCTCTCTCTCTCTCTCTCTCTCTCTCTCTCTCTCTCTCTCTCTCTCTCTCTCTCTCTCTCTCTCTCTCTCTCTCTCTCTCTCTCTCTCTCTCTCTCTCTCTCTCTCTCTCTCTCTCTCCTTATCACCCTATCTCCCCCCGATCTCTCTCCCCTCCATCTCCACCCTCTCTCCCTCTCCCTTATCGACAAAGAACATGGAAACAAGAAAACTAGGACATGCAAAGAGGGATGAGGATCTAAATTGGGAGGATGAAATGGAAACAAGATAATTTATGAAAGTTCATTGGATGGGAAGTATGATGAGGAGAGGTGGAGATGGGAGGGAAGTAGAGAGTGAGATAGAGGGTCGGAGGTAGAGAGGGGAGGGAAGTAGAGATTGAGAGAGAGGGTAAGAGGTAGAGAGGGGAGGGAAGTAAAGAGTGAGAGAGAGGGTAGGAGGTAGAGAGGGGAGGGAAGTAGAGAGAGAGAGAGCATAAGAGGTAGAGATGGGAGGGAAGTAGAGAGTGAGAGAGAGTGTAGGAGGTAGAGAGGGGAGGGAAGAAGAGAGTGAGAGCGAAGGTAGGAGGTAGAGAGGGGAGGGAAGAAGAGAGTGAGAGAGAGAGTAGGAGGTAGAGAGGGGAGGGAAGTAGAGAGTGGGTAGGAGGTAGAGAGGGGAGGGAAGTAGAGAGTGAGAGAGGGTAGGGGGTAGAGAGGGGAGGGAAGAAGAGAGTGAGAGAGAGGGTAAGAGGTAGCGAGGGAGGGAAGTAGAGAGTGAGAGAGGGTAGGAGGTATAGAGGGGAGAGAAGTAGAGACTGAGAGAGAGGGTAGGATGTAGAGAGAGGAGGGAAGTAGAGAGTGAGAGAGGGTAGGAGGTACAGAGGAGAGGGAAGTAGAGAGTGAGAGAGAAGGTAGGAGGTAGAGAGGGGAGGGAAGTAGAGACTCAGAGAGAGGTTAGGAGGTAGAGAGGGGAGGGAAGAAGAGAGTGAGAGAGGGTAGGAGGTAGAGAGGGGAGGGAAGAAGATATTGAGTGAAATTAAGATTAATTGAGTACAAGATATTGAGTGAAATTAGGATTATAATAAGGCAAAGTGCCATTATCTCATTGTTGGGTTAATATTTTAAAGAAAAGACTTCGTGTTAGCCACTAGCCAGAGATATTTTAGTAAAGAAAGTTGTATAGGCTTGTCCTTTCGTAAATTGGAATTTATTGCCCAAGATCCAAATGATCCTTATTTGTTAAGTAAGCTATTATTTATTTGTATTGTGATTTGTTATAATTTTTATATGAGCCAAGCCAAAAATAAAATTGACATGTTCTTGATAAGTCTTAAATTTCAGTACAAACATATATTTCAAGGTTCAATTATAGCGAATTGCATT
The DNA here is from genome assembly GCA_027924645.1 of Cunninghamia lanceolata. Taxonomy (NCBI): domain Eukaryota; kingdom Viridiplantae; phylum Streptophyta; class Pinopsida; order Cupressales; family Cupressaceae; genus Cunninghamia; species Cunninghamia lanceolata. Next base: position 11,489,602 of record BSBN01001281.1, read on the forward strand.
TTCAGAATACAAATTTAAATGAGAGCAGATGATTGATGTGAGTTTTACAAAGGGAAAAACTATGAAATCTAAAAATGCATTAATTTCCTGCAGAATCTCATATGTTAACCTCGAAATGATTTAATAGGGATTACTTACCAAAATTTGCTTGATACTCCACCCACTCACCCCCCCCCCAAAACAAAATACTTCATTCAGAACAACCTCATCAATTGTTAACATCACAAATTTTCTACTTCACACGAAGAAATTGACAACCCCCCCAAAAGAACTTATCAGCAGCTTGTCTGTATACCTAGCAGAGGAACCACATTTTTTTTATTCAGATCTCCGTAATCCAGCCATTGGGCAGCCAGTCGGGATTCCAAATAATCTCGCCGGCAGATTTGTTCCTTTGCCACCGGAAATCCATTAAATCAAATCCCAGTGGCTTTGATTGCAAAGACAAAATCTCATTACATGGCTCAGGTTACTTCTCGTCGATTATAATTATTTCATTAGATGACATCAAAATCTATCTGCTTTATGATGACGCCAGGGGAAAAGCTGAGCACAAATATTTTAAACGTAAACCTGAAAACTCAGAAGATTAATAATTAATAAGTTCTCCAACCCCATTATCAATGCAATACAAAACAACTTATGGCACTGTATTTGAAAGCCTAAAAAGTTAGGCTCTAGACTATTGACCAGATTTCATATTACTTCAATTATTACAAATTTGTTTGAAGATTGAAATAAAACTTAACCCATATGATACTCTCAAAAGGAGTGTTATATTAACAGCATCAATTGAGGCATTCAATTAGAGAACAAATTACACAATGAGTCTCAATTCTTAGGTGTATTCAAAAATAAAGAAAAAAGGAAATGGAAATGGATTCTTTTATAGTCTACAAGTGTGAGGCAGCCTCATTTTAAGTCTAATCTTTTTCAATTATAATCTTGTTTTCCACATACACATTCTTAGCAATATACACCAATCATGTGCAAATGTACAAACATACCTTAGTACCATAGATTATGCTGATTTTCAGAGGCCCCTTCCAACTGGAGAAGCTCTTATGGCATGCAGATACCCGAATTTGGTTATTCTTGCTGCTTGGGATATTTTCCATGGACTTATGAATTGATGTCAGATGGGCATTAGCAGTCTTCTCCCTGAAATGGATGACATCAATGACAGTATTGTTTGAAGTAGGGCATTGGACAGAATACCCATTTGGGGTTTGTAGTTTCCAATCAGATTGGGCCTTGAGGTGTTTGTATGAATTGGCATTCTTAAAACCCATATGGTTTTCTTCCACAATTTTCAGTGCTTGTGTGCACACAAACCATTAAAAAAAAATTGAATTATAACAATTTCTTTTGCTTTTTGTAAAATCTGAAAAAAGGGATTGGAATTAAAATGTCCCATTTGGGTAAGGACAACTTTCCCCGAAAGAGCAAGTCCTTGTTGCCTCATACTGATAACAAACTACGTTGTCGCTTAAAAACTTGCTGCTGTCTCTGAAATATGAATCGATATTCTTGAAGCCCTTAAGATCTCCGTCCACAATTTTCAGAGCTTCTGTGCACACAAACCATAAACAAAACATGAATCATAACCATTTTTTGGGTTTTTTTTAAAACTATGAAAAAGGGATTGGAAGTAAAATGTACCATGTGGGTATCTGTGAAAACAAACAAACCCATTGCTGTTTAAGGCCTTTTCAATAATAGGAGAATCCTTCCTGCTGCCATCGTTATTATTATTTCAGCTAAGTGAAATTCATAATCTACATCTCCAAACATTGTCATTTTTGAACGGCTTCTGTGTTTGTGCATTCCACGGCTGTTCTTAAATATCATCCATTTCAACAGTCGAAAGTCAATTTTGGCCAATAAAAATAGGACAAATATTTACCACTTTTTGTTGTGAATGAGGTGTAAAATGGCTCTAGTTGTTTGACCATTAAAGTGGATGATATTTAAGTAGAGTGCATTCGACAGTTCCTATATATATAAACAAGAGTTCCAGGTTTTCGATTAACGTGAAGACGGTGATAATACCTCAATTCGTTTAGCCAATCATAATGTGGGAATTACTATTATTTGTTAATAAATTTGTATTTTTGTACAGTTTTCCCTAAGTTGTGTGTTAACTATTGGTTTAATATAGATTTTTAATATTTAAAAAAGACATGCTAAATTTTCAGGGACATGTTAATATAAATCATCTTATTGTTGTACAAAATAATAGGAATTGTATTTAAAAATAATAACATTAAAAGATTGATTTTGAAATTTTTGGGGAAGAAAAATAAAATGATGTAATTTGTGTGTTGAATCTTAATTCTTACTTATATTTATTGCATTAATAAGGGCAATATAATCCTTTTGATTTCCTACCAAAAGGATAAAATGTCTCTTGTCCCTTTACTTGAAAATAACAAAAGTGTCACTCGATAAATTTAAACTAAAAAATGATCTTTAATCAAATATAATGACAATATTTTAAATAAGTAATTGAAAATCTACCTTAAGGAAAACTAATTAATAATAATTCAAATATAACTAATAGAGGTTAAGAAACTAAGCTTATGTATTAGAGGTTTTTGGAACTCTTAAGACTCTTGAAAGTTATCAATAGTTCAAGGATAATGAAAATATAGATAGAGTCTAACTTGAATATTAAGGGTTATAACCTAAGTGGGACAATACTCTAAGATTATGATAAAACATTATTATGTCAAGTGGTTTAAACTAAGAATTATACAAGGGGACAAATATTAGGGTAAGTAAATGAAGACCCTTCGAGAAGGTAATGAATTATTAGAAATATTTTTTGGATAAATTTTATAGAAGTCTAATAAAGTTTTGAATCAACTATATGCTATGAAAACTTTTAATGATCGTTAAATAAAAAGTAAAGATTGAAGTTAATGGTCTTGAAGAGATCAATTCAAGGAGATTCACGTGAATGATTAGTCCTTGGTTGGGAAGTCAACCTCTTAAAATTATGATAAGACACTTTTATGTAAAGTGACATAAAATAAGAATTATATGAGGGGACAAATATATCTTTTAATGTTTGTTAAATAAAAATGAAAGTTTAAAGCTAATGGCCTTGAAGAGATCAATTCAAGAAGATTCACATGAATGAATAGCCCTTTGTTGGGAAGTCAACCTCTTAAGTTTTTAACCTAAATTAAATTCAATAGAAAGAACTTAACAATATAAAGAAATTGTAAGAAGCCCTTGAGTAGAGCACTAGAAAGAATAACGAAAGAAAAGAACTTTCTGTTTATGTTGTTTATAACTAGGAATTAATAGTTGTTCAATATATCTCCGGTAGGTATAATAACCTATAAGTGCACTGTGGAGGTTGTCATCAAAGTAAAACTATTCACCAAGGATAAGTAAAACTATTCTCCAAGGATGAGCGAAACACTATATGTAATGGTATGAAGATGTTATGAAATGTTAATTTTTGCTTAAGATCTATAACAACTTCATAGGATTTTTAATATGAAACAAGTTAAGGTATAGGGTAAGGAAATTTTGAATGAACATTATTACTACCACCATTATGTGTATAATATAATTATCTAGTATAGAACATACTTGTAAACTTTGCATTATTATTAATTAATCTTCACTAAGGTAGATCTGTAGTAAGTTATTTAATATATAATCATTATACCTGATTAAGGATAATTTATTTTGGTTTAAATTTATTAATGGACACTTTCATCATTTTTTGGTATAGGACAAATTTCACCCTCTTACTAAAATAGGAAAATTAAAAGGATTATATTGCCCTTAATTTAATAGATGATTGTATTTAGATCTTTAGCAAAACTTGATTGTTACACATGTTGATTTAGTGTATATATTAAAAAATGTCACTATACCCTAAAGTAACATAAATGTGTGTTTATACTGTTATTTGTAACATTCCAAGTAAACAATTGTTCTAGTCTTCATATGGAAACAATTGTTCTAGTGTTGAGTCCCTTGTAATGGTGCTGAAGAGTGGGTTCTCTGCGCAAGAAGGAAGCTTTGTGCAGGGAGGAAGTGGGTCCAAGGTGGAGGAAGGGGAGGGGGAAGATGGAGAGGATGATGGTGCAGATGAGGGAGATTAGTTTGTTGGGGCTCTTTTGTTTGTGGTGGTAGAGTTTATTGTGCCTCTGCTTTTGGGCTGGGAGGAGCTTAAGGTTGCTAAAGCAACGATTCCTAAACCAAGTTCAAGTTTGATATGCCCTTTCCCTTAGACCTGAGATAATACTTCCTTTGCACTGCGCGAGAAGCGGCAAAGAGGTGTGATGGGGGATGCATCTACTGGTGGGCATGATGGGTGCTTGTCAACATGTCCCTGAGACCATTACGTTGTCTAGGTTTCCTGTAATGGAGGTGCCTTTATTGCTCATGCAGTCTCGAGGCTGGAGAATGCTTGGCTAGGCAAGTTTCTTGGATCATGTCCCAGCGTCTGATTTAAAGTTGTCTAGGATTCCTGCGGTGGTGCTGCCATCTTGCCGGGTAAGTTTCTTGGATCTAGACCTGATACTTTTCCAATCCTAGGCCAGAATAAAATGGGTTTCCTTGAAAGATGTGCTATGGCCAAGGGGTTCTTTGCTCAAACCTTGGAGATTGTGTGGCTTGTGTTTTTTTGGAAAAAGAGGGCTTTCATTTGTAAAATGGAGGCTAGGTTTTGACTAAAAGTTTGTTTTGATGAAGAAAGATACGACTTCTGAAGCTGGGATTAGTGAGTCTTCTCGTTAACCGTTGTTCTTGGTTGCAACGCTGCTACTATTTCTTTGTGGGTCAGCATTGGGTAAGTTGATGTTTTGTTGTTTGTATTAGGTTCCAGGGTCCTCTCAAAACCTGTTGTTGTGGGTTCGCTATAGGCGTTCTTTCTATTGTTGTTTGGCTGTGTTTATTTTGTTAGACAATGTTTGTTTGTAAAGGGTTTCGGGTCCCTTCAAAACCTACTTTACCCCCTAATCAAAAACATAAATGTGTGTTTATATATAATATTGATTATATCTAATGGCATTAAATTCTAAAGACCTAAATTTATGAATATAGGACCTAAATCCCAAATTTAAGATTGAACTTAAGTCTTACCTAAACTAATCTTAAAGTCAAATTCACTAAAAGTAGAAACCTAAAGTTTAAAGCCTAGAAACCTATCACACAAGATTAGCCTAACTATTCTAAGTTATGGTCTTTTTCTTTTCAATGAACTTAGCTCTAATTGTTGTATGGCCACTTGGCAATTCAAAGAGGCATAGAATTTATGGATCTATAAGTCTTCACATGGGGTTGGAGTACTAGCATTTATTGGGATTAATGTCGCATCAGTTTCATTTATCACCTTGAGTTTGAAAAATTTAATAATCTTAATGTGTAGCTTGTTAGTCAAACCATGCATAGGAAGTTCAAGTGATGGTCTTCAAATGCTTATTTGGATAGAAGATACACATTGCAAAAAAAAATCTAATTGTGCACATACTTAGATTAATCATACAAATCTAATTAAAAGTGGGGAGAAATGAACATTATTACTATCTGTAGGAGTGATCAACTCCTTCCCAAGATCCTCAGTCTGCAAAAGAAAACACCCTCACAGATACACGAGAGAAGCAAAGTGTTCTTCCACCAAATATTTGAGAAAATTGAGATGAGATGAGATACAAAATAATTTACAAATGTACAATATATAAGTAAGTTCAGGAGCTAGTAGGTAAAAACTACCTGAATGGTAAACTACCTAACTATTAAATTATTTATTGGTTGCCTAAGTAAACTTAAGCAAACGTAAATAGGTAAAACCCTATTTACTCCAACACTATCTCCTTGCAGAAGTTCTTGGTTGAAGGAGAAAATGAAAAAATATATTGGGAAGATTGGGGGAAATTAGGAGGAAAAAGACCTAGAAAGGATGAAGGAAAAATTTGGTTCTTCACCAAAACTTAGGGTTCTAGCTTTGATCACATGGAAGTATTTGTATCACTATCTTAACATTATGGAAGCTTCTTACTAATATTCACGGTGAAACCATTGAGAATGATTGCACGTTATATGCTTTTAGTATTAGAAGAAAATTTGGATTTTTAAAGTTTATATTCGTTGTATGGACTTTAATGTCCTCAAAGATTATGGGATCTTGAGACTTTTATCTATTGAGATTATTAGTGATATAGTAAGTTATTTAGATTATGTTTAAATCTTAAATTGGGATTTTGAACCCAACACTTTTGGTGATAGGGTCCTTCCCCTTCTAGTCATAATGTTATGAGAGATTTGGATCATAGGGGCTAGTTATATGCTTCATTATAAGCAATCTACAAAGAAGGGGTGTTTAGTTATTCCTTAAATAGTAGCTCATGGAATGCTATTGCACAATTTTGAATACCCAATTTAAATTTTACGTTTAGAAAGAAAGGTTGCAAGGTAGGTATAATTGTTGTTCTTAGTTTACCTTTCACATATAAATCAAGGATAAATTTGACAATAAGAGTACATGTCTACATGATTCATTTGGTGGAAACTTTTTGTTAGCATCAAGGTAGGATAAGTCAATATTATTTTTAATAGTGTTGTTATTAATGAAAAGAATGTACTTGTATGATTTTAAGAAGTGAGCTATTTGACTGTCTTCGTAATATAAATATCTCATTGAATGTTGCATGCACTTGGGGTTGGACTAACTCATGATAGTGATTTGATCCTATGGTAGATGCTATTTGAAATACATGTTGTTCTACATGTGAAGTTTAACCTTGTATAGCGGTAGAATTTGTTGACCATTGTTATGATGATACTATAAGGGAATTGATATCCTCCTATTGTAAAAAAAGGTGACTTGCAAGGATTGTTTCGTGATACCCCTAAGAGAGGTGAAAGTATTGCTAGTCACTATTCATTTTTGTAGTTACTTATTTTGCAATGGTAGTACATATAGGTCCTTTAAAACGTTTATCATGCTTCAACAAGGAGTTAAATTATCTATATAATAATGTAAATAGGTTAAAGATTGCTGTAGGGAGTAGTATGTTTGCTCAAGCATATGAATTTCATATCTTGTAATTGTGTTAATAAAAAATGTTTTACTATGGATAATAGTCACTATTGATTGTTACATGCTTGGGTTCAAATACATTGACATGTATAACTAAAATATGGTTTCATATATCATTAAGATTTTGAGGACTCAATTAGGAATTGAATTCATACAATCCTATAGGAATTGTTCCTTAAGAAAGACTATAGGAAGGTTAATCCCATGCTAGAATCTCCGTAAGGGCTTAAAGGATGTTTATGTATCATGTAATTATTCTTTGTTGAATTAAATTACGATAGTGAAATAGTGGCTTAGTGAGATCATAGATTGTATGAAGCATGGATTGCACTATTATTAAAGATGCATACATTGTTCATTTGATCTTCTTGAGTTAGTACATATCATTTTTTGGTTTGAAAAAAATAACTTTAGGTAAATTCTGTAGAATGAATCATCCTTGGGAAAATATTATCTTTCTCTAGTCGATCCCATTTCTAATAGGAAGGGTTGTACCTTTATGTGAAGATGTTGTGGTTGGAGATTTGAATTATCTCCTAATTTGACAATATAAATATGAACTAACAAGAGATGTAGTTCATACTTCTAATTGATGAAACCTAATACTCTTGGGATATTAGATGGATATCATCTTTGCAAACAACTTAGTTGTTAATGAGTGGTATTTCTCAAGAACCTATCTCTCATTATTATGAATTATCTACATGGCACTCTTTGCATCTAAGTGATGCTCAACTTCGTAGGTTACCCCAAGAGGTCATCCATCTTGGCACCACTCTTTCTCAAGCATATTTAACCATGTATTTCCCCCACAATCAAATCGGTTTAGCTTCCTACCCCATTTGCCAAACCTTTAGTAATTGTTGTGACTTATGAACCATTCATCTTAGCACATTCATTTTTATATATGGTAGTGTTTTTGCACTATATCAAATTATGTGATGAATTATTGGGATTCAATTGTGTAGTTTTGAGTCAATCTTCATCATCCCATATTTCATGATTTGTGGTTCTCAAGAAATTATCTCTCATGATCATGAATACTCCATTTAATACTTATTACATCTAGGTGATGCTCATAGGGGTGAAGCACCATAACATTTTGGGATGTTACCCATCATAATACTACTATGTTCCAAGTATGCTTAACCATGGAGCTCCCCCCACAATGAAACACATTGAGTTTGCTACTCCATTGGAAAAACATTCACAATTGTTATGCCTTATGAATCGTTTATTATAGTGTTTCCTAGCACATAACTTTTCATATATATAGTGTTTTCATAGTGTATCAAATTATGTGACAATTTATCAGGATTCAATAGTATAGTTTTGAGTCAATCTTCATTGACCCATATTTCATGAGTGGTTCATAAGATCCAAACTCTCGAGACCATGAAGGGTCCACTTAGTTCTCATTGCATCTAGTTTGATGCTTGTAGGGGTGAAACACTAAAACTTCCTAGGAGGTCATCCATCCTAGTACTACTCCAGTTAAAGTGTGTTTAACCATGGAGTTTCCCCCATAATCAAGCCCACTTATCTTGCTACCCCATTGGAAAACTTTCAACAATTGTTGTGCCTTACAAACCATTTATTATTGTGTTCCCTAGCACATTCATTTTCATATATGTGGTGTTTTCATAATGTGTCAAATTATGTGATGATTTATCAAGATTCAATTGCTTTATTTTGATTCAATCTTGTTGTACCCAATTCAAAACTTTTGTATTTTGACAACTCTATCAAATGAAAACCTCATTTATTTGCCCTTGACTTGTTCTAAAAGTGTTACCTCTTGTACATCATTTTATAAATTTTGCTAACCCTACAGGATCATCAAAACACTCAACTAGTTCTAGATATGCGTCTCAGCAAAAGATGTGAATATTGACAAATGAACAAGAGGATTGTCATGCTTCTAGAAACCTCATGTGTTAAACAAGGGAAAGAAGTAATGCAGGATAGGCATGCACACCTGAGGATATGGGCACCATCATTAAAGACTTGTAAACTCCTTTTTGAGAAAAAGAACACCTACCTAGTATCAGGATACCACATTGAAGTTTAAAAAAGAAAATATGTGTTTTGACACACCTAACAATCATTTCATGTGCCCATACAAAGGATGCGCTTGTAGGAAAAAAATGTTGAGTTTTAGTGTAGTTGGGTGCTTAATGATCATCTCATGCATAAATACAAAGGATGCACTTGTAGGGATAAAATGTTGAGCTTCATTGCATTGGCACACCTAACGATCATCTCATGTGCCAATACAAAAGATGCGGTTGCAAGGAGAAAATGTTGAGTTTTATTGTAGTGGCGTGCCTAGAGATCATCTCACACACCCATACAAAGGAAGACATTTTTTAAAGATTTGAATAAGCTAGTGTATAGGTGCACGCTTGGAAAATGGAGTGCACCAATATAAAGGAGGGACAAATGAATAGATTTTCAAGGTTTTTTAGAGGGTTAGCCAAGATTAGAGGAGAAGTTGCATATTCATCAAAGTCATTTAGAGCCACATATCCAAAAATCTATTCTTAGCCTATGCTAAAAATAACTTGCACTATTTTTAGTTGTTGCCATTTTCAAAGAGAAGAGCATATTTAGGGATTTGATATTTTTAGCCAGAGCTATTTATAGCCCACACTATTTTTAGCAATCTCTATATTTAGTGTGAGGAGTCTGTGTTATTTTTAGCATTCACTATTTATAGCCTGGAGTAAGCTATTTTTAGATCTCTTCTCATTTGAGAGATGTAAGCATTAAGTTGTAGTTTGTAATAAATTCAATCTACAACTTAACTAGAGGTTGCATGGTTTTAGTTTCAGTATTAGAGGATAAGGTTTTGTAATAAAAATTTCATTTCTTGCAATTAGTTATTCTTATAGTAGAAGTAGCAGTTAGCATTTTATTTATTTTCATGCAATAGTTTATAAACAATATAACTAAGTGTTTTTTTGCACTTCATGGTATCAAGAGAGATGAATGGGAATTCTCATGCTACATTATGCTGAAATTGATATTCATTGGATTTTCAAATGTATTGTGCTTTTTTCATTTTCTCAATAGAATTTATTATGCTTATCTTGCTTCTAAATATCAATTGAGTTGTTTCATTATGCATGCTAAAGGTTAAGTTACTTTAATGAATTTGAAAGCTTTGTATTGTAGGTGAACTTGAAGATGTAACTTGTGGTTTTGAACTGAGTCTTACATTTGATTTAATCATATCATTTGTATTTATGTGTTAATCTAATCTGTGTGTACTTCCCCTGCTAAAGATCTATTTTTAACTAACTAGTGTAAGCGTCTCATTGTAGGATTTAATTCAAGTCAAAAAGCATAAAACCCTTGCCTCATGTTTAAAGAGCGTTTCATCCTTTTGCACTGGGCAAACCCAAAAAGATCAAATATTTATGTTTTTCAACATAAGCGTGAAAACACCTCTAAAACACTGTAAAAGTTATAAATTGCAAGTACATATTGTGTAGTTTTAGGTTAGATTTTGATTTACAAGGAGCTTCCCCTTTTAATTTGAAGAGTGGTCCTACTGCACATGTATTACATTTTGTGTCACAATGAAAGGAGCAAATTAAAATGCTAACAAATCTTCATCGATGCATATTTCATTAGTGGTTCACAAGATCTAATCTCCCATGACCATGAATGATCCACTTAGTTGTCATTACATCAAGGTTGATGTTAATAGGTGTGAAGCACCAAAAATTTCTAAGAGGCCATCCATCATAGTAGTACTTTGGTTAAAACACACTTATCCATGGAGTTTCTACCATAATAAAGCCTACTTAGCATGCTATTACGTTTGCAAAACCTTCAACAAGTGTTATATTGGGATGCGTGACCTATTAGGAAGTCCTAGTGCTTCATGTTAGATTTTGCAAATAAAAAAAACTATTGAAGACCTAGTGCAAGAATAGATACACTAGAACTATTTACCAGGTGATCTTAGAATCAAAATAACAAAATACAACTAGTTTCTAGCAATACAAGAGATATGCAAAATAACATAAAGAAATCTCTCTCTATTGCTAGAGATGAGGGATGAGTGTTGTATGTATAGCTAAAAGAGAGACAAATGCATCCAATAGGAGTAACTCCAACTACTAGAATAGGCAAGAGTTACAACTACTAGGAAGATTCCAAACAAATGATTACATCTACTTGGTAAAGGATGAATAAATGGTTAAGAGAGGTGGCATATACATCCAAGAGAACAAGCAACTCCAACTACCAAGAATAGGCGGGAGTTATACACATGTATCTTGGGGTAAATACCATTTATAATAGCATAAGAAAGCTTAAACATATGTGTAGGAAAAATAAATAAACCCAAATAAATGAAAACAAAAACCTACACTGGCACCTCCTTAAGTGTAGCTTAGGTGGGTGAAAAGATGGGTCCTGACAGATGAAGCTTGACGAGATACCCATGTAGATAGAAACCCCCCAAAGAGAAGAAGCCCCCAAAAGAAGAGAGAGTATAGAGAAAGAGAAAAGATAGGACTAGCCAACACCTCTAAAGATATAGCCTCTTGCACCCCTAATAAAACTTGTAAATGAAGAACTTGCTTTCTATAAAGGGTTTGGTAAAGATGTCGGCTACCTACTTAGTAGTCGAGAAATAGTGAAGATCAATGAACTATCCATGAATGAGCTCTTAAATGTGGTGCATGTGGACCTCAACATGTTTGGTTTGTTGATGATGGAGTAGGTTTTGAGAGATCAAAATAACACTCTAGTTGTCACAAAATCTGACAGATAATATGTGAAACTAGATACTAAACTCAATGGTAATATGTTGAAGCTAAATGGCCCCAATGGTGGCATTCACACCACCTCGATACTGACCTTTGTGGAAGAAAGAGAAATCACATCTCGATTCTTTCTTGACCAACATATAGGACCATAACCAAGAGAGAAGCTATAATTGGAGGTAGACTTGTGATCTTGAGAATCACTTACCCAATTAGAATCAGTGTACCCAATCGAGTCAATATTAATGCCTACTACATAGTGAATCCTATAATTGTGAGTGCCTTGAATGTAGTGGAGGATCTACTTAGCTGCCTTCTAGTGTAGTTCATTAGGTTCTTGCATAAACCCAAAGGCCATGCCAACAAAATATGAAATGTTTGGTCTAGTATGAGTTAAATAAATGAGGACGCAAACAAGTTGTTGAAACAAAGTAGCATCAACCAATGGTGAAGATCACTTTGACTCAAGTTTAACTCCAAAGAGAAAGAGACTTGGAGCAAGTTTTCTTGACCATGTGGAACTGTGAGAGAAAATCTAGTGTGTACTTGGATTGTGCAATGCTAATCCCAAAAGTAGACTTATGGATCTCAATCCCAAAAAATAGTGCAACAAACCCATTTCAATCATCAAAAACCTATCATGGAGGACAAGTTTCACTACCATAATCAAGGATGAAGAGCTCTTGTGATCAATAAGTCATCAGCATACAAAAGCAAGAATAAGAAAGACTCATCCTGCTACAAGATCTAGATTTTTGGATCACAATGGTATCGAATAAATCTAATGGAGAGAAGGAAAGAATCCATCTTGGCATACCATGCTCGAGGAACCTATTTGATGCCATATATAGATTTCTTAGGTCTATAGACCAATGAAGAGTCTTGTTGAAAACCCTATGACTACTCCATGTATATCTCTTCGTCAAGATCTTGGTGAAGCAAGACACTCTTCATATCCATTTGATGAACCTCCTAGTGATAGGCATCGACGATAGCAAGTGTGAATTGGATCAAGTTCATCTTTGCAACAAGTACAAAGGTCTCAATGTAGTCAATTCTAGGAACTTGTGAAAATCCTATAGCAACCAAGAAAGCTTTAAAATTATCAACTAACTTATCTGCAACAAATTTAGTTCAATATATCCACTTGCATTGAGCAAGCTTCCTTCTCTCAAGAAGGGGGACTAAATCCCAACTATGGTTCCTCATCAAGGATTTGTACTCTTGCATAGCTACATCACATTCAAGAATTCTTGATGTCTCCCAAAAATACTATGGATCGAAAGTAGAGGTGATGAAAACATGAGGTGGTTCTTAGAAATATCACTAAGTCCACTAGGTATCTGGAAGATCTCCAACCCAATCACCTATAGACTGTAAAGTTTGTCTAGCCCAAAGTGCACCTAAGATAGGAGAGTCAAAAGGAGATTTTACATCCTTAGAATTAAAAAGAAGTGTCACGAGTTAAGACATGAAGATACTTCCTCAAAGAGAATGTTCCTCTTAATAAACAACTCATGAGTAATTGGATGAAAGAGTCGCTATCCCTATATGTTGTCTCGATAACCCACAAATCTACAAGTTGTGCTCTAAGGATCCATAAACTTCTATTTCTCTATGAGAATGTGGGCCCATGCTAGACATCAAAAGACCCTGAAATGTTTCACTGTGGGTTTCTTGCCATTCGAAGCTTCAAAATGAGTAACTCTTTTTAAGGATTTATGAGGAACTCAATTCTAGATATAGTTCACATAGTTAATGGCCTCTGCCCAAAATTATGGTGTAGGGGATCAATAATAGATCATGCAATTTTCCATTTCCTTCAAAGATCTATTCTTATGTTTTGCTAAGGATTATATAGATCTATAAAAAACTACAATTCAATCCCCTCTAAAATATAGAATTGCTCAAACCAATGGTTGACATATTCACCACCATTGTTCGTGTGTATGTAGGTCATCTCTTTTGGATTTTTACCAAGAACACATCCTTGGAAAACCCCATCAAAAAAATGAGCTACATGCAACCCTATAAGCATGCCTTGTAGGTTGAGCTATTGTAAGTAGTGATAGTTCAAATGACAAAACTGCTTATGCCACAACTTACTAACTTCATGAGAATGAGTAAGTAGTGTGGTGGAAGGAGAATCAATAACAAAGTGTGAAAAGACATACACATGAGATTTATGATTTGCACTCCCAAGTGCTATTGTTGAGACACTATGTAACTCACTAATGACCATAGAATTTGGAGTAAAATCAACTCATTTCCTAAATCCATGTGTGGTATGGTAAACTAATAGGAGATTGGTTGACAAAGAAAGCACATAAAGAAGATCTTGAAATGTTTTGTCACTTATGTCAATAGATACTCTTGCAAACCTTAGTTGGAGTATCATCATCCATTATAATGTGGCATAGGACTTGGTTCCAAGAATGTGAACTCATCTTCATTTGAAGCCATATGGTGTGAAGCATCTCAGTCAAGAATCTATGTGGATGATGGAGATGCAATAGCAACAAGGGCCTTGCCCTTTCATTTCCCTTTAGTGGTGTTTTTATTTGAGGACTCTATTAGCACTAAAAACATGCATGGGTGAACATGGCAGTCTGATGATGATTTAGCGGTCCATCTCACGACCCTTAAATGTGTGAATTATACTTTCTTAGAATTTTCACACTTCATGATATGTCCTCTAGCCTATTTATCCCCTTGACCATCTTTTCCAACCTTTGAATTAAGTTCCAAGACCTTACACTTGTTAGAGAACCTTTTGTAGATCATCAACTAGAGGGTTGCCTGAGAGACCTTAGGGTCACCCGAGTAATCTATCCTTAAGTTGTAGGATTGCCCAGGTGACCTGCCTTGGCAAAAGGGATGACCTTGTCATATTTTGGCATGCGTGATTTGTTTTAGTTTCACCCAGTTTACTTCCATTTTCATTTGTGATTGATCTCTCTCTTGTCTGACTGAACTACCGCTCCCCTTAACTATTTCTCTTCTACCAATCAATCTATAGTTCACTCCCAATCAATCCCTAGCGATCTCTCAATCAATATCTTGTCTTCTCCCCACCAGCCTTTGTGATCTCCGAATCAACTCTATAGTTAGCTCCTAATGATCCTCACCTTTGGTGTTGCTTCCCAATCTATAAATACCCCACCTATCTTTCTTTAGAGGAGGCTAATTGTCTTATTTGCATTTGTAGCACCCATAGCATTTTTATGCTCACAAAAGAGGTTAAGAGCCTTTTCTTTTTATTTTTTGTTATCCCAAGCTTCAAAGCTTCAATCAACCCCAATTTCCCTCACATCCATGTCCTCTTTCCTCTCATCGAGTGGAGGACCCTATTGCTATAAAGGAGGAGATAGATAATATTGGATCTCTAAGGACACAAGCCTAACACTAGTCCCAATCATTCATTTACATCTTTTTTGTTTTTGTTTTGAAAAGGTAGTTTAGATTAGTAATTAGCAAATTCTCTTTCCCTTGGGAAAGTAAAATTCTTATTTTCTCTTGGTTAGATTAAACTTTATTGCTTTACTAGATCAAGATTTCATTTCTTTTGTTGTGGTAGAATAGACACATTTTGCTTTTATTAGAATAATTCACATTCAAAATCAAAGCACAAAAGACCAAAACAATATAAAATTGCATTTAAGAAGAAAACACTCAAGATTTGCATTCATACAAGATTTCATTTTTAGCAAAGTAATAATTAGATCATATTCAAGAATTAGGGAAAACACAAAAGAAAAGTTGCATTCATTCAGGATAGTTGCATTTAGAAACTCATCAAACTACAAAAACACAAACAAAGAGGAAAGCCCTCAATTTCATTACAAGGCACACAACATACAACTCACAACATTCAACAAAGAAGAAAGCCATCAATTTCATCATGAGGCACACAACATTCAAAATTCAACAAAATAAAGACAAATCTTCCATCTTCCTCAATTCAATGTTCATACTTGATATGCTCTAGAGTGAGAAAAGATTGGATTAAAACAATCTTAGATGAGAAAACATGTCAATACATGAAAACTCTATGTAAGAAATTGTTCAACAACAAAGACAAATCCTGCAATAGATAAAATGAAACACAATAAGGACCCACATTTTAAGGGTATTCCAAATTAAGGGCCGAATCATAAATCAATTTTATGAAGAAACAAGACAAGATGTAGAAATCATAAGAGAGACATGAAATGCCAATCTAAACTTACTATAAGAACTAGTCTCTCAACTTTGTCAATTAAAACTTGAGAATCAAAACCATCAACCTTGCACACAAATAGCCCACACAAGAAACACAACTGCCATTTGTGATGTTTTGCTTTCCCATGAACAAAACAACCCTTTTGTCCCACCACTGCTCAATTGGATCTTGCCATGAGAGCAAGAGTCATTTGGTGGGTGCCTCCACCAAGGGTGTGCTTAAATGTGTTGTGTCAAAGTTTGACTCACTTGTGTTGTGCTTGGGTTAATTCTAAACAACACAGACTCCTCCTGTGATGAACTTTGCTTGACTGGATTAGGTACCCCAATGTTGTTATTTTCAAGATGTGTGAGGTGATCAATCTACTTCTTCATGCACTTATGTTCATTATGTCTAGGCTTCTTACAGTAAGAACATTTCTCTTTCTTAGGTTTGTCTCCTTTAGAAGAGGATGATTTTTTTTAGGAGCATTGGAATATTTCTGATTCTTATCCTTAGGACCATCTTTCTTGTCCTTGTTCTTCTATTTCTTCTCCTTATTGCTAGAAGTCTTTATTTCTTTTGTTTCCTAGTGAGTCACCAAGGCATGTGACTTGGAAGACTTAAGGGCTCCCATTTGAATGAGCTTGCCTTGATCCATTTTGAAAGAGACAACAAACTCATCAAAGGTAGGCATGTGAAATGATGCACTAGAGCACTTTTTGTAGCATGAAAAGTAGAGACGAAGATAGAATAATCATGACCCAATTTAGATAGAGTGGTGAGAATCATCCATGTCATCTTTATCTATCCCACACTACTTCAACTGTGTTTAAAGGCTTTTGAACTTAATTAAAAAATCCTAAATTATGTCAAAATTGTATGGATTAAGAAGTTTATGAGTTCATTCTCTAAGAGATAACCTTACATTACATCTTGTTTTCCAAACAAATTAGAAAAAGTATTTCAAATTTCAACAAATGTGTTTGAGGATTCAATAAGAAATAGTAAAATCAGAGAAAAACAAGACATAAAATTCAACAACCACATCATGTTTTATCTCCCACTTGATCTTTTCAGTTGTATTAGTAGGTTCAAGAATTGTTCCCATTGTATATTTATGGTATCCTTTACTTTTTAGTAAAAAATTAGTATTTAATACTTTCATTCAAAGTAGTTGTAAGGTGTAAGAATTGACATTGGAACTAAAGTTGTAGGACTCGTAATGCCAAAAAGAAAGAGACAAGTAGCAAGACAAGAAGCACACAAGAAACCCCCTTGATACTATATGTGAAATGACCCCTCAAATATTACAATATTTGACACTTTATTTTAGTGTGTTACAATGTGAAATCATAGATTAATGTGAAATAACAATGTCTAATTCACAAAGCTTCTTACCATAACATCTAGAGTATCACTACAATTTTTAAACTTGACAATCAAGGTGGTGGCCAGGGTGGCACCTGTGGGGCTTGTGGTATGCCAAGTCATCATCTAGCTCATTTGGAACATGTCAAAGATAGGTTCATTTGCACAACTTTTGGAGGATATGGACTTAAACATAGGAAATGGTTCAACTTCCAAGGGAGACAATCCAACATCCTAGTGGCCCTTGACCTTCATGGCATGAATCTTGTAATCTTATATAAACATACATAATATACGAGTAGCAAGACAAGAAGCGCACAAGAAATCCCTTGATACTATATGTGAAATGACCCCCAAATATTACAATATTTGACAATTTATTTTAGTGTGTGTTATAACGTGAAATACCATAACGTGAAATACCAAATTAATAGAGCTTTTATAGTACTTAAACGTGACCAAAATATTAAAAATAATTTGTTCTTGGAACAAAAAATTACACCATTGTGTAGAGCTCAGAAAAATACCAACATAAAAAAATGGTGCTAAAAAGGAGCTTGTTTGTAAAAATTACGTGCGTATTAAGTTATAAAAAGTATAACTGAACAACAACAAAATCTTTGATAAAACTCTAATTTTAAAAAATATAGGAGTCAAATCTAAAAACCAATTACACCATTGCGAAGAGTGTGAAATTTTATCTCATTTCAACAAAATTGCTTGAAAAAAATACACTCATATGAGCAAGTTATGGCCTCTTAGACTAAAAATCCCAATGAAGAGGGGGCTAGGGGCCTAGTGGTGGGCTAGTAGAAATTTAGTAGTGGAAGGGCAATGCCATTGGTGGTGTTGGCTCTTGAGTTAAGAGTGGGTAGTGCATTGGTGGTGGATTGGCAGTTGTTGGGTCGTGTGAGGGTGGAGGTGGCAGTGTTGGCCACTTGGGTGATGGCGAGGGGTGAACTAATGGCGACTATTGAGGAGCCCAAATTGGGCCTATCTTGGGCTGGCTTAGTCAATCCCCAATGGGTTTGTAGTCCCATTTAGGGGCTACAAGTGACCTATTTGAGCCACTCAAACCCCTTTTTTTAAATCATGGAAAATTATATTGTATGCATAATCATACAAACATCAATGGAATTTTTTTTGCCTCCAATACGCATTACTTGTATTTTTACAAATTTTATGTTGATATATAGGTTTTTACATCATTCAGATGCAATGGTAGGGTTTGTTTGGTACCAAAATGGTTTTGAAAAATGTGGCACTTGCAAAACCCATGCAAATCAAACACACAAAAAACTTAATTGTACTTTAGCTTCTCAGAGTTTGATTTGGGAAAAATGAAAGCCTAATTTTACTTTCTTGAGCCTTCTAGACATAATGGTGTAGTAAAAATGGTGCATGGTGTGCTAAAAATTAGCCCACATCTAAAATCACAAAACCCACTATCTCTCAAAATTTTAAAACAAATTGACCTCTCCTAACACCAATGGTTTTGATACCATGTTAGATTATGCAAATAAGAAAAAAAAAATCCAAGACCTAGTGTAGGAATATATACAATAGAACTATTTAATAGGTGATCCTATAATCAAAATAGCAAAACAAAGCTAGTTTCCTACAATACAAGATACACAGAAAATAACAAAAAGAAATCTCACTCTCCATCACCATAAATAAAGGATGAATGTTATATATATAGCTAAAAGAGAGGAAAATACATCCAATAGGAGAAGTATCTTCAACTACTAGAAATAGGTGGGAATTATACCTAGGAAGATGCCAAACAAATAGTTACACCTACTTGGTAAAAGATGAATAAATGGTTAAGAGAGGTGGCATATACATCCAAGAGAATAAGTAACTCCATCTACCAAGAATGGTGGGAGTTACACACGTCTTTTAGTGGAGATTCCATCTACCCTCATAAATACCATTTATAATAAACTAAGCAAGCTTAAATATATGTGTAGAAAAAATAAATAAACCTGAATAAAAAGGAAAATAAAAAACTACACAAACACATCATGCCTATGAGCATCACCTAGATGCAATAAGTGCCAAGTGGACTATTAATCATCATGAGAGATGGATTCTTGTGAATCACTCCTCATGAAATATTGGTCAATGAATATTGAATCAAAACTATGTAGTTGAATCTTGATAAGTCATCACATAATTTGATACATTGCAAAAACACTACATATATGTAAATGATGAGCTGAGGGACATTATAAAGAATGATTCATAAGGCACAACACTTGCTAAAGGTTTTGCAAATGGGATATCAAGCTAAGTGGGCCTGATTGTGGGGGATACTCCATGGTTAAGCGTGCTTGAGCTAAAGTAGTACTAGGATGAGTTACCTTTCAGGGAGTTCCAAAGTTTTACCCTTGTGAGTAGTGTTGATGATGATATCACTCACTATCAGACACAGATAGAAATTCTACTACGAACACATATCTCTCTTGAAAGATATAAATTTAGGATGAATTTATAATCCCAAGGCTCCATTAGTCAGGTCTTGATTTCTCTTGTAGTCACTCAAGGTTCGTTGTAGGTTGTTTTACATAGGGGACTTACACACACCTTACTTGATCTTCTTGATCCGGACAATTTCCTACAAATATCGTTGTTATCTTGTATGATCTGGATATATCCTGCACAATTCTTGTCAACTTTATCAATTAATGACCAAACTTTGAGCAGATTATTTGTGACTTGGACATAACTTTGATCAGTTCTTCTAAATTATCCCTAAATAGTTAATCTTTACACAATTCATCTAAATTCACTTAAAGATCTTCTCTAAAGTCTTGAATTCGTTGATATTACTGGTTATTTCCTTTGGATTTATCATTATTTACGCTTATTTATGATAATTTGTGAAAATAAAAGACAAAAGATAAGGTTGAGAAAGAAAATGTCCTAAGAATTTAATTTTTCCAGTGAATTCACACATATATCTTGACAATTCATGAATTAAAGTTAAAATCTAGTTATACTTCACTAGGCTTTCCACAACTACATATAACAAATGCAAATGTTCAAAGGAAAATTGACAACAACAAGAAATGATTCAATTGCACTCCAAGGGACGTAACAATTTGATATCAAAAGTCATTTGGAATATTACTGAAGGTTTACAACGAGGTAGTAATCCACTCATATGCACAAGATATACAAATAATCTCATTGAATATGAGATCAAATCATGAAGGAAGCCAAAAAGTTACCAAAAATGGATAACTCAATGCTTCACAAATTTCATCAATTTCATCCCCTGTTTTACAATGATTTAGATGCATTTTATAAGACAATGATCTAGAATCAATTATAATAACCAACGGTCAAGATCTCATTTTCAACATCAACAATTAGGAAACAAAGCACGTGATTGCCAATTGGCATTCAACTATATGTGATAGCTAGCCCCACAGGATATTCCCTCTTTGTTGTATCAAAATCTGAGAATATTCTAGAATATCTGCCCTTTTACCACTTTACCTTTACTCATCCTTCACTTTTTGACAACTTCTTTAAATCAGAAGCTGTATGTTTGCTGCACTGCACCTTGCCAAAATATATCCCAACTGAATATCTGGTCATGCCCAAAATACTTAGTATCATCAAAAGCTTCATTAATTGGTAGTAGATCCCTTATCCTCTTCAACTAGCATCTGACGAGAATCCATAGCCTTATATACATCATAAAATGTGATCATCTTCTTGATGGCCTCTTTGTGAAAGGCTTTAGCCTTTACCTTGGCATGCTCCTACATTTGGAGTTGTTCTGTCAAAGCAATCCGTTTATTGGATCTAGCATCCAACTTCTCCTTATACCCTTTGATCTTAGTATAGAGGTCCATGACCTCATCTATAACCTTCTCCGAGAAGTGTCCCACTGGATCCTTCAAAATTAGGCCATAATTGGCCTTGAAACTTGTAGTTGATGCCTGCTCCTCATATACTTCTTTCTCGTCCATCATCTAGCCAGTGATCTCTTCTAGAATATCCATTTCTTCAGTTAGGAGTTCATGGATCTTGTTGCCAATGTCTATGGCCTTATGCCAAAAAGTTTTTAAAATATCCTCTTCAAACTTCAGGTCCTTCATCCAGGCCTGTATGAGTGGCATGGTCTAGATGGTCATGATGTGGTGGCGTATCAACATCCTGTTTGGCATTTCCTAGATGGATTTTAGCTTTGTGATGTCCTGGTCACTTTGGTCTAGACCCATGGCACACGCTACCTTTAGGACATCGACCTTATTCTTAATGAAGGTCAAGGTATCCCAATTTGACAAAGTTGTCCGGATGACCTCCTCTCCTTCCTCAAAGAATTTCAAGTACCACTTCTCCATGACTTGAGGTTGATGCTTCTTGGCATCTAATTCTATCACCTATTCCTGGGTCACCAACATCAAGTTGGTTGGGACCCCTATTATTGATATTCTGAGGGTAAATAACCCTTTAATAAATGTCTCTAGTTGGGCAATGCACCCTTTCAGTTCTTGCTTCTTGAGCTTGTTCTTTCTAATCCTAGCTGCAATGGCCTCTGCACTACCCTTGAGCTCATCTATCTCTTGCTATGTAGTGGCATGTCCCAAGTCTAGAGTAGTTATTTGGTACTCATTTATACTTATTTCCCCTTTAGCCTTATCAACTATAGGTACAACTGATTGGCTATCCTACATCCTATAGCATCTCTTCGAATAGAAGATATTGTACTCTCCTTTCTCTTAAGATTTATTTCTTCTACTGAAAATGACTTAAAGTCAGATGAAATTAAATGGATTGGAGGGTCATGTACCTCTGATGCCAACCAGTCTGGGATATTTGGTGTGATTCCTTCTTGACTAGGTTGTTCAATATGAACATTTTCTATCTCCAATTCAGCCTTTAAGTTGTTCCTCCTCTTGCTGGGGAGCTTCTTGTTGAGGAACTTCTTGCTGGTGAAGGGCTTCATATTTATCTTGTTCTTCTTCTAGTCATTTCTCTTCTTTATTTAGGACAGGATCTTGTCCATCATTAAAGGCTTCAGTGCCTTTATCTTCTTC
Organism: Cunninghamia lanceolata; assembly: GCA_027924645.1. Taxonomy (NCBI): domain Eukaryota; kingdom Viridiplantae; phylum Streptophyta; class Pinopsida; order Cupressales; family Cupressaceae; genus Cunninghamia; species Cunninghamia lanceolata. The sequence continues at coordinate 11,512,078 of BSBN01001281.1, forward strand.
TATAACCGGTGGATTTACATCCATGGGTTGAGGCTCCAGATTTTCTCCTTCAAGAATTGGCTCTTCAACTTCTTGTTCCTTTAGACTTTCATCTAGTGGTAGCATATGTTGCATTTCTTTGTCCTGATCTTTTATCGGATGCTCTTCACCCCATTGTGTATCACCTTCCTTGGGAATGTCTTGAGGAGTTTCATCTTTTTCTTTTGGAAGGGTAGCATCCACATCTAGTTTCTCTAACTTACTTTACTATGATGAACCTACCTCTTCTTATGTCATCATGCCCACATCTGGGATGTTTGGTTGGTCTACAAGTGCATTTGAAGGTCCTAAAATTTCTGTGTTAAAGATCACTTCTACTTCCAGACCTTTTGTTCCTTCCTCCTCTAGAGCTTTTATCTCTTGCACCTCAACATGCATTGATTGGGGTTCATTTGATATCGATGCTTATGGTGTGAATAGAGAGGAGACTGGATCATTCATCACATTGTTAGTGACTTCATCATCAGTCAAGTCTATGACCTGACTTAAGGGCAATTGCATATCTTTAGCCCTTGCTCCTTGTTGGATCTCCTGATCCCTCTTCATCTCTTCTTCCATCTCCCTCTTCACCTGTATGATTTTCTAGATCTTCTATGTTTGAGGTGCTGGGGCTTGGGGCAATTGCAGCTCGGGTTGTGAAGGCACAGACATGAACATCATCTCCATAGTGGTGGCATCTCCAGATGTCCTAGCCTCTTCTCCTTTGTCATGTGGAATAGCTCCCCTCATATGTATAGTTGTCTGGGGCATTCTCCTTTTCTGTCTAGGGATTTCCAATCCCTCCAAGATATCTACTGATGCGCACTCTAGTGGAGCTACTTAAGATAATGGAATGGTGCCTATGGGTTTCTCCATTTCTAGTGATGGTGTTGTAGCTATGCTCACACCATCTAAAGTTAGAGGAGGTCCAGAACTGGATGTGCCTTCTTTGGCCAATGATGCCTCCATGACCCTCCTCTTGACTACAAGGAAGTTGTCATAATCCGCATTAGTTCAACCCTTCCTCTTTCTCTTCTTTGTATAAGTCAGGTCCACTCCTTTGGCCTTGAGATCGCTTACCTTTTGATCTACCCATATTTGGGTAGTGGCCAGAACATTCTTAGATATGACATCAATGGATGTCTCTTCAAGTTTCGTCTAATCTGGGAGAGGCAACGTCTCCTTATCTACTTGTTTATTGTTGTAATCCGGGTCTAAAGTTAGACCATCATTTGACTTGACTTGTGGAGGTAAATGGAATTCCTAGAGTTCTCATTTGACTCAGGGTGATTCTTTGATATTCCCTCTTCTAGACATCTTCTTCATCGTTGCAATCTGCCCAAAACTCCAATAGATGAGGCACATGTTGCAACTTCTTATCCACATATGTTTCCATCTTGTGGTATGGATCAAACATACGTTGGAGTGGGTACGGATATAAGTTTAGCATCTGTAAATCAGCCTTTGACAACTTCAAGTCTTTGAACTTCACACATCTATACCATCTAATATCCAATGGGAATTTGATTGTCCCTTGGCCATGCTTCTGGATGTACGCCTCAAAAGAGGGGATGATTTGTCTGGTTATCTCCAAGAACAATATTTTATCTATAGGGTACCTTAGTAGCATGAATGGGTGACCCTCAAATCCTTCCATCTTGATATAGGTGAAGGTGGGAAACTAGATAAACCAGGATCTGTGAGGCGTAATGACCCCTTGGGCCTCTCTGGATATTCTCTTGGCTCTGTTACCTTCCATCAACCAGACCAACCACATTAAGAAACAATCATTCACTCTTTGGTAATGGATAATGGACTGGCCCTTCTCTAGTTGAGGGTAGTGTTGCCACACTAACTGCTCTCCATCCTTATTTCCTAGCTTACCCACGGTATACAGACCATTAAATTATGACCTATAGGAACAAGAATAGACAATGTATGAGCTCATGAAGAACCTCCTCTTCTTCTTCCTCCAGATGACCATACCACTGTGGATGGAGTCGCTGATTAATTGTTCCCAATGCACAACTCCCCCAACATCCTTAACAAATCTGATTAGGCCGAACATCCACAACTCAAGGGATCCGGGATCCTCACTCCCGACCATTCTATTGAGTAGTGTGATCATATATTGGACTTCTGCATTGAAGTCAAATTTATACAAAGTTTGTGCCATCTTTAACACTGCTTTAGGTCTGGTTGCTGGGTCTAACCATGAGGTGTGCATGAACTTCCTGCGCCCAACAATGTTGTAACTGTACTATGTTGTCAACGCATTTAGATCCATTTTGTATATGTCCCAGCTTCTCAGGACGCTGAATGTTTCAATTATGCCCTTAGGTGAGAAATCGACATTTACTCTACCCTGATGCTCCTCCTGCCGTTTAAGTGGATTGTACTTTTGTGCACACTGGATAACCAGTTTCAGTGCATCCATGGCATATGAGAATTCTGCAGCGTTTTACATGCCATTGGAGACTATGTTTTTCAGTACTTCATCTTCATTCTGAGCATGAATCCTTGCCTTGAATGCTTCCAGGTCCACCTTTCCACAGTGAGTATCAGAGGCATATCCAAACTTGCTCAAACTCCTCCAAGTGTATGACCCATTGGATCTTTGAATTCATCATCCCTTTGCTTCTGCCTTTTCATCATCATGTCCTACATGATGCACACACACAAAAGCCACTTACCTGTGTGGGGCTAGGGTTACAAGTTAATCTTTTACTACCTTAGTGAAAACTAGATCGTGTAACAAAATGCAGTAAATGAATTCAAGAATGTGAATAATAACAGGATTTCACTATGGTGAATAACTGAATCCTATTTACCCTAGGTAAAAGACCAACATTATTCCGTAATCGACAAAGTAAGATTTTGTCATATACATGCCTATAGAATTGTACATTCACCTTTGTAGGGAGTTACAAGGGATATTTGTTTATCGTTGGGTGTGTTCTTTCCTCCGAACTCAATCTGTAATTTCCCCTCCATTTACTTCAAGATCACTGCAGGTCACTTTAAGCTCTATGCAATTTTCACTCAAGGTATTCGAATGCTTTGTGATTACCAATTAGATTGAATTATGCTTTTATCCTTTGTGAAATCCATTAAGTGTCCATGCATTCAATACTATGAAAGAGTAGGTGGGCAATTACTCTTTAGGAGAGGCTAAACATGACAGCTGGGTAATTTGTGTTTTAAATTTAAACTCTAATGGAAAAAAGCAGCTCGCTTCATGTGGGTTTAATATAGACAGGACCAGATGTACATCAGGATATTTGATTGAAATGTCTTGTGGGAAAGGTCTAGTGGAAATGTCTGGTGGGGCCTTTAACAAAGTGTCTGGTAAGGGATATTGTGATGACTTGTCATGATGGTCATGGTCAAAATTGCATTGACTAGATGTTTAAGCAAGTGAACCTTTACAGGACATTACAAAGGTTTGGACATGAAAGTGTCTGGTGAAAATGTAAGGTTGGAAATATCTGGTTGAAAAGGTCAACAGTTAATCAGGACATGGGAGGTCACTTGTAAAGCTTGGACATGATTTTGGATAGGACCGGACATGATAAATGTTTGGTCCCGTCGGGTCAAAATATCATGTTCGTTAGGAATGTTCAGGGGCTCATGAGGATAAAATTGATGGCTCCAACAAGATCTGGACATGGCACGTACTAATATTTGGCCAAGTTAAGAAACTATTGAGTTGTGTTTGAATTTAGCTTTGGTTCCAGGTGATTTTGTAAGGGATTTGGAACCCAATAAGTATACCTGACATGACCTAGACATTTCGCAAATGTCCATGTCCAATTGACCAAAAATGTCCGGTTGACCAAAATGTCCACTGGGCAAAGCTTGCTCATTTTAATGAATTTTGAGGAAGTTCAAAAGGCCACCCTGGCTAAAATTTAATCCTCTATCCATTGATGAACTTTGCAAGGGACACTTTGTAACTTGAAACTTGGCTTTAGTGACTTGATATTTTACCTATACCACCTGAGCGGACAACAAAAGGACCAACAAAGCGAAAAGAGGTTGGGTTCTCATTTTGCCAGGGCAAAATGGGGTGTGTTGTGAGACTACACAACTAGATGCAATGAGTGCTAATTGGACCATTCATGGTCATGAGAGATGAGTTCTTGTGAGCCACTACTCATGAAATATGAATTAATGAAGATTTACTTGAAATTATGTAATATAATCTTGATAAATTGTCATGTAATATATTAAGGATTTTCCATTTTGAGAAGAGAATTATATAACGAAGTTTAGAATAACAAATTTTCTTAATAGAATTTCAACGAGTTAGACATTATTTGTGTTGGGGAGAAAATGCAAGAGCTTATATGGATGCTTTAACGTATCAATGCTACTTATTTAATACATATTCATAGAAAAGTGGGTGCTTCAGTAGATTATGATAACTTGCCCCACTTTGTTATAGTTTTTGTAGTATTACCTTCAAACTAATTGTGCATATGATACTACCTATTTTTGGCAAGTCATTTCTCACATAAAGGAGGTTGGTGGGGATACTATTTATAGTATGAAGCTAGATATACCAAAATCTTTTGACAAAAGTAATCAAACTTTTATCATTTAGGTGTCAAAATCTAGTTTTCATGAGCATTGCTTCTATTAGATTTATAAGTTGGAAGTGTAAAAGTTTTTGACAAAGTTAATAGTGCAATTTGATGCTCTTTATTGTTGGTAAATCTCAAAAGTGAGAAGGTTGGTGGGGATATTATTTATTTTATATATTATTTATAATCATAAATACTAAAGTGGCTTGGACTATTAATCAACTTTGATGAGATAAAAGTTTTTGATGAAAGTAATTGAGATTTTATCATTGAATAGTTGACAAAATCTAGTTTTCATGAGCATTTTCTTCCAGCGGATTTATAAGTGGGATTTTCCATAAGATTTTGATAATATAATTGGGCTTGTATCATTTAATAGTTATCAAAATCTAGTTCAAATGGGTAGTGCTTGTATTTGTTGGGATAAGTTGTCATTAACTTTGCAATCCTAACCTTTTTCATGTGTCTCCAAAGTTCTTGGAAAGTGTCCTTGGGTGCTTAGGAGTTTGGGAGATTAAATTAATTTTTTATTAATTGTTCATTGACAATTGTAGTTGCATCTAGAGAGGTGGGACCCACTTGTATGTGTCAAATATTTGCATGAGACAACTCTAGGCGTCCAACTTGGAGGTGGGGCCCATTTGAGTCTACCTGGATTTGTAAGTGTAGTTTAACAAATGCATGTTTCCAATCTTGGGCACCAACTTGTTGGAGGGACCCATATGAGAATGCATGTTGTTGATTTTGCATTGCCTGATATCCCAAAGTTGGGCACCAAGTCTTGGTAGAGTCCATATGTCTTTGCATGTGGTTGCATGTTGTTGCATGCATCTTTCATGTCAGTCTATTTGGAGTTACAGGGCTTGCATGTCTCTTGCATGTGGTTGCATGTTGTTGTATGTGTCTTGCATGTCAGTCTATTTGAAGTTTCAAGGCTTTCATGACTCTTGCATGTCTATTGCATGACAGTGGAAGTGGATGAACACTTAGGATACACTCAGTTTTGACTACATCTGATTAGTTGTGGGTTGGGCACCCATGCAGGAGCAATCAGTTAAGTGGTGATTTCTATTATGCAACATTGGAGTTCACAATATTGGGCGCATGGTTTTTGCATGGGAATATTCTCTTGTTATTGGATACAATTCATTGTATTTTGAGATCCATGACTTGTGTATAATGATGCCTTTGGTTGGTAGAAATTATGACAGGTTTTTGAAGTTGAAGGAGTAACGATGTGCTGCCAGAATTTAAAGAGAATTTTAGTGTTAATGTAAACTTGATTACAAGAATCAATACAAACATAATATCTCTTTGGGTGTGGAGTTTTTTCTCGTAAGGGTTTCTCCATGTAAATTATGTGTCAACTTCCTTGATTAATTTTCTTCATTACTAGATTGATTGAATATGCTAATCACATACACATTAAATTGAAACTCATTAATCTAATTTTCAGATTTGAACACACATAAATAAAGTTTTATAGTAGTAGTTTCACCTTTTTTTTCAACAATATTGATTTTTCATTCATTTATGTAGCTAGTTATGTTTAGGTAAATTGCATTTTAGACCTTTGTTATGATTATTTAATGACTTTTTTGATGGTCTTCTACTCATTTATTCTTATGGTAAACTATAACATACCTCTTTGTTTTGTATTAGCACATTGAATTCATGGTTTGCATGTTATTTCTCATGAAGGTTTGTTTTTTGTCATTAAGTTGAGGGTTCTATTGGTGTGCTCACTCATAATTATAATCATTCATTTACAAGGCTATCGAGATCAAAAATTGAAACTCATTGGACTTCAACACCTCTCAACTCTTATGAAAAGTACCCACAAACCCCTTCACAATTAAGTTAAATTTACATAATTATTAATCATTGTAGGCATTTCCACATTAACCCCTGAGGAGATTAACATTGTAATCAAATCTATAGAAATTTTAGTAGCATTCTGGCATGTAAACAACACTTAGAAAAGAAAGAATGAGAGAGATGGAAGGGAAATCAACCACAAGAAAGAGAACAACACATATACACCTTGGGAAAACCCTTTCGGGAAAAATCAACCTCCAAAGCACTTAACCAAGGTATTGTTTTTTAAAGATAATGCGCCTGGTAAACTTTTTAATGTGACCGGTGACACTGGCGCGACACGCCCTATGGCTCCACACTAACGCTTTTGCCTGGAGCGATGAATTGGTGAGGCCACAACACGGGGGACCTCATCCCCAAGAAGGAACACTTCAAACCCACAAGCTCGTTGGCCCAGCGAAAGTGTAAAGTCTGTGAGCTCGTTGGCCCTGCGGGGGTTTGAACTCTGGTGGCCGCCACTACAACCAAGCGACTTAACCACCGAACCACACCCTTAATGGTGACTGAACCAAGTTATTATTTAGCAACAATAAACCTATTACAATACAATGTCAGACTCTTACCTCCATGGAGATCAACATCCGCTTCCTCTAGTAGAAAATCTAACAGCATAACCCTACAAAAATTTTCTCAAGTTTCTCTCCCCTTTCAAACAACTATCCTCTAGCTCTAATATGTAGGTAAAGGCATCCAAGAAACCATAAATAGTTTCCCAAAACCATTAGCTAAAACCATGATCGAGGTAGTCAACATGCGAATGAGACCTCATGAGACATGTCCAAGAGTTACAAGCATATTTCTAGAAGCTTCAAGACCTTTCTCATGAACTTGGACATCCAACTTCACTAGAGGATAAAAATAGCCCACCATAGGATGAAATAACAACTCCCCGAGTCCACAAATGACAACGAACTTTTTACACATCATCAAAGATGTTTTCTTATACCTCTTACAATATCATATATGTTTCTTACACATCATAATGATGGTCAAGATTCCTAGTCCACTTTGTAATTTCCTATAATCACGCTCTTACGCATCATAACCACTATCTTTGTCATAGATGCTCTTACACACCATTCATGACAATATATTCTTTTATAAATATGTTTACACATGTAAATGACAAAGTAAATACAAATTACACATGACATAATGACCAAGGCATAAAGTGGACTAAATAATTAAATAATCAGAACATTAGAACTTGCAAGGTGTATGACACACCTAATCACAACATTCCCCCACTTTTAATATACCTTCCAAGAGCAAAAGAGAACACCAACAAATATTGAACTAACCATTGTGGGTATAATAATGCTACACCAATTGTCTCCTTTATGCTCAAGGGCTCAACCAAGCATTTGCAACATCCATCAAGTGACCACCATCTTAACCACAACACTCTCATCCTCCATTATGCCCAAGCATGAAAGATAAGAAACCAAAGCCAAGATCACACTCTAAATGTCATGCTTCAATCTAAACACATACACTAAAGTCCATCTCCTTCATAACAAGACCGAGTAGTTGCAAATACTCACAACAAATAGAATAGCAGCCATAACATATTGCTAATACATCCAACTAACCATACCTAAAAAATAGGGTACATACATCACAAGTAGACATTTTTATATAAATATATCCAACCCTATCTACAATAACAAATACTTGTATAGTCATTATCCTACAAAAAATCTTCCTAGGACTCCCACTACATGGGCAATGCTAGTCTTAAAATGACCAAAGCATACAAATAATCCACCAATAGCACTCTCATAGGGGATGTGGCTAAATTCTCTATCACATAGTGTCAAATAACACACACTGATCTATAAACCTACAAACACAACTACTATGTGTTAGAAATCTAAAATGGATGTATAACCCAAGAATCTTTAAAGAGAGATTCTAAGCTCAAACTCTCAATCAGGAATCCTAGAACTTAAAACTCTCAAAACAAAATCTTTGATACCATGTTAGAAATTTAAAATAGATGTATAACCCAAGAAATTTTCAAGGGACATTTTAAGCTACAAAAGCTGTAAATGAATAAACAAAAACAAACTTGTGATTCTAAGAGATATGCAAATGTCAAGATGATATAATTGCATTACGAGCTCACAAAGAAGAAGCTGCACAAAGGATTGGCAAAAGATTATCAAATACAATCTAGGTAGTGAGTTTATATAAAGTAGGGAGAGGGGTGGAAGTGACAAAACCAGTCAATAGGGAGATACCTTCAAATGGTCTAAACATAATAAATGTAACTCCCTCATAGGATGGTGACACCTCAACACTCACCAAATTAAACTCACTTTATTAACCTAAGAAAGCTTAATAAAAGTGTAAGAAAAACCTAAGAAATAGGAAAATAAATAACCCACTAGGAAAATAAAAACCTACATTAACACTACAAAACTCTCTCTCTCTTGATCACCTTAGATCTCCCAAGTTACAAAAAACAATAAAGAGAAACCCTCAAAAGAAACCCTCAAATCAAACCAAATCTTTTTGCTAACACCAACATATGCTCAAGTTGTGAAAATTTTCAAAATAGAAAAACTATCAACATCTAACCATTCAATCCAATGTCAAACATAGCAGCAATATATGCAAGCCTCTCAAATTGAAGGAAGATCAATCAATCATTCCCACAACAAGGGAATATGCCCAAATCCACTGACCATCTCTTGTACTCTTCAAAACACATTAACCTAAAAACTAAAATTGCATCTCAAGATCTAAACATAAGGAGCTAATGGAAACCATTAACCATGTATGTACTCCTCAAATAAGTCCTCAAAATTGGCATCCACAACTCAAGACTCAAAAATTAAATGAGAAAAGAAGATACAAAGAAATAATGCATCTAAAAGTCAGGTGGGCAATACCTATCAGATCATTCACTACCAAGTGAACCGAGAGTGGGGTATGAGATTATTCTACCTCTATAGTACAATCTCATCTACAAGTCCATGTTGGACTCATGTCCAACTCCAAGTGTAGGCTCCTTGATCTTTCTATTGAAGCCTTATTAAGTGAGTCAGCGAACATTCCAACACATGATCTCTAAAAGAAAGAGATATAGCCTCATCCAAATCTGATATAGGTGTACAACTGATAATTTCATGCCAACTGAACTCCAAGTACAACACCACAATAACTAGAAGCTCACAAGGCAAAGTGATCATAACACTCATCTAGTAAATTACCACAAACTACCATCAAAGCTCCCACTAAAAAAATAATAAAGAAACTAGGGACTTACCATGATGTCGTGATTTACCTCCCAAACCATGACCAATGCTCCCACTATAATTAAGAAAGCATTCAAACTCCAAGAACTTCCATTGGACACATGATTTGCATCTTCTCTAAGGAACATTATCTGTCTTCAACCAACATATATGCTCTAAACCATCCATATCATGCCAAAACTCCAAATAGTAATCCAAAGTCCACCATGGCATAATAAACCATCCTCCAAACCAAGGATCAATTGTCTAAAGAAACATATCATAACTGACAACTCAACCAAAGATTCCAAGAACTCTCATGGCAACATGCTATCAACATCTTCAAAACACATGAAGATAACCACCCTCTACTGGTAGAACAAAGAAATATCAAAAGACTCTCACTACTCATACGTAGTAAGAAACAAGAGCTCCTCATGACACCAACATCCACCGCAAAAGAACATCCATCACAAAGTATTAGATCCACATCTCTACTAAAAATTCCACTGAAGGTGGTACCAAGCTACACATGACACTGTGATAAACATCTCTTAACTAAAGATCACCCATGGTCCTTACAAAATCAAGGAACACTATTACAATACCAATATCTCCCAAGGTAGAACCATGATCTCCAACCAAGAAGATAGAACAAACTATGTAACTACACAAAGATTCCATTGAACCATGATCCAGAGCCTCTCATACCACCATAGTCAATAGCTATAGGTCCCAAAATACAATAGTCTCAGGCACTCCAAACACCATCTCTCTGCCTTACCAATCCACTTGGTGACTAAGAAAGGCCAACCAATAGAATTTGAATCAAAATTGAAAGATTTGTGGGTATAGACAGTCCACATCCAAGTTATTTATGCAACCTGCAGGTATAGACAACCCAGAAAATTGCACAACTCATAGATCTTAAATAATATAACATATAAATTCAGCACCACTTTAGTAATTGTGTAAAATAGAGACAACCAAAGATTAACATGTAGATTCTCCATGACTCAAACACCAAATCAACTCTAGATCTAATTCATAAACCGACAACAAAGTAACCATAGTTTAGGAACCCAACAAGAAACACTACAAAATTTTAAATGAACAAAGCGTATACTGACACTTCCACACCCAAGAAGGATATGACCAACCTCCTCAAACCATGCATGCAAATCTGCAACTATCTCCATCCATAAAAATACAAAACAATAATCTCTTCACAGATCTATAAAACCATAGATTTTGGTTAACATACAAAACTTGCAAAACCATCCATGCAAGTATGAAACCACTTATACATCCAAAAACCCATAAATTTTAAACAAGAAATTTGCAAAACCCACATATCCAAAATAACATGAATATGAAATATGCAAGTATAAATATCCATAAGAATCACAGGTTTCCCAAGAACTCTAAGCCACCAAAAAACTAATTCCACAACCATCACTAATACATGTAAATGAAGGAACTAGGTTGTCTAGGAGTTTCCAGGCCACCAAAAGACCAACTCCACAATCCACGTGCAACCAAGGGATAAAATCACAAACCCAACATAAGCAATCCATACGGTTGTCAAGACAACTAGTGTTTCCCCATGTGAGCAGGGGAATGGAAGCAAGCACCCAACATGAACACTCTTCCATGCACATGACCACAGTATAAAGGAATACAATCACCATGATAGAGGGTAGTCACATACTACCAAACAAGAGCTCTAGGTCAAAACTATGTAGCATGCATACACATGACCAACTACATTGAACCTATCTTCCATTCCACCAGTGCTTTCCATACTATTTCTTGAAACAACAAACCAGATCCACTACAAAATCCTACTCATACAAGGATTAGTAAACAACCAATTCCTTTCAAAAAATTCCCACAAGCTTATCAAGCTGAGAAATTAACAATGAAGGAATACTAGTACCAAATCACCATGGATCCATCATATACAATAATATGCAAGAAGATGCAAGAAACATGCAACTACATGCAATTCTATGCAAGCCATGGAACCTTTTCTTTGATACTAAATGTTAGGAAAAGTACCCACAAACCCCTTAGAAATTAAATTAGATTTGCATAATTATTAACCATTGTAGGAATTTCCACAATAACCCTTCAAGGAGATTAACACATTAATTTGATCTACAATATTTTTAGTAGCATTCCGACACGTAAAAAACACTTAAAAAAGAAAGAATGAGAGAGATAGAAGGGAAATCAAGCACAAGAAAGTCAATGACATAGATATACCTTGGGAAAACCCCTTTGAAAAAACCCAACCCCCAACAAAACAATGTATTATTGAACAACAATAAACCCATTACAATACAATATCAAGTTCTTTTCTCCATAGAGATCAACGTCCTCTTCCTTTGGTAGAAAATTCAATAGCATAACCCTATCAAAAAAATAATTTCTCTCCCCTTTCAACCAACTATCCTCTAGCTTCAATATATAGGCAAAGGCATCTAGGAAACCATAAATAGTTTCCCAAAACCATTAGCTAAAACCATGAGCTAAGTAGTCAACATGTAAAGGAGACCTCCTTACACATGTCCAAGAGTTACAAGAATTTTACTAGAAGCTTCAAGACCTTTCCCATGGGCATCCAACTTCAATAGAGGACAAAATAACCCACTTTTTACACATCATCAAAGACATTTCTTACACCTCTTACAATTTCATATGCTTCTTACACATCATAATGATGGTCAAGATTCTTAGTTCACTTTGTAACTCCCTATAATCATGCTCTTATGTGTCATAACCATTATCTTTGTCATAGATACTCTTACACATCATTCAAGACAATATTTTTTTTATAGATATATTTACACATATAAAAACCAAAGTAAAAATAAATTGCACATGACATAATGGCCAAGGCATAAAGTGAACAAAATAATAAATAATTAAATAATTAGAACATTAGGACTTACAAAGTGTATGACACACCTAATCAAAACACCAACTACACAATAAAATAACCTCTACCTCATTGCATTCCATAGAGAAAAAAGCAATGAACCCATCCAAAACAACTAAAAAATAATTAGGCACAATTGGCCTACATCAACCCAAGCTTAGATGAAAAGAGACATAGTGATTCTAAGAAATAGCATGCAACACACAAGGAAGATCGATCCAAAATAGTCAAAGTCTTCCCTAACCTTCAAGTATTATAAGCATAAAGATCTTCCCCCACACAAACAACATCCCTCACATAGTTGTCTTCATTCTTGATCTTAAATTTTGCCTCCAACTCACCTACGACCTAAATTGCATACTAGATACCAAGTAAGGCTAGTTCTTTAAACCCCCCTAGCCTTCCCACAAAAAAGAAGGAAAATTAACGATGCTATAAATCCATAAGTGAGACTCCCTATTTATCATATGCAACCCATCCACACAACACTAAGTCCTTACAATAAGTTGCCAAATCCTCTTTTTGATCACGGGCTACTCAAATTTCCTTTTGAAGTGTATGCATTTATTCACCTAGACTTTTACAAGAATCTTCTCTTTCTACAAGTTCCCTTATTAAAACTATTACCAAATGGAAAAATTTCTAGCTTTGGAAACATAGTTTGTGGTGGTGCCTGCATGAACATTCTGGTTTCAAGCATTTAAATATGTAGGCACCTTCCCCAAAAAGTCCAAAAAATCTAACACTTTTAGCCTCTGCAGTTGAAAAAATGCCAAAATCAGTTAAGGTGCAAGTGTCTTTATATATACAAGGGTGTTTGTATATACATGCTAGTCAAATGTGCAATTGGCAGGTCAGAAATTTCTATCAGCCTTTGAAAAAGTGAGTTATATGCATTTCTGAATGCATATCAGCCTAAGGAATGTGCATATACAAAGGGGGAATCATTCGCAGATTCCCAGAATATTTCCAGTTTGTATATCGGGTTGCATGTTGAGATACAAAGAAAAGATATACAAGGGCGCACATATGTTTGCTACAGTGAAGAGGAAAGCATGCAAAAGGCTGTCGCTAGATGAATGTATATTGGTGGCAACATACAAGGAAAAATATACAAGGATGGAAGATACATTGATGGCATATTCCAGGAAAGATTTGTTGTTTGTATGCAGGGGTGAATGTATGTTCGGATATACAATGGTCACATATAAGCAAAGGATGATGGGGCCCGCGGATATACAAAGTCTGGATTTGAAAGTTTTTCAAATCTGATGGATAAGTGGCAGGGGTCCGTTGTATGTATATCACATTTGTATGATGCGATATGCAGGGAAATGTACACGCGCATATATATAAGGCCTGGACGTGAAGGGAGAATGCAATGTAGCTCATGAGGTATTGAAATCCGCAGTTTGCATGTATGTTGGGTTTGTATATGCAACATACAACCTGATATACAAAGAAAAGACATACAACCCGGACGCGATGGAGGAGTGAAATGCAGTGAGTGATATTTGAAGTCCGCAGCTTTTATGTATGTGTGTGTTGTATATCGTGGATATACAAAGGAAAGAGATGCAAGCCGGACCCGAGTAGTTTTTCAATTTATTCTAAACTGGCATGGGGTCCGCCTTGTATATTAAGCTGTTGCATGTATATACATTTTGCATATACAAGGGATTTTGAAAGGCGAACAGTGGCGATTGTATATGCATCCGTTCTTGCATATACAAGGGCGAATTGGCAAAATGGTGAAGGCAAAAAGTCAGCGATAGGAACATGGAGTGCCTACGTGGCACGTAATCATTGGTTGGTGACTTTTCATTGTTTTTTGAGTGCCGTTGATCTTGGCGATGGGAGTGATCGACGGCCATGTTTTGAACCTGTAGCGAAGGGTTTTTCCTGAGCGTGTACGACCGTTTTTGGCTGGGAAGGCTCCAGTTGCATATGCCGCTGCATCCTAGGAAGGGGCTGCGGGTAGTTGAGCCATTAATGGCAACATACAGAGGCATGGGCCGATGTTTGAATGACCAACTACCAGGTTTATGACGAAAATCTTTGAACGGCGGTGCAGATCCTGAGCTCACCTGCTCTCTTCCTCTGTTTCCCGACTGCATTGATTATTTTGAGCGCCAATCTGAAGATGCATTGTATCTGGCAGATTTTTGATTTGCCTTGTAATTAATTTGCTGGTGGTACAGTTTGGCTATATGAGGGGTGAACTGTGTCATTCATTGGTTGTTGAAGACTTGGGCAATTTTTTGTGTGAATAACGAAATATAGAGCATTTCCTGTCTGTTGTATCTCTGTGGAGTGTATGAGTTGCATCTGAAGTGTATCTTGTACATGTATTTAGTTTCTTGTCATTGTATATGAAAAATGCATTATTGCATGTGTTCATCTGTCTGTCTCCATTTGTTGTATGCATTTTCTTTTTTTGAATCTGGTTGCTAAGGGTTTCTCAAATTCTAGGGTATAGTCTTGTTGTACCACATGCTTAATCTGTAACTTCCATTCAAGGAGTGGATTAAATCATTTTAGGTTGAGTGTGGAGGAGATTGTATGTCAGCTGGGATATCCATAAGCAGAGACAGTTAAATACCCATTCTTGGGTGATGTTTGTAAGGCAAGCATCAATCTAATCCCTTGAAACTCGAATGCCAGTTGCAAGCCATTCTTATGTATACGTCTAGTTGACTCCTTGCCCTGAGATAGGCACCGGTCTGCCCTTGTGAAGTAGTTATGATCCAAAACCCCTATCTTGCATCCAAACCATCAAACCAACCATTCCATAATTTGAACCTGTTAGTTGTAGGAGTAGAATTAGGAACCCCCTGCATGCTCTCAGCTTGAACCAGACAAATATGTCCAAGAATGTTGCTAACCTTGTGATTTGTCATACAAATCTTGGTCCACACATGAGAGTATTCTACCTGTTCTGAAAAGCTAAATCTTTCTGTCATTGGGTGAGTCAAAGTGTCAAACCTTTAGCTAATAGGGATACCCCCCTTGGTGCGACAAAACCAGAAGTGAAGGGGAGGCAACTCACGTAACCTCCTGTATTCGTTGGCCGAATCTGCCTGTGTCTTGGAACTGGCAAACCCATATGCTGATTCGGAGATAAATACCGACAGATGGCGACTCTACTGGGGACAAAGGAGTCAAGTGATTTGAGGACTAGAAAATTTAGTTTCCAGTGAAGTTGTTGCAGCAATACCAAAAAATGACCATGTGGTGCTCTGCTGGCATGTTGAATCCAGAAAACAAAAGTGCCTTGTTAATTTTATTGTCCTCTCTGTGAGAGGTGGCGACTCTGCAAAAAAGTTTTAGTGCACATGAAAGACTGATGTATGTTATGTGATAAAAGAATGTTTTGTTCAAAGCTTCAGCATTTGGATGAAAAAGGTACTTGGTTTCTTCCCACTTTTATTTATTGTTTTCTTGCATAAGTTAAATGCCAAAGGGAAGCCCTAGGTTTTAGATAGATATAGGATGTCTACAAGTGAAAGTTACAGGAATCCAAATATGTATTCACCCATACTCAGTCAAGAGGGGGATGAAATGTTGTGTAAAAAGATTGAAGAGATAAAGAATAGGTTGATATCCTTGGAGGCTAGACACGCCCAGTTAAATAGTGACCCTGTTGTGTCTGCCAGTCAGAATGATAAACCTCTTGTCAGCTCTTTTGATCCTTTATATGACCAACTAGATTTGTCATGGGTTGATTATCAAGTTGAAAGTATGCCTGCTCAAATTTACAATCAAATGCCTAGATTTAGTGGACACAGTGTGTGTGATGGGGGTGCACATATCCAAAATTTTCACAATTTCATGGAGAAACATTTATTTAGAGATGAGGATATGTGGATGAGGTTTTTTGTTAGATCCTTTGGTGCTAGAGCTAGAGATTGGTATTTGAGCTTGATTGTTTTAGAAAAGAATTTGCAAGAGAACCTGCTAATCTTGTTACAAGATTAATGGAAATTAGAAAACAAGATAAAGAGCCCAATATTGATTTCAGTCATAGGTTTGCACTTGCCTTTTCACAAATCCCTAAAGACTTCAGACCTGATACTTTAGCCTACATTAGCATATATTTTGAAGCTTTTGAGAAGGGCTCTAGTGCATTATTGAGGGAATTCAAGATAATAGGTATGTAGATGGCATACAATTTTTTAGAAAGTACAGAAAAAATCAGAAATGAGCACATGCTGAATTCCCTATCCACAGGCTTGGGTGTGAATAACAATTGTGAGGCTGCAAACGACCAAGTAATCATGGCATCACTTGAAGATAAATGTATAAATGAGAATATAGAAGTTGAGACTGCTGTGTTTGAACATAATGCTAACAACAATGCTCAACTCGACTGTTCACCAATGAATGATGCCAATGAAAGGATCAATGTTAACTCCCATTGCAAGGTTGAGGTATATGGTTCTGAAAATAATGATGTGGTTGTGGACAACAATGAATACCTGTTTGAATGGGTTTGTGGAAATGATTGTGAGTATTATGCTCAAGATAGAGAAGAAATCAACAAGCAAAGGAGCAATTCCATGTTTGAGTCATTGCCTTTTATTCAGATACATGGAGATGATGAAGAGCAATCAGAGATTGAAACAAGTAGTAGTGTTGAGCTTGATTGTTCTTTATTTGATTATAGTTTTGCTTATGGTACACAGGTTGATACTCCTCCACAGGAGAAATTCATTGGTAATGAAAATGCATGTTCTGCTGCCCATGAACCAGTAGCATACCATAATGAAGCTGAAACACTTGGATTAGCCCTTTTTGGCACATATGCTAAGGAGGATCTGTTTGAGTATGGTGAAAATCAAGGCACTATTATTGAAGGGGATTCTGATTTCCATTCTGATGAAAGAGAAACCAACATATATCATGAAAGTTATTGCAGGGAGATGCCAGAATATGAGTTTTTTCTGTTTGGTGCAGCTCAAAGTTGTGTGCAAGAAGTGCACAAATATGGATTTGAGAGCTTTGTCTTTGATATGCCAGCTTATGATAAAATGAGGTCTGATGATCCTAGCTATATGGTGGACTATGAGTGTTTTCAGTTTTCAGTCCAGCTGGGAGATCATTTTACAATGCATGTTACTGATGTAGATGATAATATGTGTCATATTTCATATGAGAATGCATTATTTGACAAATATGCATTGTTTATGTTGCTTAATGCTGAGGGTTATGTGCATAAGGTTGACAAGGATAAGCTCAGTGAGATGTTTGAATATGCATATGACAAGGGTTGTTTGTGGGTAAATCATGGCAGCATCTTTAGGCCTGACCCAATGAGATCAGAAAAAAATCAAGTGTTTGACAGAGGAAAATTCTGGTTTTTCCTTTTTGGTGGCCTTGGGCCACCAAGTATTTTTTAATAAATGTGTTTTGTGATGTAGGTTGGTGCATGTTTGACTCTATTGCCCAATGGATAAGGCACTGGTCTACATCCCAGAGTTCTATGATTCTCGCCATGCCTGCAAGAGGCATTCGTCCCCAAACAGAGCCACTGGTGGTGCCTGCATGAACATTCAAATTTCAAGCATTTAAATATGCAGGCACCTTCCCCAAAAAGTCTAAAAAATCTAACACTTTCGGCCTCTGCAGTTGAAAAAATGCCAAAATTAGTTAAGGTGCAAGTGTCTTTATATATACAAGGGTGTTTGTATATACATGTTGGTCAAATGTGCAATTGGCGGGTCAGAAATTTCTATCGGCCTTTGAAAAAGTGAGTTATATGCATTTCTGAATGCATATTGGCCTAAGGAATGTGCATATACAAAGGGGGAATCTTTCACAGATTCCCAAAATATTTCCAGTTTGTATATCGGGTTGCATGTTGAGATACAAAGAAAAAATATACAAGGGCGCACATATGTTTGCTACAGTGAAGAGGAAAGCATGCAAAAGGCTGTCGCTAGATGAATGTATATTGGCGGCAACATACAAGGAAAAATATACAAGGATGGAAGATACATTGATGGCATATTCCAGGAAAGATTTGTTGTTTGTATGCAGGGGTGAATGTATGTTCGGATATACAATGGTCACATATAAGCAAAGGATGATGAGGCCCACAGATATACAAAGTCTGGATTTGAAAGTTTTTCAAATCCGACAGATAAGTGGCAGGGGTCCGTTGTATGTATATCACATTTGTATGATGCAATATGTAGGAAAATGTACACACGCATATATACAAGCCCTGGACGTGAAGGCAGAATGCAATGTATCTCATGAGGTATTGAAATCCGTAGTTTGCATGTATGTTGGGTTTGTATATGCAACATACAACCTGATATACAAAGAAAAGACATACAACCCGGACGTGATGGAGGAGTGAAATGCAGTGAGTGAAATTTGAAGTCTGCAGCTTGTATGTATGTGTGTGTTGTATATCGTGGATATACAAAGGAAAGAGATGCAAGCCGAACCCGAGTAGTTTTTCAATTTATTCTAAACTGGCATGGGGTCCGCCTTGTATATTAAGTTGTTGCATGTCTATGCATTTTGCGTATACAAGGGATTTTGAAAGGCAAACAGTGGCAATTGTATATGCATCCATTCTTGCATATACAAGGGCGAATTGGCAAAATGGTGAAGGTGAAAAGTCAGCGATAGGAACATGGAGTGCCTACATGGCACATAATCATTGGTTGGCGACTTTTCATTGTTTTTTGAGTGCCATTGATCCTCGCAATGGGAATGATCGACGGCCATGTTTTGAACCTGTAGCGAAGGATTTTTCCTGAGCGTGTACGATTATTTTTGGGCGAAAAGGCTCCAATTGCATCCGCTGCTGCATTTCAGGAAGGGGCTGCGGGTAGTTGAGCCATTAATGGCAACATATAGAGGCATGGGCTGATGGTTGAACGGCCAACTACCAGGTTTATGATGAAAATATTTGAACGACAGTGCAGATCCCGAGCTCACCTGCTCTCTTCCTCTATTTCCCGGCTGCATTGATTATTTTGAGCGCCAATCTGAAGATGCATTGTATCTGGCGAATTTTTGATTTGCCTTGTAATTAATTTGCTTGAGGTACAGTTTGGCTATATGAGGGGCAAACTGTGTCATTCATTGGTTGTTGAAGACTT
This sequence comes from Cunninghamia lanceolata, assembly GCA_027924645.1. Taxonomy (NCBI): domain Eukaryota; kingdom Viridiplantae; phylum Streptophyta; class Pinopsida; order Cupressales; family Cupressaceae; genus Cunninghamia; species Cunninghamia lanceolata. The sequence continues at coordinate 11,531,864 of BSBN01001281.1, forward strand.
GGGCAATTTTTTGTGTGAATAACGAAACACAGAGCATTTCCTGTCTGTTGTATCTCTGTGGAGTTTATGAGTTGCATCTGAAGTGTATCTTATACATATATTTAGTTTCTTGTCATTGCATATGAAAAATGCATTATTGCATGTGTTCATCTGTCTATCTCCATTTGTTGTATGCATTTTCTTCTTTTGAATCTGGTTGCTAAGGGTTTCTCAAATTCTAGGGTATAGTCTTGTTGTACCACATGCTTAATCTGTAACTTCCATTCAAGAAGTGGATTAAATCATTTTAGGTTGAGTGTGGAGGAGATTGTATGTTAGCTGGGATATCCATAAGCAGAGGCAGTTAAATACCCATTCTTGGGTGATGTTTGTAAGGCAAGCATCAATCTAACCCCTTGAAACTCGAATGTCAGTTGCAAGCCATTCGAATGTATACGTCTAGTTGACTCCTTGCCCTGAGATAGGCACCGGTCTGCCCTTGTGAAGTAGTTATGATCCAAAACCCCTATCTTGCATCCAAACCATCAAACCAACCATTCCATAATTTCAACCTATTAGTTGTAGGGGTAGAATTAAGAACCCCCTGCATGCTCTCAACCTGAACTAGACAAATATGTCCAAGAATGTTGCTAACCTTGTGATTTGTCATACAAATCTTGGTCCACACATGAGAGTATTCTGCCTGTTCTGAAAAGATAAATCTTTTTGTCATTGGGTGAAAAGCTAAATCTTTTTGTCATTGGGTGAGTCAAAGTGTCAAATCTTTAGTTAATAGGGATACCCCCCTTGGTGTGGCAGAACCAGAAGTGAAGGGGAGGCAGCTCACGCAACCTCCTGTATTCGTTGGCTGAATCTGCCTGTGCATTGGAATTGGCAAACCCATATGCTGATTCGAAGATAAATACCAACAATTTGGATACTTAAATCCAAAAGAGTAGGGTTTGCAACTTGGGTCTTCAAGTTTTTCTTAAAATCTATTGCAACAAAAGCAAGGGACCTAGAAAGCCCCATGTTTGTAATGACATCTTGCCCCATAATCATTTTAACAAATTTTGACTTTCTCTAATCAAGTATGGAAAATTTCCTCTTTAAGCATCTATTTGAGATTGCTCTATCGTACATAGGGTCTCTCCCCTTTCATCCACATTGTTGCATTTTCATTCTTCCCTTGAAGCCAAGTGTGGAAGATAACTTGCATAAAATGAAAAAGATGGATGCTTCAAAGAGCCTTGATATATATTAATCCTTACATTAGGTCCCATTTGGAAAGAAAACTCTCAAGGCATCCCATCCCACTTTATAGGGTGAGGCAACTCAAAAAATGGGGAAATCAAAATCTATAGGGCAGGTCATGATTTAGGATAACAATCCATATTAATAATTGGAAATAATCCCTCCCTCTCTTTTGGCCTCTCAACAACTAAGGTAGAGAATTGAAGTTGGTCAATCAACACATTTATTGTTCAATTATCACATATATTGTTTTCACCAACCAATAGTGGAAGCCCTAAGTACCATGGGCATAGAAATAACTCAAACTTCTCATCAACCATTGGATCAATGAAATCTAATAGTTGGAAGAGGTCAAGACCTTCATAAACAAAGCACTCCACTTACGATAACTTAGAATAGGACTGCCATGAACAAGAACTTAGAGCAAGAAGATTGATCATTAACATAGCATGCAAGCATGGAAACAAGGCCTTGAAAAAATTTCTTAGATTGGACACTAACACAAAGGGCCTGTGTTGTTTAGAATGTGACTTAGACACAATGTAAGTGATTCAAAATCCAATGTGACACATGAATCATATCCTTGCTATGGGCAACCACCTTGTCACTCCCACTCTCATGGTAAGAGCCAGTTGAGTGGAGGTATAACCATGGGGTTGTATTGTTCATTGGAAAGTAAAACATCATAGATCATGGTTGGGTCATTTGTGTGATGTGTATTCATGTATGTTTGGTGGAAATTATTATGAATATTTTGGTGTTGATGAAAGCATTCAATGACTATTGTGGTTGTGATAATGATATGACCTGAAGGGTCACTCAACTAGCTCAAAGACTATTTTGCTTGTTTATGATGCAGAGGCGTTCTAGTCTCCTTTGTTCATTTTGAACATGTCATTGTATGAGTTCTTGGTGATCAATGATTCTTTGTTGGTGTTCTTCGGCTTCTCTTCTTGGTTCTATGTTTAGTTGAATGAGAATTGGCTAAGGGATGTTCACCGTAATCTTGTCTAAGATAGATTTTACCCAATCTTCCCTAATGCTTGGGCACATTGAATGCTAGATAAGAGGGGAGAAGTTTGCTTGCATTGACTTGTTTTGGTTGAGTTGACTTTGATTTATTGACCTCAAGATGAAAGAGAGGGTTTGACTTGACCTTTTGATTTTCTTTTTGTGTTTTCTAATATTTTTGGTATTTGGTATGAATGCAAAACAATTTTTGGTTCCTGTTGTGTGATCTCACAACACGCCCCATTTTGCCTTAGCAAAACAGGGACCCAACTTTTTTGCTAGGCTTTTCTTGTGTGTTTTCCCCTCTGGGCGGTATGGTACAATGACATGTTCTGATCCATGGTCAAAGTTCAAGTCAAGTATGTTTCCTTGTAGAGGTCATCAATGGATAGAGAATCAAATTTTAAGCAACTTTGTCTTTTACACTTAAGCCTTTGAATTTTCAAAGGGATATTTGCAACTGGATGTTTTACACTTCACCAAATATCCATATCCATGCAAATATCCACATCCATATCCAGAATAAGAATTTCTCTCCACGTGTCCAATTGTTGACTTTTTAATGGGATATGTTGCATAAGGACATTTTGCAACGGATATTTCATATCTCCTGACCTTTAAGAGCAAGTTACATTGCGATACTCATTTTTCGGTCAACGATGTTTGACCAGGACTTTTGTTGAAGTCACCTAGACATTCCAAACCAAATGTTTAAATTTCAAATGTCCATATCCATGTATCCCTTCCCACATTTAATGTTGCGCATAAGGTCATTGGCCTTTTAAATTTAAAAGCATGCCTTTTGACAGATGTTTGTTTCTCCCGCGCCTAAATGGTGGAGATTTACCCAGTTGTAGAAAAGCAATTAATATGCCCTAATCAACAGATTTTCTAAGGATACGTCCTTATTGTTAATTATCAAAACATTTGAAGCTAAAATTATAGAGAAGTAAAGGCGATTATGGCAATTTTATAGCATATGGAAAACGGTGTTACAAAGAACAAAGGTGGTAAGCTTAACCAAAATGGTATTCATATCCGCTGTAGACATAAAAAATTGACCATTGATCAATTCCCTAAGTCCTCCCTTCACATGAAATTTAATTAATTTTAATTAATTAATTAAATTTCTCTTAATCCCTAATCTATCCTTAATCCTAAGATTTAATTAATTTTAATTAATTAATTAAATTTTTCCACTTTTACTCCCCTCCAGTAAATAATAAATTAAAATTAACAAATTTAAGTTATTATTTACAACCCTAAAAACCTAAATCAAAACTTATTCGTAACAAATTGAAAATAATCCAAAACCCCTTAATTACCTACCTTACCGTTCACCTAACTACTCCGTTATTGAAACTGTCCCACTAAACATTAGAAAAACCCTACATTTCCCAATCAAAATTATCACGAGAACATTATACCCACAGAGAGACTTTGGAATTATGCTAAAGATTTGAGCAACCACATTTAAATATCTTCGGTAACATTTATCTAAGTTAATGCTTTTATCTCTAATCTTTTGATGGTGCATCTAATATAAGTTTTAGACTGCAAATTTATTGAAATCTATCAAGGAAATTTATATTTGATATAACAAATGGTGAACCCGACGTGAACATGCCCTTAATCAGTTGTTTTGTAAGGTTTCGTGTGTTGAGTTTTTGGGTGGCCAAAAAGTGGAAATTTTTTGATTTTTTTTTTTAGTTTTTTTTTGGCTTTTTAGCCCCCATACAGTCGTGCATCATACCATTATGAATCTGCTCTTCTCTTGCATAGTATTGTTTTGTAGTTGCAGGATAATGTGTCCATTATATCATCAGTGCCGTATTTTTTGTTGTTATTTAATAACTTTTGTATATTTCCGTGCATGTTACAAGTTTTCAAATCGATGATCAAACTCATTAACTTAATTATTTTGTCCTTCAACTGGTTCTCCTTGAAATTTTTATGGTCTTCTATTGGTTTTTCTTAAACATAGATCACATCAAAACCGTTGATGGTTTACATTGCTGATTGTACTTAAAACGGTTAAATCTGTTGTTATAAGCATTCCCTAATCTTTAATATTCTTTCTATGGTTAAAGTTTTGTGATATGCTTAGTTAATTTCAAATGTTAATGGTAGTTTTAAATCTTCAGCACCTCTCACACGGTAAAGAAATTTTTATCCGATAGGCTTTTATATGTGTGCATTATAGTGCTTGGAATTGTCTAATGCGCTAAATAATCCACATTAGAATTAGCCGATAGGTTTTTAGTGTGAGCTATACTACCAAAACGGTTGGTAATGATGTCTCACGCCATAAAGAAAATCACACTGGAAAATATTTCTGAACTTGTCAGTTGTTCTTATTGACGTATTCCTTGAAACCTAAAGCAAATTCATGTTGGACAATTTTCTAAACTCGTTGGCTTTTCCCATCAGTGTATTCCTTGAAATCCTATGTCATCCATATAAATAAGCGAACCATCTCTTGACATCGTCTATATAATAATCATAAATGGTGGTTTACCTTGGTTTCAAGTTTATGATAGCAGCATGGTCTTAAGAAATAAAACCCTCTGCATTTGATATTATGTTCGCTGCATTTCTCGAGCATTGTTTCCATAGCCACAACATTCAATCTTTTGCAGTATCATTTAAACCGTTAACTATTAATTGTTCTTGTTTTTCAAACTTTTCTTGTATTGCTGATGACCCATTTTGTCCTACCAGTGTGAACCATTTTTAAAAATATAAGCCTCGTAGCTAAAGTCTATGCCAAGCGCCAACGTATATAGGAGAGTGCAGTTTTCATTCCGCTGTTAAAGCTCAGAACTCGTTACTCACTCTGTCAATTGGAAACATCTGGAGGGGTGTAGTTGAATTTAGGTATTTTTCATGGTTGGATCAATGGAAGGCGATTAGTTGTTGCTTGCATATCTGCACATCCTGTTTTGGATTTAAGAGTTTCAATGGGCCGCATTTTATTATAGGCACTATCCTTAGATATCAGAGAATACCCATGACCACCTCTATCTCGGCCGAAGAACCGATTGCATGAATGGATTTTCAATGGCAATGACACATACCAGGGGTTCAACTAGACCAAAAATACGACCACGAAACCCACCTCACAGTTGTCCAAAATCTAAAAGCCCAGGAGACTAGCTTCCAAACACAGATTTTGTCAATTTCCACAAGTTCATTCATCTTCAAAGTGCCAATTTCTATCCCTTGGAGGTTGTTTTGGTCAAACGGACATACTTCCTCTATCAGATTTTCACAATTTTATAAGCGTTGGAAAGGTGATTGTGATTCGGGACTACACAGTGACGCAATCCATTTTGTCAAATTCATAAAATTCTTTTAGGTATAATCATTTGAAATTCAGACTTTCATTTTGCAAACATCAAACGTTTTCTTCTTGTTGTGCGTTAACGTTTTTGTGTTGGTTTTTGCAGGATCATTTGTCTTGTCTTAACATTTTTCTTACAGCTTTACGCCTATCCAAGACACAAAATTTTGCAAACTACTAATCCAATTTTCTTGCAGGATCCCTTTGTGTGTTTGCATAGGAACATTTCAAATTGGTGTGCTTTAAAAAGAATCTAAGTGTTTGATGTGTTTGGTGTATCTGCACACTTTGTGTCAGTAGATCCTAAGGTAGAACAAAAGTATCCTCTCCCCTTGCCTCTCAATGGATCTTGGGTGTAAGAGAAATTGTTCTATCTTCTTTTTATTTTTTAGAAGATCCTACCTTGGTGGGAAAAGAGGTACTCAGCCCAAGGGATGAATCTAAACGGTATTTTCAATTCGGTCCACTATATAAATGGTTGAGGTGAAAGTCGTAGACTTCTTGGTGACATATACTTATTCCGACAGTTCCCCAGTATACATACACTTGTGTATGAGATATGTTAACCCCATTCTTTCCTCTTGAAGGTTTGATGTAAGGGGTTGGGATAGGCTCTTAAGCGAGTCACTGCCACATGAATGAGAGTCAAGTCCCTGAATTCTTACTAGACACCTTAAGTTAGAAACCTACCCTATTGATTGAGTTGTTGGTGTCTTGTTCAATGCAAGAGGATACGTTCTCTGAAGATACTCATCATATGGCTCCCTTGAGATGAGATAAAAATCCTTGGCTTAGCATAAGCTACTTGTTGGCTTTTCGAGGAGAGGGTGATCAGGTTATCCTTCCAATTCTAGAGGCCCCTACCTGTCCTCTCTTGCAAAGACAAAAGTGTATACACCCACATAGGTGTTCCTACATTGGTGTCAAAGGAGATTCTAAATTGTGGGCTTGAACAAGCTGCCATTGGCCATTGACCTTAGGTAGATTAAGCATTGTTTTCAAGTGTATTCAATTGTGTCAAGACCTGTGGAAATTTGGCCTTAAGGGGCTATCGAACATACACATTATGCATATACTACTTCCTATCAAACATCTAGCCATTGTGTTTTTGTGCTTGAAGTGCATTCTTGTCACCATATTTCATAGACCAAACAAAACTTGATCAAACAAATGAAAACAAACAAAACTGTCACCTTTCACTAGTCTTGTGCTTCTGATCCTTATTCCTAAACAAAGCAGTGAAAACATAGTCTTATCCTTCTTTTGGGCATCATTTTTCAATTTTGATCTTCTAGGGTTTCAGTCTTCATGCATATCCAGAACATCCCAGTCAGTCATATACATTTGCATATACATCATTATTCAAACAAAATCCTTAGTTTGCATCTAGGTTGCTCTCTTTGGTCTTCAATCAAAAATTGGCTATCATATTACTTTTACAGTCATATACATTTGCATATCCATCATTATTCAAACAAAATCCTTAGTTTACATCTAGGTTGCTCTCTTTGGTCTTCAATCAAGAATTGGCTATCATATTACTTTTACCACTTGAGGTCTATTGTACTTGAGTTGGGAAACATATCAGTATCTTAGGATAGGGTAACTTGCTTGGAGTTTATCATCTCCTAATTTATCATAGATCATTGTCCTTGTGTCTATCCATCATAGCACAAGTAATCATTGCCTACATAATCATTGTCAGACCTAGAGTTACCTTGATCTATTTTAGAGTTGTCATTAACCCACTTGAAATTTAGTCACATTATACTCATTTAGGTTGTCTTCATATCCTAACATTTGCATTACATTACAACCTTGCATTCTCATATCTTATTATATCACTAGTCCTAGGTCAAAGATCAGAATTATCACACATGCCCCCTAAGACAAGAGCACAAACAAGAAGAGAAATGGAACAAGAAAGAGAAAGACGTCATGAGAATGTTGATAAAGAAGATCAAAACAATACAAGTGATGAAGAGATATCCCAAGAACATATAAAGCAAGCACTCAATGATCAAAGGTTTCTCAAACTCATCAAAGAAGTGGTCAAACAAAATCCAAAACATTATTTTAAAGCCATTGTTGATGAAGGGATAAAAATACTCGATGATTTTGAGCATCTTTACTCATAGCAAATGATATAGCAAGATCTAGTGGATCTAAAAATACCAAGACACACAAAGCTGACAAAGTGAAGTATCCTAGACCTTTTTATTTGTAATCAAGCTATAAGAGTTCTACATAGGTATCAAATCCAAAACCCAAAGTCATACTTTGAGGTGGGCCAAAATTTCCTCCTAATGATGATGAGAACTTTGTAGATCATGACGCATATTTTGATACTCATGAACCATATATCCCCCCATTTTTGCTTCCACCAACATCACTATCAACTTCATACAAACCTTCATCCCATAATGAACACCTTCACATAGAAGTTATAATCAAAAGGTGTTTAATCAAAAGGTTCCTAATAGATTATGACTTAGGGATAAACTTGTGCACTCTAAGGTGTTTTAAACAAATAGAACAATTGGGATACTCCACCACAAATATTGAAAAATACCATTCCATCACTATTAAAACTTATGATAAAACTAAAAGGAGAACTAAAGGTACTATTCGATTACCCATCAAATTAGGTCCAGCCCTAGTGGAAATCACTTGAAGTCCTAGACCTCAATCTCCCATATAATATCCTCCTAGGACGCCCATGGATTCATTCCATGAGGGTTGTTCCTTCCACCGATAACAGATGCATCAAATTTACATTTAATGACCAAGAGGTTACCATTTATGCCGACCCAAATCCTTTTGAATATTGCCCAATCAATGACAAGGCCCAACCATCTGCCTCATATATTGATCCATCCAACTTAGCCTCTCCATCCAAGTCACCTCCATCATCATGTCAACCTAGTCCCTCCACATCAACCAATCTCATGAATATTCCTCAATATCCATCTCCAAATCCTCCACAACATGAACATGTTAGTACTAGTCACTTCTCATACCAAGATCAAGAATCCTTAAGCCATCTTAATGATACTCTTGACAAGGTAAATACCACCTCAAGTTTGGAATCATACACTAATCCATCTACTAGCCCCCCTCATCCATCCATCCATATGGAAACTCCATCATATAATCCTTCCAACCTTCAAAATCCTAATCCATTAAGCCAATCCACAATGCACTTATAGTCTAAACTATCAAATCATCCACCTAAACCCAATCCAAGTCTTGATCCTATCATAGCCACTCCTATCATCCCTCCACCTAATCCAAATCCCAATCCCATTATTCCTCCATTGGATCCCAATCTTACACCTTCCACCCTCATTATCCATCCATTATATTGTGCATCCACCTGTATACTAATAAAGGATGTGATCCATTGGATACTAGCAAGGAATCAACCACCACCCTCATGCCATCAAATCCATATCCTTGAAACTATCCAAGAACCTTCAAATGTCATGCCTATTTCTACAATCCCATCTTGTAGTCCAAAAACTATCCAAGAACCTTCAAATGTTCTCGAAGATCCACCTACCATAAGCCCAATTCATCCCCCACCATACATTGAACCTATTGAAGAAACCTCCATTCCTATCCAAACTCAAGATTTGTGTCAAGAGTCAACTACAAAGCATGATCAACCTTTCTCCTTACCAAATCAAGATCAAAGCCCTTCCATTCAACCTATCCATAACCTATATCTTTTCTATGAGCAAGATATTGTCTATGATCAAGAGCTTGTCACTCCTTCCACTCATGGTCCCAATACTATCCATGATCAAGAAACCTCCACCACTCCTATCCATTCTCCACCTAGTCCTATCCGTCATCCCACAACATCCACTTCCCTTGATGAGATGCTTGGTCCCCACAAGCACATAGATGATCAAACAAACAGCCTGGATCTTCATGAGCATAATGAGCATAATCAAGATCCTAATGATCTTTTATCATCCACTATCGACCATATTGCAAGTCCACCATCATATCCTATTGGTCTCACTACCTTCATGAATGTTCTTCCCTAGGAGAGCAACAATCATTGTCTACCACTTCTCCATCCAATAATTAGCTCAAGTCTAATGTCCAAAACACACATAGTCCCATTGTCCATCGCATACTCCAAAAAATGAACTGTCAAGGTAAAGGCCTAGGCCTTCATGAACAAGGTATTTTGGAGTCCATTCATATCAAAGTCCCTCCATGATCATATGGCCTTGGATATACACCCCAAGGAAAATAATCTCAAGATGTTGGTACTACCTCCATGCCTCCTAAATCCACATCCTTCCATCCCAAATCCCATGTAGCCTATCATACCCCTAAAACATATGTTTCCATCCCTCCTCCATCATCCTACAAACCCAAAAAGTAGGTGACCATCCATCTCCCTCCCTCCACTTTACCTCCACTTCTTCCAACTCCTAACATCCCTCCATCCACTTTACCTCCACTCCTTCCAAACCCTAATATTCCCATCTTCAAATCTCCTTATCACTTTAGCCACAACTCCATTAATCTCTCCATTCATACATCTCGTTCCTATAAATGCCCTACAATTCCTAATCATGATCAACAAATGCACACATTGATTAAACATGAAGCTATCACAAACACCCCCATAGGATTCAAAAATAAAAATTTGGATGCCTCCTATTGGTTGCCAAATCTGCAGAGGGTTTGCCAGTTCCAATGCACAGGCAGATTCGGCCAACAGATTACGGGAGGTTGTGTGAGCTGCCTCTCCTTCACTTCTGGTTCTGCCGCACCAAGGGGGGTATCCCCATAACTCAAGATGTAACATTGACTAGCTCAGTGAAAGAAAGATTGAACTTGATAGCAACAGGCAGAATACTCTCATGTGTGGACCAAGATCTGCATGATAGATCACAAGATTGGCAACATTCTTGGACATATTTGTCTGGTGGGTATGAGAGTATGCAGGGGGTTCCTAATTCTACTCCTACAACTAACAGGTGGAAGTGATGAAATGGGTGGACATAATGTCCTAGATGCAAGACAAGGGGTTTTGGCTCATAACTACTGACCCAGAAACAGACTGGTGCCTATCCATTGGGCAAGGAGTCAACTAGACGTATACAACAGGTGGTTTGCAACTTTCACTCAAGTTTTAGGGGGTTGGACTTGATGCTTGCCTTACAAACATCACCCAAGAAAGGGTATCTAACTGCCTCTACTTACAGATATCCCTGCAGACATCTAACCTTCCCCATGCTCAACCTAAAACAATTTAATCCACTCCTTGAATGGAAGTTACAGATCAAACATGTGATATAGAAAACCATATCATAGAACCTGAGAAACCCTTAGCAACCAGATTCAGAGGAAGGAGAATAACATGCAGCAAATGGAGACAAGCAGATAAACACATGCAATGAAGCATTTCTCATATAAAATCAACACTGAAACTAAAATATGTGCAAAATACACGCATGCTGCAACTCATAAACTCCCAAATGGGATGGAACAACCAAATTCATGCCCTGTTCTTCATTATTTACACAAAAGAATGCCCCAGGCCTCCAACAACCTAAAATGGGTCACACAGCTTGCTTAAATAGTAGGAAGATGGACCCAGCAAATTAATTACATGGCCAGACCAAAAATCTACCAGATACAATGCACTGAAAATGGCGCTCAAAAGAGTAAATGCAGCAGAGGGACAAAGAGGAAGGAGCAGGTGAGAATCGGGACTCGAGCCGCCGCTCAGGGACATGCATCATCAATTCAGGTGGTTGAGCCACCAACACGACCCACGCCTTCTACAACAAGCAACCATTACTGTTTCACCTACCAGCAACCTCTGGAAACGTAGCCGCAACAAGCCCATGGAGTTTCTCCCGCCAAAATAGTTGCAAATGCTCACAGGAAACCCGCGCTGCAGGCTCAAAACGTGGCCGTCGATCAAAAACCTATCGCTGAGATCCAACGGCCCCAAAAAATGCTGAAAAGTTGCGAACCAACCAGATCGTGCCACGTAGGCACCTTAAGTTTCAATCGCCGGGACTCATCGCTTCTCACTGCCTTTCAAAAAAGAGGACACACGGCGGCCTCCGCAGCATCGGCTATCGGGACAGGTGGTGGCTTCCGTGCCTTCCTTGAAACACAAAGAGACCCTCTGAAACACTCGCGGAAGCAGCCACATGGCACCTTCCACGGCCTCATGAAACTCAAAGAAACTTCAGCGGAAGCAGCCACGTGTCGAGACCCGCGAAACTTTACAAAACTGTGTCGAAAGATTGAAGTGGCCCTCCGCTCGTGACACCTGTCGCAACCCGCAACATTCATGAAACATTAGGAAACAGTGTGGAAACCTACGCGGAAACAGTCATGTGTCGGGCTCCGCAGTACCTCTTGAAACATTTAGAAACTTTTTGAAACTCCCGCGGAAGCCACCACGTGGCGCCTTCCGCAGTCTCTTGAAACATAAAGACCCCTCCTCGAAACACTCAGAAACTTTTAAGGCCCCTCTTTGAGATTTCAGCGGAAGCTGACACATGTCATCATCTGCAGCACTTGAGACACTTCACTAGGGCCCACCCTCACTTCGCCATACTTTGAAACATGCAGAAACTATCTCAGAAGCCGACACTTGTCGGCTTCCGCAGCAACCTCAAGGGGTACGTGGCATCTTCTGCCCCTGCTTAGAAACTTTTTAGGAACTTTGACGGAGAGTGACATGTGGCACTTTCCGCGGGGCTCATGAGAAACATTAAGGGTCTTTAGAAACACTGGCGGATGCTTCCACGTGGTGCCTTCCGTGGCACTCCTAAAACATAAAAGAAAATTTAAAGGGTCCTTTGGAAACTTGGCGGAGATGCGAAACATTGAGAGTCTTTCGGGTGCCTCCACGTGGAGCATTTCGCGGCACTGGCACAATTTGACCCTTTTCCAGCCACACTTAGAAACATTCAGACACAGAAACAGTAGCCCAAAATGCATTTCCAAATGCATATAGCTCAATTTTTTACATTTTCAGGGGCCGATAGGATCTCTTGCCCCGCCACTGCCATTTCGACCCTGTACACAACTAATTTCTTGCATTTTTTATAATTGCAAGGGCAAAAATATTAAAACTTTTTGGATTTTTAGGGAAGAGACCTAACTCAAAACCCCATACATAAATTATTACTAACACCTCCACCCATAAAGCAAAAAATCCTAATAATCCTCATGCCACATGGAACCAATGCAAAGAATCAAAGCAAAATCAAAACTCAAAAAGGCTACCCAAGTCCACATCTCAAAAATATATTTTCAAAACCAAAATGGTTTGTGTCCCCAAGCAAAAAGTACCTAATTCAAATGGAGCGTCCACAATCCTAAAATCCCAAACATCTCGCTCCCCATCACAAAATCCTAAAATTCATAAGTCCATTTGGGTCCCTAAAAATCTAAATAGGCAAACCCCTAAGAGAACATCTCCATTACTCCCAAATCCCCCTTCCAATAAAAAGCTTCAAAATCCAATTCGGTGTGTGCAACCGTTGGTCTTGGTTCCCTTCCACTCCACAACATTCCCACATGCCTCCATCTCCCCATCTTCTATCTACTATCCCACTTATTTCTTCCATCATATCCCTATGGTCCATGCTTTTACATAGGTCCTTCTATCTATCTCTTTATCTCCATCCTAATATACTATCCTTCCATCCTAATCCCCATCCTAATCCACTATATATGCTCCATACATAATCCACTATCCATCCATCATATACTATCTCCTTACTCTATTTTCCTCTCATGCCATCCTCTACCAACATCCATGAGCATAATACCACTTAAAATGGTCTATGAGTGACTTCTATCCATCATGGGACATTACCATCTTTCTACAAGAACAAAACCTTGAGCTTCTACCTATTCCATCCAACTATCCCCTAAAAAAAAAAAATTAAAATAGCAAAGATAAATCCTTCATCCAATGGTGAAAACCCTTTTTATGGCGCCTTGGATAAGTACCATAATGAAAACCTAGCAAACAGACATCCTGTGTAGATGATTGTCTATGTTCTTTACACTTGGGGGCATGTTGTCACATCTATTCCATCGCATCTATCCCATCCTATCTATCCCATCTCATATCATATCCTATCATTTTCCATCCTATCTTGCCATCCTTACCCATCACATCTATCATACCTTCCTCATTACACCATCCATCTTCCCTTCCTCCTTTTGATCTTGATGAGGGTAGGGGCAAAATGTTGAAAAATGCATTTGACACCTCTTGTCATACTCCAAATTCCACTCATCCATTTCTAAGAATATCCTCAATACATCCATCTACTACTAAGTCCATTCATACCTTCCAAACATTATCCCCATCATGCATCCTAATAAGCATCACCTCGCCAAATCCTAAGGCATAATGTCTAGAGTGGGGGCATGTTATTCCTATGTGACATAGTCCTTAGAGATCACATCCTGAGCTCCCTCCATCCATCTATCATATATCTCCCATCCATTATTCTTATCTCACCAATACTTCTATCCATCCATACTCCTACCTTTATCCTATTGTCCATCCAAATCCTACTTTCATCCTATCACCCATCCTTTTTATCCACTCATCCAATCCTGCATTTATCCAATTACCAATCGTTTTAATCCTACTTTCATCCTATCTCCCATCCTCTTATCCATCCATCCAATCATTTTATCTATCCCATCCATTATTGCTCATCCACATCCTATCATCATCCTTGCTTTTTGGTTTGGTTTTCCCTTACCATTGGCATCTATCCAAAGGCTATCCACACACAATCCAATGCTAAACATCCAAAACAAACCAAAAATCCAAAAAAAATCAAAACATTTGAAAATACAAAACATCAAATATCCAACAAAAATCCAAATCAATCAATTCCATCAAATCAATCAAATCATCAATTCAAATCAATCAATCAACTCAATCAATCAAATCATTCCAAGCAACAATGATCCAAATGCAAGTATCCTTAGTCCATACCAATTATGTCAATCAATCAAGTCAAATTATCCAATTGCATCAATGGTCTTGTTCCTAGCCTCCTTGTAATCCCGATCGATCATCATCATCGTCAATGCACTACAACAAATACCTGTGATTAGCTCCTTTTTTTGCTTCCACCCACTATTTTAATGTATTTTTCTCCAATTTTTTGAAAAAGTCAGCTCTATTTATCAGGATGACACTATTTTTGGTGTTTTTTGCGCCGATCAGAACAAGTAGGCACTAAATTAGGCACCAATTAGCACCTAATTTAGCACCTGATTTAGCATTTGATTTAGTGTCTAATTTAGCACCTAATTTATGGTTACTTGGGTTTAGGAGTATTAGTTAGGGTTTAGGGTTTATGGTTTTGGGGTTAGGGGTTAAGGTTTAGAGGTTTAGGGTTTAGGGTTTAGAGAGAGATAGAGGACCAATAGGGAGATATAGAGGAGACCGAGGGGAGAGATAGGGAGATAGAGAGTGAGGGACATGGCCAAAGACATAGGGAGAGAGATTGAGAGGTAGAGGGACAAAGGCTATTGGGAGAGAGGGGAGAGATAGGGAGATAGAGGTTTAGGGTTACCTGGGTTTGGGGTTTAGGGTTTAGGGGTTTAGGGTTTCTCAGGTTTAGGGGTTAGGGGTTAGGGTTTAGGGACATTATTTAGGGTTTAGGGTTTATTGTTTAGGGATTAGGGGTTTAGGTTTAGAGGTTTAGGGTTTAGGGTTAATAGAGAGAGGAATGATAGGGAAATATGGAGGAGACTGTGGAGAGAGATAGGGAGATAGAGAGTGAGGCACATGGCCAAGGACATAGGGAGAGAGATTGAGAGGTAGAGGGATGATAGAGATAGGGAGATAGGGGAGAGATAGGGAGATAGAGGTTTAGAGTTGCTTGGATTTAGGGTTTAGGGGTTTGGTGTTTAGGGTTTCTCATGATTGGAGATAGTTAGAGAGAGAGAGGAGATAGATAGGGAGAGACAGATATAGGAGATGGAGGGGAGAGATAGGGAGATAGAGATTGAGTGAGATATCCAGAGAGATAGGGAGAAGGATTAAGAGGTAGAGGGACAACAAAGATAGGGAGATAGGGGTTTAGGGTTTCTCAGGTTTAGGGTTTAGGGGTTAGGGGTTAACATTTAGGAGCATTATTTAGGGTTTACAGTTTAGGGTTTAGTGTATAGAGAGAGAGGACCAATAGGGAGATATAGAGAGTGAGGTACATGGCCAGAGACATAGTCGGAAGATATAGGGGTATGGAGAGTGGGGGACATGGCCAGAGACATAGGGAGAGAGATTGAGAGGTAGAGGTTTAGGGTTGCTTGGGTTTAGTGTTTAGGGTTTAGGGGTTAGGGGTTTAGGATTTAGGGGTTTAGGGTTTATGGGTTACAAGTTAGGGCTTAGGGGCATTATTTAGGGTTTATATATGTTTTAGGGGTTAGGGGTTAGGGGTTAGGGTTTAGGGGTATTATTTAAGGTTTAAAGGTTTAGGGTTGCTCAGGTTTAGGGGCATTATTCAAGGTTTACAGTTACATGTCAAAAGAAGTCTCTCTCTCTAAATCCCTCAACCCTAAATAATGCCCCTAATCCTAACCCATAACCAATAACCCCTAAACCCTAAACCCGAGCAACCCTAAACCTTTATCTCCCTATCTCTCCCTTATCTCCCTCTACCTCTCAATCTCTCTCCCTATCTCTCTAGACATCTCACTCACTCTCTATCTCCCTATCTCTCACTCTATCTCCTCTATCTCTCCCAATCTATCTCCTCTCTCTCTACCTATCTATCTCTCCCTATCTCTTGCCTCTCTCTCCCTTATCATTCCTTTATCTCCCTATCTCTCCAGACATCTCTCTAGTCAATCTAGTCTATCTCCCTATCTCTCCCTATCTGTCTCATCTCTATCTCTCTCTACCTAGCTATCTCTCCCTATCTCTCTATCTCTTGCCTCTCTCCCCCTATCATTCCTATATCTTCCTATCTCTCCCTTCTATTAATTCTACCTCTCCCTTATCGATGAAGGAAATGAACAAGAAAACTAGGACTCTCTCTCTCTCTCTCATCAACTAAGCAAATGGAAACAAGAAAACTAGGACATGAAAAGAGGGATGAGGATATAAATTGGTAGGATGAAATGGAAACAAGATAAAACTAAAGTTCATTGGATGGGAATAATGATGAGAGTAGAGGTGGAAAATAGTAAAATAGGGAAAAATTGGTGGGATCTAGAAAGAGAGAGAGAGATGCTTGGGGCTAGGGGTCAAGGTTTAGGGGCATTATTTAGTGTTTATGAGTTTAGGGTTTAGAACATGGCCAGGGACATAGGGAGAGAGATTGAGAGGTAGAGGGATGATAGAGATAGGGAGATAGGGAAGAGATATGGAGATAGAGGTTTAGAGTTGATTGGATTTAGAGTTTAGGGGTTTAGGGTTGCTTAGGTTTGGAGAGAGAGAGAGAGAGAGAGAGAGAGAGAGAGAGAGAGAGAGAGAGAGAGAGAGAGAGAGAGAGAGAGAGAGAGAGAGAGAGAGAGAGAGAGAGAGAGAGAGAGAGAGAGAGAGAGAGAGAGAGAGAGAGAGAGAGAGAGAGAGGTTTAGGGTTGCTCAGGTTTAGGGTTTAGGGGTTAAGGTTTAGGGGCATTATTTAGGGTTTAGCGTTAAGGTTTAGATGTTTAGGGTTTAGTGTTTAGAGAGAGAGGACTAATAATGAGATATAGAGAGTGAGGGACATGGCCAGAGATATAGGGAGAGATATTGAGAGGTAGAGGAATGATAGAGATAGGGAGATAGGGAGATAGAGGTTTAGGGTTGCTTGGGTTTAGTGTTTAGGGTTTAGGGGTTTGCGGTTTAGGATTTAGGGGTTTAGGGTTTCTCAAGTTTAGGGTTTATGGGTTAGGGGTTAGGGGCATTATTTAGGGTTTAGGGTTTAGGGGTTAGGGTTTAGGGTTTAGGGGCATTATTCAGGGTTTACAAATCTTCAAGGATCTAGATAGTGTGGCTATACACATTGCTACACATGTTGGTGGATAGTTAGACACATGGAACATTAACAACCACATGTTATGCTTCCATACATGTGTGCCACCTAATGACATTTGTACTGCAAAACATGATCATATAATTGGCACTGTATGCATCTGACACATGGTGATGTCCACTACACCACATGCCACAATGATCTAGTTGGAACCATACAAGTTTGAGTACATTTATTCTCATCCCATCCATATAAGAAATGCACCATATATGTTGGATACTTGTCAACATCTACATAGAGTATAACTGATGGTATTCTTGAACAAATGCCTACTTTGTACATTTTGTAGAGTAAAAGATGTATAACAAATTTTCATCTTACCTCTGTATATTTCCTTTGTTTATTTTGAATAGAAGTGACATATATGTTAGAACCCTTCTATATTTGAATGTATTTTGGTTTACATATCTATTTTCCTTTATGTATTCTATGATCTTATTACATTAATAGATAATATAGGATTGTCCCTCAGTTCACCTTGGGAATTAGATTAAATAACATTTGAAGTTGACTGTAAATTAACAACATGGTGAGCATTTTGTTTATTTTCTTCCTTATTTTTACCCTTTTGAAAACTAAATTTTCCTATTGAAATTTTGAAGGATGAGATCCATATTTAAGTGCATTAGACTTAAGAAGTTTCAATTCAATGTGTCTTACATTTGCACACAAATCTATGGAATAATAATAGTTGTTTAGGTACATTGTCTCAGCTTGGATAGTAGGTAATAAGCCCTTAACAAATATTCTTTGCAATTCATCAATAGGAATTTGATAGTGTATCTTTGTTGACAAAGTTTGAAATCCAATAACATAATCATGATTACACTCATTTGATCCTTGTTTGATGCTCTCCTATTCCTTCAATCTATCTTAGTGAAGGAAAATAAATACATGGGCAACCCATAGAGAAATTTGTCATCAATTTTTTTCCTCAAAATTGTCTCATGATATGGTGAAGGAAAAAATTACCAAAGATAAATTGTGATCATTATTCATCGACCCAAAAACTAATGCACTGTTAGAAATGTAGACACCTAAATCTTACCATGGCCTAACATCACACCAGATCTATCCACATCTCCTCTTACAATGTTAATTAAATAAATCATATGTATTTAATTAACCACTTTGATCATTCCTCCTAATATCAGTTTAATAAGTCACGCTATTTAATTAATAAATTTAATCGTTCTTCTAACATTAATTAAATAAATTATGATAATTTATTTAATTGATTAACTAATCCAATTAACCCTTCCTCTAAAGTCTCATCCTTAATTAAATAAATCCACATTTATTTAATTAAATCAATCACCCCAACATTCCCCCACAATTAAATAAATACATAATATTTATTTAATTTATCCTAAAATCCTCCTCAATCATTAGTTTATTAAATAACCTAGTTTAATCAACTAACTAATAACCTCCTTGAATTTGCTTGATCCTATTCGGTTTGATGCTCTCCTTTTCCTTCAATCTATCTGGGAACCTATACTTTTGCCAAAATGCTCTAATATCTAGTCTCTAGAATATATATCATGGCCATTGTGAAACAATCTTGACTATTTTTGATTCTATGAGTGTTTTTGTTTATTACCGTTGTCCCGCAGGTTAATTGAATAGCTTTTGCGGTTATGCGGGAACCAGAAGTATGAAATATGTGACATATCGCATTCCCGCAGAGCATAAAAGAACAGGTTGCGGCTTGGCGGTAGGAAGCAGTTGATATGAAGAAGCTAACACTACCTTGTGGACGGTTCATCTCACTCTTTCGGCTTGGCGGTGTTCGGGTGCAGATAGTCTCTTCTCACAGTCCCGCAGAGGTTTGAAAGGTAACCGGTGGCATTGCGATAATAACATTAGGAGGTATCACTTACTGCTTCCCTGCAAGGGTTTCAACCGAGGCCCGCGGTAGAGTGACAAGAGGAGAATGTTATGGGTTTTCACCCCGTTGTCCTGCGACGGTAATTCATAACATTTGTGGGTGGGCGATAAACAGAAGGACATCAGGTAATAATTTCCCGTGGTCCCATAAGGGTCAATCTAAGCATTTGCAGTTTGGTGGTAAAGGATGAAATAGAAGTGTAGTGGTTGTAAGCCCCCGCTATCCCACAGCCAATTTGGGCGAGCCTTGCAGTGATGCGGTAAAAGAAATAAATGGCAAGCACATTCAATGTGGGGTCACGGTTATCGAGAATTGCTGTCAAATCTTGATATGCATACCCAGTCATCAGATCAAATCAAATCAATGGCCAATATTTGAAAGGAATTGAATGCTGAGATTTCATGATCTCGTGGCACGAACCAGAGTAATGGTGATATGATGTCCTTGGTTGAATAAGATTCAAAGATTTCTTGGCATTTTCTCATTTCAAAGAATTCAGACGTAACTTGGAGAAGGCGCAACTCAGCTCAGTGTGTTTCCTGTAAACTGCAATTGATCGTGTAAGTTCATTCATGCACTCTCTGATTAGAAGTTGGCGTTTATTTTGCTCTATTTTTTAGTTGTTGGTACAGTAAGTTGAATTTTGAAAAACCCTAGCCTATTCAAGTCATTAAACATGGCACCCAAGAGGTCTGAGTCTGCCAGTAAAGGTAATGAGCCTGTAGTTCCCAAGAAAAGACCACTTCAACAATCTCTGCTAGAAGTATTGCCTCAGTCCATAGACAAGGGTCCAAAGAAGATGTTCAGAGATGCAGCAAAAGGGTGTCGAGATGCTACAATCCCCATCTCTGGGTGGGATTTGTTCTGGTATTTTTATGCAAAAAAGGATGGTGAGGGACCTGTGGGAAATCCATGGAAATTGGATTTGGCAAAGTTGGTGGTGCCCGCTGTATTTGTAGATGTGGAATTGATTAGGGCACTAGCACAATATTACCATCCTATCAATAAAATAGTCAGAATGTCAAATGGATTGTCATTGCTGACAATAGACAGGAATGCAATTGTTGACTATTTTATGTTGAACAAGAAAGCTCTCACTCAAGTGGATTTGCAGAGATTTGAACAAGATTACACAAGCCTAAGGAAAACACTTAGGAGAGATGAATTGCTAATATATATGAGAAGGGGGGCCAACAACAGAAAAATTGAGATTCCATCAAATGCTATTGATCATTTCCCTATGGAAGAATTTGCTATATATTTCAAGAGAACCTATTTTGCACTGTGCCAGGTCTTGGGAATTGATGCACAAGGAAGAATGTGAACTAGATTAATGATGATGGCTATGAAAATATAACATCCAGAGGTGAACAGTGAATACGACTTTGCATCTCATTTTGAGAAAAAAACTGCATGAAGGATTCATGTGTGTGAAGGAGAACAAGCAACCCTTAGATTTTCAAATTCTATTCTTTATTGTGTCACTTGATTCTGTATCAAAACAGAGGGAGATGGTCAAGCAAAATGGATCTGCATATGATTGATGAGAAAGGACAAAGATTGTTGACTCAGTATTGGTGTTATAATTGGGATTCTTGTTGCCGGAATAGTGACTACATTGTATTTCATGATTTGTTTGTTGTCAAGATATTGAATTCTCTTGGTATCTGGTTTCCTAGGTTGACTAAGGAAGTCATGGTAATGTTGAGGCCGCTTGCACACAAACCAGAGCAGGGCCACAACCGTAATTTTATTGATTGGTTTTTTATGTCAGATCATACTATAATTAGAGTGTATGGTTTCCCCCAGCCACCTCACATATTGCCAAAATTTGTATTAGATAGAATTGTATTCATGGAGCTTATGTGGCAAATGATGTGGATGGAAAAGGAGGTAATGAAAAGACAAAAGAAAGGTACATTTCTACCTGATGCTACAATTTTTGGTGATTGGTCTATTGGCTCTAACACTCTTGAAAATTTACAAGCCTTTTTAAAGGTGAAATATTCTTTGAAATTGGGCATCGAGAGGAATTATGACCCTAAGGGTCATATGAATCTTGTGAGACAATCAATTCTAACTAAAATGGTCGTATCCCATCAGGTCCTGTTTGATGAGGATGTGATAAGAAATCTTGTCACTTTTGATGAGGTATACAGTAGGAAGAGAAAATGGGATATCTTAAAAAATATTGAAGATGAAAAGAAAAAGCAAAATCTCCTATTTCTTAGATTGTTTGTTGAAGAAAAAGACCCTCTGAAGAGAATTGATGCAATCATTGATAATTTTGAAATTATTTATGGTAAATCTGAGAAGCAACCTCCTAAGGCTACTAAACTTCTAGTGAAAAGGTCTGCAGGGATTGAGATTCATGAGTCTGCTCCTGATATTTTGTCAGTGCAAGATCCACAGGTCCCAGAATCACCACCAGCAAAGAAGCAGAGGACAGAAGAGGTATCTCCACTTGTCCCCTATGAAATGACTGAAGAGGTGGGGGATACTAATGAGGTGGCTAACAACTTGAGGCACATGGGAGATGAGCAAGAGGTTGATCAACCATTGGTTGGTCAACCCACTGATGCACATAAGCCTGAGGCTAGGAAGGGTGAGCAAACCCAAGCTAAACCAGAGTTGGAGGAGGATGAAAGGATTATAGCATCCATGAGGTTCATAGAAGATGACGACTTCATCAAAACTCTAGAGTTTAAGGATTTTTGGCTGAAAATGAAAATGAAAGAATATAATGAAAAAGTGGCAATAAATAAAATGGTGTTGATGAAGCACAACATGATCAAATCATTACACAAACTTTCAAAGATTTGAAAGTAGATGAAATTGATGTGAGTCCAGAGGAGGCAAGACAAATGGTCTTGAAAATTAATGTGCTCATCATCCCTGGCCTTGAATTGAAAAAGGTATTTTTGCCTGACCAAGTTAGAAGTTAGGATGATCCACAACTTGCTTCAGAATTTGATTATGAAGATGGCATAAGTGGATGTGATTTTAATCCAAAGACAGAGACCCTTGCAATCTGGACTACTCAGAAGAATACAAGCAAACCAAGATTGCTTGATATTGTTCAAGAAATGAGGGGTACATATGTGGTAAAGACTTTTCAAGATACATTAGCAACAGAAGCAGTTGAGCTCTCAATGTTCATACAGCTATGTTTACTCATGCTGTTGTGAAGAGGTTAGAAAAAAGGCTAACAGATTATGAGCAAACCCATAAAGTAATAAATGATGAAGTAAACAAATTGTATTTTGAAAATGTGAAATTAAAGAAACAATTGCAAGCTGTGAATTCTTCTCAAGGTCAAGCCATTGTACCCTATCAGCCCCCTATGCCACAAACAGCCAGTGATGTCACAATGCCTACTGAAGAATTTAATGCAACAAGATTGAAATTTGAAAAGGAAATTGAAAGTTTGAATAAACAAAATGAAATGACAAAGAATGAGGCAAAGATGAAAGTTTTTGAAATTTTTGAGAAAATTTTGGAGCATAGAGTAAAATTGGTTGTGGATAGAGTAAAACCAATATTGACATTAAAGTGATGTACAAAAGCATTGGCCAAATCATTGAAGGAATGAATAGAACTATGAGGAAGAGAATAAAGCCATTCAATTGCATAATCCTTTTAGTTTCTAGGGAAGAGCTTTGTAAAAAGTTTATCATCATAAACATAATCAAAACAAACTCCCAATTGTGTCATAAGGCCCCTTTTACCACTATACATTACAAAACTAGGGGCCACCGAACAAACTAGAAATGGATAAGAAATAACTCAAATGAAAGTGGATTATGCTTAATTTTTCCTATGATATCCTTTGATTACTAGGGTTAATGCATCAACTTTACGTTGCATCTCATCAATTCTTTTAAGGATGACATCTATGTTGGAAGAATGAATTACAATGGGAGTGGAAGTGGCAACATGAGATAATACGTGGAGTGTAGGTTGATTGGGGGACAAAGAATGAAGTTGGAATGACAACACTAGAAGTGGGAGCATGAGTAGTGCGTGAGAAGTAAACACAATCAGGGGATGAGTGGAAGGTACAATATGAGAAGTAGGTACAATGAGAGGATCAATGATAGGAGCTATGAAAAATTGATAAGAAATACAAAGAAGAGAAGAAATATATGGCTTGGCTAATACAGGAGAAGATGTGGAAGGAGGCACACTAGACAAAGAGGCTTGTGAAGGAAGGGGAGGAGACACACTATTTAAGGAACTTGATGAGCTTATCCTTTGACCTATATCACTTAATACTTCCATCACATAAGGATTATCCATTAACAAGTTATGAAGAACATCAATCAAATTTGAATAATTAACATTATTGCTCAAATTTGTAAAGGTCTGTTATAAGTATTTGTGTAGTAAGATTCATGTCTTGCCTATCCATATGTGTAACATGTGCATCATGATGAAAAAAATCTTCCCCATTAAAATACGTAGTAGTCATCAAATCCTCAATCATAACTTCCTCGCAATGAATCGATGCCATTGTAGAGTTAAGCCTAAGGTTTCTTCTTAGTGCAAAATGAGGATGAGGATTAGGTTAAGACCTCAACATTCAAGCAAAATATAAAGCAATGAAAAGGAAATTGCATCCAAGTAATCCTAATTTTTTCTGCCAACAATTCATACCAAAGATTGAACAATTTAAGGATATTGCAATAGGTAATTTGTATCGACACAAATAATATTACTGAATCATTTCAAAGTTTAGGCCATAAGAATCATCCTTTTTTAAACATGGATTGCAAATAATTCTAAAAATTTAGAAGTCTTGGTCATTAACATTATTATCTGCTACAATGTCATCCAATGTATCATTGTCAATGTTCATATGTTCTTTCAAGTATTTAATATTATCATCATCCTCATCTTGACCTACATCATCTTCATCATCATTGAAATTTGACTGTAGACCATCTATATTGTTACCAGATGTATTTGGATCATCATTTTATATACCATCCATATTGTTGTCTTCCATAACATCATCTAACTCTGGATTGTTGTCTTCTTGTGCCTGAACATAACCATCTTCAACATCATCATGGATGTCAATTTATTTGATGTTCTCTAATCCCTCTCTCTCAATTTGTTGGCCATCATTGTTTTGCTCAGTATCCACTAATGCATCGTCAAATAAATGCCTTAATCTTGGATCATAATGTATGACAAATATCCATTTCAAGTCCAAAATATCTTCATAGAAAAATACCTGCACATGAACAACATACATATATTAAACGTATGGTATAACAATTTTATTGATTAATACACATGTATATATTTGCAATAAACCATGAATTAATAGATTAATGACCACTACTACTTCTTGTTTGAGTTAAAGAAATACCTGCTCACAATGAATTGGTAGAACATAAGGGTCCTTATCCTCCAATAGGAAACATGAGAAATCTATAGAAAACAATCCACTATGGGTATCATGTCTTCATGTCCTCTCAAATGCTTCATATCATCTACACTTAAAAATACAACATTTAAAAGAGCAGTAATCCAACTCAATAATTTCTTGTATTTTCCCAACATATTGTAGATTCCCTTCAATTATAGTCTTATCTTTTGAGCTTGATCGACTGGATTGCTTGAAGTCAACCATGATGCCACAATCGAAGGATCGTCTCTTTACATTTACACTTTCTACACGATAATGTCGACCATATGCCCACATTGCTGGATATTTCCTCGCATGTGAAAGACCATTTATTTCAGTGAAAACAAATATAATGATGAATATTAAAATAGTTAATAGTGACCAAAATTGTAAGGAAACAACATTTTGTAAAATTCCAACTGTACCTTTCTTTCACATCCTCTAGACATGTTGATTTCATCTTCTGTTATGTTTAAATCTATACCTGCATCTTCTATTTGATTTTGAATTTATTCAGTAACCCATTCTAGTGTGCAATCTTTGCCCCATTTTCCAAGCAGATTAGTGGGAAGTGGAGTATTCCTTGGGTTCGATCTCTTAAACTGTCTCCTTGCTTCTAACACTTCTTCTCTCTTTTTATCATACAGATCAATCCATTTGTTCATAAAGTCCATGTGGTACAGAATGAACTTGTCAAGTATAGCACTTTCATCTACACCTATTACATGTCAACATGTTTATTTCAAACTCCAAATGTCATGTTGTTAATTTGACAAATAAATTACAGAGTAAATTAATGATTGCAAGAAAAACAACCACACTGATCATGAATTTACTTACTAATTTCTACTTGAACACCATTAGATTGTGGTTTTTCTCCATCAATAATATCTGATCCTCATTCTTCATCCCAGAAGTGTGGCCCATCTTCAAAATCCTTACCAAGGAATTCACACAGGAAGAAAAATGCTTCAATCAATACATACCCTTCAGCCATGCAACCCTCTGAATGTGCCTTTTGTTGGACATATCTTTTTAGAGTATTAATATACCTCTCAAAGAAAAACATCCACCTCGTTGATACGACACCCTCCAATTCAATGTCATTGACTATGTGTATAAGTAAATGGACTTGTAGGTCCATGAAACTTGTAAGGAGCTCCTTCTCATATACACATACAATTTTTGCAATTTCCTTCTTCCATTTTAGCACTTCACATTCGTGGATCTCCTTGGAGGTCACCCACCTAATATAAGAATAGTAAATTAGTATGAACCTTTAGTTAAAACTTAAAATACAATATAATATCTCTATGTCTCTCACACATGAACATTTCATATAACCACATACCTTGTAAATGCTGACAATCGACTTATGGCATTCCTTAAGTCAACTGTAAGACAGGAATCCCCACTAATTGCCAATGGAATGATATGCTATGAAACACATTTATGAAAAGGTCATTAGCATTTTTTTCTCACACAACAAATTATCAAAATATATTTAGTACTTAATCAATGTTACCAGTAAATGTTAAATGATGATATATAATACCTTCATAAAATTATGAAAATCATGTGTTTTAAATCCTGTGATATGTCCATCAACTGTAAAAGCTTTAGCCAATGATGACAAATAGCCAGTAGGTGTCCTTATTGAATGGATGACATTTTCTAGTTGGTCTAGCTCTTTTTTTTAAAATCTATGGAGCTTCTACATATGTTTCATTTTCTCTATTTGGCCACAAATGTTTTCTATCAATCTTGGTACGTGAAAGAGCAATATCTCTCCTTGAAGACAAGGTGTCCTTCTCTTTGCTTGATATATGTTGAATTATAGAATTTGGGACATTTTTTAAGACGTGCATAGGATCTAATACGTGAGATATTAATATATCCTTCCAGTAAGGGAGCTCATAAAATATGAATTTCCTTTTCATTCCTTCTGGCATATTAACTACAAGTTGTTCTGGTTCTTCAATTGAATCACCCCGATCAAAAAAATCCTCCCAACCTTTCAATTCAGCATCTTCATACTTCTTAATCCAATCACCTGGACCCATAATAATGGGAGGGCCTCTATTTTCAACTTTTCCATCAAATTGATTCTTCAAGTGATTTCTAAACTTATGATCTAGTGGTAGAAAAACCATGTTTGCATAAATAAATTTATGTAGATCTTTAGAATACCGCCCTTGAAATTGTTCTGCACATCTTGGACATGCAAATATCCCCTTTGTTTGAAGCCTTGCAATTCAATAAGTAATGTTAATAACATCAAAAAAATAGTATAAAACTAAGTATGAAAGTTGGGATGAAAATAAATTATGAGTGTAAATACGTAAATATTTTATCTTACCAGAACAAAAACCAAGTCCTAGGAAATCTTGAATGATATGTCATACATTCTTATGCCTTTCCATAGCAGTTGCATCTCATCAATGAAAGGCGCAAGATAAACATCCATGTTTTTAACTTGATTTTTTCCTAGAACAATGGGAGTCATCATAAGGTGCTCATTTCTAACACTCATCCATGGGGGAATATTGTATACTATCAATCTGACTGGTCAAACACTATAATTTGAGCTTAGGAAAGAGAATGGGCACTCCATCAATTGTAAGACCAAACCTGATACTACGGGGTTCATCTTTGAATTTTCTTGGCCATTTTTCCTCTATGTGTTTCACTGCTTTGGAGTCGGCCAGAATTCGCATGAATCCATCTTTACTCCTGTTCTTTGCATGCCAGTCCATCAATTGTGCAAGTGACTTGCAATGAAACATTCGTTGAAGTCTAGGTATAATTGGCATGTGACATAAAACCTTCTTTGGAACTGTAAGACCTTGTACATCTGTACGATATCTCTCCTCTTTGCATACAAGGCATTCTACCTTGTTTTGATATTCATCTCTGTGTAAAATGCAATAATTTTTACATGAATGAACTTGCTTATATTCAATCCCCAACTCAACCAACAACAAATGTGCCTCTCTGCAATTTGATGGCAACACATTCTCTTCAGGGAATATTTTAGTTTTTAGTGCCCTGTAAGATTGCCAGAGATTAAATCAATTGAATATTTGACTTATGATGAACATGTTTGATATGTCAATCTATACTAGGATTGTTTATATACAATATATGGTTTTAAAATCCCCTTAAAGAAATATAAACAAAGTTGATGAATGTTTACGAATTATGTACACCAATTGACAATGCAAAGTAAGAAATAGATTTCAACTCACTTTAGTAGGGTAGTGAATCCTTTGTTTGACCAACCAAATAGTGACTTGATTTCTAATAATATTAATGTGCATTCCAATTTTGAGGTTCTACTTGCACCCGATTTGAACACGGGTGTCTCCGCTACTTGCTTAATGGAGTCTTTCAGGTTGTTATCATCAACATTATGTTTGTGGTAATTACCCCTGCTATCATCATTACTGTCAACCATATGATCATTATTGTCATCATTGTTTCCATCCCTAAAGAAATCTGTAAGCATTTCATTCAATCCTTCTTCGTGCACTACATTTTCACTATCATGATCATCATCATTAAGGCTAGGTGGCATGTCATCAGTGTATGCGGATCTCATCAACTCTTCAAATTTCTCAGCTGGTAGTATTCTCTTGAATGTTGCTCTTTTCACCCTGGTATGGTTTAAAGGATGGTTTGGATCATCCCGTCCAAATCTTAATAACCCAGTTGGATCTTGGGTATTAGTATGTGTTTCATCAAGATCTACCTATCAACAAATGCAAGCATTATTTAATGTTTGGCAACAATTGGATAAATCATAAATGTATCAATTTCAAAGAAATATAATCAAATATGGCTTAAAAAATAAAAATATAAATTGTATGAACATATATACATCAATTGAATAATGGAACATTATTTTATAGACTACCTTTTTTATACAATAATTTAAATAAAACACAATTTTGACAACATAGTTTATAAAACATCAGTCCACACTCATTTATTATTCTTTGGTTTTCTGCCCTTAAGAACATCCTTAGGGGGACCTTGTTCTTCCCTCTTCTTTCGCACAAGAGTAGGTTTTAAGAAGGGGTAATCAATCAATAACTAATCCCCAATGGTAAGGTCCATAATAGCCTCAACCATTATCAATCTATCAACCTCTCTTTCCATATCTCCATCTTTATCATTTATAACCTCAACAAATTGACAATTTGGTCTTACAGTAGGGTCCCTTCCCTTACTACTATTTATAAATCCTGCAATATTTTTGTGTGTATGTATGTCCATCTATATACATAAGATGACCTCTATTCATTTCTTTTCCACTTTCCAATTGGAGATGATGTGTATACATATTCAAATTTAGACCATATGCTGACATGCTAGGCTTATATTCTGCTAGCCTTCTCCATTCACCACTGTAATATGATGGACCATAATATGGCATTAATCTCCTAGTGGTTTGTTCTGAATTGTTTCTTTGTTTAGATCCCACATGTACATTTTGGACAATAAAGAGGCCTAGATTCACTCCATGAATATTGGAGGGTCGTATCATGTAGCTGTATCCCCAAAATTGAAACACCTCGTACACTCTAGGTAGTTGTTGATCACTAGGCCAAGCACAATATAGTTGACGATCAAATGTCTCTTTGTAAATTGATCTCAAACTCAGGGGCAAGTCATCATCTCCATCACATTCATTCTCATAGGGTATGTAGTCCACCTTCCCCTTATCTTTAAGCAAATTATGCATCTTTAAACCGGTTTTTGTTCTGTTGCTTGTTTTCATCAATCCCTCATCTTCTGATCTAGTATATTGGCACATATTTTTGTTAGATGTATCATCTAATAAATTATCATTGCCCTCTAGGCTGGAAGTCGGTGATCCAAAAAAATTTAAACCAAGAACTTTATCCTACAAGTATCCATTAAGAAAAAAATTAGCTATTTAAATAATATAAAACAATGTTTAAACGAAGTATACATGTTATTTATATCAAATTAGAAAATTCCTTACCACAATTCCTATTGGATTTGAATCGATTGTAGGAGGCATACTACTGACTGGAAGCTCATCATCTATGTAATGTCTTTGTACAATCGCTTGTTTGAATTGTTTCTTTCCACGACATACAGAACATCCACAAACAACAATTTTCTCAAAGTATTCATCCCATGTACTATAGTCCTAACTAACCTCTTGTTCAGTGCAATCATTTGTTGTGTCTACAGGATCCATTGTCATATCCTCTTCCACCCATTGTCCTCTACATGATTTAATAGTTTTAGGTCCATGTCCACGTACATATCTTTTTCTTTTGCTAGTTGAACGCTTAGGCTCTGCATTTTCTCCAATCTCCATCTAAAATAATCAACAACATGCATTAATTTATGTCAAGATTGTATAATACATTATAAATTTCAATAATACTATGAAAAAGATGGATGTATCAAAAAATGCCATCAGATCATTTTTTCCTAAGTTAAGTCAAAATTTGAGTACCTGATGTCCCGCTTCATCCGTTGTGTCCTCATTTGATATGACACGATCTGTTGCCATGGCCTCGTCTGGCCCCTATAATACACAACATAGTAAATAATGTTTGGTACACCAATTATATCATTTCAACAAATATGTTATCCAACACAAAACCTCACTTTAGTCATATATTTGACATATTGATATCATGTTTTGGCCATTCTAATTTTCAAACTTTTCCCTTGATCATAGAATCATATTTAATCACCATTCCTGTGCATTTTCAACCAATAAGTTTGACCTCAGAGGCCTCATGAACAAAAAAATAACTTTATCTCCTCTATGTTGTAGCATTTGTGAATTCATAAACACCTTCCTCCTTTGGTTGAGGTTGCTTTCTCTTCTTACCTCTATTGTATCTGCAGATTCCGTTGTCATATCTATTTCCACCCACTTTCCTCTGAGATTTAGTAGTTCTCCGCCGTCCACGTCCTCTCTCCATGGCCTCCTCTAGATCCTGTAATACACAACAATGATAATAGTCACATAACAGCTATGCACCAAGAGAATATTGTTGAAATTATCTTGTTAATACACTCTCTTTTCATTAAGACGCACTATGAAAAACAAAATAGGACATTGCAACATTTTGCTCTTCACAAAAAGTTTACACGCGAAATCTTGACAACTAGAGCTCAAATCTTATGATTACAAGATGACTACAAATTCACATCAAAAAGACATTTATTTCATATTTGACTCTCCTTTTTCTTTTATGGGTCATTTTAAGGCTATCTATATCTCTCCAAGTGACCATAAAACCCTAAAAACTATCATAGAACCGTCAAAACAGTCTCAAAGAGTCTTTGGCACCAAAATTTTAAATTCTTGATGGAGGGAAGGATGATTTGGATGTTAATTTTGAAATCATGCCGTTAGATCTTTCTTAGGTTAATCCTAGCCATTGTATATTCTTTAATTATAGGGACTTTATGTTATATTTCACCATTACCTTTCACTCCAAAATTAATGGTTTCCTTTGCAAAGAAAACCCTCCATTAGCTATCATAACCCCAACCATCTATTGAAGTGAACTTAAACATTATGTGCAATTGTCATTACTCATATTAAGCACCCACCTCCCTTCTTAGTGGTCCCACATGTGTGATGTATGCAAATGTGTCATATGGTACCTGTGCTACATGTTTAAAGTTTGATTTTTGCTCATAATGTTGGAAAAAAGCCCAAAAAGACCTTTGATTTTTGAGTTTTATACTCTATAACATGCATCTCCTTGATCTTTTCATCTAATCTATGACTGGTTTCTATTCTTTCAAACCATATATGCAATAATTCATTAGTTTGAGAGAGGGAAGTTTTGAGTTACCATGAAATCCAACATTTATTGTAGTTTTTTTCCCTCAAATGTGAGAGTTTTGTCACCTAGGTTTTGATATTTTGGAGTTTTAGTAGAGGGTTTGATGTTATAATTTATGTATAGATATATTGAAAGACTTAATGATCCATTTTTTTGCTTGTAGGGTTTGTAACAATTAAGAAGATAAAGGGCATGGTGTAAGAGAGAGGCAAAGATCCTTTGAGTACGAAGATTTGATTGCCTAATGGGCAATCCATCAAATCTTGGTAACATGCTTTCCTAGGTGATGAAATTCTAAGCCCTTGACATTGATGTAACAAGCCTGTGATCTATGTCACAAAGGATGAAGGAGGAGTATGCAGTCATGGTAGGAAAGTGAAATTACAATGAAATTTTGATATGATTGAGATGTAGTTGGGGTATTTAGGGATGTTGTCATCATGCCTTAAGGATTGACAAGATCTAAGGAATAACTAGATGTATAAATAGGACTATAATAGGTATGTGAGGAAGTGGAAGGTTGTCAGATAGTGAAGGAGATAGTTCATGGCCTCTTAAACTGGGCCTCAATATTATATTGAAGTCACATAATATAAATAAAGATTGTCATGACTTAGATAAAATGTTGTCAATCTCCTATCACATATCTTAAGGTTGTCCTTAATCCCAAATCCAACTTTGAATTGTTAGATGGAAGGTCATGGCTCCAACTAAAATAATTGGTGTCAAAATGATAAGTTAGGGGACCATCATAGTGTTGATCTACTATTGTAGTGGGATCTTGAGGATTCAAAGGCTGTCATGTATCATTGCTATCATCCCAATACCACCTAATGTTGTACTAACAATTATTTAGAATCTTTATTAGCAAGTCAATGGATTGATATGGGAATAAAGGGCAGCCACCATATGATATCACCCACCCGCTATCATTATAGGGGGATGATATCAAGGACCATCATTATGCCTTGTTATAACTGATGGACAATCCTCCTAAGTATTGTTACAACCCAAAAGGTCTATCACAACCCCAAAGGACTATCACAAATGTTATTAGGTCATCCAAACCATAGCTCCAATATTCACCATCATATGAATATCATAATTAACATTGTAGAGGTTGTCATACCATGAGGCATAGGTAACAACCATAGGAGGTTTAAAAGCAACACTAGAAAGATTAAATTATTGTCAAAGTACACCTAGGATAGCTAGGTATGCATCCATAGAGTTATTACTATAAAATTGTCTCATTAATCTTGTGACCAGGTTAAGTCACTATCATAGTAACAATGTAGTTAGTCATCAATCAACATGTTGTCTTTGCATTTCAATGAGATCAGTTCTTGAAAAATGACAATCTAGAGGTTAAAGAGATAAGTTGATACTTTACCCAAGTTGTCATGTTCTTGAAACCCTGTCACTATAAAGAGGAGATATCTAGAGAGTAATGTCACAAGGACATAACCAAGGCATGCACTATCATGAGCCATAGGGACAACTTACTACACCATCCAAAACTCCATTTGAACTAGCTACTATCAATAATTCACATTATTGGGGACTGTCATGAAGAAAACACCATGCATAGGACTGTCATAGTCAAAGTGCAGAGGATTGTCTAGTCATTTTATGATTGTCATAATAGCTAGTGGGTTAGTTACCATGCTTCAACCTAAAATAGGTTAATGAGAACATAGAAATGAAAATCATAATACCATAAGCATTGCCATAAGCTACCAATATAGTCCCAATATCATGTCATGATAGTAAGAGAAGAGTTGTTTGGTTTTTCCAAAGCCATATCACTTGCATAAGGATTGTCACCAACCATCTGTGTAAGGTTGCGAAAGAGTGAGTCATTATTGAGCTAATCATAAGAGAAGCATGAAGTCAAAATTCTATCATGGAAACAAGATATAGTTACTTATTAGAAGGACAATCCAAATTTGGTGAGGTTGCTACAAGCAACCAAATTTGGTATTCCATTAGATAGTGATATCAACTTCCAAGAAAAATACATCATTTTGCACTGATAGGCACTAAATTAGGCACACTTTGCGCCATCTTTTGTGCCCCAAAAAGATTACATTTAGGCCTAAAAGTTGGCACTAAAGTCGTTGGTAACTGCTCTGACTATAGCGCCGACTGATGGATCAAAAAAAAGTTTAAAAAATTCCTGCCTACACATAGCCCAAAACAAAAAAACACAAAACAAAACTTTATTGATTTTTGGTGTTCATTTTGTGTTTGGAGATCGAGCATTTGGCATGCAGAGATCAAGCGTTTGGGTTTTTTGTGTTCGCCCTTATTTTGGGCAAATCCTTGGTAATGGCAGGACCTGTATTCCAACCCCAATTTCCTTTCCATACCTAAAGCACATACTCACTTTCTTACATCTCAAAAGTCCCAGGTTCGAGCCATGACAGCCTTTGCTTCCAGATATCTCAACCTTTCAATTCGTGTTGCTCTTGTTCTATTCGTGCTAGGTAAGGGCATCGCCTCTCTTTCATCTACTCTTTTTTTCTCATCAGATGTCGGATTCATTTGGACAAATGCGAGTCTTGTAATATTCATAGGGCATCTATTGAAGATAATTCTGAGCAAGGCTTTTCATAATAGACGACAAATTTCCACATTCCATAATATTATAAATGTGTGCTTTTTTTCAATTGATGTATAAGATTACTTTCTTGTAGCAAACTTACAGAGGAAAACACCTTCATGATTTGCTCTACAAAGTAAAGGTCAAAAACCTTGAGGAATACAGCAAAACTGGATGAAAAATTTCATACCTGGCAGTGTGTACTTCGTTTGCCTCCACAGACTAGACGAAAATAATTTGCCCTAGGTCACCTCAAAATATCAAGCAATAGAGAGAAGAGAGCAAAGGGAGAAGACTCTGGCCACAATGAGGTAATTCATTGTCAATTTATAGAATTGTAAATGTTTCCATTGTTTCTTTGATTTTTAGTTTTTATTTTTTTATTTCTAAATTTAAAAGAAGAAATTTATTTTATATATTTATAGGGACATGAGACTGACAAAGATAAAGAGGCATTGGCTTCCATATTGGGGGTAGAGGCAGTGAACAAATTGGATGGTGTGGACTTGACAATGCTTGCCAGATACATAGAAAAATGATCTAGTAAAGCCCCTGAAACATTGCAACCAAATCAATAGTGTCAAAGGGAATCAATTGATTCCCTAATCAGTCATGGATCAGGCAAAAGATCTAGGAGGAAATTAATAACAGTAACCTCTAAGAATGTGGAACAGGGAGCAGAGGCTTCCAATGTCCCAGCCACTCCTGGGACACAGACTTCTTCGACCACCATGCCATGTTTTGCATCTTGCATTGGTAGCTATGATACCAAGATAGAATATGATGTGGTTTTAGGGGAATTCTGAATGACAGATGTTGGAAAAACGTTTGTGAATAGGTTGAAGGAATCATGCCTTCAACAGTTCAAAGACCATCTACATTTGCCATTCTCAAAGATATCCATGCACCTGTAAAAAGTAGTTATCCAAGACATGGAGACTGAATTTGGCACAGGTTGGTCTGTAAAGAAGATAAAGCTATGAATGTCAAAACTATAAGAGATTTCGATGCAACCAAACAAAGAAGATAAAAAAACTCCCTCCCAAGCTAAGGCTCAAAAAAAGGCCAATTGATGTAGGTTTGAAAGTATGGAAAGAGCTTGTAAAAGCATATGAGAAGTCCGATGCACGGAGGAAGTCTGGTGAGGAGAGTATGCAAGTATTTGAATTTGCTCATAAGATTATATCAAATTTATTAAACGATTTTTAAATTTTATTTGTGCATAGTTAAATTGAATTAGTATATATTTTAGGACAAGGCCTCCAAGGCTAGGCTTAACAAACTTTGTGCCACGCATCACAGTGGCTAGAAAGGTTTACAGGCCTTGATTTGTACATTTGTAAGTATATTTAATAAGTTAAATGATATTTTTTATTTCCTAGGAAAAAGTAAATGATTGCATATTAATTAGTTTAACTAGTCCATGTGCCATGTTTTGACAGCAGGAGAAATATGGTTGGCATCCAAGCCAATTTGAAAAGGAAATGTTACAAAGCAAAAAGTGGACCGATTTTGTAATCTAGATGGAGAACGACATATCAATAGTTGACTTTCAATAACTTAGTTGGATATTGTTGTGTTAATATGTCAATTTGCATTTCTTGTGTTGAGTTGTTTATTTATGTGTAGGATGAGTTCTAAAGTGCTTCTCTGTTGGCCCTAGATCCCACTCAATTGTCCCATTATTTGCAGTCCTAGACATGTGCACATGTCCTCCTAGTTACCTTATTGCAGTGTTGAGATTTGAACTTCAGTCACTCTCATTATGAATGCACCTTTTTACCTTTAGAGAATAATCCTTGGACATTTTTCACAATAATTTTAATCCACAAAGATCGACAACTGTAAGGGCAATCACTTATATACAAACGTGAGTTATGTGAATAGGCCACTAAATCATCCACACATTTGTTTATATTGAATTAATGTATAGACATCAGATCCTTTATTGAATCATTAGGTGGTGATAGAGCTTATGAAAATGATAAGTCCCTTATCAAAGGCACATCATTGATATCTTTATCAAAGTCACATCATTGAATATTCCAATAGTTGCAACAATGTAGGGAAATCCTCTATCTTGTGATCAACATCATAGTAAGTATACATTGGAAACTTTGTGCAACTACGCGAGGTATGCACAGGTTCTCCACACTAGTAGCAATAGATTCCTCTATTGCATACTCTACCATGGCCTCCTTGATTTCCTCCATGCTCCATATATTATGGCTCCTAATAGCACAACACCATATATTGTGGTTGTGACTGGGGTTGTGTGGTTGTGTTTAATTTTTTTTCCTCTTTCCTTGTGGAGGATTTTTACTACTTTGTAGGTGGTAATGTCATGGGTAGATGTGTGACAAACCTTGCACTAGTAATTGATAGGAACATCCTTTCACTTTTGCAATAGTGGACAATTTCATGAGTCTCATGACATATGGTGCAATCAGGTATGTGTTGAGCAAGAGGGAACTATGTGGCATTAATAGCTTGAGCTCCCACCACTAGATAGTTTGTAGTTGTATGCCCCTTAGTGTGGCACTTTGTTCATCATAAACCACATTGATTAAGAGTTTCACTTGCAAGTTGTGTTATTTGCATGACCATTTTTCTATTTGTTCTTTTAGGCATGTAGTAAAATCATATGTTGGGGGCTCCCCTAATTCTTATAATCTCAACACAACTTTTAAGGCAAATTTTAATTAGGGAGAGTGAGCTAAACTAGTTCATGTTGGATATGTGCAATTAGCCTACCAATAAATCATTCCTTCTAAATTTCAACATTTTATAGTTGGATCAATCTTGAACACCAATTCCTTAGAGCGTTGATCATACCTACACACAATCTCTCCTGATTGTTGCCTTATTTCCTTTAATTCCACAATATTATGATACACCATCTTAGGGCAATTGAAATTGGGAAGGAAATCTCTTAGCAGTTTACCAAGATCATTCTTGGTGCCATTAGGATCATAATGAGTATACTAGTCTTGTGCTTGCTTACAAAAAGTGGTTGCAATTAACCTAATCTTGTGGTCATTATCCACAACATTTTGTGTGTGCCATGCTATCTCATATGCTTAAGTTTGACGGGCTAATAATGAACATCAAACCCTTGTTTGCCTACCTCCTTCTTATGACTGATCCCATTTTGGATTCCTTATGAAGTCAGAGTGATTTGAAGGAAGATCAAAGTTTCACTCCAAGTAGATGTGTGGATAAAGAAGGGCTTAGCGGAATAAGGAAACCTTTAGATTTTGTGATTTTTGTTTTTTCCATTTCAAAACTATTTGTTTTCTTTCTTTTCTAATGAACATTTATTCAAAAGCCCTTTCCTACACCCAAATCTTGAGTTTTAAACTCACTTGCATGGAAGATGCATTAAAGGTATCAATTATATATGTTCCATGATTTAAATCCATTATTTTGTGGTTCTTAGTATGACAGAAAGAAGGATGTTGTTGCTCCTTAGACTTGTTGCACACCTTGCACTAGGTCCATAGGCTAGTGGAATGGTATTCAAGGACATAATGACTCTCATATCATATTTTCTTGCAAGGAATCAATTTAAAATGGTCTAAGGCCTAGCTTTCATTCCAACCTAGGATTCCATCACAATAATGTCATATTACAGTCTTCAGATATGTGTATAGTTTATGTGCATGGTAGCAACCATTTAGTAATAATTCCTCACACACCACACTGTAACTGAGATGTGTGAATGCTCTAAAACTATATAGGTTCAATCCAAACACTATCATAAGATCATGCTTGATAAGATCATGGATACATCATAGTTTAGGTGTGGGTAGGACTTCCTTAGGGTAGGTAGGACTTCCTTAGTGTAGCCCTAACTATGCATTGTAGTAGAATCATTATATTGACCATTCCAAGTTCGAACTAGCAGGGATAATGGAGTTTCAAGACCCATACCAGCCAAGGGAAGGTTGATATAAGAATTTTGAGGGACCTAGGCTAGTGATAGTCTTATAGGACTAGGTTTGTGTTATGTTTGGAACCCATAAAGTCTTGAGGTCTTCTTAGAGGGGTGATATGTGACTAGGGTATAAAGGCTAGGACTTTGTATGTAATCTTAAGCCCTCCTTTTGGATTTGTTGGAAGCCTTCTTCACTGATACATAAGGACTATCAAGACTCCTATGATAGTGCATTAGAGAGGCAATGAAATCACAAAGGAGATAAATGTTATTAGGCCATCACCCATTGGAGAAGGGATTGTCATAAAGAGCATGACAGTGTTACCTTGTCATAGTCACAAAGGGGATAGTCTTTGTGGTGGTAATTATAGTCACTAAGTTTACATCCACCTTTCTAGGGTCTGTAGAAATGCCTGAAGTTGAATATGCCTATTTTAAAGATCTTGCCATGAGTATTTTCCATGCTTTTACCCCCCTAATGATATGAAGATTGAATATAAAAGTGTGGAAATTATTGACTAACCTTACTATTGTCACAGTCAATTTGCTAACATGCAAGATAGTCATGAGGTTTTTCTTGTTTTATTCAAGATTTATATAATCTTCCTTATTGATAAGATGGGGGTCTACTATTCCCAAATTGTCTATGATAAAATACCAATGGAGACCTCGCCAATCCTCATCTCAAGTTTCAAATACACAATGAAATGATGGAGGACAATCATAACTATCATAATAGTACATTAGCATTTATTGTCTCAAGGTGGCCCTTGAGACTGCCAAGGGGATGGATATACAGTTGGGATTATGGTTTTTGTTTAAAAGCCTTGTGTCATTGACCTAATATTTATTTGTGGCAAGGATCCCAATAGTCTAAAGATTACAAATTGTTGTCAAGAAGGGATTGTCATAGTTAAGTGTGGTAAAGTGATACAATTTCATCTTGGTTGAGTATTGTATAAATCTCAAGCTATTTAGAATGCATGGGGGTATTAGGGTGTGGTATCAATATATAGGTAACCATCAAGTGATTTCTTCAACCCAATCTTGGCCTATATAGTACCCAGTGTGAAGAGCAAGATAGTGTTGTCCAAGAACCTTGTTACGGTCACAAATGAGGGCAGTCTTAGCTATTGTAACCATAGTTGGAACCTCTTGTTGTTACCATAACATATGTGACCTAAAACCATGACTCTATGAGTATGAGTTGTTTGAAACTCCTCTAAGAAGATCCCACTATGGGAATGAATCATAATTCAGTGTTAAATAGGATTGTTGTCATTACAACAAATCTAGGGTAGTCATTGTATCCTCTCATTGCCATCATAGAATTAATGCAACTATAGTTTTCAATACCAAAGAGATGGAATTGATGGTAACCATAAGGTCTGTGTTGACTAGTCTTAGTCATCCATCACTTGATGGTAAAAAATAATGTCCCAAAGGAGATAGTAATGATGATACAAATGCAAACACAAAATAGGACCACTTTATATTCTTCTATTTTAGAAGATTGTCTCTACATTGTTGGTCAAGATTAAGGAAGACATGATTTAAGAGTTCATTGGATTTGATGGCTACAAGCCATTCATCAAATCCACACAAGGTGGCATGGTCAGGTTTCTAAATGCTTAAGTCCTTTGTCAGATGTTGTAGTTGTAACTACCATGTTAGACATGTATGCAAAATGTGGAAGCATAGACAAGGCACGTGAACTGTTTGACATAATGCCTCAAAGAAATGTGGTCTCATGGACTGCAATGACTGTAAGATATGCACAAAATGAATTTGTTGAAAAGGCTTTAGAAATTTCAAAGCAAATGCAATTGGCTAGTGTAAAACCAAATTCCACAACCTTTGCCAACATCCTCCCTGCCTGTGTCAAAATGGGAGCTTTGGAATAGGGTATGGACATCCATCAATACATAAATGATAGAGGAATTTTGTCATATGTTGTAGTTGCAACTACCCTATTAGACATGTATGCAAAATGTGGAAGCATAGACAAGGCACGTGAACTGTTTGACAGAATGCCTCAAAGAAATGTGGTCTCATGGACTGCAATGATTGCAGGATATGTACAAAATATGGAATCATAAACAAAAAATGTGAACTATTTGACAGAATTCCTCAAAGAGATGTCATCTCATGGAATGCAATGATTGCAAGATATGGACAAAATGGATTTTGCAAGGACACTCTCAAAATCTTTGAATTAATTAAGCATTCTGGAACATATCCTAACATTGTAAGCTTTGCTTGTATTCTAGGTGCATGCAGCCATGCAGGTTTAGTGGATGAGAGTTGTACATACTTCAATCACATTTGTAACCCTTATTGCATTACACCTACAGTTGATCATTATGTGTGCATGGTTGACCTCCTTGCCCGTGCTGGCTATCTTGAAGACACCCCAAACTTTATCTTTCTTTCTAAATCCCCAAATTTGCCCTATTCCCGCTCACATTGAAGACCTATGAGCGAGAATAGGGCTAACATTTTTTCTTTCTAAAATCAGCAGGATAACATATTACTAACTTCATTTTTTTTCAAACAAAATAGACCTTTATCTTAAGGTTACTCATGAACCTTAAGATAAATAATTATTGAAAAAAAACTGTGCATTTCTTAATGACATGTAAGAGAATTTAATCAATTGCTACTTAAAAACTCTTTAATGTTTATGTCTAATGCAGGTTATTAGATTAATAGTGAAAAAGAACATACATGGACCAAGCAATTTGTGGCACTTAAGGTTATGTAATAGAATTTACAGTTGATAGTTAAATTGTATAACAATTTTTTTTATGATCTTTACTAACGTTTATTAGAATTGTTGCATGTTTTACATCATTGGAATGACATATTAGCTGTAACTTTTTCATTATGGTATGTGCACTTTGATATATGTAATATGATTATGGTTTCATTTCATATGTTGTAATATTAGATATATAATAGAAAAATAAATTATTGCATGAAATAAATAATAACTTTTCATTTTAAATATTTTTTTTTGCAAAACACAGGTCTTCCAGAAGATCAAGATGATCCTCATGATATAGATCCAAATTATGTTGGTTTTGATATAGATCACATGGCAGAGGTGATGATGATGTAGATACAAAAGACACCGAGGCTGATGACGATGATGATGACGACGATGATGATGATCATGATGATGGTGATCATGATGGTGACGATGATGATGAGGCAGTTGTTGGTAGTAGCTTGTGACATTCATGATCATAGACTCCATCATGGATCATTTTTGATATATCGTTATGATGCCTCTTTTCATGGTTACTATCATATGTATCATTTTCATGGCCTGTAGTACCATATTAATGAGTTGTATCATAAATTTATGTATCATTTTGACGTATATCATTTGGACATGTATCATCTTGACTTGTATCATTTTGAGTTACATAATTTATCATTTTTACTTATATCATTTGTACATGTATCATTTTGACTTATGTCGACTATTGGACATGTATCATTTTGACATGTTATTGATCTACTAGCATATTTGACTTTCACTTGTTTTAGTTATATATGATGATGATCTTATCAATATTGACTTGTCAATTTATATATATTGAAAGTGGTCGATGATTTTTGGATGGATATTTATTGCGTATGATGATTTTAATTT
This sequence comes from Cunninghamia lanceolata, assembly GCA_027924645.1. Taxonomy (NCBI): domain Eukaryota; kingdom Viridiplantae; phylum Streptophyta; class Pinopsida; order Cupressales; family Cupressaceae; genus Cunninghamia; species Cunninghamia lanceolata. The sequence goes on from BSBN01001281.1 coordinate 11,573,865, forward strand.
ACTTCTTAGGATGGATGTTGTCAAATTCAATTAAATTATAGATATTTGACTCACTTGTTTTAATTATAGATCATGATCATGTTATAATAATTATCTTGTTATTTAATCATATGAGTTAAATAATTAAATTACTTACTCTATAATCATATGAGTTATTTAAGAGGCATGATATATTTAACTAATTAAATTGAAATAAAACATATTAAATTAATAAATGTAAGCAAAATAAGAAGCATTTTTAGAAGCAAAAATGGAAGCAACAATGGAAGCCAAACTAGAAGCAAACCAGAAGCAATCTTGGAAGCAAAACTTGGCATTATCTAGGAAGCAAAAATAGAAGCAATTCAGGTAGCAAACAAAGAAGTAATAATGGAAGCAATTTTAGAAGCAACACAAGATGCAATAATAGAAACCATATTAGAAGCAACAAAAGACGCAAAAATGGAAGCAAAATTGGAAGCAACAAGCGACGTTATATCGGAAGTAAAATTGGAAGCAAAATTAGAAGCAAAACTGGAAGGAAAATTGGAAGGAAAACCGGAAGTAAATCTGGAAGCAAAATTGGAACCAAAACTGGAAGCAAAATTGGAAGTAAAACCGGAAGCAAAACCAAAAGCAAAATTGGAAGAAAAATTGGAAGCAAACCTAGAAGCAAAACTAGAAGCAAACCTGGAAGCAAAATTGGAAGTAAAACCGGAAGCAAAAGTGGAAGCAAAATTGGAAGCAAAACTGGAAGCAAACCTGGAGGCAAAACCGGAAGTAAAATTGGATGCAACAAGTGACGTTATATCATAAGCAAAATTGGAAGTAAAATCAGAAGCAAAAGTGGAAGCAAAACCGAAAGCAAACCTGGAAGTAAAACTGGAAGCAAACTTGGAAGCAAACCTGGAAGCAACACAAGAAGCAAAAGCAGAAGCAAAATTGGAAGTAAAATCGGAAGCAAAATTGGAAGCAAAAGTGGAAGCAAAATGGGAAGCAAACCTAGAAGCAAAACTGAAATCAAACTTGGAAGCAAACCTGAAAGAAACACAAGAAGAAAAACCAGAAGTAAAATCAGAAGCCAAGCTGGAAGCAAGAAAATCCGGTGCTAAACCTGGTGCTCAATCCGGTGTTAAACCTGGTGCCAAAGTGAACATGCATTTTGGCACTGAGTTTTGTGCCAGCAGAAGTGTCTAATTCATGAACTGAAATGCACTAAATTATGGCGCTATTTTAGGTGCTAATTGCATGTTTTGTTGTAGTGATGGGATATATCGTTCCTAATCCTAGTGTTGTTCTTGAGATATATCATTCCCATATCAACAACACAATCCTCGTGTTGTTCTCAGGATAAATCATTCCCACATCAACAACGCTATCAATCAATCATATCAATTGTCTTATATAGGATGTTGCATCGTCGAAACCAGACCAGGCGTCTTATACGACATGTTTCATTTCCTAAAACCAGACACTATCAATCATCAATCATTATCATCATCAATCAATCCAATTGATCATCAGTTTTTAGCTTGACATGGGCAATCATCTTGTTTGTTTTTGAATCATTTGTGCATGCTTTGGTTGTCTTATTTGTGTGTGATATATCATTGTTGTCTTGCATTTGTATCTGTCCTTGCAACATACCTGCCACTTTGTCATCATGGTCTTTCATATCATGGTGGCTTAGGCATATGTTTGCTAGTGACTTTCTGTCTTTTCTGCATTTGACACATCGTCACCCTGGTCTTCATACCTTGGTGCATAATGTTTGATGCTATATCAAACATCAGGTTGCTCAAACTAAATCAGCATAACTCTATCTCCTTCCCTTTGTTTCCTTTTTCAAGAGCATATCCATCTCCTTCGTCCCTGCATATCCTCTTGAGGGGACATCATCTACCAATCCTTCATTTTTATGAGCCCCATCCAATCCAATCTAACCCAAAATTCAAATCCAAAACCTATGTTTTAATCTTCTTTGAAACAACATTGCCTCGCAACATTGTCTCAAAGAGGGGCAAAATGTAAACAAAAAATTGACCATTAAGTAATTCCTTAAGTCCTCCCTTCACATGAAATTTAATTAATTAAGTAAATTTCCCTCATCCCTAAATTTTCCTTAAGTCCTCCCTTCACATGAAATTTAATTAATTTTAATTAATTAATTAAATTTCCCTTAATCCCTAATCTACCCTTAATCCTAAGATTTAATTAATTTTAATTAATTAATCAAATCTTTCCACTTTTACTCCCCTCCCGTAAATAATAAATTAAAATTAACAAATTTAATTTATTATTTACAAACGTAAAAATCTAAATTAAAACCTATTCGTAACAAATTGAAAATAATCCAAACCCGTTAATTACCTACCTTACCGTTCACCTAACTACCTCGTTATTGAAACTGTCCCACCAAACATTATAAAACCCTGCATTTCCCAATCAAAATTATCACGAGAACATTATAGCCACACAGAGACTTTGGAGTTATGCTAAAGATTTGAGCAACCACATTTCAAATATCTTCAGCAACATTTATCTAAGTTAATGCTTTTATCTCTAATCTTTTGATGGTGCATCTAATATAAGTTTTAAGGTTTGCAAATTTATTGAAATCTGTCAAGGAAACTTATATTTAATGTAACATCCGCATCTGCACGTTAAAGGTTGAGGTTGCAATCACCAAGTATGAATATGACAAATCCCTCTGTCATTTTCATAGTTACAATATAATCTTTCATGGTCAGAAGGTAACTTCCCATGATGAAGGTAAACTCTTAGGTGAATTCTTATTTGCATATAGTTTAAAATGGGTTTTAATTTACATAAGGGGATTTAAGGTAATCTACGCGTTTAAACACATAAACACTAAAACTTACTGTTTAGGGTGAAAATGTGGAAGCAAGATATGAGGTCCTAGGTCCCACACTTTCATGGTCACTAAAACATTAGAGAAGCAAAGGACAGGTTTAGGATAAACTACTAATTTCCAATGTTCTCTTTTCCTGTATATTGTGTCTATGTGACTATTTGGATCAAGTTTTTATAAGCTAGTGTCTCTCTCTAACCTTAAAACCCTAATTTCCAAATTAAACTACAATAACTAAATTTCTAATACAGATAGAACTTAAATGATTACAGAAATGTAAAGTAAATAGATTAGAGACTATGTACCTGGAAACTGAGGAGCAGTTGGACTAGGGAGTTAGTCCCAGTGTCCTGAAGATTTCTGAATGTCGAGATTTTCTACACCAGCTACTTCTCACTCTCTAGAGGTTTCCAGATCCCAGTAAAATCACCCAGTTGGACTAGGGCGTTAGTCCCCGTGTCCCAAAAATCTCAGAATCATGAAATCCAAATTTTGTGATGACTATGTCTGCAATTTCAGTCTTCATGTTGCTCCTTTCTGTCGGATCTTGACAATTGCAACCTACACATGCAAAAGGAGGAGAAAGAGGGCTGTGGCTATATAGGATCTTGCCTCAGTCTAGCCCCATTTTCAGTATTCCTACCTCAACAATAGACATAGATAAAGAATTGCAGAAGTGTGTGCAAACCTAACAAAGTGTATGCAGAAATATCAAACCCTAGATGTCACAATCAAGGGAAGATCAATGACTTGTATTGACTTAATGAACAAATACAACTTCACCTCTAGGAGATGAAAACAATGAAGACTTGCATGAACAAGAAGGCGAATCAGCAATGTCCGCGGAGGACCTCCAAGCTCGATGTTGGAGGCTTCAACCCTTCTCCTGATCGTGCAAAAGGTGTACAAACCCTAGCAAGAGCAAGATAGTCTCAAGATCTTGATTCCTAATCTCCATCCATTGTCTCCATGAAAGCAAATTCAAATAACTTCAAGAGCTTCAACAAATCACTGAGCTTCAATGGCAATTTTGGCAGAGTTTTGGTATAAAACTTGCATAAAGATTGTGTGTGATAAAATGATTTTCAAATGTCTTTTTATATCTAAACTTAAGAATTTCAAATTTTGAAATAAGATGTCGACAACGCGCAAAAATGAAAATTTGAAGATGGAATCTCGGGATGCACGGTAATGGCTGACATCCCTGCAAAATTTAGGACCTCGAGAAATAGGGTAGGACAAGGGAGCTAGCGCCCAAGTCCAAGCCCTGATTTCCCACTTAGGACTACCTCAAGGAGGTTAGGGGACCCCAAATTCAAGTTTACTTTTCACCTTCAGTCTTTAGTTATTCCAAAATGTGATATTCTTCTAGTTAGACCTAAGTCAGTTAAGGTTCGGGAAGGTTTGTAATAAACTAGGTTGAAAGGTCACCAAAGGAGAGGAGCTAAACATGGAAAATTGTACTATTCCATACAGAAGGACAATTTCTAACATAACATTTAGCCCCCACTTTAGTGGCCATATGATACTACATGCATATGCAACTAAATGAAAGTAAAATACATCAATCATGAAAAGGATAGCCAAAAGGATATTGTAGAGGATGCCAAAGTGTTGTCGCAACAGAGGGAGAAGTTCCCAAGTCTGTAATCCTAGTGTAGTAGATACTTAGCTTTGTTTCCATGTGGTTTACTAATTTGTTCTTTCATTGTTTGTCACGCAGGTTGTTTCGACAAGAGCATACAGGTGGTTGCCTGATGTTGCTACTTCGTGATCACATCAGTACCATGTCTAATGCAGAGAGAGCACTTACAAGCAGTGGGTCTCTGGTGGGTATTCGACATGTCCACAATCAGATTTCACGCTAGTATGTTGATGGCATTGATGGAGAGGTGGAATGCAAATACTTCTACATTCCATCTACCTATAGGGGAGATGACCATTACACTGGAGGATGTCTACAGGATCCTGCGCCTGCCTATACGTGGAGAGATAGTGAGGGTTGTAGAGCATCACTCAAAGACGTATACACGGGAGAGTCAGATGTGTTGTTTGGGCTGCACAGTCACTCAGGCAGAGCGAGGGCACATACAACTTCAGATACTAGAGCAGGGATGCGTTAACATCCCTCTGATTCAGAAGATTATGATTGTCACTGTAGCATTAGCAGCAACACCAGATGGACGTGGCATCCACCTTCACAGGGGCCTTGTTCATACCATCAGGGCTATGGAGGAGCATTGGACCGTCTACGCATGGGGGCGCAGTATGCTTGTGCACCTCTACTGTGACTTGGGATGGTATGTCCATTATGAGGTACAGAGCTTGATGTGCTGCACATTATTACAGGTCTGGGCCTTTAAGCATATCATATGCACATGACCTACAGGCTTTCCTATAGAGCCAGCATTAACCTACCCACAGGTCCACGCCTATCCTCTTATGAAATGCTAGAGACATGGTGATCTACTATACTGGAGGATTGTGTTTGATAGATTGCATCTAAGCGATGTCATTTGGAGACCATATCACGGCTATATATAGTGTGGCCAGGTAAACAAAGACAGTTAGAGGGATCGGCTGATGGCCAGTCGCCTCGATCACATAGTCTCATGGTTCTACTTTGATCGAGTAGCACGACAGTTCGGATGTCGATAGGATGTACCTGATGTGTCCAAGCTATGCGCGCTCTGTGCATAGTACAATCAGGGCGAACAACGCCTGATAATCGACACTAGAAGATGTGGCAGTGAGTGATGATGATGGTCTAGAGGATGTAGAGTTGATATCTGATGCAAACAATGTCAAAGTTACCTGAGCATATCAAGTCTGGTGGCAGACAATGCGACCCACTCCTATCTATTCGCCTGGTCACCCTACAAGTGATCCTCGACCTTGGACTAGTCACGGGAGTGACACAAGGGTAGAGGATGATATTAGTGATTTCATAGGATACTATGATCTGGATGATGCTGAAGATGATGATGATAGTGAGGAGGAGGTCTCGTCATGGTACATTTTCAGGGCAAGATCAAGGTGGGAGCAGCAGGAGGCAGACAACGATGAGGAAGCTGAGTCTTAGTCACAGTCAAGAGCTCGTGGTCCAGCTCCTGCGGATGTGAGGAGATCGATCCAGTATGAGCGAGGGGAGACTAGTAGTCATATGCCCCCATTTACAGAAGCGGCTGTAGAGCTAATCACACCATCAGTTGTTCGAGATCCATCTTGGTGAGATGGAGATCTAGGTAGGATGCTTGTTATGCTTAGATGCAGTTATTTGTGATTATTTGCTTATGTTATCTATATGAGGTACTGATATTCATTTTATTTTCTTTTTGCAGTTGGGATAGATGTCTAGTGAAACATGGTGAGTCGCGTCATAGAAGAGATAGTTCCAGCCGATGCAGTCGAGTGGTAGGTGTGGGCGAGATACTCACCACAGCCATCCGTAGGGTAGCTTGTGGAGATCCTTATGCCTTTTATGAGGTATCAATTATCATTAGAGTCTATTCTAGATCAAGATACATAGAGAGCTGAGTGTGCAGAGGCAGAGCTCCAGACGCTGCGAGATCAGGCAACAGCTGCACCTGCACTTGAGAGAGATCCCGTTGCTAGTGAGATCTTACTTCTTGAGTTACGTTAGGCAAGAGCTGATAGAGACAAGGCTTAGGAAGAGAGAGACCAGTATTAGCGGATGTATATGGAGTTACAAGGCGAGGTACTAGGATTGAGAGGCGAGATCAGGGGGTTACAATCGCGGAGCGTCTTTAGGAGTCATTTGTGATTCGTAGCCACACATGGTTAGGCCTCCATCACACACGCACCACAAGGTCCCGAGGGCATAGGTGACAGGGGTTTAGATATGTGATGTATATATTATGGACTATGACATCCCATTTTGATATATGAGATAGTCTACTCAGATGTATATGCAAACTGATGATGATATATATATGAGTTGTTTTCTTATTACTATGTCTAATGTTGTCTAATCTATCACTTGTGATTTATGTAAAATGCAACTAGTGATAACTATTAAATGCTTATGAGGAAATGTAGCTAATGCAAATGTGATTCTTAAATGATTCTTTGTAGAATATAAAGTAAAAAGCACAATGATTAATAAATTTCACACATAACTAATATTCTATGCTATACCAAAGTTAATACAAAAGTGACCTTTATAAAGCATGTTTAACAAGATACCACAATGATTAACTAAAAGAGATGTCTATGTTAATTGAATTAAGACAAAATAATCATATCTTGTCAAAATTGAAGCTAAACTAACTAATAAGTTTTGCATTTTAAAGTATCATCTAACATACAATCTTAAGCATAAAAATTCTTGAGGTGTGCAGCATTAATAGGTTCTTTAATTGGTGTACCTTGTTTGTCAGTTAGCTTATACGCTCCTGATCCAAAGGCTTCAGTAACGACATACGGTCTGAGCCAATTAGGGCTGAACTTTCCTTTTTCGCCAGGAGGTGCATTCACATTGCATTGGTTCTCGTAAAGTACCAAGTCTCCAGTGTCAAATGAACGGTGTATGACATGCTCATTGTATGATCATTGTATACTCTTTTGATATGCCTTAAGATGCTCAAGAGCCTTGATACGTTGTTCATCCAGCACCTCAAGTTGTAATCTCTTTTCTCTTTCCATATCATCATCAATAACATCTCGCAAGGAGACTCTTAGGGAGGGAATTTTGAATTTCAAGGGCATTACTGCGTCGGTGCCATAAACAAGATTATACAGGGTAGTTCTAGTAGCCATACAAATTCCTGTTCTATAAGCCCATAACGCATAAGACAGTTGAATATGCTAGTCTTTCTAATGTTTGTTAACAATTTTTCGTAGAATTTGTCCAATAACTTTATTTGAAGCTTCTTCTTGGCCATTTGACTAAGGATAATAAGGCGTATAGAAATGATGTTGAATATAATACTTTTCTAGAAATTTCTTCACTTCCTTGTTTTTTGAATGGCGTACCATTGTCAGAGACCAACGAGGAAGGTATACCAAAGTGAGAGATTATGTTATCTTGTATAAAATGACAAATTATGTCAGTAGTCATGGATCATAAAGGGATGGCTTCAACCCACTTTGTGAAGTAATATGTTGTAGTGATAATAAATGTATGTCCTTTAGAGGAGGGTGGAGAGAATTTACCAATTAGATCCAAGCCCCAGATAGAAAATGGCCAAGGTGACACTTGGGCGCGCAGTTCCTGGGTAGGTGCTTGGATTAAGTGTTGATGTTGTTGACATTGCAGACACTTCTTGACATAAGCAAAGGAATCTTGTTCCATGCATTGCCAATAATATCCCATATGGATTAATTTTTGTACCAATGATTTTCCTCCAAAATGCCCTCCACAAGCACCGGAGTGAGCTTCTTCTAAAGCTATTAGAATTTCTGAATTACTAAGACATCAGAGAAGGATACCATTATAACTTCGTCTATATAAGACATTAGATAATATGATATAGCGCACTACAGGTTTGTGTAGGCAAACTTGAGCATTTTTAGACGTTGAATTAGGGATGGTTCCATCGCGCAAGTAGTTGTATATATGGGAGAACCATTCATCAGAGTTTATATCATAGCAAAAGTCAAGACTTGCAACTACATCATCTTCTATGATTGGATTTTTAAAATTATGAATAAGAAAAGTGAATGCATCAGGAGAATCATTAGGGGATATAAGGGAAGTTGCGGTTGCCATTGCATCCGCATGTCGATTGTCTTTTCTTGGAATGGTATCAATTGAAAAGGATGTAAAGTGCTATAATAAAGACAAAGCAAAATCACGATATTGAGATAATTTGTCTTGTTTAGCTTGATATTATCCATTTATTTGTCGTATAATGAGTTATGAATCACCATATATAGTGAGGTTTTTTATGTTTAAAGCCAAGGCGGCACAAAGTCCTGCAATAAGAGCTTCATACTCAGCAATGTTGTTTGTGCATGAGAAGCTTAGGCGGTAAGACATAGGAATGGGCTTACCTGCAGGGGGTACTAGTATAACACCAGCACTGGAGCCTGTTTGGCATCTTGATCCGTTAAAATACAATTCCCATTTATCTTATGTATCAATAGCTAAGATTTGATCATCAAGGAATGTCTCCTAATTCTGTGTAGCAAAAGGAGAGGGTGCCTCAACTAAATGGTTGGTTAATGCTTGTCCTTTTATTGCTTTCTGGGATATAAATTTGAGATCAAATTTTGTTAACAACATAACCCAATTAGCAAGGCAACCGGAAAGATTTGTTTTAGCGAATAGATGTTTCAAAGGGTCAAATTTTATTATTACATGTATCTTGGCATTTAGGAGATAATGCCTAAGCTTTTGTGTTGTGAAGACAAGAGCTAAGCATTATTTCTCAATGACAGTATATCGCACTTCACAATCAAGCAATGTTCAGCTGATATAATATACAACACATTCCTTGCCTTCAGAATTATGTTGTGCTAATAAAGCTTCAAGAGCATTATTAGATGTAGAAGTGTAAAGAATAAAGTTTTTATTGAGAACGACAGGTTGTAAAATAGGAGGTTTAGTGAGATAACTTTTTGAGTCCTCAAAATCTTTCTGACATTCTAAATTCCATTGAAATTTTGAATCCTCATTCAGTAGTTGAGTAAAAGGGTGAGTCCTATCCGTGAGTTGTGAAACAAATCGGCGGATGGCATGTATCTTCCCTTGCAAACTACGAAGCTGAGATATGTTTTTAGGTGGTGGCATGTTAACGATCTTGTCAATATTTTTTGTATCTACTTCAATACCATGATTTGAAACTATGAATCCCAACAGTTTTCCACTATCGACACCAAATACACATTTACGGGGATTTAATCACATGTTGTATTTCTTTATCCGCTCAAAGATCTATTGAAGAGTCATGGTGTGATCTTGGCGATGAATAGACTTTGCCAGTATGTCATCAACATGGTCCTCTAAGATAGTATGCATGTAATCATGAAAGATAAGAGTCATGGCACGTTGGTAAGTTGCTCCGGCATTCTTAAGTCCAAACAGCATGACTGCCCAACAAAATGTACCCCAAGGTGTTATAAAAGCAATTTTATATTGACCATGAGGGTTTATAAAGATTTGATTATACCTTGAAAATCCATCCATGAAGGAAAGTAATTCATGGCCAGCTATTGAATCGACAATCATATCAATGTTAGGAAGTGTGAAATCATCTTTCAAGGATGCAAGGTTCAAATCTCTAAAATTAGTACACATGCGAATATGGCCGTTGGATTTAGCGACAGCCACTATATTCGAGATCCAAGGTGAATAATCAATAGGGCAAATAAAGCCATCTTGTAAAAGATTTTCTATTTCAACCTTGACAAGTAATGCTATCTTAGGATTAATCTTACAAATCTTTTGTTTAAACGACTTAGTGTTTCGTTTCAATACAATATTATGTGTTACAACCTGAGGATCAATACCAGGCATATCCGAATAGTTCCAAGCAAACAATTCAAAAAATTAATGTAACAATTTTGTAATATCTTCTTTTTCTTCTTAACTTAAGCAATCACCTATAGGGATAACTTTTTCAATGTTATCTTTCTCCATGAAAACATCAACAATCTTTCCATTAAGTAGACTACTATGGTCTAGGAGATCAGGTGATTGTAGTAATTCTTCAGATTCTCCTTCAAGTTTCAGAGTAGTATTTATCATGCCAGTAGACTTTCCAAAATATGAAGCATTATTCAAAAGATAAGGCAATCCACGTTTATGATGGTAATGGGGAATACCGTCGTAAGCACCCAAGAATTCAATTATCACTTCATCTAATGAAAAGATGTCTAAGGGGATCTCTTCTGGAGGACAATTAGTGTCAATCATCTCAAGGAATATCAAGTTAAGCATGGATATTGTATTCACATTAAGAGTAGGACATTTACGACCTTTAGGTTCCCTAAAAGGGTTATATCCAATACCACTTGAGTAATGTCGCGAAGTGGATTCTAGAGGTACGTGAATCCCTTGTTGATTAATACCGCAACCATTACCTACATAATCACAATTCTTATTAAGGATCTGAAATCCTCAACCATAGAGCGAATCCATTTCTTTGGAAGAAGGTGGGGCTTCATAAGTCTCATAATTCGTAGTATAAGTAAAAGTATTATCTGTATTTGTTAGCAAAGAGACTTTAGTATTTGAACAATGAGATGAGATCGATGCAACACTTGATGTCTCAGGAGTGGAGTTGTTAATTTTGTACTCACCTGTAGAGGGAGATGGAAAGTCTAATGAACCCCAATCATCACCAAGAAATGCATTCAATTTTTTTGATTCTTGCACACCATTATCTATAATAGGAGGGGTTGATAAGTCAACCTTGAGATTGTTTAAGATCTTCTGTTGAACAATTTGCTTTTGTGATTCAATTTGTAAACAAAGATATGGTTCCAGATCAGCATGAATAGTATGAAGTTTATCTTTATGAACAAACTTGATTGAATGATGAAGGGTAGAAGAAATTGCCCCTAGTGCATGAATCCACGGTCTACCAAGAATCATGTTGTAAGATAAAGAACAAGGCATGACATGAATCAGGGTAGGTAGAGTTATAGGCCCAACTGGCACATGTATAGTTATATTGCCTACAGATTGTCTTCCCACATTATCAAAGCCACGAATACTTATCCTATCTGGTTTGATCAAAGATGTATCAATTTTAATCTTATGCAATAAATTGATGCTACAAACATTAAGAGCTGATCCATTATCAATCATAACTCATTTAATCAGTTTCTTATTTATTATAATGAATATAATCAAAGGATCATACTAATTTTTAACTTCAAGAGATGGCAACCCATGTTGTTGAAATAGAATGTTATTTTTGTCGCATGCATACAATTGAGAAGAGCTGCTACATCATTAGGTTTAATAGCAGGTGGCACAATCACCTTTTGTAAATCTTCTTGGAGAATTCCATGGTATGTAGGTGAAGTTTGTATAAGTTCCCAAAGAGATATCTTTGCAGGAGTAGCACGAAGCTTCTCAACAAGATCATAATCTTGACCAACCTTCTGCGTTGAACGAGGTGCTTGAGGAAGCATAGGCTAAGAAGCTGGTAAAGATATCAAAATGCTCGATTGTTTTCTTCTTTGTTTGTTATTATGAGTATTGTAAGTATGAGCAACCACAGTATGACTAGGTTATTGTGAATTATGATGTGTAATTTGTTTAGCATAGTTATAAATGTAATCAGGAGGACGGGAAGAAGGTGAAGGACCTCTAACAGTGAGCACTAGTTTAGAAAGAGGTTGAACAGTATCTAAACACAAGGTGACCACTATTTTCGGTTTCACAGATTCTTCCTTAGTTTTAGAAACATAGATTGAATTTATAAATCTTTGAAACAATGACAGCTTAAGAGTCATAATGGAATGTTAAATTGAGATAAAGTCCTCAAGGGCTTCATCTAACATATTGAAATCATCACAACCAAACGGCTCATCATACACATGAAAGTCTTGCAAAAAGTAATCAAACATTTTAACATGCTTAAATTAACCCAAGACTTAAATGTAAAGTGATTAAGCATAAAATTTGTGAAAATGTAATAAAATAACACTACACAACACACAAAGTTCCAATTTTAAACTCTTTTAATGAAAGGATTGAGAGAAATCACCAAATTTCAATGCATGTACTTTCACCAAAGAGGGTTTGCAATCTAAATATGTTTTAGAACAACAAATTAATTCAGATCTAAATTTGTAAAGGATGCAAAATCTTTAGAGCACGGATTCACCAAAATGTTTAGGGTGAAAATGTGGAAGCAAGATATGAGGTCCTAGGTCTCACAAATTCACGGTCACTAAAAAATTAGAGAAGCAAAGGACAGATTTAGGGATAAACTACTAATTTTCAATGTTCTTTTTTCCTGTATATTGTGTCTATGGACTGTTTGGATCAAGTTTTTATAAGCTAGTGTCTCTCTCTAACCTTAAAACCCTAATTTCCAAATCAAACTGTAATAACTAAATTTCTAATACAAATAGAACTAAAATGATTATAGAAATGTTAAGTAAACAAATTAGAGACTATGTACCTAGAAACTGCGTAGTTGGACTAGGGATTTACTCCCAGTGTCTCAAAGATTTCTAAATGTCAGGATTTTCTGCACCAGCTGTTTCTCACTCTCCAAAGGTTTCCAGATCCTGGTAAAATCACCTAGTTGGACTAGGGCATTAGTCCCTGTGTCCTGAAAATCTCATAATCATGAAATCTAAATTTTGTGACAACTGTGTCTACAATTTCAGTCTTCTTGTCACTCCTTTTTGCCAGATCTCAACAATTGTAACATGCACATGCAAAAGGAGGAGAAAGATGGTTGTGTCTATATAGGAGCTTGCCTCAATCAATCCCCATTTTTAGTATTCCTACATCAACAATAGCCAGAGATAAAGATTTTCAAAAGTGTGTGCAAACCTAACAAAGTGTATGCAAAAATATCAAACCCTAGATGTCACAATCAAGGGAAGATCAATGAATTGTATTAACTTAATAAACAAATACAACTTCACCTCTAGGAGATGAAAACAATGAAGACTTGCATGAACAAGAAGGCGAATCAACAATGTCCATGGAGGATCTCCAAGATTGATGTTGGAGGCTTCAACCTGTTTCACAATCATGCAAAAGGTGTACAAATCCTAGGAAGAGCAAGATAGTCTCAAGATCTTGATTCCTAATCTCCATCCATTGTCTCCATGAAAGAAAATTCAAATAACTTCAAGAGCTTCAACAAATCACTGAACTTCAATGGCAATTTTAGTAGAGTTTTGGTATAAAGCTTGTATAAAGATTGTGTGATAAAATGATCTTCAAATGTCTTTTTATATCTAAACTTAGGAATCTCAAATTTTGAAATAAGATGTTGACATCGTGCGAAAACAAAAATTTGAAAATGGAATCCCGAAATGCATGACAATGGCCGACATCCCTCTGAAATTTAGGACCTCAGGAAATAGGGCAAGACAAGGGCGCTAGCACCCAAGTCCAAGCCCTAATTTCCCACTCAGGACTGCCTCAAGGAGGTTAGGGGACCCCAAATTCAAGTTTACTTTTCACCTTCAGTCTTCAGTTATTCCAAAATGTGACATTCTTCCAGTTAGACCTAAGTCAGTCAAGGTTCAGGAAGGTCTGTAATAAAATAGGTTGAAAGGTCACCAATGGAGAGGAGCTAAACCATGGGAAATTGTACCATTCCATACAGGAGGACAATTTCTGACATAACACTTACTATGGATATCTATATGCTACATGATGAGATGACTCAACAATGAATAGATTTGTTTAATGCTGAGTTCAAACCAAACATGTTTCCTACTCCTGAGGCTATATGCCATAAATTTGGGTTTGCATTGGACACACATTGTGGACAAACAAATTTGGCTTCCTTCAGGGCAAGGATCTAGGTAAGGAATAATGATGAGATCCTGAAGAACATTGTGCAAACAAGCATGTTTCACGTGGCTAGATTTCCCTATGCAGTCAAGGCTCTAGAGCTAGTTATCAAGTGTACAAATAAATATAATGTGGTGGCTAGGAGAGTAGAGCATCAAGGTCATGTGTATGTTGACTTCTCGGTGAATGGCATCACAAAGGCATTCAAGTTGCCCACTAACAGGGATATGTATTAGGTAAATATGGAGGCCCTAACTGCGAAGTATAACAACAACCATGTAGACTGTAGGGAAATCATATTTTCTTCATGGAGGGCACCGAATAACAAGGCTAAAGTTGTAGCCAAGATGCCCCAACATTTGTTCAAGTATGAATTTAGCCCTGAGGTGCGGTATATGATGGTACTCCTCAAAAAGATGGTGGGAAAGGCAGTGTTGAATATCGGGAACACTAAGAGGGGGGGTGAATCAGTGTTCTATAAATTTTTTGTTTTAACCATTTCCCAGAATTAATTAAACAAGAGCACAACATGCAAATGAATAACAACCATAGAAGCATGACACATGGACACCAAGATTTTTACGTGGAAAACCCAAAGAGGGAAAAACCATGGAGAGGATTAGCTCTCAAATATATATTGCAATCTTTACCAATAATGGTGTTCAGGCTTGGTCACTCCACGGGCCTAGAACATGTTGGCTCACTGCCATGAAGTACAACTAGGTCTAGCAGGCTCACTGCCTCAACCCTAAACCTAGAAAGATTACAATAAGGGTTGTTAAACCCTGAGGGCTATTAAACCCTATTGGAGGCTCACTGCCAGGCTCACTACCTTGATGAAGAAAGCTCACTACAAAGTACAAAGCAAATTGCACATGAAAACTAAATATTGCATAAGCATCTGTCACTATGCCATGGTGCAGTCATTTAACAACTGAATTCTGAATCCCAAGTCTTCATTACTATTGATCTTCTAATTCTTCTCTACTATTCGTATGCTCACATCAAATCCACCATACATCCACACCACCTCAACTGAAATTCATTGCTCTTATATATTCGCATCATGATTTGATCCATAATCAGGTCAGCATCCAAGAAGTGAAACGTGTACATAGAAAGATGTAGCTTGTCGGCTCAATCCAATGCACTGTATGTTATGTGTATCCAAATCTTTACCCAACCATGTTCATATATGTCAGCTCTAATCATTCAATCACTTAAATAGATCTTTTACACACTATCTCTTCTCCGCACAATGATTTATCATACTAGTCAGCTTGTTCCTTAAGAGCATGCTTAACAGGTTCATCTATAGACTTACAACTTTTAATGTAGATCACAAAACACTTCCAAAATCATATCAAGGAATCTTCACACATTCCCAATCTTACCCTCAGAACCGCAAGGCATGATATCATCTTGCGGGGGAATGCAGACCATCATAACTCAGACTCTGTCTTTGTCAAACTCTGTCAACACTGTACAGATACTCAGTAGCTTGCAATTATCTTTCTAGTGGACCTCAGATCTCACAACTTTAGAATTAGACACTTCATACAAGTGTTTACAACACCTTAAAACCACATAACAAAATAGTCAGCTGCGGAGGAATGCAGACCATTACAATGTGCCTTGTTCACTATCTCTGCTATACCTCTGTTCACCTGGACTTAGATAATTCTTCCAAATGACTTCCGGAGGAAGTCAAGACCTAATCTCTAGAGCATAAAACTATCCAACAATTAAGAACATCATACCTAAACCATATTTTTGGATCATCATCTATGGAAGCATACTGACCCACTTACTGTCCTCTACTTTGTGAATGCCCATACTTAGCCATTTCTGCAAACCAGACCTGAATTCCAATGTGACCTTCTAGAGTTATGTCTTCCTATCATGCTGATGAGATCTCTAAGCCTTGTTGTCCTTGTTGCCATCAATGACAACATACAAGGCCATACCAGAGCAGTGTTTCTTGCCAACAATCTCCCCCTTTGGCATTGATGGCAACACTTAGTCAAAAATGCTTGACTGTTCACCCTTACTATATACACTTCATTTTCCTACTCCCCCTAAGATGTTTATCCATTTTTCATTTATCTTCTTTTCCCCATTTGACATCAATGGCAAAGGGTGTGATCTGAAACCAAAAATTTGTCAAAATTTCAAAAAAATTATGTACTCTGTCACCTATTTACAAGTACAATCTTCATCTTTATATTACATGGATTTGAGAATGTCATTGAATATGTTCTTAATCTGTGCCCACTCAATATCCCAACCTTTCTTGGCATTATCCAAAATTTGAATGTGTCCACTGAAGAGAAAGACTAAGGCTTCTGCTTTTTTGAGATCAGAAATTGTATCTATTTGTACAGCTAACTTAGCCTCTGCAGCAAGATTTGTCATTGAGTCCAACTTAGGGCAAATTAATCTTCTTAACTGTCCCATTCTGCTTTTTATCTGATATTCTAATTTATTAAGTCAGTCAAGTTATTGTGAATGCTAATGACTTCAGTTTCTTTATTGCTTACTAACTCTACTACTGAATCAAATTTCATGGAAATATCCATCAGTTTCTGTTCCAGATCTTTGATCTTATCTTCGATCTTCTGAGTAACTTTTGGCTAGGATAAACAAAATTTATACAAATCACTAGCTTCTTTCACGACTTCTTGAATGTTTGCTATTTTGTTATCTAGCTAAATTTTATCATTGGCTATCATTATCTTCAATTCTTCCAACCTTTTCTCATCAAATTCTTTCCTTACCTTTATTTTTGCAGACTTTTCAATGGATTCAAACTGTTTACTTACAGAGTTTATTAGGCCCTTCAGATGGTTTGCTGAAGACATGGATGAATCCTTCTTGTAGGTGTTGGGAATTAAGGTGTCTCAACCTTTACAAATTCCTAATGTTGTATTTATTTATCCCATGTTGAGTTGGCATAGTCGGCACCTTGTGTACATGTAGTAGGATAAATTTTGTAGTTGTAAGAATTAAATTTTAAGTTGCATACATCTCTCCTAATTAGATTAGTGTAGGAAGTGATTTCCACACACCCAGCTTCCTTTCAGTTGGTATCAGAGCCTGGCCAATTTTGGTCTTAGATGTTGGGTAGGGGTTTTTTGAGCTGATCTTAAGTTGACTGGGAGTCTGTGTAGAGTATTTTGATTTCTATTGCAGCAAGGAGATGGCAAGTACATTAGGAAGGTTTGAAGTGGAGAAGTTTAATGGCAGTAATTTCGAGCTGTGGAAGCTCAAGATGGAAGACATGCTTGTTGACCAAGACCTTTGGGAAAGTGTTAATGGAACTAAACTAGCTGCAATGTCACAAGATGAGTGGGATCTCAAGGATCAGAAGGCTAAGGGTCTCATAAGACTTAGTCTTGTTGATTCTATGTTGTTAAATGTCCATGAGGAGACTACTACAAAACTACTTTGGAAGAAGTTGGGGGATGTGTATCAAGCCAAATCCCTAGTTAATAAACTTTTCCTGAGAAAGAAGTTGTATTCTCTTCGAATGGAGGATTCGTTGCTGAACATATGAATGCTTTTAACATGTTGGTTGCACAATTGACATCTATTGGTGTAAAGATGGAGGAGGAGGATCGATGTATGACCTTGCTTTGTTCTTTGCCAAACTCATGGGATCATCTTGTCATGGCTATTGGAAGCACCACATCCACATTCAAAATGGAAGAAGTGGTTTCTTTGTTGTTGTCTGAAGAGATGCGGAGAAAGTCTTCTAAGGCAGCCAAAGAGGCCCTTGTAGTTTGTGGAAGACCCGAAGAGAAAGGGAAGAAGAAGGACAAGAAAGCTGAGAAGGGTAGATCCAAATCCTGTGGGAGATCCAAATCTCCTGGAAAGTCCAAGGCTCTTTGTTGGAACTGTGGCAAAACTGGGCATTTTTGAAAGGAATGCAAAGAGGAGAAGAAGAAGAAGAAGAAGAAAGCTCCTGATTCATATTCCAATAAGTCACAAGATGACGGTGATGTTTTCATTGCAGCCCTGGAAAACCATGCATTTGACTATGTGTGGCTAATTGACTCTGGTGCATCATTCCACATGACCTCACATCGAGACTGGTTCACTAAGTATGAGGAGTTCGATGGTGGAAAGGTTTATCTAGGTGACGACTCTCATCTGAAGATTGTTGGTTGTGGAAGAGTCTATCTGATTCCTTGATGGTCGAGTGAAGGGGATCTCTGGGGTTATGCACATCCCAGGCTTAGCACGGAACCTACTTTCTGTAAGTAGTTTGAATGATGCAGGTGTGCAGGTTGTCTTTTTGAAAGAAGGATGCAAGATGACTAGAGGAGCTATGGTGCTTGCTAAGGGTACTAGGAGAGGTACTCTATTTCAGCTGGAAGCATGCATTTCACAATGCACTAGTTCTTCTGACTCGAGGAAGAGGGCAGTAGTCACTTCATCCCCACCATCTAAATGAGCAATGAAGAAATCTATTGTTTCTAGTCTTGATGGTTGTAATCGTGCATTGGAAGTTAAACTTCCTACTGAAAAGACAATGTTATGGCATAAGAGATTTGGCCACATTGGTGAGAAGGATCTGCGTACCCTGAAAAATAAGAACTTCGTTGAGGGGTTAGATGATTGTAATCTTGAGTTTGACTTTTGTGAACATTGCATTTATGAAAAACAAAACCGTGTTCAGTTTTACTCGAGTTCTCATAAGTCTTTTGGTGTATTGGACCTTATCCATTCTGATGTGTTTAGTCCTGTTAATGTTCCTTCATTATCAAAGTCTGTATATTTTGTATCTTTTATAGATGATTATAGTAGAAGGACATGGATTTATTTTCTCAGAAGCAAATCTGAAGTCTATAGCAAGTTTAAGGAGTTTAGGGCCTTTGCTGAAAATTAGACTGGTAAAAAGATTAAATGTTTGAGAATTGACAACGGTTGTGAGTTTTGTTCTACAGAATTCGATAAGTATTTCAAGGAGCTTGGGATTGAAAGACATAAGACAACTCCATACACCCCGTAGCAAAATGGAGTTACAGAGAGGATGAACAGGACACTGATGGTGAAGGCTAGGAGTATGCTTAGTGGAGCTAGCCTAGAACAAAAGTTTTGGGCTAAAGTTGTTGCCACTGCTTGCTATCTTGTTAATAGATCTCCTACATCAGCTCTTGCTGGAAAGACACCCATGGAGGTGTGGTTTGGTAGAAAGCCTTCAATAAGGCATCTTCATGTTTTTGGTTGTGAGGCATATGCACATGTGCCTAGGGAGAAGCGGTCAAAATTGGAGAACAAGGATGTTAAGTGTATCTTCATTGGCTATGGTGTTGGTGTGAAAGTATACAAGCTTTGGGACCCTATGGCTGAAAAAGTGTTGTATAGCATAAGTGTCATCTTCAGAGAGCTTACACCTTCTTCCACTATTTTACAGCCAGAAGAAATAGTAAAGAAAGAGGATGTTGTTCAGTTCCCTGCTACCCCTGAGAAGACTGAACAGAAAGACAATGTTGGATCTAATGATGAGGAGCTCTAGTAGCTCTAAAAGCTCAGATGAAGATGTTGAACCTCAACCTTAGCTCTTGAGGAGGTCTACACGGATAAGAAAGCAACCTGAAAGGTTTGGTTTTACATTGCTTGATTCTAGTTGTGCTTATGCTTTGGTTACTAACAGTTATGAACCTAGAACTATATCAGAGCCTATGGACATGAAAGATGCAAGTTCCTGGAAGGAGGCCATGGAGGATGAAATGGCTTCTTTGGAAAAGAATCAAACTTGGGACTTGGTGCCTTTGCCTCCTAGATGGAAACCCGTTGGATGCAAATGGGTGTTCAAGAAGAAATTTGGTGCAGATGGCAGTGTTGAGAAGTATAAGGCCGGATTGGTTGCGAAGGGGTATTCACAAGTGGAGGGTACAAATTATGGTAAGATCTTCTCTCCCGTTGCAAAGCTGACATCCATTTGATTCATGTTGTCTCTTGTAGCAGCTTATGACTTGGAGGTAGAACAGATGGATGTGAAGACAACTTTCCTTCATGGTGACTTGGAGGAAGAAATCTACATGTCATAACCAGAGCATTACATGGTGAAAGGTAAAGAAAATTTGGTTTGCAAACTTAAAAAGTCTTTGTATGGTTTGAAGTAATCCCCTAGGAGATGGTACTTGAAGTTTGATGCCTTTGTGTTGTCAATTAGATTTGTGAGATTGAAATTAGATCACTGTGTGTATTATAAATTTGATGCTGATCGTATTCTCATTGTTGCATTGTATGTTGATGATATGTTGCTCATTGGGAAGGGTAAAAATGTGATTTCTAATTTTAAATCTCAGTTGTCAGCACAGTTTGAAATGAAATATTTAGGGGCAGCCAGGTATATTCTAGGAATGGAAATCAGAAGAGACAGAACCAATAGAAAACTTTGGTTAAGCCAGAGTAAGTATGTGAAGACCGTGTTGGACAGGTTCAGCATGGCAGATTGTAGACCATTGTGTGTTCCTGTTTCCTTGGGGACAAAGTTGTCTGTTGAGGATTGTCCAAAATCTCCTAGTGAGGTGGAGGACATGAGCAGAGTACCTTATGCTAGTGTTGTTGGCAGTTTGATGTATGCTATGGTCTGCACAAGACCAGACATTGCCCAAGCAGTGGGAGTCCTTAGTCGATTTATGGCTAATCCTGGATGAGTTCATTGGGATGTAGTTAAGCAAGTGTTCAGATATTTGAGGGGTACTTCTGAGTATTCCATTTGCTATCATGGTAATGTTTTAGGACCTCTGCATTCTGTTGATATTTGTGGATTTGTGGATTCAGATTGGGCAGGTGACATTGACAGTAGGAGATCCACCAGTGCTTATGTGTTTACACTGTTTGGTGGTGCTATTAGTTGGATGAGTAAGCGACAACCTGTTGTTGCTTTGTCCACGATAGAAGCTGAGTATATGGCAACAACTCATGCTTGTAAGGAAGCCATTTGGCTTAAGAGATTGTGTTAAGATATTGGTGTTGATGCAGGTCAAATCACGATCAGTTGTGACAGTCATAGTGCAATTTGCCTTGTGAAGAATCCAACTTTCCATGCTAGAACAAAGCACATTGATGTTCAATTTCACTTCGTGTGAGACATGGTTGAGGATGGAAAGGTAAATTTGGAGAAGGTAGATACTTTGAAGAATGTTGCAGATGCATTGACGAAACCAGTGGGCATAGAGAAGTTTAGATGGTGTTCGGAGTCTATGGGCCTCTTGGCCCCTAGCAGTTAAATCTTGTCATTGATTTTGGTCCTTGCAAGGTGTTCGACAAGTGGGAGAATGTTGGGAATTAAGGTTTCTCAACTTTTGTAAATTCCTAATGTTGTATTTATTTATCCCATGTTGAGTTGGCATAGTCGGCACCTTGTGTACATGCAGCAAGATAAATTTTGGTGACTTTGGCAGCCATGGTTTCCCCCTTGAATAATTAACAGGGGTTTGGGGGCAGCGCCCCCAAGACAGGGTCAAGGGGCGGAGCCCCTTGCTGGGTCCAAAGGCAACGCCCCTGGCGCGATCCCTGTTGCGGTACAGGGTGGGGTCAAGGGGTAGCGCCCCCATGGGGGCTCGGGGGCAATGCCCCCAAAACCTCAACTGACTTTTATTTAATGACAAGTGTCAGTGAGTATCTTTGCACGAGAGAAAGGCATCTTTGGGCAGTCAAGGGAGGTTATGACAAGTTGTAAGAGGAATAAGATATTTTTAGTCAGTGTATGACAGATTCTCTTACAGTTGTATGTGCTGTCAGTTATGACAGATTCTATGATAGTTGTAAGGTACGTAAGAGCATCTATCATAGCCTATCTTGGGACAAGGCACCCACATTGGGATGGGATGTTGGCCAAGTGTCCTTAGGCGCGGGTTTTGGGGCATGAGTCCAAGATGGACGCCCATCTCTAGAAGGTTCCATATTTGCCTTGTAAACTCTATAAAAATAGGTGCTTGGATGGGAGATAAGTAGTGTGCTTTACAGGTACTGTTATGCTGCTGGAATATCTCTAGATTCAACATTTGAAGACTCCTGAAAGAGTATTGGCTCTAAAACTGTATTGTAATTTCTTATTGTTTACTGTAATACATTTGAGCTATGTTTTGGAGTGTGGGATTTTTCACCCGTAAGGGTTTTCCCCATGTATATCTTGTCTCTCTCTTTTGTCTACTTTCTGTGTGTATGTGTATTGCTGCAATATCTCTGTTAGATGTTCTATGTTGTTGTAGTTGTAAGAATTAAATTTGAATTTGCATACATCTCTCCTCATTAGATTAGTGTAGGAAGCGATTTCCGCACACCTAGCTTCCTTTCAGTAGGTAGGCATCAGCTTCTCCAAAATGTTGAATGCTTCATCAATAAGTTCATTGTCCTCTATATGAGATTTTAACATTTCTTCTCTTGCTCTTGCCTGTACAATTGAAGCCAATTTTAGTTTTTGCACAAGGGACATTGCATCCAAGTCTATTGGACCATGTAGCAATTCAGGCTCATCCAAAATTTGTTTTTCTTTCTCTAATAATTCCTTCACTAGTATAGCAGTGTCTCTTGGCACAGTAGAAACTCCTTTTTGACTTGATTCTGGACAATCTAAATCCATGTCCTTATTAATACCCTCTTCTTGTTCTGATGGAGGATTTTCTATGACTGATTCTTCCTCAATCTTTTCCTTGTCGGTATCATCTTCAGTTTGTTGTGCTGATGAGGGTCCAATTTGAGAGTCATCAGCAATTACTTATTTCTCCTCAGACACTCTATCATCTTTATCTATTTCTTGGCCCAAGTTTACTTCAGGAACAGAGAAATTATCAGCAACATCATTCTCTTCATTGACACATGTGGTGGGAAGATTGTGTTGCTTCAGAGCTTCCAAAATAATTTCCTCTATTTCTTTCACCACCTTATTAATCTCACCCATCATTAATAAATTCATCCTCATTTTTGTTCTGAACTGGTCCTTGGTCTCCTTGGAGATTAGGTCTTCTTCTTCCGGAGTAATTTCCGAACATAATCTAGTCATCACATGTTTTCTTAGCTCAATATCCTTAGCTCTAGCAGTCTCCTTTCTGATGCTTAGAATATTTGGTAGGCTTTCAAGGAGATCAAAGATGATCTCAATAAGAGCCCTGTTGAAGATGTTTAGATATTTCACAGTGGCTTCTTCCAAGATTCTTTTATCAAAATCACTATATCCATCATAGAGTTCAATCATGGCCTTCAGATTTCCATCAACTGTGACAACTTTTATTACATCTGCAAGTGTTAGAGGCTTTTCTTTTCTTTGTCTTTTACTGGATTTTTCCTTTCCGAAGGGCTTTTCTTTAAATGCTTCTGGAGGTTTTAACAACCTCAACTTTCATCTTTTTAACCTCTTTATTTGACTCTATTTCTTCTTCATCCTTTTCACCAACACTAACATATGATCTTCTTCCCTTCATCTTTTTCCTCTTCATGTCTTTGATAGAGGATTCTTTTGATTCTTTCTCTAGGTTTATTAATGATGTGGCACCAAAGAAGGTAGCAGATCTCCTAGTGGTCCTTTGAGCCTTTTCTGGTTTATCATGTTTCATCTGAGATTCTTCCGGAACCTATACTGGTTCACTATTTTGTTTTGCTCCTTCTGCTTTCTCTACTTTTTCCCTGACTTCTTTTAGTTGTTCTTTGGTAATACCATATATTGCAGCAATTTCTTCTACTTCTCTTCTCACCTTCCTGGTGGATTCTAGTTTTCTGAGTTCAACATATAGTTTTATAGATAGTTCTTTATATGTACCAAACCTTTCTTCCTTTGTGTCCTTAGGTTTTCTTAGCATATGTTGGGCATAGTTGTCCAGTACTTGACCATCCACTTCATACCCCATGGGCATGATCCAAACTATTTTGGGCTCAACAGCCTCCATTAAACATTGGTCCTTGGTGACCATGAAACAAATGGTATCTTTGTATTTCTCAACAATTGCCCTAGGTATTCTTTCCCTTGACTGCATCATGTTTTGAAAGTTCTTGAAAAACCCCCATAGAGCTGCTTTTTGCTCATTGTGACTATCTAGATTGCTAAGGCAATTTCTTATTTGAACAACTACTAGTTGATTACTTAACCAAATCAAGCCCTTGTGGTTAGGGAACTCATTCAGAAAATAGAAGAATAAACAGACAATAAGCATACCAAATTTAAAAGGATAGTTCTTGTTTTCCTTGATCTTTTTTAGGTTGTCCATTAATTGAATTCTTATCAGCTCACACAAGTCATAATCTGCATTCTACTTAATCATTTGGTATGCTATGTAAATGGTCGTACCGCAGACATAATTTTCTCTGCTTGTGAAGTAAATCTTGTACCATTGAGGCAAACTTTACTGCATGATCAATAATATCATTTGTTGTCATTACCCTTTTGTCGAATTGGGCTCCAGTGGCATCTGTAACCATTTGATTCTTGACCACTTTCAATAATGGCACACCTCTGGTGGAGTTTAGTCCAGTGACTGCCTGAATTGCATCCTTTGTTATCTTAAAGGGTTGCCCCTTCCCTAACCACATGAACTCGTCATGAATCCTGCTTAGCACGTATCGAACCCATTTGTCCTCAGCAAATGCAGGAAACACTGCATATTGGATGAATTTCTTTTCTTTCAGGATTTTGTATTCTTCCTTTAGGTCGAAGTGATCATCATTTAAATGATTTTGATATAAGTATGTGAATCTATTGTCATCATGCTCATCTAGGGCTACATGAATATATGCCCTAACATCTTCCACATATAAAACTCTGTTTGGTATACTCAAGAATGCACCCATTTGATCAATTTCAGTTGCTTTGTGAGGATGTTTCTTGAATTTGGGTCGTGACGCTCAGTTATATCAACAATTAAAGGGTTTACTATTTCTTTCCAATAAATTCACAATTAGATAAATACCTTGTTTCGTTGAGTTAGGGTTTCCTTTCTCTGAAATACTTCAATCACCTCAAATCTTGGTTGTCGTTGCTCAAATTCAACTTCAATCTCTCTGAATTCTTGATGGCTCTGAGTGTAAAGTGATTTTGAGACTTAACAAATTTCCTTTTATCCTCTACATGACTTAACCTAAGTCGTCATAAATGCTCATTCCCAAAAAGTTGTTAAAACCCTTCATTGTAGAATACAGTCGATAGGATTGCTCCGCAATATGCTACATTAACCCTTTTTCTTCCAAATTTTCTTTTAAGAGATGTGTCACATCAGATTTCATCATACACTTTCATGCCAGATTCTGACACCCACTTTCCAGCTGGGGGATTTGGATTTTCAATATTGTTCCCCCTGAGCCAAAGCTCTTAATTTACTTCCCGGAGGAAGTGTCTACACCAGATGCTGATGCAGATTCATCCTTAACCTCATTTACATCCTTTTTAATCCAAATCATACTCATCTCATTCTTGGTTTTCATTGGATCAACCTTTTCTTTTCCCTTATCATTCCTCTACTTTGTTTTTCTTTCTTTAGCATAGTAATTTCTCTTCATATTCTTGCTTCTACAAAATCTTGCAACATGTCCAAATTTGTTGCAATTGAAACATACAATGTTTTCTTGTCCTTGATTTCTTCCTTTGAATGAATTCATCCTTGATCTGCATTGATTAGCCATGTGTCCAAATCTATTGCATGTGAAACACTTGCCATTGAAGAATTGACCATTCCTAGAATAGTTTTGCATATTTCTTGACACACTTTTGCACTCATTTGATTTATGACCAATCTTCTTGCAATTGAAACATTTACCAGAGAAGGATGGGAAATTTTGATTCATTCTACTTCTAGATTGAGTAGCCCTATGACCATACTTATTGCATTTATAACAGTGACCATTGAAGGATGTGTACCTCTGAGCGTTTGGTTGTCTGACCAGAGGTCTTCTAGGTCTTCTTCTTTGATTTCTAAACTGGTATCCTCTGTTTTTCCTTGACTCAGTGTTTATTTGACCAGATTTTGAACTTTCTCCTTTCTCAAATCCTAAATCTTGCTTTTCATCAGCACTCTTCTAGCTAGCAATCATTTCATCAAGCTTTACAATACTTATCTTGAATTTTTCTTCAAAGCTTTTGGCCTTTTCCAGGTCTATTTTTAGACTTACAATTTCTTTTTCAAGTTTTGCACAATCTTCTGATCTGTTCTTCACAATTAAATTTAGATCATCTTTTACTCTTGTTCTTCCTATAACTTCTACTTCCAATTCATTCAGGGCTTCATTTGTTGATATCAATTGATCATTAACTTCTTTGTATTTGTCTTTGAATTTCTTGACTTGCTCTTTTACCTTTGAGATGCATTCATCAGCTTGTTGCAAGTTTTCTTTCGTATCCCTAAATTTTGCTTTAGAATTTTCAAAATCCATAAGAGCTGCTTCTAGTTGCTTGTTGTTTTCATAATTTCCAAATCTTCTTACTGCCATGATCACACTATCCCAAATCTTCCTTAAGTTGTTAGACTTTTTCCAAGGAACCCTGCTTTGATACCAATTGTTAAATATTAGGAACACCGAGAGGGGGGTGAATCAGTGTTCTATAATTTTTTTCTTGTAACCATTTCCTAGAAATAATTAAACAAGAGCACATCATGCAAATGAATAACAACCATAGAAGCATGACACATGGACACCAAGATTTTTATGTGGAATACCCAAAGAGGGAAAAACCACGGAGAGGATTAGCTCTCAAATATATATTGCAATCTTTACAAATAATGATGTTCAGGCTTGGTCACTCCACAAACCTAGAACATGATGGCTCACTGCCATGAAGTACAACTAGGTCTAGCAGGCTCACTGCCTCAACCCTAAACCTAGAAAGATTACAATAAGAGTTGTTAAACCCTATTGGGGGCTCACTACCAGGCTCACCACCTTGATGAAGAAAGCTCACTGCCAAGTACAAAGCAAATTGCACATGAAAATTGAATACTGCATAAGCATCTATCACTATGCCAGGGTGCAGTCATTTAGCAACTGAATTCTAAATCCCAAGTCTTCATTACTATTGATCTTCTAATTTTGCTCTGATATTCATATGCCTGCATCAAATCCACCATACATCCACACCACCTCAATCAAAATTCATCACTCTTATATATTTGCATCATGATTTGATCCATAATGACGTCGACAACCAAGAAGTGAAATGTGTACATAGAAAGATGTAGCTTGTCGATTCAATCCAATGCACTATATGTTATGCGGACCCAAATCGTTGCCCAAATGTGTTCATATAGGTCATCTCTAATCATTCAATCACTTAAATAGATCCTTTACACAATATCTCTTCTCCGCACAATGATTTATCATACTAGTTGGCAGGTTCCTTAAGAGCATGCTTAACAGGTTCATCTGTAGACTTACAACTTTTACTACGGATCACAAAAGACTTCCAAAATCATATCAAGGACTCTTCTCACATTCCCAATCTTACCCTCAGAACTGCAAGGCATGATATCATCTTGCGGAGGAATGCGGACCATCAGAACTCAAAATCTATCTCTGTCAAACACTGTATAGATACTCAGCAGCTTGCAACTATCATTCCAGTGGACCTCACATCTCACAACTCTGGAATCAAACACTTCATACAAGTGTTTACAACACCTTAAAATTGCATAACAAAATACTCACCTACGGAGGAATACAGACCATTACAATGTGCCTTGTTCACTGTCTCTGCTATACCTCTGTTCACCCAGACTTAGCTAATTCTTCCAAATGACTTCCAGAGGAAGTCGGGACTTAATCTCTACAGCATAACACCATCCAAAAATTAAGAACATCATACTTGAACCACATTTCTGGATCATCATCTACGGAAGCATACTGACCCACTTACTGTCCTCTACTCTGTGAATGCACATACTTAGCCATTTCTGCCAACCGGACCTGAATTCCAATGTGACCTTTCAGAGTTATGTCTTCCTATCATGCTAATGAGATCTCTGAGCCTTGTTACCCTTGTTGCCATCAATGACAACATACAAGTCCATACCGGAGTAGTGTCTCTTGCCAACAGGCAGATGTAGAAATATTCAAGCCATGGATGTATGACCTGATCCAGATGGTGAAGGACAAGAACAAGATGGTCGGATGGGCCAAAATAATAAGTGATCATCTCCATGATGGAATGGTGCAATGGAGAAAGAGGAGGAGGATGTTCTACATGACATCTTATACAAGGCTCAACCCAATGGATTGCATACCTATGGCTAGTTAGGGCATCAACCCATAGATCAAGCAGTGTGGGAATTCTATCCACAATTAGAGAGAGTGCAATCAATCCAACACTATAGGATTGTAAATGATTGTTTCATCATGCATCTTGTTAGATTGATGGAGGGTGATAGATCCAAGAGGCTCTCTAAAGAAGCACAAGAGTTGATTCAACGAAATGGGGCATGGTTTATCCAGTTCCCCACTTACACATACGTAAGAAAGGAAAGTTTTAAGGGTAATCCATTCACTTTACTAAGGTATCCCACAGACAAGGTAGTATTATTGGAGGTGACCAGGCAGATTATTCCCTCCTATGAGGCATACATGAGGAAGAACAAGAAAGGCAATGTTAGGTTCCCTATGGAGATTAACTGGTATGCTTGTGGGTTAGTTGATGGGGCCAAGAAATCAAAAGCTGAATTGCATATGCTACATATGTAGTTGTTTCCTCTGGTAAGGTACTATAACCCATATCATAGGATGGAGAAATGGGTAAGCAAGAAGCTACAGCATGAGGTGCACCTTGAGGACTATTGGGCAGATTGTGATGATGAAGAGGATGTAAGGAAAAGAGGATATCAAAGGCTTACTTTGAATCAGATCAAGACAATAGGATGCCTAGATGTCCCACCCCAAGATAAGTCTGATGATGGGAACCTGCTAGATCCAAAATACAAGGAGAAGCAGATATATAAGGAGTCATTATCCTTGCCTGATTGGATTCAGGTAGATGAGACATCTATAGATGTCATAATGAAAAAGGTAATGGACATTACCAAGAGATGGGTGAAAAACAAGATAGGTGAATTGAAAGCTAGGGGGTGGCTATCACCCAAGATAAGAAGAGAAAGATGAAGGATAAGGATGACCTGGGGTTGGATGACTTCCTCATCCATAAGAGGCAAGTCATGGAAGTGAAAATGGCACAATGAAGACCCTTTGGATCAGGAGGAGAAAGAGAAGATTTCACATCTGAGGGCATAACTATAGCTACCCAGCCTTCACCTACTAGGGACGTGCCTTTACTAGCTATCCCTGTTATTGCCATGACTACTGAGGAGCCAGAGATTACAGATTTGTTGGGTGGGATGAATATCCCCAAGCAAAAAAGAGGACATGTAACTATCATGAGAGGGTCCACCTCTATGTCTATAGATTTCCAAACAAAAGACAAAGAAGAGGGAACTAAAAGGATGGAGCAAATTTTTGTTCGAGATCAATCCCAAGTAGGAGCATCATCAGCACCTGCTCCACCCACTATGCTTCAAATGTTTTTGGTAGAGCAAGTCAAGAACTTTCCTGACCCTACAATGGCGGTAGTGAAAGAGTTACATCATAATATCCCTAGGCTTTAGATCATCAAGGTAAAGAATTAATTAGTTGAAGAGGCAAAGGCTATAGAGCAAGTAAGGGCTAGTAAGTAGCCATTACCCTTGGATCAAATTATTGATCTAACAGATGATGAGGTCACAAGGGATGTGACAAATAATCCAATGGGGTCATTATTTACACTCACAATGCCTTCCCAACAAGAGACACCTCAAGTGGAGGTTACACAAGGCCAAGGGGAGATAAAGGATCCAAATGTGTAGGAACTTCTTAATGCAAAATAAGAAGGATCACCCAAGGAGAGCATCCCACATGAGCAGTTGGATGTCCTAATCACCACGATTACAAGTCCTAAGGCTGTAGACTTATCATATCCTGTAGGACCAAGTAAAGTGGAGAAATATACTGCTCATGATATATAAGGACAAGGTGAGATTGTTTAGGATATAGTCATGGATGAAGCAACTCAAGATATCCATGTGGATACAAGGGATCAACAAGCTGGAGAACAAATAGAGTAGGAATCAGAACAGCTCCCTGAGCAATAAATAGAGTCATCTGAGCAACAATCTCAACAGGGCAAGGATGATGAGGAAATGGTTGAAGCAGGTGAGAAACCTGATATCCCTTGGCAGCTTCCATAGGAATAGATTCCAGAACAAGATGTGGATATACATCAAGAGGAACATCTTGAAGATCAATAGCAACAAGTTGCTCAGGATGAGATGCTTCAAGAGGAGGTTCCTAAAGATAGGGTATCTAATTAGGGGGAAGTTCATCAGCAGGAGGTACCACAAGAGGAAAGAGATCCAGATAAAGAGGATGATGTAGCTAATAAGGATGATCAAATTGATCAACCAAGGCATGAAGAATCAGAATAAAATGTCCCAGAATGGCTAGCATCTGAGGTAACAAAGCCTCCTTATATTGACGTTGCCCCATTCGATTTTAAAACATTATTTTCCATTCGATATGTGACGCCCAAACGCAAAGCTAGGGCCATGTCTGCAATAAAGAGAGATGATGTCACTGGGCGAAGAAAAACACAATTAGTTGTGCCCACAGTTGACAAGGCAAAGAGGGAGATTATTGCTGGTGAATTCCATATGACAACCATTGATTTGGGGCATGCAATTATGGAGCAATAAATAGAAGAACTCAAGGGGAGTACTAAAGCTATAGCTTCTTGTATGCATAAGATGAAGATAAAGAATAAGGAGTTGAAAGGGCACATTTCCCACCTCCAATCATTCATTAAGGGATTAGTCACCCCAGGAGCCCAAATAACAGAGGCATTAGATGCTCTCGCATTGGTAAGCCAGGATGAAATAAGTGGTCTGGATGTTCAAAAGCATCAGGTAAATGTTATGCAAAAATGCTTCACCAAGTTCATGTTTGAAGGTAAAAAAATAATAGGGACATCCCTCTCCAATTGGGATATGTTAGCATATATGAAGACCAAAGCTGATATGCTGAAGGAAGAGTGTGCTAAGAGACTTGATCAAAATGATCAAGACCTCAATAAATTGAAAGGTGCAATAAAGTTGGATGACCAAGTGTTGCTCAAGCATAACATCTTGACCATGCAAACGATGCCAAGGATATCCACATGGGTAAAGGATTTGCATTTTGAAGTAGATATTTTGGGTGGATGCATATTGAAGGTAGTTGATATTAGCACTAAGACGCATGACTTATTTATGGATGAGGTGGAGATCCTGGAGGAGCTTCTCGATACTCTAATGGATAATAAGGAAACGTATGATGAGTAGATATCCAAGGAAGCATTCAGGTCCAAGTTTGATCTTGTGATGAAGGGTCTTGTGCTACATTTTACAAAAGCTACCATAGAGAAGTTAATGGAGTTGTCCATTAAGATGAAGGATTATAAGAGGAAGTTAGACAACATGACAAACTAGTGGGTAGCTATAAACAACCAGTTGCGGGTCCAGGATTATGCAAAGGTTAAGGCCCAACAATTTGATAAAATTGGAATAGATGAGGCCATAAAGGCCTGTGAATTGTATAAGAGGTTTGATTCTAGGGAAATGATAGTTGGAGAAGATTCATCGGCAAAGGAGGAATAGTATATTTTGGAAAATGCCAAAGTGAAGATACTGGGGAATATTCCATTTTGCTAGTTGTCCTCCACTAATAATTGCCAACTCGTAATCACGTGCCATGATTCTTGACTATTGATTGAGATATCCTGACCACGGGATCATTGTAACTAGTCTCAGGTCCTTGTTTTATAAAAGGGCCTAGATCATCTTGTATTAAGGGAGACTGAATTGTTGAAACTTTGAGCACTCAGCTTGTAATTGTGCAACTCTTTGATCTCTTCTCAAAGTTCTTTCTCAAATAAATGTATATGTGTATATTCTTTGCATACATAATTTAAATGAAGTGGTAGATTACCGTCTAATCGTATATCTTGAGTAGTCTTATGTTGATTTCTGGCTTGTAATGGTGAATTGTTATATTCATCTTTGAAGTGCATTCAACTTATTGCATGATTTCATTAACTTACCTTTCAAGATTTGTACCGATCATACATAATTGTGGATTTCCTAGTGAAGTATGGTTCATTTTTGCTTCATTTCATGACTGTGTCAAAGTATACATGTGGATCATTGGTAAAACTTAGTTTAAAATCTTAATTCTCTAACTCAACTTTTCCCTCTTCATTTCATAAATGCAATGGATAGATGCAAATAATTAACAAATCCTAAGTAATACATACTGAATTAATGCAAATAATGATATATCCAAAGCATATACATTAAAAGGCTACAAATAATAGAAAATATCATGCAGATAATCATAAATATCAGTGAGTCATAGGTCTTAAAGAACATCTTTAAGTGAATTCAAGATATATTTGCAAGGATCAGCTCAAATGGAGATAGTTTCAGAAGAACTAATCAAAGTTAGGATAATTTTAGAAGAACTAATCAAAGTTAGGATAACTTCAGAAGAACTGATCAAAGATGAGATAGTTTCGAAAGAATTGATCAAAGTCATGTTCAATTTATCCTTATATGCTTAACTCTCAACTGGATACTGTAGGATTTGATACAATTATCAAGGATATATGCAGATTAGGTATAGTATACAGGACATTTGTGAAATTTAATAGAATATGAGAAGGAATACAATCAAAAAAGTGTAAGTCCCCTAAAATGGAACAACATATCACAATGAACCCTGAGTAACTATCAGAGGGTCAAGATCTGACCAATGGAACCTTGGGATCATAAATTCACTCTAAATTTATGTAATGTCCCTAATAAGAATTATACTAATTTTATCCTAAACTATCAACTTTTGAAGTACATAATAGATTTAGAGGGTACCTTGGCTTGATTTAATCCTTGCAAACAAGTTAGAGATCAATTACATTAATAACTTATCAAGTAGAATATCATGATTAAACACTAGTAAATCCATAGTAAATTTATTAACCCAATTATTAAACCTTACCTTGGGATGCTCAACCATGAGGGAGCATGGAAGAGAGTGACTCGATGAGGTGTCTTAGCCTCCCTAGGCCCCAGGGTGGATATACCATCCCCTTTGGCCTCATGTGACACATGTCATTCATATGAGGTGGCCTACCTAGTGAGGATTCTAATTTATCTGTTATCCTCTCATCTTGCCAATCATTTTCCATTTTCCCATGATTGATCTCCCTGTATTGTTACACCATGATAGGAGAGTGAGGTTACAAAAGGGTGTCCTGGTAGCCCAACTCTCCTAGGCCCAAAGGCAATACCCTTTTGTGCCAAAGGCAGTACCCCTTTGGCCCATGTGGGCTCATCTTGTCCCCCTCAGGTGGTATACCTAGAAGAGGGCCCCTTCAACGTACCCCTTTTACAATTCTCCCTTCTCCCATCATGGTGAAGGTACGTGCAGAATGAACTAATCAAATTCATATTTACAAATAATCACATCAACAATACATAATAATTTATGAGTATGCTACCATAAGATATAAATAGTAATATGCATGAACCATTAACCATATTTAAATTATACATTATATTCCTATATGAATATCCTACCACAAATATATTAATTCACAATTCTGCAATCACAAGATAATTTATGCAAACTGAGATTATGTTTTGCTGGTTGATCTACTTCTATATATTCCATATGTTAATTCCCTATTTATTTATTTCTGAGTATGTGTGCTTGATTCCTGAATTTCCTACACTCAACATTTCACACTCATTATTTATACTATCTTGAGGAGAGGTGATTCCTTGAATGGTTGCATCCTTTGCAAAGAAAGACAACTCTAAGAATACACATACCTTTTCATTGCAACCTTTAAATGGTTTGTTTTGTCGTATGTGGAGGCACCACTTAGTCAAATGCAATTGTTGTCCTTAACAAGAAGATTATCTCATAAACATAGTTGCTTCTTATAAATCTCATGGCTTTTCTTCTTACACAAATCACTTTCCTTTCATTATCATTGCTCCATTTGTCATTGTTATCGTTGCTTCTTGTATGAAAGATAATTGCACCACCCATATATGTTTCAATGAAGATTTGTCTTTGTTAAATAGAGGCGGTGCCATGGAGGGAATTGGTCATGATAAACATACTTGTTTGATTAATTTAAACATAGTTTTGGTGCCATGAAAGAGAATGGCTATAATTAGACTTGTTTATATTTTAATTTAAACTTGGTGTCAAAGACCAATCAGCCAGCATGAGTCAGCTTTATGAATAAGTTTAAATCTTTAATTTAAACTTCAATATGATAGCTCATATTCTTTATTGCACATAGAGGAATCAGCCTTGATACGTCAATCTCTTTAACCATAAGTGCTACCTTTGGGATGTTGCTAATCACCATGGGTCAGTTAGCATTTAGTTTCTTTAAACATACTTATTAATCATAGAGAATTGCCATTAACATAAACCTGATTATCAAGCTAAAATCGGCCCTTATAATATTATTTCAAGTTCTCTTCCATAGTCGGCCTGCATAAGGAAAATGATTGTTGATATCAGCCTCTTTGTAATGTTTAATTCTTTCATAGTATGGAACATTATAGTCCACCCTGCCGAAGATTACTTGTGCTCAAGTAATCACAACTACGACGCTCCTACAGTAATCAATCCTTCTTGGAAAATATGCTTGTCTTCATCCAACCACCAACATAGCCCTCTAAGATCAAAAGGTTTATAACCTTCTCTAACGTATGAGGACAATGTATTGTCCAATATTCTTCTAGTTCCTATCCTTGTATTTCCCAATATCTTTTAGAGTTGGTTACGGGTAAGGTCCCTAACTTAAGACAAGTTTTCTCTCATCTTAGGGAGAGGAAACCAAGTTGGCCCAATTTTTGCACATGGATATCCTTTGAGTCCAAATAGGAAAGTGAATTTCTCATATATTAAGATGGGAATTAGAAGCACGACACACATCTATGACCCCAAATCCAATGTTCTTCTCCAATTTTACATCCCCTTTTTGGATTCAATAATACTATTTACTTTTTCTTAAATAGTACAGTTATGTGGATATGTTTTTAACATCATAGGAACTGATGATGTAGATAGAGAAAGTTAATTTTATGAAATTATGGAATCTATTTGATTATGATCAATATGATGTTATGAATTAGAATGTCTTTTCAATATGAAAATGAAATGATTTGATTTAAATGTGCTTTGATCAGAATATTGGTGCTTTAACCACAAAATTGTATGTGAGATTGTCAATGCAGGAATAGATGGAGAATGTTTACCAAGAAGAAAGAAGAAGAGGAAGTATCTTTGAGAAAGAGAGAATAGACTCTGGAATAACCATGGGTGCTTGCCACTGAAAATGCATATCAGGTAGATAAACCTTGATGCCTTGAATTAAGCCTTGAATACGGGCTAAGTCAATTTTAGTTGAGATATCAACGTCTGTTAGAAAAGGTCTTTCTCCTTTCGTAAGTCATCGTTTAGAGTATGGGAAATTGACATTAGTATCATAATACTCTAAAATGTGTCATCAAATAGGAATGAGTGATATATTGATTATATGTAAATATATGTATTTACTTATGGTTGAGTTGTAAGTCGCGTCTTGTTGTTGATCAGCGCAAGAGTTGAATTTGTGTGTAAGTCGATCTCAAGTCTTGTTCTGCGTTTGCGCCCAATCCATCATTATTGTTGTAAAATGCTTCAAGCGTATGTCGTAAACACCTCTTTGCGAAATTCGACAGATGTTGAATTGTTCTTTGTTGGGCTATTGTCGATTACTATAGGGTTTGAATAATGTTTTAAAATCTAGAGACCATGGTGTGTAGTACCCTTGGTCATAAAGGTATTGGAATATGTAATATTTTGGTTAGTTATAATTTGAGCGTCGCTTTGAGATAATTCCTTTATTCTTGAATGATGTCGATAATCGAGTCGAAGCTCGAAGAGGGACACATTTAAGTTCTTTTTATGATGTCTTTCTTTTCGAATAAGTCTTTTTGCCTTCTATTTTAAGACCACAAGTTAGTCATCGGTCTAACCTTTATTATAATGTTTGCATTTGTTAATTCTGATAAACAGTTATGAGTAGTGGGTCGAATGGTTTTATCTGGTAGCTGCCACCTTGCTAAGTTTAGAACTCCATTATGGAGAATAACAGTAGACTGAGTGGAGGCGAAACCGTATTTCTTGTAGTGGTCGTATTTGGAGGAGGATGTTATGCATGTGTGGGCGGAACCTTCGCAGTGAGCGGGGATAAAGAGAGTTTTGTAGGAGTCAAGGACAACACTGAGAGGGGGGGTGAATCAGTGTTGTGTGAATTTTCAAATCTTTTTACAAACTTTAACTTGCAGAGCACAAGGAGAGAAAGCCACATATGCACATAATTGAGAATGAAAAACAAAAACTCATGAGTAGAACATACAACCACAGAGAGAAGGTCAATATGAATCAAGACACAAGAATTTCACGAGTGGAAAACCCTCCAGGAGTAGAAAAACCACTCTAGAACTGCCTCACTGGCTTAACTGATAAAACATGCATCACTGGCTACAAAGAAGCCTCACTGGCTACAATATGTGTCTCACTGACAAATGGTCTTACTGACCTACAAGCCTCACTGGCATACTGCTGTGCCTCACTGGCATTTCTCAATCAATCAGAACTAAAAATCTCATGTGCAAGAAGTGATTGCTGCTCAATCTGATTTGCACCATTCAAATCAACTCATTTGCAACATATATTCCATCATTCCAAGCCTCTAATATTTTATCATTGAATTGTCTAATTCACCTGATCAGGGAAATATATCTCATACATTACAAATTAGTTTTTCACATTTCTTTTTAACAGGATTTTCATAAAATTGTCTTCATCATTAATCTGCAACCTTGCATAATGAACCACACAATCACTTGTATAAAAATGCTTTCAACATTACATTATGGTCCTTACCCAAAACTCACAATTTCAATGCACCTGAAAAACTATTATATGTAAATTGAATGTCTTTTCACTTTTCACATTCATCTTCATAAGAAAAAATTAATTCTCTTGCAAAAATTATTTTCAATCTTTCATCTTCCCTTCAATCTCTTCAATGATGCTTCATATTCCTGCAAAAAACAATTTCATCTTCATAAAATCAATCTCTTCAATCTTTGATATTCTTCAATCTCTGCAATTACAAACCTATTCAAAATGCTGCAAATAACTTCCTTCATAAAAAACATTAAATTCTTCTAAGGTCTCTTCATATTCCCACCATAAGAAACTCTTCTCAATTTTAATCAAAATTCTGTGAGAGAAAAATATATCTTTTTATATTCAAACCCTCTTCATCTTATGCAGGAAGAATAAGTCATAAAGACTCATGAGCTTCTTCACCAAAATAAATAAATCCAATCTGTGTGTTCATCTTCCCTTGCATAAACAATCAAAAAAACCTTCTGCCCAAAAATCTTCTTCAAAAAGATTAAAAAATCATTCAAAAATAAAAACTCAATAAGGAAGATTTTCTTCCTTAGAAGCTTCCATTTATTTCTTTCTTTTTCACTATTACGGGAGTGAAAAAAAAATAGAAAGATTTCTTTCTTTAAAAAAAATGCTTTAAAAAGCCCACTTGCTACCATAAATAAACATACTAATAATAGCCTTTTAAAAGGCTCTCCCACTTCCTCTAATTTCCACGATGGAGAGTTCTTTTAAAAAAAAATAAAATAAAATCTTTTAAAACTTATGTAAATCTGCCCTTTATGAAAGAAGCTAAAAATTAGCTTTTTTTCATTTTTTTTCTTTTGTTTTAAAGACTAAAATTAGTCTAATTTTTTTTTATTTCCTTTTTCAACATAAAAACTCCTCTTCTTTTTGTTTAAAAAATGTCATAAAGATATGACATAAAAATAAAGTTTTTAAATCAAAAAGGCAAATTTAATGATGGTTTAATCACATTCTCCAATAGCCTTTGATTTCTAGGAGCTCATATGATGACTGTTGACATAACCACAAAGATCATGATGAACCTCATCACAAATTTGATGACTCTGCCACATATTTCTTTACAAGACCAAATCATATCACATGCCTTGACATCAATGGACCATCTAATGATTCTTTTGCATTTCTCCTATCTTATGAGATCCTTCTGAAATTGTAACTTTTTGAACCTCAACACGAGATACTTTGATTTATAACAACAACCTCTTATGACAATGCAATTATTATATGTGTTAGTTGAGAAATAGATCAAAGCACACAAAACCTTCAACACTTTGTTTCTTACTTTGGTGATCATTATCACCATGTCACTTACCTCTTATCTTGAACAAGACTATTGAGAAGACATCCTGAAATCATATGATTGTGAACCCATCATCACCTGATTATTACCATCACTAATCAATATGGCTTTGAACCTATCAACTTGAACCCATGAATGCATGTGAACACATCCTGAAACACCTCAATGAAGCAAGTCAATCAATGAACATAGAATATTTATGTGACAACACTTTTTTTTAACCTCAACAACCTAAAGTGAAACATTCACACCATGAAACAACACCATTGATAATCAACACACCACATGAGAGATATACACTAATCAAGTCAACATCCTTAATGAAGGCATGATCAACACACTTATCCTGATTGAGTGAACAACTCCTGATTGATTCCTGCCATAAGTGAACAGCTGTGAAATGCATGATCATTAACAACCTTTGTCAGTAGTGCAAGTGATCCTCAAATGTCCCGTAGCCCTGATGATATCTTGTGAAGATGCACACTTACACAACTCTCTCAATACCTTTTGACATCAATGACAAACTATCACCATCAAGTTTTGAGTCAGTTTTGTAGTTAGAGATCATGGAGGAGATCAAAAACAGGACTGAGCAAAAGTTTCAAGAGGAACGGCTGAGGAATTATCAAGTGTCGAGGACCAATTTGCAAGTGAACTCTAGAGACCAATTTCAAGTTCTCTACCTCTCTTCGCTACGCAGACTTAGATTTCTGTTGTATTGTTTTAAGTCATGTCTTTCTTGCATTCTAAAAGAACTTAGTTTGCTAAAGTCGCAAGGTGTTAATTACTGATAACTGTAGCTGTGAGTTTTGAACATTATTAAATGGTGCAATGTTACATCTTCTACACAGCGCTGCACCGCACCACAGTAGTGAATCTCAAAGCCTATTGCTTTGCTATACAAAGGTCAGAATTTCTGTGAAGTCGAGATTCAACTTTAGGTGGTTTTTGTTTGGTGTAGAGTGCAATTTAGATTAAGTTTTTGGTCGAAAGAAGTTCTCAATTAACACAGATCACGGTGTCAAACCTTTGTCGACATAGATTGAATACTCGTGTGAATAGCCATATACCTTTGTTTGATTCTATCAAGCTTTAAAGGTCATCTATTCTAGAGTAAAAGATTTGTTAGTAGCAACCAACGACCGAAGAATATCTTTATTAAGAAGTATAAACTGAAACTTACAAGACTTCTTAGTCATTCTTCTTTTTGCTGAGTTTAAAATGGGTCGACTATGGTGAAAATATTAACTAGCTTTAGACCATTTGTTTTTAGTAAATAATTCTTTTGCATTGAAGTATTTAAGCCATTGTGTTTCCGAGAGGAGATTTATAATTAAACAAGTTAATAGAATGAAGATTTAGAGCAATATAACGAGTCTTTAGTCAAGTCTCAAGTTTAGACTTACATGCAATCTAATTTATTAGAAGAAAACATTATGGCAAGGTTTTCCAATGTATAAATCGACAAGATTATGCTACGTCGAAGATTTCAACATGTCGAAATAGTACATTGTGAGTGTTAAATTTTAACGTAGGGTTTTCAAACTTTGTATTCTTGAATTGTCTTTAGAGAAGCCCTTCCAAAATGACAAAGATAAAGTTATGTCGAAGAATCGATAGTCGAAGAAGATTCCTTAGAATGTTTAATTTTAAACTTAGGGACTTCGAATATTTATGTTCTATAAATTGGTTTATAGTAATCTCTTTCTGAAAACAACATAGTTGGGTTTAGTGCCCACTCAAGAATGGATGAAATAAACAGTGGGATAATTTTGAGATTGTTATAACAACGTTTAGTGTTATTCAAAAAATTGATATGCTAGGAAACCGTTCATTTATCATGTAGATGGAGATGTTTCCATGAGTTTGTAGAGAGAGAGTAAACCTCAATGCCATGCGCTAATGCATGATGAAATTCTAACACCTTGAGGTTATCGAGGTTGTTATATAGAACTTATAAATAGGTAACTGTAGGATTGCGATTAATTCGAGTCGAGTGGGGTGGGTGAACTTAATTCATGCATTGATACAACGCTAAATAAATTCAAATCCTTTGGCCAAGGTAATGCATGATCCTCAAGCGCATTGAATGTTCACTGTGATTGGATGGCGTAGCTTGTGGAGTGGTCATGCATGACTAGAGGGTATCTAGGGGATTGCATGATAACAAGTCACGTGGGTCACAACACCAAAGCTCAGATGGCAAACACCTTTGGTTATCCTAAGTCTATCCTCTTGATTAGGGTAGGGCCACTTCCGGTTAGGAAGGAGTGCGGGAGACCAACGGTCTATGGTTGGAGGTTAAGCTCCTTGAAGATACTTTATCTTCTTAATTCTTGAGGAATGCCGAGACTTGAATTTGGATGGTTGACAATCGAGATGCAGTGACATTGGTAAGTTCCTATTTTGGAATTGTACTAAGTAACTTTTGACAACAAATTGTTTAATGTTGTAGATGATTATATATTTTTGTATGAGCTATAATTTCATGATTATTGTTAGTCGATGGATGAGTTACTTGTTTGTAGTAATTAGAAAACAAATTATTTTTTTGTTTTCTTCTTTCAAAAAAAAAATTATTACCTTTGGTTAAAAACTTAGTTTTCGAGTGAAATCTAAACTGGGTGCTACATATGGTATCAGAGCTAACCAAGTTCAGCACTAGGGCTAATGAGTCCACTAACCTAATTAGGAATCAACATTATGCGGGTAGCTAATGATTTGATTTTCTGTGTCGGGATGGTACGTATCAAGAAAATCGCAAGGAAGTCCTTCGCTGGTAAGGAACGTTATCTGCAAGCTCAGCAGAAATGACTTGCAATGATCAAGACTATTGAGAAAATAAATGATGAAAATGACATTTGGCTAGATGATGTGGAAACTTTTGCCAATTCTCTGTCACGACTTAAACGAATGAAAATAGAACTCCTAGAGACAGCTAGGACGGCAGCTTGAATCATGGTCAATTGCTGCCCTATTATTGTACCTATCAGTGTACCTATGAGTGTACCTATTAGTGTACCAATGATCACTAGGGATCCCCATATAGCACCTAGAGCTGCAATCATTGTACTATCATCTGATAGCGAGTCTGAGGGTTATACACCTCGTGATTATGTGTCAGACAATGAATCCGAAGGTTACACCCCACTTGTAAATAGTGAGTGAAACATGAGATATGTCTATCTTTAAAGAATGTATATACAGTTTTGCAAAGTATAATAAAGACAAATTTTGGTTTGAGAATAATTATGGTTATGAGCAATTGTTATGTTTTGATAATATACAAAATGATAAATCATAGAACTGATTAGTATTTGCTTAATTAGGTGAGAAAACAAACAATCATGGAACAATCAGAGTTTAATGAGGGGGAAGATCGGGAAGGTCACAACTCTCAGGAAAACTCTAGTGATAAATTGGATAGAATTCTTAATATGCTTACTGAAACTAAGGAAAGGTTGGGCAAATTGGAAAAGAAAGTGAATGAAACCAGGAATACGGAGGGTGAAAATGAGAATTCTAATAATGCAAGTAAAAGTAAACAACGAGATCATGGCACGTGAAGTGAAAACCAAGATGATAGTGAAGCTCAAAGGGAGACCAAAGACAAACTTGCACTGGAACTATCTAAGGATATGAAAAAGATTATCCCTCCCAAAATTTGATGAAACAAAAATTGGTGATGCAGCAGAAGCATGGTTAACAGAAATGGAGAAATACTTTGAAATCAGAAATTACTCTGAGATTACAAAGGCAGTGTGGGGAGCATATCCGTTATCTGGAGAAGCATCCACTTGGTGGATGAACAAGAAAATGGAACTGGAATTAAGTCCCTTGAAGGTGACATGGAATGAGTTTGTGGAACTTTTTCGTAAGAGGTGGTTACCACAGCTATATGTTGATCAAAAGTTAACAGATTTCCAAAACCTCAAGCAAGGTGATCTGTCTATGGTTGAATATGCAGAAAAATTTACTAGATTGTTGAAGTATGTTCCTCAATACCAAAAGGATGAAATATTTCAGATAAGAAAATTTATCATGGGACTCAATCCTCAGATTGGCGGTGAGGTGGAGGTGCATGGTCCAAACACAATGGAACAGGTGTATGAGAAAGCAATTAAACAGGAATAAAAGATCAAATCTATTTCTGCTTACTGTGAAAAGAAACGTAAGAGATTTGATAAGAACTACAATGATCAGACGTATAAAAGGAAGAATGAAAAAGGATTTGGAAACAGGAGGTTTGATAAAGGAAATCAGAAAAACAAAGGGGGATTTGGTAATGAACGTAGAAATGAAGACTATAAGAAAAATGACAATTTTAAGAAGAATGATGATGCTATGAGTAGACCATCTAAGAAGAGAGGACCAATTGGAGGGTGTTTTTCTTGTGGTGGAGATCATTATGCTAACCGTTGTCCTAATAAAAAGTAGAACGGGCAACCTAGGAATACGGTACTTCCTTCGCAGCAGGAAGTGTTTCAACAAATGATTCATGCCGCCCTTGATAATCGACAAGCTGAGTATCAGATTACTCCCATTGAGATGATAGGTACATTATTTGGAGTTCCTGTTTCTATTATGTTTGATACTGGTGCAACAGAAAATTTTGTGTCATCTAGAGTATTAAGTAAATTTCCTAGAAGAGCTGGTTTTATGTCAAAACCATGGACAGTTGAGTATGCAAATCACTCAAAGGCTCAGGTAGAGCAATGTTTGTTCGAAGCTAAGATTGATATTTCAAACTTCTCCACTGAGGTAAATTTATATGTAGCACCTTTAGGGTCCTACGATGTCATCTTAGGAATGAATTGGTTGTGGAGACATAGGGCCAACGTAGATTGTTTTCATAAAACAATTGAGTGTCTAGATGATAAAGGAAATACAGTAAATTTTCAAGGTATTCAAAGGGAAATAAGGATCAGATCTATTTCTTCAAAACAATTAAAGCGAGCTAGGCATAAGGGATGTTAACTTTTTGCAATCAAAATGGATCTAGTAGAGGAATCCTTAGAGAAGCAAACATTTGAGGCAAAATATCCATATCTTTGCAATTTTAGTGATGTATTTCCTGAGGATCTATCAGGCTTGCCTCCAAAAAGAACCTTTGATTTTGCCATAGATATTAAACCAAGATCTGAGCCAGTATCTAAAGCTCCATATCGAATGACCACCATTGAACTTATGGAATTGAAGGCTCAATTGCAGGAGCTATTGTCTAAGAATCTAATTAGGCCAAGTGTATCACCATGGGGAGCCCTGATTATTTTCGTCAAGAAGAAGGACGGAACCCTTAGACTGTGTATAGATTA
Source organism: Cunninghamia lanceolata (assembly GCA_027924645.1). Lineage (NCBI taxonomy): Eukaryota > Viridiplantae > Streptophyta > Pinopsida > Cupressales > Cupressaceae > Cunninghamia > Cunninghamia lanceolata. Next base: position 11,617,841 of record BSBN01001281.1, read on the forward strand.
TCAGATGCTTAATAAGGCAACAATAAAGAATAAGTATCCACTACCACATATTGATGATTTATTTGACCAAATGCGTGGTGCATCAGTCTTTTCTAAGATAGCTTTGAGATCTAGATACCATCAGCTAAGGTTGAAAGATGAAGATATTCACAAGACTGTATTTAGAACAAGATATGGTCATTATGAGTTTACTGTGTTTCCATTTGGATTAACCAATGCACCTATCGCTTTCATGAATCTCATGAATAGTGTTTTCAGAGATTGTCTTGATAAATTTGTCCTAGTTTTCATAGATGATATCCTGATATATTCCAAAAATGAGGAGGAGCATAGACAACATCTTCAAATTGTTTTGCAACGATTAAGAGAACACAAATTGTATGTGAAACTCTCGAAATGCACTTTCTTTCAGAAAGAAGTGCAGTATTTGGGACATATAATATCAGCTGAAGGGATATCAGTTGACCCAGCCAAAATTAAGGCTATTATGGAATGGCATGTACCTTCCAATGTTTCAGAGGTACGAAGTTTTGTGGGATTGGCCGGATATTATAGAAAATTTGTTTTGAATTTCTCAAGTATTGCTAGTCCAATTACTTCCTTGCAGAGAAAAGGAAAACAGTTTGTTTGGACTGAAGAATGTCAAAAGGCATTTGATTTGTTAAAAGAAAAGTTAACAACAACACTAATCTTGAAAGTTCCTGATCCTGAAGGACATTTTGAGGTTATTACTGATGCCTCGGGAGAAGGGTTAGGAGGTGTGCTTATGCAAGATGGGCGTGTAGTAGCCTATGAGTCGATAAAGTTGAAAAAAAATGAGCAGAATTACGCTCGTCATGACTTAGAACTGGTAGCAATGATTCACGCCCTTCAGATGTGGTGACATTATTTGTTGGGAAAGACATTTATACTAAAATCAGATCATCAAAGTCTTCACTACATATTTACACAACCTCATCTCAATGCAAGACAAAGGAGATGGTTATAATTAATATCAGATTATGACTTTGAGATTTCTTACATCAAAGGTAAAGAAAACCAAGTAGTTGATGCTTTAAGCAGAAGAAGACACATAGCTTCTATAATCTCTATTCATGCTAATTTTAAAGATTTAGTATTGCAAAGTTTATTTGGAGATGAATATTATGAGCAGGTGAAACAAGCTCTGCAATTAAACCCTAAGGATCCAAGATATGACAGATTCTGTTTTGAATCAGATGGATTGATGAGATTTAAGGGAAGAATCTATGTTCCTAATTTTGTAGAACTTAGAAACCTTGTTTGGAAGGAAGTTCATTGTGCACCTTATTCCGGACACCCAGGAGTAACAAAACTTTTAGCTGATGTCAAGCTGCTATATTTCTAGAAAGGAATGAAAAGCGACGCTACAAGGTTTGTAGCAAGTTGTTTGGAGTGTCAGAGAGTGAAGGCAGAACACCAACATCCTACTAGATTGTTATACCCGCATGATATACCAAAATGGAAATGGCAGGTTGTTAGTATGGATTTTGTTCAGGGGTTACCAATGTCTAAGAATAGGCATGATGCAATATTGGTTGTTGTAGATAAACTAACCAAGGTAGCACATTTCATACCAGGAAATTTGACAGATGGAGCTCATATTTTGGCTTGGAAATTTGTGCAATAAATATTCAGATTGCATGGGGTACCTGAAAAGATTATATCTGATAGAGATGCTCGAATAACCTCTCAGTTTTGGCAAACTTTATTTTCTGCATTAGGGACTAAACTCAATGTGAGCACCACTTATCATCCTGAAACCGATGGACAAATAGAAAGGATTAATCATGTCTTAGAAGATCTTTTAAGAATGTATTGCATGGATCAACAATACAGATGGGAGGAATATTTACCTCTTGTTGAATTTGCCTATAACAATTCCTATCATTCTGCCATCAAGATGGCACCATTTGAAGCATTATATTGAAGGAAATGCAGAACTCCTATAAGCTAGGATAAGCTAGAAGATAGGATAAGAATTGGACCTAAAATGCTTGCAGATATGGAAGAAAAAGTGAAAATGATTAGGAAGAGGTTGGCAGAAGCCAATGACAAGCAAAAAAGTTATGCAGATCGCAAACGGGTGCCTAGACATTTCTCTGTTGGTGAGAAAGTTCTTTTGTGGGTGAAACCCCATAAAAGCTCAATCAAATTTTGCAAATCATCAAAGTTGGCTCCTCGATATGTTGGACCTTTTGAAGTTCTTGAGATTATCAATCCAGTGGCCTACAAAGTTGCTCTACCTCCAGTCTTGTCCAAAATGTATAATGTTTTTCATGTTTCATACCTAAAGAAATATTTTGTAGGTAATGACCACATTCTTAAATGGAATTCCTTACAGATACAAGAACCAGGGGTGGTTGTGATCAAGCCACTCAAGGTGCTCGAAATGCGTAAACTTCATTTACGTAATCGAGAGGTTTTGCAATGCAAAATTTAGTGGGACCAATATGGCGAGAATAGCACCACTTGGGAAGACTATAAAGACATCTACCAAAGATTTCCTTATCTTTTCAAAAACATTAATGTTAAACTATAAAAGCTTGTTTTATGATAAAAATTTTGCTTGGTAAACTCAATCATCGGGGATGATGATTCTATAGGGGAAAGATATGTTACATCCCCTTTTTGGATTCAATATTACTATTTACTTTTTCTTAAATAGTACAGTTATGTGGATATGTTTTTAACATCATAGGAACTGATGATGTAGATAGAGAAAGTTAATTTTATGAAATTATAGAATCTATTTGATTATGATCAATATGATGTTATGAATTGGAATTTCTTTTCGATATGAAAATGAAATGATTTGATTTAAATGTGCTTTAATCAGAATATTGGTGCTTTGACCACAAAATTGTATGTGAGATTGTCAATGCAGGAATAAATAGAATATGTTCGCCAGGAAGAAAGAAGAAGAGAAAGTATCTTTGAGAAAGAGAGAATAGACTCTGGAATAACCATGGGTGCTTGCCACTGAAAATGCATATCAGGTAGATAAACCTTGATGCCTTGAATTAAGCCTTGAATACAGGCTAAGTCAATTTTAGTCGAGATATCGACGTCTGTTAGAAAAGATCTTTCTCCTTTCGTAAGTCGTCGTTTAGAGTATGGGAAATCGACATTAGTGTTGTAATACTCTAAAACGTGTCATCAAATAGGAATGACCGATATATTGATTATATGTAAATATATGTATTTACTTATGGTTGAGTTGTAAGTTGCGTCTTGTTGTTGATCGGCGCAAGAGTCGAATTTGTGCTAAGTCGATCTCAAGGCTTGTTCTGCGTTTGCACCCAATCTGTCGTTATTTTCATAAAATGCTTCGAGCATATGTCGTAAACATCTCTTTGCGAAATTCAACGGATGTTGAATTGTTCTTTGTTGGGCTATTGTCGATTACTATAGGGTTTGAATAATGTTTTAAAATCTAGAGACCATGGTGTGTAGTACCCTTGGTCATAAAGGTATTGGAATATGTAATATTTTGGTTAGTTATAATTTGAGCGTCACTTTGAGATAATTCCTTTATTCTTGAATGATGTTGGTAATCGAGTCGAAGCTCGAAGAGGGACACATTTAAATTCTTTTTATGATGTCTTTCTTTTCGAATAAGTCTTTTTGCCTTCTAGTTTAAGACCACAAGTTAGTCATCGGTCTAACCTTTATTATAATGTTTGCATTTGTTAATTCTGATAAATGGTTATGAGTAATGGGTCGAATGGTTTTATCTGGTAGCCGCCACCTTGCTAAGTTTAGAACTCCATTATGGAGAATAACCGTAGACTGAGTGGAGGCGAAACCGTATTTCTTGTAGTGGTCATATTTGGAGTAGGATGTTATGCATGTGTGGGCGGAACCTTCGCAGTGAGCAGGGATAAAGAGAGTTTTGAGTTAGTTTTGTAGTTAGAGATCACGGAGGAGATCAAAAACAGGACTTAGCAAAAAGTTTCAAGAGGAATGGCTGAGGAATTATCAAGTGTCGAGGACCAGTTTGCAAGCGAACTCTAGAGACCAATTTCAGGTTCTCTACCTCTCTTCACTACGCAGACTTAGATTTCTGTTGTATTGTTTTAAGTCATGTCTTTCTTGCATTCTAAAAGAACTTAGTTTGCTAAAGTCGCAAGGTGTTAATTACTGATAACTGTAGCTGTGAGTTTTGAACATTATTAAATGGTGTAATGTTACATCTTCTACACAGCATTGTACCGCACCACAGTAGTGAATCTCAAAGCCTATTGCTTTGCTATACAAAGGTCAGAATTTCTGTGAAGTCAAGATTCAACTTTAGGTGGTTTTTGTTTGGTGCAGAGTGCAATTTACGTTAAGTTTTTGGTCGAAAGAAGTTCTCAATTAACACAGATCACGGTGTCAAACCTTTGTTGACATAGATTGAATACTTGTGTGGATAGCCGAATACCTTTGTTTGATTCTATCAAGCTTTAAAGGTCATCTAGTCTAGAGTAAAAGATTTGTTAGTAGCAACCAACGACCAAAGAATATCTTTATTAAGAAGTATAAACTGAAACTTACAAGACTTATTAGTCATTCTTCTTTTTGCTGAGTTTAAAATGGGTCGACCGTGGTGAAAATATTAACCATCTTTAGACCATTTGTTTTTAGTAAATAATTCTTTTGCATTGAAGTATTTAAGCCATTGTGTTTCCGAGAGGAGATTTACAATTAAACAAGTTAATAGAATGAAGATTTAGAGCAATATAACGAGTCTTTAGTCAAGTCTCAAGTTTAGACTAAACGAGTCTTTAGTCAAGTCTCAAGTTTAGACTTACATGCAATCTAATTTATTAGAAGAAAACGTTATGGCAAGGTTTTCCAATGTATAAATCGACAAGATTATGTTACGTCAAAGATTTCAACACGTCGAAATAGTACATTGTGAGTGTTAAATTTTAACGTAGGGTTTTCAAACTTTGTATTCTTGAATTGTCTTTTAGAGAAGCCCTTCCAAAATGACAAAGATAAAGTTATGTCGAAGAAGATTCCTTAGAATGTTTAATTTTAAACTTAGGAACTTCAAATATTTATGTTCTATAAATTGGTTTATAGTAATCTCTTTCTGAAAACAATAAAGTTGGGTTTAGTGCCCACTCAAGAATGGATGAAATAAATAGTGGGATAATTTTGAGATTGTTATAACAACGTTTAGCGTTATTCAAAAAATTGATATGCTACGAAACTGTTCATTTATCATGTAGATGGAGATGTTTCCATGAGTTTGTAGAGAGAGAGAGAGTAAACCTCAATGCCATGCGCTAATGCATGATGAAATTCTAACACCTTGAGGTTATCGAGGTTGTTATATAGAACTTATAAATAGCTAACTATAGGATTGTGATTAATTCGAGTCGAGTGGGGTGGGTGAACTTAATTCATGTGTTGATACAACGCTAAATAAATTCAAATCCTTTGGCCAAGGTAATGCATGATCCTCAAGCGCATTGAATGTTCACTATGAATGGATGGCGTAGCTTGTGGAGTGGTCATGCATGACTAGAGGGTATCTAGGGGATTGCATGATAACAAGTCACGTAGGTCACAACACCAGAGCTCAGATGGCAAACACCTTTGGTTATCCTAAGTCTATCCTCTTGAGTAAAGTAGGGCCACTTCCGGTTAGAAAGGAGTGCGGGAGACCGACGGTCTGTGGTTGGAGATTAAGCTCCTTGAAGATACTTTATCTTCTTAATTCTTGAGGAATGCCGAGTTGAATTTGGATGGTCGACAATCAAGATGCAGTGACATTGGTAAGTTCCTATTTTGGAATTGTACTAAGTAACTTTTGACAACAAATTGTTTAATGTTGTAGATGATTATATATTTGTGTATGAGCTATAATTTCATGATTATTGTTAGTCGATGGATGAGTTACTTGTTTGTAGTAATTAGAAAACAAATTATTTTTCTGTTTTATTCTTTCAAAAAAATATTATTACCTTTGGTTAAAAACTTAGTTTTAGAGTGAAATCTGAACTGGGTGCTACATCCAAAATGATCTTATATCTTTTCGGTCTTACTGATTTGTATGTTTTATAGTAATCTTGATGACCCTCTGATGGAGTATCATGGTATGTCCTCATAATTTTTTTCTTTCATTTCTGATCTTGGGATTTGTGGGTTATGGGCTCATAATGTAACTTAGCATAGGCTTATGTAGCAACTTTGTTGTAACTTGATGTGTATCAAATTTGTCTATGTTACTCTAATGAAGAAAGGGAGCTTAGACCCTTGGATGAAATGATCTACAAAGTTCACTAAATCAATTTTCAAGGTGGATCAAATGTATTATGGATTGGATTGTATTGCCATTGTTTCAATGAGTATGGGATAGATCACTTGATTGTATATTTGATCTTATTCCGAAGGAATAGAACAATCTATTCTTAATTATACCCTCCTTCCTAAAGCTTGATGAATATATCTTATGATAGATTTCCAATATTTCTCTTAAGATCTCTCAAAAGTTCAAATTGTAGGTTCCTAAAGGATTGAATTTTTTTTTGGGTTTTAAGAGATTGATGATAATCTTAATCCATCTTTGTATCTTTAGTTATGCCTAAGTTTTTGTGACAACTAGTGATGGCAATGGGTGGATTTCTATTTGAGAATTATATCCTTAGATTATCTTAACTATGTTGAGTTGTTATGATTGTTCCCTCCTTGGGAATATTTTTGGATATTTTGATTGCTTGATGTCAATGAATTGAGCTATTTCTTGAAGGAGTCACTACTCTTCTTGGCTATCTTTTTCAAGAATAATATTTTGCCTTTGAGTTGATTGTTAGATTTTATTTCCTAATGATGGTTTCTTCACAAGGAAATGATTCCCTTTTTATAATTTTATTGTTAACGAAATCCTACATTTGAAGGATCACACTTTTCATACTTGGGGGTTTCATCCTTTCTTGCATCATCATTATTCTTACGACCCTAATTTAATTTACTTGTAAAATCTCTTAGGGTTCTATTCTCAATTGAATCCTTCAATGATGTTTTGGATGTCTTTCTCAAATGAAATGTTCTCTCCATTTAGATCTCAAGTTCGAGGGATTCACACTTTTCACTTCACAAGTTACAACTCTTTGTTATTACATAAGTTGATTTGTTAGTGCTTCTCAAGTGTTTGACAAATAAAGCTTTGATAGATTTGGCATTTTTTTAGCATAAAGTAATCTTAAACACACATAGATATACGTAATACATGAAGCATACGTGATACACGAAGTATACCTTCAGAGAAAAGTATGAAGCATTAAAAATATACACAAATATGTGTGAGGCATGAAGCATATAAGTACATGTGATACATGAAGTATGAAGCATACACATAGATACATGTATACACGAAGTATACACATAAGTACATGTGAAGCATGAAGCATACATAAATACACGTGATACATGAAATATATGTAAGACACGTAATACACGGAGCATGAAGCATACATGTAATGCATAAGTACATGTAATACAAGAAACATGAAGCATACACGTAATACACCAAGTATACGCATAAGTATATGTAATATAAGAAGCATGAAGCATACACGTAATACACAAAGTATTCGCATAAATACACGTAATACATGAAGCATGAAGTATACGCATAAATACATGTAAGATACGAGGCATGAAGCATACATTTAAATACATGTAATACACGAAGTATGCACATGGATACACGTAAGTCACGAAGCATACACATGAATATACGTAAGTCACGAGGTATACACTTGAATACACATAAGTCACGAAGTATACACTTGAATACACATAAGTCAAGAAGTATTCACTTGAATACACATAAGTCATGAAGTATAGTTGAATACATGTAAGTCATGAAGTATACACTTGAATACACGCAAGTCATGAAGTATACACTTGAATACACGCAAGTCATGAAAGTCATGAAGTATACACTCAAATACACACAAGTCATGAAGTATACAGTTGAATACACGTAGCAACAACTATCATTCACAGGATGGCAGGAAGGATGCTCTGATACCACTTGTAATTTCCCTAATAAGAATAATACTAATTTTATACTAAACTATCAACTTCCCAAGCAAACAATGGATTTAGAGGGTACCTTTGCTTGATTTAATCCTTGCAAACAAGTTAGAGATTAATTACAATAATACCTTATCAAGTAGAGTATCATGATTAACCATTAGTAAATCCATAGTAAATTTGTTAACCTAATTATTAAACCTTACCTTGGGATGCTCAACCATGGGGGAGCATGGAAGAGAGTGTCTCGATGGGGTGTCTTAGCCTCCCTAGGACCCAGGGCAGATATACCATCCCCCTTGGCGTCATGTGACACATGCCATTCATATGAGGTGGCCTACCTAGTGAGGATTCTAATTTATTTGTTATCCTCTCATCTTGCCAATCATTTTCCATTTCCCCATGATTGATCTCCCTATATTGTTACACCATGATAGGAGAGTGAGGTTAGTACAAAAGGCTGTTATGGTAGCCCAACTCTCCTAGACCCAAAGGCAGTACCCTTTTGTGCCAAAGGAAGTACCCCTTTAGCCCATGTGGGCTCATCTTGTCCCCCCCGGGTGGCGTACCTAGAAGAGGGCCCTGTCACCATACCCCTTTTACAATTCTCCCTTCTCCCATCATGGTGAAGGTGCATGCATAATGAACTAATCAAATTCATATTTACAAATAATCACATCAGTAATACATAATAATTTACGAGTATGCTATCATAAGATATAAATAGTAATATGCATGAACCATTAACCATATTTAAATTATACATTATATTCCTATATGAATATCCTACCACAAATATATTAACTCACAATTCTTCAATCACAAGATAATTTATGCAAACTGAGATTATGTTTTACTGGTTGATCTGCTTCTATATATTCTAGATGTTAATTCCCTATTTATTTATTTATGAGTATGTGTGCTTGATTCCTGAATTTCCTGCTCAACATTTCACACTCATTATTTATACTATCTTGAGGAGAGATGATTTCTTGAATGGTTGCATCCTTTACAAAGAGAGACAACTCTAATAATACACATACCTTTTCATTGCAACCTTTAAATGGTTTGTTTTGTCTTATGTGGAGGCGCCACTTAGTCAAATACAATCGTTGTCCTTAACAAGAAGATTATCTCATAAAGGTAGTCACTTCTTATAAATCACATGGCTTTTTTTCTTACACAAATCACTTTCCTTTCATTATCATTGCTCCATTTGTCATTGTTATCATTGCTTCTTGTATGAAAGATAATCACACCACCCATATACGTTGCAATGAAGATTTGTCTTTGTTAAATAGAGGTGGTGCCATGGAGGGAGTTGGCCATCCTAAACATACTTGTTTGATTAATTTAAACACACTTTTGGTGCCATGAAAGAGAATGGCTATAATCAAACTTGTTTATATTTTAATTTAAACTTGGCATCAAAGACCAATTAGCCAACATGAGTCGGCTTTATGAATAAGTTTAAACCTTTAATTTAAACTTCAATATGTTAGCTCATATTCTTTATTGCACATAGAGGAGTTGGCATTGATACTTCAATCTCTTTAACCATAAGTGCTACCTTTAGGATGTTTCTAATCACCATGGGTTGGTTAGCATTTAGTTTCTTTAAACATACTTATTAATCATAGAGATTTGCCATTAACATAAACTTGATTATCAAGCTAAAATTGGCCCTTATAATATTATTTCAAGTTCTCTTCCATAGTTGGCCTGCATAAGGAATATGATTGTTGAGATCGGCCTCTTTGTAATGTTTAATTCTTTCATAGTATGGGACATTACAGTCCACCCCACCGAAGATTGCTTGTCCTCAAGTAATCACAACTAGGGCACTCCTACAGTAATCAATCCTTCTTGGAAAATATGCTTGTCTTCATCCAACCACCAACATAGCCCTCTAAGATCACAAGGTTGATAACCTTCTCTAAAGTATGAAGACAATGTATTGTCCAATATTCTTCTAGTTCCTATCCTTGTATTTCCCAATATCTTTTAGAGTTGATTATTGGTAAGGTCCCTAACTTAAGACAAGTTTTCTCTCATCTCGGGGAGAGGAAACCAAGTTGGCCCAATTTTTGCACATGGATATCCTTTGAGTCCAAACAGGAAAGTGAATTTCTCATATACTAAGATGGGAATTAGAAGCACGCCACACATCTATGACCCCAAATGCAATGTTCTTCTCCAAAATGATCTTATATATTTTCGGTCTTACTAATTTGTATGTTTTATAGTAATCTTGATGACCCTCTGATGAAGTATCATGGTATGTCCTCATAATTTTTTTCTTTCATTTTTGATCTTGGGATTTGTGGGTTATGGGCTCATAATGTAACTTAGCATGGGCTTATGTAGGAACTTTGTTGTAACTTGATGTGTATCAAATTTGTCTATGTTATTCTAATCAAGAAAGGGAGCTTAGCCCCTTGGATGAAATGATCTACAAAGTTCACTAAATCAATTTTCAAGGTGGATCAATGTATTATGGATTGGATTGTATTGCCTTTGTTTCAATGAGTATGAGATAGATCACTTGATTGTATATTTGATCTTATTCTGAAGGAATAGAATAATCTATTCTTAATTATGTCCCTCCTTCCTAAAGCTTGATGAATATATCTTATGATAGATTTCCAATATTTCTCTTAAGATCTCTCAAAAGTTCAAATTGTAGGTTCCTAAAGGATTGAATTTTGTTTTGGCTTTTAAGAGATTGACGATAATCTTAATCCATCTTTGTATCTTTAGTTATGCCTAAGTTTTTGTGACAACTAGTGATGGCAATGGGTGGATTTCTATTTGAGAATTATGTCCTTAGATTTTCTTAACTGTGTTGAGTTGTTATGATTGTTCCCTCCTTGGTAATATTTTTGGATATTTTGATTGCTTGATGTCAATCAATTGATCTATTTCTTGAAGGAGTCACTACTCTTCTTGGCTACCTTTTTCGAGAATAATATTTTACCTTTGAGTTGATTGTTAGATTTTATTTCCTAATGATGGTTTCTTCACAAGGAAATGATTCCCTTTTTATATTTTTATTGTTAACGAAATCCTACATTTGAAGGGTCACACTTTTCATACTTGGGGGTTTCATCCTTTCTTGCATCATCATTATTCTTGCGACCCTAATTTAATTTACTTGTAAAATCTCTTAGGGCTCTATTCTCAATTGAATCCTTCAGTGATGTTTTTGATGTCTTTCTCAAATGAAATGTTCTCTCCTTTTAGATCTCAAGTTCGAGGGATTCACACTTTTCACTTCACAAGTTACAACTCTTTGTTATTACATAAGTTGATTTTTTAGTGCTTCTCAAGTATTTGACAAATAAAGCTTTGATAGATTTGGCATTTTTTTAGCATAAAGTAATCTTAAACACACATAGAGTAAACACATAAATATACATAATACATGAAGCATACGTGATACATGAAGTATACCTGTAAGACAAAAGTATGAAGCATACAAAATGTACACAAATACGTGTGAGGCATGAAGCATATAAGTACATGTGATACACGAAGTATGAAGCATACACATAGATACATGTAATACACGAAGTATACACATAAGTACATGTGAAGCATGAAGCATACATAAATACACGTGATACATGAAATATACGTAAGACACGTAATACACAGAGCATGAAGCATACATGTAATGCATAAGTACATGTAATACAAGAAACATGAAGCATACACGTAATACATTGAGCATGAAATATACATGTAATACACCAAGTATATGCATAAGTATATGTAATATAAGAAGCATGAAGCATACATGTAATACACAAAGTATTCACATAAATACACGTAATACATGAAGCATGAAGCATACACATAATACACAAAGTATTCGCGTAAATACACGTAAGATACGAGGCATGAAGCATATATGTAAAGACATGTAATACATGAAGTATGCACATGGATACACGTAAGTCATGAAGCATACACATGAATATACATAAGTCACGAGGTATACACTTGAATACATGTAAGTCACGAAGTATACACTTGAATACATGTAAGTCAAGAAGTATTCACTTGAATACACGTAAGTCATGAAGTATACTTGAATACACGTAAGTCATGAAGTATACACTTGAATACACACAAGTCATGAAGTATACACTTGAATACACGCAAGTCATGAAGTATACAGTTGAATACACGTAGCAACAACTATCATTCACAGGATGGTAGGAAGGATGCTCTGATACCACTTGTAATTTCCCTAATAAGAATTATACTAATTTTATCCTAAACTATCAACTTCCCAAGCAAACAACGGATTTAGAGGGTACCTTGGCTTGATTTAATCCTTGCAAACAAGTTAGAGATTAATTACAATAATACCTTATCAAGTAGAGTATCATGATTAACCATTAGTAAATCCATAGTAAATTTGTTAACCCAATTATTAAACCTTACCTTGGGATGCTCAACCATGGGGGATCATGAAAGAGAGTGACTTGATGGGGTGTCTTAGCCTCCCTAGGACCCAGGGCGGATATACCATCCCCCTTGGCCTCATGTGACACATGCCATTCATATGAGGTGGCCTACCTAGTGAGGATTCTAATTTATTTGTTATCCTCTCATCTTGCTAATCATTTTCCATTGCCCCATGATTGATCTCCCTGTATTGTTACACCATGATAGGAGAGTGAGATTACAAAAGGGTGTCATGGTAGCCCAACTCCCCTAGGCCCAAAGGCAATACCCTTTTATGCCAAAGGCAACACCCCTTTAGCCCATGTGGGCTCATCTTGTCCCCTCCCCCCGGGTGGCATACCTAGAAGAGGGCCCTATCACTGTACCCCTTTTGCAATTCTCCCTTCTCCCATCATGGTGAAGATACGTGCATAATGAACTAATCAAATTCATATTTACAAATATTCACATCAGTAATACATAATAATTTACGAGTATGCTACCATAAGATATAAATAGTAATATGCATGAACCATTAACCATATTTAAATTATACATTATATTCCTATATGAATATCCTACCACAAATATATTAATTCACAATTCTGCAATCACAAGATAATTTATGCAAACTGAGATTATGTTTTGTTGGTTGATCTGCTTCTATATATTCTAGATGTTAATTCCCTATTTATTTATTTCTAAGTATCTGTACTTGATTCCTAAATTTCCTTTTCAACATTTCACACTCATTACTTATACTATCTTGAGGAGAGGTGATTCCTTGAATGGTTGCATCCTTTGCAAAGAAAGACAACTCTAAGAATACACATACCTTTTCATTGCAACCTTTAAATGGTTTGTTTTTTCTTATGTGAAGGCGCCGCTTAGTCAAATACAATTGTTGTCCTTAACAAGAAGATTGTCTCATAAATGTAGTCACTGCTTATAAATTACATGGCTTTTCTTCTTACACAAATCGCTTTCCTTTCATTATAATTGCTCCATTTATCATTGTTATCATTGCTTCTTGTATGAAAGATAATCGCACCACCCATATATGTTTCAATGAAGATTTGTCTTTGTTAAATAGAGGCGGTGCCATGGAGGGTGTCGGCCATGCTAAACATACTTGTTTGATTAATTTAAACACACTTTTGGTGCCATGAAAGAGAACGGCTATAATCAGACTTGTTTATATTTTAATTTAAACTTGGCGTCAAAGACCAATCAGCCAGCATGAGTCAGCTTTATGAATAAGTTTAAATCTTTAATTTAAACTTCAATATGATCGATCATATTCTTTTTGCACATAGAGGAGTCGGCCTTGATACTTCAATCTCTTAAACTATAAGTGCTACATTTAGGATGTTTCTAATCACCATGGGTCAGCTAGCATTTAGTTTCTTTAAACATACTTATTAATCATAGAGATTTGCCATTAACATAAACTTGATTATCAAGCTAAAATCAACCCTTATAATACTATTTCAAGTTCTCTTCCATAGTCAGCCTGCATAAGGAATATAATTGTTGAGATCGACCTCTTTGTAATGTTTAATTCTTGCATAGTATGGGACATTACAATTTATCGTATCTTTCAAGATGAGTAAAGGTTTGTTGTGATAACTTTTATTCTTATGCATGTGACTAACAAACACATCAACAATTCCTTTTTTTGAATTTCAAACGATTCAATTACCTAGAAATGGAAAATGAATGCAAACAATATGATTTTTGTATTACAATTTAAACTATGTTTTTATGGGTCAATTATCAAATGTAATCTAATGAAATGATAATTGCAGTTAATATAAATGAAATGAAATGGAATTAATCCAAGAAAATAACTCAAACTAATATAAGCAATTTAAATACAAATTTACTTTAAGAAAGAAAATTAAAACTACCTATCAAGAGAAAAGCAAACAATGTGTTACTGCCTCAAGAGAAATATTTCATCTAGTTACTACTAAAGATTGAAAAATCTATATGAATCAGGTGACAGTGTCTAGCATTAGTCCTCAAAGGTCCTTTATGCCAACCATTCCTTTCTCTATAGTAACAGAGTCCTCCTCTTGGCAACTGGGACAAAAACAAAGATATGAAAAGTAAATGGCTATGAGCTTTTAAGCTATGGAAATTGAAAGAGAGTTGAAATGAGCATATGTATGCTATGGAAATTGAATTGGATTGAGATTTTAAGTTATGGTTAAAAATAAAAGGCACACAAGGTCCTGCAACGAGCATAAAAATACTATAGGGGCAACTATTTGTAAAAACTTGAGAAAAGCAATAATGCAATAATGAATTTGCCTCCTCAAATACATAGAGGAGGGGGGTATTTATAGGCTTGAAATCCACACCAAAGGTGGTGGTGATTGGAGAGTTAACAAGAAATAATTGAAGAGTGATCTAGCTTTTATTGGAAGTGAATAGAGGTTGGAGAGAAGATCACAAAAGAATGAGTGAAAGATAATATTAGACTGATTGGGAGTCCAGAAATAGTTAGGGGAAGTAAACAATTAGTTATGCATGGAGGAACTCACAATCAGAAGCCAAAAATGGAGTCAAACTATGCTAAAACTAGAAGAAATCACACATGGAAAAGATGATAGAGTCACCCCTTTCGGGAAGTGGGTTGCCCTTCGAGATCCTACTTAAGTTGTAGGATCACCCAGGGAGATCTTGAAGGCAATAGGGGTGACCCAGGCCAAATGGTTTGGACAAGTGGTTTGAAGGTGGAAAATTAGTCTTAGAGGCTTGAAAATAGTTTTGGATGCCTAAAATGAAAAAGAAAACTCTTGCAATCCAAGTCACCCCTTTTAGTATGTTAGATCTATGTGAGAGATCTCACTTCAGCTACAAGGTCACTTAGGGAGATCCTATAGGACATAGGGGTGACCTAGCCAGAATAGTTTAGACAAGTGATTATGAGATATAGGAGACCTTAGAAGGTCAATTGGATGGTCATAGAAGAATGAATGATCAAAAAGCCCCTTAAGGAAATGAATTTCTCCTCTTGGGAGATGAACTGCCTATGTTGTTAGGGTTTGTCAAAAATGGGTTAAGTGGATAACAACAAAGTGTGTAGGACCTTAGAAGGTTAGCTTGAAGGTTACAGAGGCACAAACAAAGATAAAAACATTTGAAAACATATCACTAAGAAAGAAACTACTGAGAGGTATATATAATTCATGCTTACATGTACATGATTAGGACTCTAGATCATCATCAGACTACCATGTAGGCATGTGTGCCTTTTTCATACTTACATATTTGTCCCCTCAGGGATGGTAGTCTACATGAAAGGTAGGTACTTGTGATAATGAGAATGTGACTCAAACATGACATATGTGAGTTAGACTCTAGGTAACACATTCACTGTGCTCTTGCTAAAGGTGTTAGCCAAAGCACTCCTACCTTTTCAGGGAAAGCTAGGTATGTGGGGGTGATTGGGATGACTACTCTCTTCACATGGAAGAAGAGTGTCATGGGTGTGAGTGGAGTTGCATTGTATGTTTGTTGAATTATTGAGCTTGTGTACCTTGTGATGAGACCGAGGGTTTCCTTGATATTTTCCTATGTTTGATTATTTGAATGTTGAAAATGTTGTTGGATTTCTATGCCTTGTGACAAAACCAAGGGCTTCTTTGATGTTTATTTTTAATGAAAGTTGAACATTTTATGCATTGTGATGAAACTGAGGGCTTGAATATTGTGATTTTACGAATGCTTAAAATGAATTTCTAATGCAATTAAGACTAAATGAATGCAAACTTTTCTTTTCCCAAATTTAAATATGATTTAACTACTATAAAAGGGAAATATGAATGCAAACTATATGGGTTTCTATGATGCAATATAACTAAGTTTTTGTATGCTTTCTTAGATCAATTTTAGATCTAATATAAATTTGTAACTACTCTAAGAAAAAACAAGAAATGTAATTTAAGGAAAGCAAGAAACTCTATTCTATCCTATCAAGAGAAAGAAAGACAACATTTTACTTTCCCAAGAGCAAGATGTGAGATAATTACTAATAAAATAATAAAGAACCTATAATTATTGGTGCTAGTGCCTGGCTATGTCCTTAGAGGTCCTTGTGGTAACTGTCTCCTCCTCTGTAGCAATGGGGTCCTCCTCTTGGCGACATGGATAAAAACAAGGATATGATGAAATGAAAAAGAAGCGTCTTAGAAGCAATAACAAATTGAGAAGAAGGAAGGTGTGATCTTTGTGCGAGCATAAAAAGCTAGAGGGGATGTTATGCATAAGCTTGGCTAAGGCAAGAATACATGAAAATAACCTCCTAAGGGAAATCTTTGAAGCTTTGCAAAATTAAAACTAAAACTAAACTAGGAGGCTCAAAGGCCTATAAATAAGCTTACAAGAAGCTTGAACAAAAAGAAGCTAAGAACCTTGTGAAGAAGCTTGTGTGAGTGAGAAGTGATGTTAAACAATGAAGAGGATGGAAGTAGGAATAAGGAAGGAGAAAGACAAAGCAAGTCAAAGTGCAAGGAAGAGAGAGCTAAGTAAAGCTGGCTTTTCAGAAAATTTATCAGTTCGTGAACTTGCCGAAATGCCAAAAATGGTAAAGAGGAACCAAGAAGACAAGAAAGAGAGGAAGAAAAGAGATAAAGGTTTCAAGGAGTTCACTAGTTCACGAATTTGTTGAAACAAGTTCAAAGTTTCCCATTTTCGTAGAAAGACTTGAAGAAAGAAAGAGAACAAGGAAGAGGCAAAAGATACGATGGTCCTTGAGTTATAAAATGTGTTGAAATGGCAAAAGACAGAGAATGAAGATGGATAAAGGAAAAGAAAAAACCAAGGTAGTTTTCGGCAAGTTTAGAGGTTCGCAAACCTCTCGATTCACCGAAAACCAATTTAAAAGAAAAGTTTAAATATTCAAAAGCCCACCAGGTTTTTAAAGTGAATAGTAATGTGTTTTAAAACACATTTTTCATGAGATTTCCTGTGTGAACGTCAGCCTACCTCCTTGAGAGCCATGAATGTAAAATAAAAATAAAGTATAGGTGGTGGCAAGGTAGATAGGATTAAATGCAAATGCTATGAGGGGAGGTGGGGTTGGTGATTCCTACCCAAAAGTAGCAGTACATATAATGCTATATATACATGTTCAGAAGATGTTTTAAGGGTTGGTCGTTGAACTAATTATCTAGTCTGGAATCGCCTAAGGAAGTTTTTGAGAATCAAGCAAAGCATAACTTCTAGGCAATGAATGAGGGAATTATACATCTAACAGTCTGTAGGAAAGGGCTTCAACACATATCTTCATGTAGTGGTATGTCTCCATGGTTAATTGTAATGGGAATGTTGAAATTGCAGTTTCAATGTTTTCTCTTGCCACATTTGCTGGCATGGATGTAATAGAGTTAGATGAATGTATGGAAACATTTTAATGCAATACAAAGGCTTTGTATTGGTCTTC
The DNA here is from genome assembly GCA_027924645.1 of Cunninghamia lanceolata. Classification (NCBI taxonomy): domain Eukaryota; kingdom Viridiplantae; phylum Streptophyta; class Pinopsida; order Cupressales; family Cupressaceae; genus Cunninghamia; species Cunninghamia lanceolata. Next base: position 11,635,803 of record BSBN01001281.1, read on the forward strand.
TTTTGTTACATGTGGGTTATTGCAGTTTAGCTCAAGATTATTAAGTATGTCCATTGTATGTTTATATATCTTAGATTTATGTGTGAATACATTTCATGTTTATGTTGATGTGTGTTGTATGTATCTCCTTCCCCTTTTCTGCTTATGACTTGGTTTCCCAATGGAGTATTCACTAGTCCATATTAGGGATGGATCAATCATTCTTCATATAAATCCTTTGTCCTGTTAGATGTAGTAGGATTAGATTAGGTTCCACTTGCTGTTCATGATTTAGTATAATAACTAAGGATCAATTTGAAGCAATATAAAACTATTCAATAATTTGTGATTCATGTTTATGCATGTATACGCTCTAATAGTGTGTATGTGAAGTTAAGTGGATTCATATCAAGGGATACTGTGTTGTTATCATTTGGTGGTGCATCTGTAGGGTGTAGTAATCAGTTTAAATAGAGGCTTTATGCAACAAGTCATCTTGACCTAGTGACAACTATGGGGGTCAAATGTACATTGGGTGTGGCTATGAGTGTTTATTGGTGTTCCTTTTCATACCTCTAGGAATATCCCTCTTGGGTCTAGCTGAGCCTGAAGTGCAAGAGAGTACACCCACTCTCGTTTGTTGGCCTTTAACCATATGAGATTTGTTGATGGGCCCCTGTTCTACCTTTTGAATGACATCCTTTGGCCTGGGAGGTATGAACATACTCTAGGCTTTTGGACCTACAGTTTTTGGTCCCAACATTTTGGTGTTGTTGCCGAGGATGGAATACTTTGGATTAGTTTGAAGACCTCTACAACACAGTCATAACTTGTGGCTATTGTCAGGTGCATTTTATTGTGTGTTGAAGTTGGCATCCCATCAACTTACGCCAAAGTTTTGGCATCATTTCTAGGGAAGAAATTATTGCTAGGTTAAAATGGAATGAAGACTCTACTAGTGAGCTAAACCCAGAATCAGTTTGTGGTCTTGGAGTTTTGTCATGCTTCAAGGATTTCCTCTTGAGAAAGAGGTGGTGACTCTACTGTCAAAGAACATGAAGAAGTTTGCTGATGTATGTTGATGGTAAATCAAAGACCCTACTTTGAATGTGCAACAACTGCTAATAAGGTACACGTGGTTTCCATTCTTCCTACCTTTGAAGTTTGTTGTTCATGTCATGTTGAAGGAACAAATTTGTATATCTCTATTTTATGCCCTGCATTGTAGGATGTTTTAGTCATGGCTAATTAATATGAATATGGATACCCTAGGGATGTTCCTTCACAACCATCTTCCTATTTATCAGACTGTAGAAACTATATTAATGTGGATTCTTGTGACCATCCTAGTAATGCAAATTCTAGTCATGGCTTTGCACCTTATACAAACCAAAACCTATGTGCATCCATGCAAAACCAAAATGAATTAGCAATGTAGCAATATGAAATTGATAAAACTAAATAGCTGCTAGATTCCTTATGGTAGCAAGAAAAAGAAATTGAAAATCAAGTTAGGTTGCTTGAGTCTAGGGTGCAGTCCAATGGTTGCCCTACTGCCCCTACAAATCATATTGCTCAATCCCCTATTCCTCCCTTAGATCTAGTTTATAATTAGTTAGAACTCTCATGGGTTGACTACAAAAAATGAGGCATGCCAATGAAGGTCTACAACCAGTTGCCCAAGTTTGATGGGTATAACATTTGGGAAGGGGACACCCATGATGAGTTTTCATAATTTATGGAAGAACATTAGTTTGAAGATGAAGACACGTGGATGAGATTCTTAGTTAGGTCCTTGCACAGAAAGGTAGGACAATGGATTTTGAATTTTCCCAAGTAGTCCTTTGATTTGTGGAATGGACTTGTGGCTGTGTTTAAAGAAGAATTTGCAAAAGGTCTGGACCCTACTGATCTTGTCATAAAATTGGAAGAAATCAAAAGACAAGAGGCAAATTCTAGCATGGAATTTAGTCATAGGTTTGTTGTTTCCCTTTCCAATATTCTTAAGGATTTTCGATGTAACACTTCTGCTTGCATTGATATGCTTTTTGAAGCATATTAAATTGGATTGAGTTATGTGCAGGAAGATTTGAAAATAACAAGTTTGTAGCAAGCATATGAATGCCTAGACTACTTGGAGAAGGTAAGAGATGACTAAATAAGGGGTTTTTTGTCCACAAATGTATGTACTAATGGTGATGAACGATATGATTTAAGAAGAAGTCCTATGGATATAACCAATTAGATGAGTGCATCATCAAATTATGATGATTGTGTAGTCAGGAGGGTAGAATGTGAAGATGCATCATATGACAATGATGTAGATGATGAAGGCAGTGTGTGTACCTACCTTCAATTGGATAGTTCCTTAGTTGAAGATGAAAATGATGAAACTAATGATGACTTCCAGCCTAGTGTTGAGGTATGTGTCTCAGTGGACAATGAGGATGTTGTGCACAAATGAGTAGTCAAATGAACTGATTCTGGAAACTGATTATGAAGAGTGTACAAAGGTATGTGAAATAGGGGATGAACAAGAAACTTGTTTCTTGATTGATATGATGCCCTCTTTTGTTCTTGTTTATGATGATGAAGTTGGTATTTGCTTGCATGAGGTTGAGGTTGAGGTGGAGGTGGATGCACATGGTGATAATTTATTAGAGATAGGTGTTGGTGCAACCATGAATTTTCAATGTGAAGATCTTTCCCTGGATTGTGAAGATGGTCATAATGTGGACACATATGAGAACCTATTTTTGTTGTGCAAGGTATGTTGTCTTCCCCATGCAAAGTGTGCTTCAAGTCAACCACACGAAAGTAATATAATTAATGAAGAAGAAGATATGTGTCAATAGTTTATTTGTAGCATCATATATGACACATCAGATTACCAACAATGATCAAGAAACAATGAGACAATTGGAAGAACTTGGTTCTTCACATGAGGTGTCTCGTGGTGTTGATTTATGTGTTGATGGTTTGGATTGTATCCTGAGTCATGCTTATGATTCAGTAATTGAAGAATGTGGCAACACATATGAAAGTTATGTTCAAGATCTTGGTGGAGATGCAAATGAGTATGAATGTTTCCACTTTGATGTGGGATATTTACCGACTCTTGAAGATGTTGGTGTTATAGTAGAGGTTCAGTCCTTTGTGTGGGACATGGATGTAAGTGACTAACAAGGCATGTTTATGCCTAAATTTCAACAGGTGGTAGCCCAACTTGAAAGTATACCTAAGATGGAGTTTTTCTAGTTTGAGTTAGAAGAAGAGTCTTCTTCTCTTGTGGATTAGTAGTGCATTCAAGAACACTTTTATTTTCCATTGGAATCGGAGGTGTTCTCCTTTTTTCTCAATTTGCATGAAGAGGTTAGCAAGGATCGTGATATTGCAATTCATGATGGAGGTTTGTCTCCATCCATCTCTTTTGATGCTAACCTAATTTTTATTATCTCACCCCTTGTTGTTGGGAACAAGCATGATGTGGAGTTGAATAGGTCAAGCACCTATTACATGTGGTTGCCTTGCATTAGTGTTTTTAAAGGTGAAGCTTGTCTTCATTTACCAGGCAGTGGTTACAGACTATTGTGTGCTCACAAAAACCATCTTTTGTTGTAGTTGGGTGGTGAATACAGTCCTGGTTTGAGGGAGATTATCTCCTTCATTCAACTTGTCTTCGATAGAGGCAAGTAGTTTAAGTTGCCTTTTGCAAGCTTGCCCTGCCTTGTGTTAAAATTTTGTTTACATTCATTATTCCTTCTGTGCCTTCATTGCTTATGATTGTAAGTTGTCTTGTATATATGCCTTTGTTGTAGATATGTTATTTGTTTTCTCCATTGTGTTTTGCCTTTTGGTCTACCCTAGAGATAGCTAGTTCTTGTTGTGCCAATGTTTGGCACATGTCCTCAACCAAAGCCAATATTGGGACCCAGATTTTCAATTCCCAATCATGCATCATTTGTGTTTGAATCCATAAGGTGCCCTCTGTTTGTGCTCCTCTATTTTCCTTAGCCTATTTTTTCCCATCATTTATACCTAATCTAAAATATTTTAATATGGGCCCCCATCCTAGAAAATCATCTAAGAAAATCCTCTAAGTCCCTAAGGCTTTCTTCCTTGGAAAATCTCTAAGTAAAAGTGTTGTCTTTCGACAAGTTTGTAGATTCATGAATTTGCCGAAATACCGAAAGTACCTTTCATGTATGTCTTCCTTTGTGTGCTTCGGTGGTTTGGCAAGTTCATGAACCGCCGAACTCGCTAGAATGGTTCACGGGTTCAGGTTTTCACCGAAACACTGAAGTAGGAATAAGGAAGGAGAAAGCTAAAGCAAGCTGAAGTGCAAGGGAGAAAGAGTTGAGTTAAGTTATCTTTTTGGCAAGTTAGCAAGTTCATGAACTTGTCAAAATGCCGAAAATGGGAAAGAGGAACAAACAAGGTAAGGAAGGGGTAAAATAAAAAAGAAAGCATATGGCTTTCGGCAAGTTTGCAAGTTTGCAAACTCATTGAAATGTTGAAAAGGCATAAAAAATAAGGAGAAGAAAGTAAAAAGGGCGAATGAAGAAAAGAGACAAAGGTTTTGGCGACTTTGCAAGTTTGCAAACTTGTTGGATTGTGAAGATGGTGATAATGTGGACACATATGAGAATCTATTTTTTTGGTGCAAGGTATGTTGTTTTCCCCATGCAAAGTGTGCTTCAAGTCAGCCACATGAAAGTGATATAATTAATGAGGAAGAAGATATGTGTCAGTAGTTTATTTGTAGCATCATATATGACACAAGATTACCAATAATGATCAAGAAACAATGAGACAATTGGAAGAACTTGGTTTTTCACATGAGGTGTCTCGTGGTGTTGATTTATGTGTTGATGGTTTGGATTGTAGCCTGAGTCATGCTTATGATTCAGAAATTGAAGAATGTGGCAGCACATATAAAAGTTATGTTCAAGATCTTGGTGGAGATGCAAATTAGTATGAATGTTTCCACTTTGATGTGGGATGTTTACTAGCTCTTGAAGATGTTGGTGTTGTAGTAGAGGTTGAGTCCTTTGCGTGGGAAATGGATGTAAGTGAGCAGCAAGACATGTTTATGCCTGAATTTCAATAGGTGGCAACCCAACTTGAAAGTATACATGAGCTAGAGTTTTTCTAGTTTAAGTTACAAGAAGAGTTCTCTTGTGGATTAGTAGTGCATTCAAGAACACTTTTATTTTCCATTGGAATTAGAGGTGTTCTCCTTTTCTCTCAATTTGCATGAAGAGGTCAGTAAGGATCGAGATATTGCAGTTGATGATGGAGGTTTGTCTCCATCCATCTCTTTTGATGCTAACTTGATTTTTATTATCTCACCCCTTGTTGTCAGGAATAAGCATGATGTGGAGTGGAATAGGTCAAGCACCTATTACATGTGGTTGCCTTGCATCATTGTTTTTAAAGGTGAAGCTTGTTTTTATTTACCAAGCAGTGGTTATAGACTATTATGTGCTTACAAAAATGATCATTTGTTGTAGTGGGGTGGTGAATATAGTCCTAGTTTGAGGGATATTATCTCCTTCATTCAACTTGTCTTCGATAGGGGCAAGTAGTTTTAGTTGCCTTTTGTAGGCTTGCCCTGCCTTGTGTTAAAATTTTGTTTACAATCATTATTCATTTTGTGCCTTCATTGCTGATGACTGTAAGTTGTCTTGTTGTATATACACCTTTGTTGTAGATATGTTATTTGTTTTCCTCATTGTGTTTTACCTTTTGGTCTACCCCAGAGATAGCTAGTTCTTGTTGTGCCAATGTTTGGCACACATCCTCAACCAAAGCCAGTGTTGGGACCCAGATTTTTTGGTTCCCAATCATGCATCATTTGTGTTTGAATCCATAAGGTGCCCTCTGTTTGTGCTCCTCTATTTGCCTTAGCCTATTTTTTCCCATCATTTATACCTAATCTGAAATATTTTAATATGGGCCCCATCCTAGAAAATCATCTAAGAAAATCCTCCAAGTCCCTAAGGGTTTATTCCTTGGAAAATCTCTAAGTAAAAGTGTTGCCTTTCGACAGGTTTGCAGGTTTGCAAATCTACCAAAATGCCAAAAGTGCCTTTCATGTATGTCTTCCTTTGTGTGTTTTGGTGGTTTGGCAAGTTTGCAAACCGCTGAACTCGCTAAATTGTTCACGAGTTCAGGTTTTCATTGAAACCGAAGTAGGAATATAAAGAAGGAGAAAGCTAAAGCAAGTTGAAGAGCAAGGTAGAAAGAGTTGAGTAAACTTATCTTTTCAGCAAGTTAGCAAGTTCACGAACTTGCCGAAATGCTAAAAATGGGAAAGAGGAACAAACAAGGTAAGGAAGAGGCAAAAGAAAAAAGAAAGCATATGGCTTTCAACAAGTTCGCAAGTTCACAAACTTGTTGAAATGTTGAAAAGACAGAGAAAAGATGGATAAGAAAGTAAAGAAGGGCGAATGAAGAAAAGAGATAGGTTTTGGCTCGAGTTTGCAAGTTCGTGAACTCATTGAAATGTTGAAGTGGTTCAAGGTTTCCCCAGTTCGCAAAAAGAAAAAATTAAACAAGGAAGAGATAAAAGCTTTGATGGTTTGCAAATTCTAAAAAGCGTTGAAATGTTGAATGAAGATGGGTAAAGAAAAAGAGAAAACCAAGATAGTTTTTAGTGAGTTCGAAGGTTTGTGAACCTGCTGATTCACTGAAAATCAATTTAAAAAGAAGAGTTTAATATTTAAAAGCCCACCATGTTTTTAAAGTGAATAGTAATGTGTTTTTAAATGCATTTTTTGTGGGATTTCTTGTGTGATTGATGGCATACCTCCTTGAATGCCATGAATTTAGAATAAAGATAAAGTACATGTTGGTGGCGAGGTAGGTAGGATTGAATGTTGATGCTATGAGGGTAGGTGGGGTTGGTGATTCTCTCCCAAAAGCAATAGTAAATGTAATGCTATATAGACATGTCCGGAAGATGTTTTAGGGGTTGGTCGCTAAGCCAATTGTCTAGTTTGTTTGTGCTTCAAAGTGAATCTCAGGCTTCAACTCAGGTCAGACTAGGCAGTAAATAAAGAAATGCATCTAGTATAGTGTAAGAGGGAATTGTAACACACATCTTCACACAATGGTATGTCTCCATGGCCAATTGTAGTGATTAAGGAGAATGTATAGTCGTAGCTATATATTTTGCCCTCACCACATTTGTTGGTGTGTTTGTAATAGTCATTTGATAATGTGTGAGCATTTAAATCAATACAAGCTTTGTGTTGGGTCATTTCTTTTGTTTCAAGTGAGTCATTACAGTTCTTCTCAGGATTAATAAGTATGTCCATTGAATGAAATGTAATTTGAGGAATGTATGTAAATGCATTTTAGTCTTTTGTTGATGCTTATTGGATTCATCTCCTTCCTCTTTATTGCTCATGACTTTGTTTCCCAATGGAGTAGGCACCACTCCATATTGGGGATGGGTTAATCACCTTTCATTTATCAAACCCTTGTTTTGTTAGTTGTAGGAGTAGGAGTAGGATTGGATTAGGTTCCACTTGTTCATGATTCAGTATAATAACCAGGGATCAATCTAAAGCAATATAAAACTATTCAAATCATTTGTTAATCATGTTCATGATTGCATGTGCCCTGTAAGTGTGTATTTGAAGTTAAGTGGATTCATCTCAAGGGATCCCATGTTGTTGTCATTTGGTGGTGCATTTGCAGGGTACAATAATTAGCTCTATCAGAGGCTTTATGCAGATAGTCGTCTCGACCTAGTGATAGCTATGGGGGTCATGTGTACATTGGATGTGGTTGTAAGATTTATTGGTATTCTTTTTATGCCTCTAGGAATATCCCTCCTGAGTCTAGTTGAGCCCAAAGTGCAGGAGAGTATACTCACTCTCATTAGTTGGCCTTTAACCATCCTTAATTTGTTGATGAACCCCTGTTCTACTTTCTTGATGGCATTCCCTGGCCTGGGAAGTGAGAATATACTTTAGGATTTTGAACCTATGGTTTTTGGTCCCAACACTACTTACCATGGTTAGACATAAACCTACTCAAAACTCCCATTGCTTGGGCAATATCTGATTTAATGCAAACCATTGCATTCATCAAGCTACCAACAATACTAGCATAAGGCATGTTAGACATATCCTCAAAATCATCATTTGATTTGGGACATGTTGGGACCCATATTTTTTGGCTCCCAATCATGCATAATTTGTCTAAATTCATAAGGTGCCCTCTGTTTGTGCCCTTTTGTTTGTCTTTACCCATTTTTCCCATAATTTATACCTAACCTGAGATATTCTAAATAGATGCCCCATCCAAAAATCATCTAAGAAAATCCTCTAAGTCCTTAAGGGTTTCTTCATTGGAAAACCTCTAAGTAAAAGTGTCACCTTACGACAAGTTCCCAGGTTCCTGAACCTGCCGAAATGCTGAAAATGCCTTTCATTTGTGTCTTCCTTTGTGTGTTTCAATAGTTTGGTGATTTCATGAACTGTCAAACTCACCGAAATAGTTCTGTGGTTCAAGGTTTTGTCAAATTACCAAAATAGAAAGATAAGGCAAAAGAAAAAGAGAAAGCATATGGCTTTCGACGAGTTCTCAAGTTCACGAACTCACTGAAACATTGAAAAAGAAGAGAAATGAATGGCGAAGGAAGAGAGAGTTAGAAAAGTTTGCAAGTTTAGGAACTCATCGAAACACCAAATAGGTTTGAGGATTCTCAATTTCATTGAAAGACTTGAAGACAAAAGAGAACAGAGACAAAATCTAGGATGGTTTGATAGTTTTCAAAAGCATCAAAGTGCTGAAAGATAGAGAATGAGGATGGATAAAGAAAAGGAGAAAACCAAGATAGTTTTTGGTGAGTTCAGAGGTTCGTGAACCTTCTGATTCACTAGAAACCAATTTAAAGAAGTATTAAATATTCAAAAGCCCGCCAGGTTTTTAAAGTGAATAGTAAAGCATTTTTCGTGGCTTTCTCAGTTCAAACGCCTGCCTACTTCTCATACGCAATGAATGCGGAATAAATATGAAATACAAGTTGGTGGTGAGGTAGGTAGGATTGAATGTAGATGTTATGATTCAGGGGAATGTTGAAATCACCATTTCATTGTTTCCTCTTGCCACATTTGCTGGCATGAATGTAATAGAGTTAGATGAATGTATGACATAATTTTAATGCAATACAAAGGCTTGATATTTCTCTCCTTTTGTTACATGTGGGTTATTGTAGTTCAACTCAAGATTATTAATTATGTCTATTGTATGTTTATATATCTTATATTTATGTGTGAATACATTTCATGTTTCTCTTGATGGGTGTTGTGTGTATCTCCTTCCCCTTTGCTACTTATGACTCAGTTACCTAATGGAGTAGGCACTGATCAATATTGGGGATGGCTCAATCATCTTTCTTTAATCAAACCCCTTGTCCTGTTAGTTGTAGGAGTAGGAGTAGAATTAGGTTAGTTTTACATGCTATTCATGGTTCTTTTCTATAACCAAGGATAAATCTATAGTGATATAAAATTGTTCGTATAATTTGTGAATCATGTTTATGCATGCTTGCATCCTGTAAGTGTGTATGTGAAGTTAAGTGGATTCATCTCAAGGGATACCATGCTATTATCATTTGGTGATGCATATGCAGGGTGTAGTAATTAGTTTAAATAGAGGCTTTATGCAAACAGTCGTCTTGACTTAGTGACAACTATGGGGGTCAAGTGTATGTTGGGTATGGATGTGGGTATTTATTTGTGTTCTATTTCATGCCTCTAGGAATATGCCTCCTGGGTCTAGATAAGCCCGAAGTGCAGGAGAGTATACCCACTCTCATTAGTTGGCCTTTAGTCATCCTTGATCTATTGATGAGCCCCTGTTCTACCTTCTTGATGACATCCCCTGTCCTAGGAGGTATGAATCTACTCTAGGGTTTTGGACCTGCGGATTTTGGTCCCAACAGGATACATATCTAAAAAAGCTTAGTTCCAATAAGAAAATGAATACTCATAGGTTTGCAATCCTACATACCAAACCACTAAAAATGGAATCAACATATATGCACTCTAACTTAACTGAAGTGTTATGTGTATAGGTGATCCTTGCTAATCTCCATACCAAGAATGTATTTGGTAGACCCAAAATCTTTCATATCAAATGTATCTGAAAGATGAGTTTTGAGGTTCCTAATCATCACCTTGTTGTTACTAATAAACAACATGTCACCCACATACAAGATAATGGTTAGAATCTGATCATTAATAATTTTAAAATAAACATAGTGATATTCCTCGCTCCTAACAAAACCCACTTTCTTTGCAAATGCATCAAACTTCTGGTACCACATGCAAGGTAACTCCTTAAGACCATACAATGACCATTTTAACATGCAGACCAAATGTTCCTTCCCCTTCACAACAAAATCATTAGGTAGATGCATATAAATCTCCTCCTCGTATCCCCATGCAAGAAAGTAGTTTTAACATCCATTTGTTCTATTTCAAAATCACATGTTGAAGGAATGGATAACATGAATCTAATAGAAGATAACTTAGAAACAAGAGGGAATATTTCACTAAAATCAACCCTCTTTCTCTGGGATTAGCCCTTGTACCACTCTAACCTTCCATATGCTCTAATCTACTTCTTATACACCCACTTGCAACCAATGGGCTTTCTTCTCTCACGCAAACTAACAATATCTTAAGTGCCACAACTATCTAAGCTTGTCATCTCCTCCTACATGGCTTGCATCCAAGACTCACTATCCTCCAAAGAGAGAGCCTCCCTGAAAGATCTTGGTTCATTGTATTTACATAATAAATTAAATACACAACAAAAATCTAGTGGGCTATACCTATCAACTGGATTTTCTTGTCTCATGGATATTCTCAAGGTAAGAAAAAGGGGCTTTGCCTATTCTTCTACATGTTCATCCTTCTTAGAACTCTCATATGAACCCTCTTTTTCTTCTCCATCCTTTAATCCATCATATTACTCTTCAACATGTGCATCTTCTTGCTTTTTGACATTGGTCTCAAAATGCATTGTTTTCCTTCCTTCTTTTTTCTTTGACTATATAGGATTTGAAAATACTCTAAACTCCTTAAAAATCACATCTCTAGAAAAGATAATTTTCTAGGTTAATGGATTCCAAAGATTATAACCTTTTATATTCTTAGTATAACCAACAAAGGTGCATCTATATGCTTTGGATCAAGTTTAGATCACTTTCCCTTGGGCACATGAACATAAGCCTCAACCAAATACCTTTAAATGTGAAACAAATGGTTTTTTACCTGTCCACACTTCATAAGGAATTTTATCAACAAGAACCAAACAAGGAGACATGTTAATCAAATAACAATTAGTAGAAGTTATAGCTCTGTCCAAAAGTACTAATCCAGTTGTGTACCACTTAGCATACTTCTAGCTCTTTCTAACAAGGTTCAATTCATTGTCTCTATCATCCCATTCTGTTGAGGTGTGTAGTGTAGTCTTCTATTAGACAATATATGCATGCTTATATAACTCATCATATTCCTTAGAATAGTATTCACCCCCATTATCAGATCTCAACACACTTATTTTATAATTTCAACCAATATTTTAAATTCCTTAAACTTAGTAAAAATTTTAGATTTAAAATGCATAAAATAAACTCAGGTGTATCTTAAGCATCATCAATAAAAGTAACAAAATAATGAGATTTTCCCATATATTTAGCATCCACTAGATCAAACTTATCCAAAATAATAATTTCAAACAATCTCTTACCTTTGTAACTACCTAAAGGAAAATATTCTCCATTCTATTTTCCAAACACATAATGTTCACAAAAACCAAATTCATCAAAGTAAATAAGAAAACATCAACCATATTTTTATTAATTAGGGATTTTAGCCCTTTTTCACCAATGTGGCCCAAACGTTGGTGCCACAACTTACATGTATTTTTGGGGCTAGTCACATTGGTAGAGTTACAAAAAGTAGAGGCAATCAACCTAAACAAAGTCCCAACACAAGATCCTCTAGCAACCACCAAATTACCTCTCACCAACCTACAACCAGACTTATCAAATATCACATGCATTCTTGAATCATTCAACTTGGAAACAAAAATCAAATTTCTAGCAAGTCCAAGAATATGTAAAACACTAGTAAGGGTTCTCACCCTCCCATCATTGAAACATAACTATACCTTCCCATGATCAACAATCCTATGTGAACTATTGTCACACAGGCATGCTTCTCCTCAATCATATGCACATGGTAGGAAGAGAATAACTTCTTATGATGAATCATACATGATATGAATAACTTGAGTCAATCAACCATGATTTGTCAAAAATAGCATTAGTAGAAATAACCAAAGCTTCATCACCTTCATTAGAGGTTTTTTTCATGGAGGAGTCATATGTCTTCTTCTTATTTCTACACTCCTTCACATTCTAGCATTTACCATAGTTCTAACACTTGAATCTACTCTTTCTTGGGTTTTTAGAATGACTTTGAGACTTAGATCTCTATGTAGATTTTTTTATCCCTTTTGACCCTCCTTTATCCTTGGGCCTTCCCCAAACATGTAATGCATCCTGTTGGGTCCCAAAACCACAGCTCCACTTACAGGGATGAAATCACACTCACAAGGCTAGGGTTGTCATCATGTAAGCATAATCGGTCCATTAACAGAACATGGAGGGTTGAAGGTCAACTCTACGGGAGTGGGTTTCATCCCTTGCACTTTGAGCTCAGCTAGGCTCTAGAGGGATATTCCAAGGGGTATGCCTTAATAGATATTGGGTTCAAACCAGATGAACAACTAAAAACCAATGAAAAACCAAACCCAACTCGTTGTCTTGGCCCCAAAATTATCACTGAACCAAGAACAACTTGTTGAAATGCGCCAGACAACTGAGAGGGGGGGTGAATCAATTATCCCAAAAACTCAAACACTTATGTACTTAAACATTAATCACTTGTCCATAGTTATTATGATTAAATAATGAATGCATGAAATCAAAAACTTAAACACAGATGCAACGTTAAACACAAGAGACACTAGATTTTTACGTGGAAAACCCCAAGGTGGGGAAAAACCACGGAGAGGATTATCTCTCAAAATATATTGTAATCTTTAAAAAATGATGTTTAGGCTTGGTCACTCCACTGGCCTAGAACATGCTGGCTCACTGCCCTGAAGTACAGCTAGCTCTAGCAGGCTCATTACCTCAACCCTAAACCTAGAAAGATTATAATGAGGGTTGTTAAACCCTAAGGGCTATTAAACCCTATTGGAGGCTCACTGCCAGGCTCACTACCAAGATCAACATCTTCTTCATGTATGAGATTAATACATTGAAGTACAATAGTTCCTTTGCTCTGCTCTACCTTTCCACCTCTTTCCCTATCTTCCCATCTTCACATAAGGGCATCTTTTCCATGACTTGATTACAAGTATTTATACACTTCATCAACCTTTGAATGATCATCAAGGTTGGCATTACAATCATCAACCATTAGAACAATCTCCAAGGTCGACATTACAAACATTTACAAAATAGGTCTTGACCTCATTCAAAATTTTGCAAAGGAAATGTAGTATAGATGTGTGCGGATCATGTCACACCTTAGCTGGGACTCAAACATGATCTTCCACACCACAATATGCTTCTATAATCTTCAAGAGATCTCTGCAATCACTGGAGTTAACCAAGTTGGCTAAGACTAGTTACACGCTACGTTATCTAGGAATAATCTTCAAACATGATCTTAATTCCTTAACGTGAACCAATGTAAAGGTAGGAACATGATCAGGAGGTATCCACAAGCATGTTGAAATCACCAAGAGCAACTGCACAAGCTCAAACCACTTTATCCATGAGATTCTTCATACTGGAGCACATGAACTTCACTGTCTTCAACTATCATAAAAGAAAGATAGCTTGCGAACCACCAAAACATGAACCATTGCAATTGTAGGCACTTATCATCATCCCAGGCTTCCCTCTAGAACCACAGAGCAAAACACTTTAATGCAAAGGAATGTGCAACAAAATACTTTCTCTTAGGCACCAGTGAATAATCAGAAAAAGTAGGTTTTACTCTGGTGAATGTAACTCACTCAAATCTTCATACCGGAGACTCAAACTCAGGATTTAGCATCTTCAGACATGCCTCTAAATAACTTCTAATCCACAGACCAAGATCTTTAGTCAACAAGAAATGCAGAGCAATCTTCTGGACTGTTCTTTAGTATGCAACTCACTATCTTCACTGTGATTCATTGTTTACTTCCTGATTCTTCCAGAGGGGCTAATTTTATCAATATCCTCAACATATAAGGCTTCTAACCAAATAAAAAAATAGGATACAGTTGACACCAATGACAACAAAAATATGTTGACATCAATGACAACACTGATTAGGCACATACTTGCAACAATCTCCCCCTTTGTCATTGATGGCAACATATGATGTGCAGAACTGTAACAGCCATCAAGACAAGATTCTCCCCCTATCTCTTTACACATTTGCACTCTTTCTCTCTAAGTTTTTCACATGATTTCTCTCCCCCTTTAACATCAATGGCAAAGGGCACATACTTGCATTCTGCTACTCTGATCCAATCTTTCTTCTGAACTCTCTTCATCTGACTACTCCCCCTGAGAAGTAGCCCTTACAGGCATCAATCCAGATCTGGAGATGGATTTTTAGGTACCTTCAGACTGATGCACTTCTGTGCATATTGGTTTAGAGCAGGAGGGGTGATAATCCCTAACTTTAGGCAGGGAACTGCTCTCTCATTAAAGCCAACCTGCGAGCTTCTTACTTCTACTTGCCAGTAATTTGCCCTCTGCCTTCTTCTTCTAAAGCTTTTCCCTCCTTTTTTTGTGTGCTTGGCCTCTTATGTTGTTCTTCCTCTTCTTTTAATCTTGCCAACCTTTCTTGCCTTTCCTTTTTGACCGGAGCCTTTCCTTTAACCTCCTTGGTTTTTTCTTCTTGGGTTTTTGCTTCTTAGATGCAGCTGAATTGCAGGTCCTCCTTGCTTTTGACCCTCGTCAATCATGAACACATCATTATTTGCATCAGGATTGGCATTGCCTTCTACTGTCTTCTTTTTACCTTTCTTCCCCTTCTTTTTCCCTATAAATTGAATCACATCATCCACTTCACTGTCCTTTTTCCTCCGATGTAGAATTGTCCAGTGATTTACCTCCTTCCCCATCTTCTACATTTTTCTTACCTCTGGCCTTCTTCTTTCTAGAGAAAATAATGGCATCATCATCGTCATTATCATCATCCTCCTTTACATCAACAAAGGATGACTCCATGTCCTTATCAAGTTTCTTCTGACTACCCTTCTTCGTAGATATAGTCGATTGAAATTTCTCTGCAATGTTTCGCATTAGCTTATCCTCTTCCGATTTCTCTTTCACAGGATTTGTCTTGTCGGATTCAACCATATATCTTCATGCTGGATTCTAGCACCAACTTTCTAGCTAGGGAATTTTTATTTTCAATACTGCTCCCCCTGAGCCAGAGCTCTCAATTTACTTCCCAAAGGAAGTGTCTGCACCAGATGTTGGTGCGGATCCATCCTTATTCACATCCTTTTTAATCCAAATCATACTCATCTCATTCTTGGTTTTCATTGTATCAACCTTTTCTTTTCCCATATCATTCCTCTGCTCTGTTTTTCTTTTTTCAGCATAGTAGTTTCTCTTCATATTCTTGCTTTTGCAGAATCTTGCAACATGTCCAAATTTGTTGCAATTGAAACATACAATGTTTCCCTGTCCTTGATTTCTTCCTCTGAATGAATTCACCCTTGATTTGCATTGATTAGCCATGTGTCCAAATCTATTGCATGTGAAACACTTGCTATTGAAGAATTGACCATTTCTAGAATAGTTTGGCATATTTCTTGACACATTTTTGCACTCATTTGCTTTATGACCAATCTTCTTGCAATTGAAACATTTACCAGAGAAGGATGGAACATTTTTTTCATTCTACTTCTACACTGAGTAGCCCTATGACCATACTTATTGCATTTAAAATAGTAACCATTGAAAGATGGGTACCTTTGAGCATTTGGTTGCCTGATAGGAGATCTTTTAGGTCCTCTTCTTTGGTTCCTCACCGGATGGTTTCTACCTTTTCCTTCTCTAGATCTAACTTGTTCTAAATTTGAGATTTCTCCCTTTTCAAATCCCAAGCCTTGCCTATCATTTGGATACTTTTGACTGGCTAGCAACTCATCAAGTTTTACAGAGCTTATTTTTAATTTTTCTCTATAGTTGTTGGTTGCCTCTAGATCAGACTTCAAAAGTACAATTTCTTCTGCCAATTTCTCACATTCTTCTGACTTTTCTTTCACAACTTGGCTCAGATGATCCTCTATTCTTGTTTTATCTTCATTTGCCAGACTCAATTCTTCACTTTTCCTTTTAAGACTTTGTTGGAGTTCCTTGATTTCCTTATTTAGCTCTTGGATGCAACTATTTACTTCTACCACATTTTCTTTTGAGTCCAAGTTTTCTTCCTCAAACTTCTTAATGTCTTCCGGAGCAATTTGATGCCCTTTTCTATCAAGAACAACTGTTTTAGATTCAACACTGGCAATCAAGCATACATCACATTTTGTTTTATCACTGATGGTTTGGGAACCTTCTTGTGCTTCATTTTGTAGCTCCTTATTGATTGAATCAGAGTACTTTTGAGTGTTCTCATTAACTTTGACATTTGTACTTTCAACAATTTTTCCCAATCTATTGTTGTAGCAGTGGTAGGCTTTGTTCCAAGATGAATATTCGAGAAAGATGCCCTCCTTAAACTTACCATCATCCTTTTCCATTTTGATAAGGCATTTGCTTCCAAAGATTTTGAAGTATTTCACAGTGGGTATTGTTCCATACCATAATTCAAAAGGAGTTTTTTCATTTTTGACTTTTACCTAAACTCTGTTTAGTGTGTAAATAGTCATTTGAATTGCCTCCTTCCAAAATGCTTCTAACAGATTTGCCTCTTCCATCATTAATTTTGCAGTTTCCTGAATAGTCTTGCTTGCTTCTTCCATTATCTTATTCTTCGCAGAGAGTTGTTTCTCTATCCCATGTGTTTCACAGAACATATTGAAATTGTTGGAGGCAAACTCTTCTTCTTTACCAATCCTCAAACACTTGATTTCATGCTTAGCTCATTTTCAACCATTTCTTTAAAAGCTTTGAGTGCATCTAGAGTTTTTGATTTATCTTTGAAAAAGCTAACCCAAGTCATTCTAGAATAATCATCAATAAAAAACATAAAGTACCTATCATCATGAAGGCTTTGTATTCTTGTGGGACCACAAAGGCTTGCATGGACCAATTCTAGTCGTTCAGTGGAAGATTTTTGTAGTACTCTTCTTGACAGCCTTTTATCTTAACATTTTCTGCAAACGATGTTATCTGAGCAATCAACTTCTGGCAAATCTTTTACAATTTGAATTGAGCCTGTCTTTACTAAATCATCAAGATTTGCATGACACGGTCTTCTATGCCAAACCCAGCTTTCATTGGTCTAAGTTGTGAGCCCAAGAATGTCACTTTTTTTGAGATGATAAAGATTCTCTTTTGTCCTTTTTCCAATGGCCATTGTAGCTCCAAAATTCTCTTTTATTTCAAAAGTATCATTCTAAAATACAAGACTGAATCCCTTTTTGCATAACTGTCCAACGCTTAAGAGACTTTGCTTTAGATTTTTAACATAAAAAACATCATCAGTAATTTGTCTATTGCCAAGATTGATTGATCCTTTTCCACATATTTCAGCAGTGTAATCATCTCCAAACCTAACTAGCCCTCCATCATATCCTTCCAGACTTACAAACTTACTTTTGTCACCAGTCATGTGATTTGAACAACTACTATCAATCACCCAACAGTTCTCACCTTGAAACATAGCTTCATTGTTGGTGCATACCTCTGAATCAGAACACCTTAGATTGTTGACACTCTTATCTTCATAAAACACTTCCTTGGACAAACCAGATTTATTATCTCTTGATGAGCATTCAGGTGCATCGATAAGTAGTTGTTTTTCTGGAGGCTCCATTTAGGATCTCCCTTGAGTTGTTAGACTCTTTCTGAAGAGACGTGGCTCTGATACCAATTGTTGAAATACGTCAGACAAGTAAGAGGGGGATGAATCAGTTGTCCCAAAAACTCAAACAATTATGTACTTAAACATTAATCACTTGTCCACAGTTATTATGATTAAACAATGAATGCATGAAATCAGAAACTTAAACACAGATGCAACATTAAACACAAGAGACACCAAATTTTTACGTGGAAAACCCCAAGGTGGGGAAAAACCACGGAGACAATTATCTCTCAAAATATATTGCAATCTTTGAAAAATGATGTTCAGGCTTGGTCAATCCATGGGCCTAGAACATGTTGGCTCACTGCCATGAAGTATAGCTAGGTCTAGCAAGCTCACTGCCTCAACCCTAAACCTAGAAAGATTACAATGAGGGCTGTTAAACCCTAAGGGTTGTTAAAACCTACTAGCGGCTCACTGCCAGGCTCACTGCCAAGATCAACATCTTCTTCATGTCTGAGATTAATACATTGAAGTACAATAGTTCCTCTGCTCTGCTATGCCTTTCCACCTCTTTCCCTATCTTCCCATCTTCACACAAGGATATCTTTTCCATGACTCAATTACAAGTATTTATACACTTCATCAACCTTGGAATGATCATCAAGGTCGGCATTACAATCATCAACCATTGGAACAATCTCCAAGGTCGGCATTACAAACATTTACAAAATAGGTCTTGACCTAATTCAAAATTATGCAAAGAAAATGTAGTATAGATGTGTGCGGATCATGCCATGCCTTAGTTGGGACTCAAACACAATCTTCCACGCCACAATATGCTTCTATAATCTTCAAGAGATCTCTACAATCACTGGAGTTAACCAAGTCGGCTAAGACTGGTTACATGCTATGTTATCTAGAAATAATCTTCAAACATGATCTCAATTCCTTAACGCGGACCAATGTAAAGGTAGGAACATGATCAGAAGGTATCCACAAGCATGTTGAAATCACCAGGAGCAACCGCACAAGCTCAAACCACTTTATCCATGAGATTCTTCATACCAGAGCACATGAGCTTCATTGTCTTCAACTGTCATAAAAGAAAGATAGCTTGCAGACCACCAAAACATGAAGCATTACAATTATAGGCACTTATCATCAATCCAGACTTCCCTCTAGAACCGCAAAGCAAAACACTTTAATGCAGAGGAACGTGGAGCAAAATACTTTCTCTCAGGCACCAATGAATAATTAGAAAAAGCAGGTTTTACTCTGGAGAATGTAACTCACTCAAATCTTCATACCTGAGACTCAAACTCAAGATTTAGCATCTTCATACATGCCTCTAAATAACTTCCAATCCATAGACCAAGATCTTCAGTCAGCAAGAAATGTAGAGTAATCTTCTGGACTGTTCTTCAATATGCAACTCATTATCTTTATTGTGATTCACTGTTTACTTCCTGATTCTTCCGGAGGGGCTAATTTTCTCAATATCCTCAACATATAAGGCTTCTAAACAAATAAAAAAATAGGATACAGTTGAACCCAATGACAACAGAGATATGTTGACATCAATGACAACACCGATTAGGCACATACTTGCAACACAACTGGCTGTCACAAAACCCCTATAGAGTTGATACAAACTATACGAATGTACATGCATAGGAAAGATGGTTTTTCTCCTAAACCACTAGTAAATATTTCTTTGATTTAAACAGTGTGAGATTGGTCTAATGGAGCCAAGACCGGTGCTAATCCAATTGGGCTACAAAGTCTCATATGATAGAAAAGAAAATAAATGGAAGGGAAACAAAGAAAACTTGCTCTAAGCATACGTTGTATCAGATTGCAGGTTTTGTGCTTTAAACATACTTAGTAATCCAGAAAAGAACTATTGCATTCTAATGCAAAGAATATATGACAATTAAAAATCTTGTAATATATTTAAAATGATGCACATTTTTAAATTCCTAATACAAACTTATCAACAAATGTGATAAGAGGAAAACCCTAAATACATACAAACTATCATGGAGACATTCTCGGCACAATCCCAACCACACATTATCTTTCATTTGTTTCATCATCCCATTACTTCTCTATAACTAGACATGGCATAATTTGGAGCCCTAGAAGCATTCTGGACCTACACAAGCTCAAGCCACCACCAAAGAACCAACCCCTAAAACATCTTTGAAATATGCATATATAGTATTCTATTTTTTTGTGTAGCTCTAGGCACTGAAACTTAGTCAACAAGAAACCTAAAAGTGCCCATGCTACATTAAAAGTCTGGCCTAGAGGTCTTGTCAGATGATCTGCAGACCTGAAAATACCCATGCCCTAGCGTCCTTCTAGAATGAAAGTACCTACAAAAGGGTTTAGTTGCTGAGACACTTCATCCTTACATTTAATTCTGGTCCTTTTGCATTGAAGATTTCTATTATTTCAACTACTTGCAACTGACCTTCACCTATAATTATTAATTGTTGGGTACCTACTGCTTGTCTTACCGTGTAATTATGGCACGATTTCAGGCATATAGACGCTTGAAATGCAATCTACCAAAATGCCCGTGTAAAGCCCTTACAACATTCTCAAATATTTTAAACTATTACCTTTATATTATG
The DNA here is from genome assembly GCA_027924645.1 of Cunninghamia lanceolata. Lineage (NCBI taxonomy): Eukaryota > Viridiplantae > Streptophyta > Pinopsida > Cupressales > Cupressaceae > Cunninghamia > Cunninghamia lanceolata. Next base: position 11,656,510 of record BSBN01001281.1, read on the forward strand.
CTCTACATATGCATCTGATTTTCCTTTAATTTTGCCTTTAATCTTCATTTTATCTTTTATCGACGAATTTTCCTTATCGTGAACCTCTACACCATATTCATCTTTGACAAAGGCTTGCCTTCTCTTCTTCTTTCTTCTATTTCCTTTGTTGGTGAAATCACCCCGCGACAAACTTGGTGTTTCATCCTCACTTTCTTCCTTGTCTTTCCATTTACACCACACTGAGGATTGAAATTAAGAAATACCTTCTGAAACACTAAACAATACAAAGGCCATGTGAACCTCGAAAGTTAGGGTGCACCACTATCATGTCCCCTCGTCTGTGATTGTACACAAACAAGTTTTATGTGTAAGTTTGGGATTCACAATTTCCTTGCATCATTATCAAATTATTTTTTTGTTGTACATTACAAAAACATTCCATTGAGGAATGACAAACATAAAATTTAAATGCCATTGTTTGTATTCACTACATATTTTAAAACAAGAGTTGTTTTTGTATTCACTACATATTTCAGAACAAGAGTTACTTTTCTTCAGATTAATTGGATATATTAGCATACTTGTAAGATAAATTGTAGACATTATAATAGATATAGTTACCATTGATAAACAATATCCCAAAAGATGCCTCCCTCGACTAAAATATAAAACTTGTCTATTTAGAATCATTACAGTCCAAAAACTACATAACCTATTGCACTGAAACCATGGGGGAAAAGATAATGGACTTGATGTCATTGAGCTCGGTGCTTCCTAGCTACTTGACAAAGTTATCCTATCCATTTTCTCCTTCCTTGTTGGTGAAATTAGAGTGCTAGTTATATGAGATAGGATGAGACCTATAGAATTCATTGGAGTGGAATACCAAGGGACATGAATGTTTATCATCTCCCTAAACAATGTATGTTGTTCAAGTAAAGGGTTCAATGGATTGCTTAAATTCCTATGCTTGTCTAAAGCCCTCTTTGCCAACTCAAGTTCATTTCCCCTTCTTTCTTGCTTCCTTTGGATCCTCTCTTACTCCTTTTTTTGTTCCTTTTCCTACCTTTGTAAAAAAAATTGTTGTTGTCTTGCTTGTCATTGAAGGTCTCTATCTAACTTTTCTTGCTCCTTCCTTTCTCTTGTAACAATTGTTGTTGTCTTTCTCTCTTCTATTTGTTCTCTCTTTCTAATTTTTAGCTCTTCAATTTCTTTCTTCCTTTGCTCTTGCTCCATCAAAAGGTTCATGTAATCATCTATTATTAGGAGTTGAGATTGTTGGCTTAATTGAATTCCATTGTCCCCTACATTCCTTATTCTTTCCTTGATAATGTCAATAGAAAGTTTAAGAAATTGGTTGATGTTTGAGTTAGTTTGGGCACCCAATGTTTGATTTGATTCTACATGACTACCATGTTGACTCTTGCTAGAATTTTCCCCATTATCTTGAGATTCTCCCAAGTCTATGCCATTATCTCCACCATCCCAATCTCCACAATCAACATACTAATGTACCATTTCAAACACATTCAATTTTGGTGATAGAAATGGAAAGAAAAATATGCTTTCTTCCTAGAAATGTAAGTTAATTCCAAGATTCATAGCTCTCTCTATTAACCGTGATGGTTATCTTGGTTGAGTGAGAAGACTAAGTCCACTTTTTGCTATTCATGCTAAGTTTCATCCATCCCAACGCAGACTTCACCCTTCAAACAAGTACTTTTAATTGCATCATTACATTCCTCTACCATTGGTTGAAGTGTTTCAAAAAGTAATTCCTCCCTTGCAAGGCCTGATAGTAGGTTTTTTGTCACATCTACTTCAGAAATATCAACTCTTGAAAGATCGAGAATGTTCCACACTATAGAAACGTCATCTTGTACACTAAACTGAAATGTGTCACTAGAATGCATGTCCTCCATAAGTGCATCAAGATTAAATTGACATATTCCTATCCTCTTGAATCTCATTTTTATGTTTACAACAATTAATGCTTTTTGAAATGATTTGTTGCCAAGTACTACCAATTCTACCCTCATTAATTCTATATTTGAAAACTTGGCTAGCCACACTGCTCTTTCAAATTTAAAATATGATTTGAATACATAAAACACACTGATATCAAGTGGGTACAGTTTGTGTGAAGTGTGACTTGGTAGTGTTAGCAAGTTAATCCCTATTGACCTTGGCTCTTGGATCGTTATTACAATGACATGACTTCTATCGCTATAAAAATGAGCGAGTGTCTATTGGCTAGTGAAACACCACCTGGACTGATCTTGCAAAGTGATGCAACCAATTGAGAAATAATTCTTTTATCATCCACGTGTGGGGTTGGGCAGCCATACATGCACCCAGTTCATAGCTAGCAATATAATTTTTTAGTTGTTTTTTACCCTTGAACAAATAAAAACCTAGCATGCTTTGTTCGACAACATTCATAAACATAATATAGCAATCCATTTTCTACTCTTTGGTATGACGTATGATACACTTTGACTACCTCTTTTTGCGAACACTTACATGGCTCCATTTCTCCTTGCTTGAATGTTGATCTCATCACAATTCCATATTTTATGGGGACCATATGGATTGACATCACAAGCTCTTAACAATGTCATGTAGAATGCAAACACAACTACATGCCTTAGGTTTAGTGTGCTCACTTTAACAAGGCCTTCCATTGTCCTCAATGTAAGTTCAAGATGGCACCTTTAAAACTTGTCCACCATGATTTACTAGGGAGCACATCCTTTGATGGGTTTGATAATGTCTGGTAGATTTGTGAAACTTCTACCTTGAGATTGATAATCTCAAGCTCATGGCCCACTACAACCATCTATTTACATGATTCCACAATCTTTTCCACTTCCTCTACACTCAAGACTATAAGAGGACCTTTCTTTAAAGTGGAAGTTAGACCACCTAGCTAGTCACTCAGTGTGCTAATAGGGATTCCTCATTTCTTTGTTGCACGCCTTGTTGAGTTTCTATTATCCTTAACATATTGAAGAGCTCCCTTCATATCACGTTTGGTCCATGCACTGAAATCTCCTTAGTTCTTACACCTAAATTGACTTGAACAACTGCCTCAATTGGTTATACAATGGCCTCATTAACATCTTCAATTTCTTCATCTGGTAGGAATTGTATGCCTCTTTTATGTGGAGGGAGTGTTGTGCTTAGTCTCTTTGTGTTATATCTAGTCTGCATATGGGATCTATTCTTCATCTACAAAGCCACTAAATCATCATCATCATTGACTGTTAGAAACATAGAATGACACATATTCAACATCATTTCGAAAAGAATTGATTGTTGGAACAAACACCCTTAACATCAGTTTTGAATTTTAGAATCTTCTTAGTATAAAATTAATGAAACAAACAACTTTCAACATTAGTTTTGAATTTTAGAATCTTTTCAGTAGAAAGTTAATGAAACAAATACCTTTCAACATCAGTTTTGAATTTTAAAATCTTTTCAGTAGAAAGTTAATGAAATAAAGAGCCTTAAGCATTCAACTAGACATTTTAGCAACCATTATTGTGGATTTCAAGATAATCATAAGTGAATCCAACTTTAGTATGATTATGATAGATAGCCAAAGTGTTGATTAGGAGAGTGATGGAGAGTGGTGCAACCTAACTTGAGGGGTTGACGTGCCATAAAAGTAATTTTTTTATTAGCCATGCATGGGGTGAGGTGGATATTTTAAAAATTTCATTCAAGTGTATTCAACTAGGGCCTAATGAAACTCTAGTTTTTCACATAGTAAGTGAAGAAATAGATTAATATTCAATTTAAATAGTTTGAAGATAACCAACAATGAAAACTACTTTACAGTATCTTTCACAAACAATATTTAAAAATTTGATTATCATTCAAGTAATAGTTTAATACAAAAAATACATGAATGTTTGACTACAAATTGGAAATGTGGTTTGTAACTTGAGTTTGACAGTTTATAGTGATGGTTGAATGTAAGATCAACTAGGGTGAATACATGACTACAAATGCAATAAATAGTTAATATATTTACTTTCACAAGTAATAAATTAATGTAGTCAACTGTTATTCTAGTGCTTCTGTGGTTGTCTACTTAGTTTCATTTTCTTGTTTGATATTTGTTGAAGTTTGAACAGATAGATTTGCATAATTTGTTATCATATTTGGTATTCTACAAGATACCAGTTATATAAGTCATTTCATGTTTTCTAAAAAATGAATAGATAATTTGAACTTACAATTATATAGCAGTTACAATAATTATAGCATCTGTAGATAATTTGATCTTACACTATACACAACATTTACAGTATATAAATAAATATTATCTCAAATTAAAACATTTAGAAGCAACTATGAATAAGAAATGAAGGAAATGTAAGTCGAATGAAATAAATGAGTAATATAAAGTGAACTTACAATTGATAAAGTTGTGATTAGTGTAATCTGAACTTATAGTGGTAGATAACATACTCCCAACAATATAGTAACTTGGTGATTATATATGGTAGATAGAAAAGGGTGAAAAGTATAATATAATCTAAACATGATGATTATGTATGGTAGATAAGAGAGTGCAAAAAGTATAGTATAACCTAAACTCCATAGGAATTTTTTGTATGGGCTGTAGAAAAATTTTAGTAGAGAAAAATGATGTATTTGTAGCTATGTCAGAAAGGAATTGTTGTTGATCTCCACACTTTCATTTGATTGGATGCTATCGAATTATTGGGATTGAATCATGTCAATTTGAAGAATTAACGAATGGATTTTAAAATATTTGAATTGTGGTCATAAGTTTGATTGCTTGATTTCTTGTTTGGTCTAAAGTTTTTAATTCATTCAAATTGTTTTGACAGTTTGATTGATGATCCTTACAACTTTGATGTAATGCTTGTATGCATTCATGGTGGAAATGACCAGTTGTTGGGTAAATATGACTTGAAGATGTTATGTTCATGAGGATATATGGGACATTGCTATTTGATTGATGGGACACTTATAATCCATTTTGTTATTAAAGGATTATATAATTGTATTAAGTCCTTTTTTATGGGTAATAACTTCATTACTTTAGAGGTGTAACTATAATGGCAACAATGGGTGGAGTGTAATGGCGTGAGCATGTTAACAAAAACAAAATATAGCCAACATATATTTTAAAAACTAAAACTATAAAATAATTCTTAAATAATTCTAAAGTAAAATAACATAAAGTAAATAAAGTAAAATACCTTTTATTAAATAAAATAAGTCTAAGTAAACTAGCATAACTATATTTAAAAAATATATCTAAAGTACATTGAGAGATATCCTTCTCGAGGAACCTATTCCACCTATGTGTGGTAAATTGATTTAAAAAATAGGCACCTCAAGAAGGATATCTCTTGGCACAATTACAAGTTAGGTTTAAATTGAAATATTATTTTTTTACAAAATAGGTCTTCACAAATTAGTTTAGTTTAAATTAATAAATCTCTTATGTATAAAATAGTTAAACATATGAATAATTTCTTTTGCTTTCATTTAAGAATTATTTTATTTTATTTATTATTTTCTCTCTACTACATTTTCCTTAAACACAATAACAATTTTATGAATACATTTGAACCATAAGAGTAAAAGAAGAAAGACAAATAAATAAAAATAAGTACAAAAATTTGTTATTACTTGCTTAGATTTACTTTGGTTCACCGTGTCCATGGCCCATTAAGAGGAGGAAAATAATGAAAAGAATATGGAAGAAGATAAACTAGCATACCTATATTTAAAAAATATATCTAAAGTACGCCAAGAGATATCCTTCTCAAGGCGCCTATTCCACCTATGTGTGGTAAATTGATTAAAAAAATAGGTGCCTCGAGAAGGATATCTCTCGGCGTACTTTACATATATTTTTTAAATATAGGCATGCTAGTAGCATTTGCAACGACAAGCTTAATTCAACTCTAACTATATTATATATCTTAAGAATTATTATACTTATATACTATAATATTATAATATAGGTTAGATATTATTATAATATATTATATATTAATTATATGTAATATAATCCTAACCCTAATGTTAATCCTGATAATAATTCTAACCCTAACCCTAATTCTACCTTTAGATCTACTTAAACCTAATTCTATTCCTAATTCCAACCCTTATCCCAACCTTAATTCTAACCATAGTTCTATATATAGATATAAATGTAAATGACTTTTGGTGTTTCATTGTAACTATAACCATAACCCTAACGTTCATGCCAATACTAATCCTAATTGTAACCCCAACCCCAACCCTGATTCTAATTGTAGTTTTAACTCTAATTCTAACCTAAACCCTAACCCTAACCCTAACCTTAATTCTAACCGTAAATCTAACTGTAATTTTAACCCTAACCCTAAATCCAATTATAATTCTAATCAAGTGATTTTATCCCTAACCCTAATTCTTACCCCAATACTAATTCAAACCCTAATTCAAACCCAATTATAACCCTAACCCTAACCCTAACCTTAACCCTAATGGTAATGCTAACCCTAACTCTAATTGTAACCCTAACCCTAATTCTACCCTTATATCTATCCCTATATAATATAATATAATAGGTATGCTAGAATTATATATAATATAACCCTGACCCTAATGTTACTCCTAACAGTATTCTAACCCGAAGCCTAATTCTATCCCCAACCTTAATAGTAACCATATTTATAACCCTAATTCTAACTTGACCCTGAACCCTAACCCTAACCCTAATTGTAGGCCTAACTTCTAATTTGAACCCAAATTATAACTATAACCCTAACCCTAGTTTGTTAATCCTGACAATAATTCTAACCCTAATTTTACCCCTAGATCTACTCAACCCTAATTCTATTCCTAATTCCAACCCTAATCCCAACCCTAATTCTAACCATAGTTCTATATATAGATATAAATGTAAATGACTTGTTGTTTTATTGTAACCCTAACCCTAACCCTAATTCTAACACTAATTCTAATGGTAATCCTAACCCTAATTTTCTTGACTCTTGTCCATTTCTTTCCCACCATGAGCTGACTTGGTACATATTTTGTATGATATATCACTCTTAGGGTTTTAGATATGTGATTTCTGATGGCATTATCATTGTTTAGATCTTTTAAAGGATTGTTTTTGTATTCTTACTTATCATTATTCTATTATTATATATTTTCTTTAGAGTTTTGTGCTATGTTGAGATCTATCCTTTACCCACCTTATCTACCCTTACCAATAGGTTTCCATTTTCATATCTAATATACCACTAATTATAACCCTAACCCTAATTCTAACATTGGAGTTAGTGTTAGGGTTGGGTCATTTCAAATGATTTCATTGGTATAATATTAATTCCCAAATTTATATTAGTAGATAAAACCATTTGGTATGGAGTAATTGTTTAAAGACATCATTTGACATCATAAGAAAACATATAATATGAAGTATTCCAACGCATGTACATTTCCACCCTAGTACTTGTACACATAAGAATAGTATTTGTCAACATAATATTCTTATCTATTTTTTTGCAAATACTCTTACCTTTCAAAATAACACAAATCATTCATATAATGGTTGTTTGATTTGAGTTCCACAAATCACTCATGTTTTGTTTGGATCTCTTAGCGTTATTTTAGGATCTTACTTTTTAATTCCAAAATTACACTCTTTTGGTTCAAACTTTTCTTATTTAAAAGCCAAAAAAAAAATCAATATTAAAAATTTTAGTGACTATTCTAATAAGCTTGTAGTCTAAATATTTCTATAATATGGGTGCATTTCTTTCCAATTTGTAATCCATTTTATTTGTGTTATGTGAATTTTTCACAATACAATTGAATTCCATACCAAAATCCAATTTCTTAATAGTTATATTTTCAATGCAGCCTTGAAAATGTCAGTTCTTTTGAAACAATTTGGTATGTAGTTTGTTAAACACTTTTTAATGGTGTTTATTCTTTATATTTGCTCACTTTGATAATCTTTCGTGCAACAATGGGAGATAAAATGCCAACAATTGATATAATATGATAATATTGGAGAATTATATGATGCTAAGCTCTTTTTACGTAGTATTAATTATGTTTGATAAAATAATTTAATGAATGTTTTATATGTATATAGAGTTGATAGAAATAGAACAATTAATATAGTAGTTAGAAAATTTTACTTTTTTTAGAGGATCATGCATTTAATATATTCCAAAGACGGAATTCCCAATGTAACCCTAATTCTAACCTTAATTACTAATACAGGTTATATATAATCAATTAGTTTTATATATTTAGTTTTTACTTCATCACCAAAAACTGGTGGAGAAAAGAATGGATACTATTTTTAACTTTTAATATAACACTTAACAAATTTATGAAAGAAAATAAAATGGACATTTTGTGGGCTTGCATAAATATTTTTTTGGAATATATATTATGATGTTTGTAAATTGTAAAAAGTAAATAAAATAACTTAGGTAATGCTAAGTTCCACATTATGAAAAATTATTTAATTTAATTTTTTTAATATTCCAACAATATTTAACACTAACTTAAATAATGCAAATTAACACCAAGTCAAAATAATTTTGAGAGATGATTATTTAAATTTTTATCAATAGTTATTTTGTTTTTGATTTTTTTGTTGTTGATTTTTATTTTGTGTTTTTTTAAAGAAAACTAAATTCATATAAAAAGAATATTAAAAGTAAATGGGGATTTTAAGGGTGTTCAATTGACCCCATGTCATGCGCCATATTTTTTTTGGGAATATATATTATGATAATGTCCCATGTTTTTTTAGGAATATATATTATGATGTTCGTAAATTGTAAAAAATAAATAAAATAATTAGGTAATGCTAAGTTCCGTATTATGAAAAAATATTTAATTTTTTAAAAATATTCTAGCAATATGAAATGATTTATTCATACACTATTAACACCAAGCTAAAGCATACAAATTAAGAGCAAGCCAAAATAATTTTGAGAGATGATTATTTAAATATTTATCAATAGTTATGTTGATTTTAATTTTTGTGTTGTTTTTTTTAATTTTTATTTTGTGTTTCTTCCTTTTGTAATTCGTGATTTTATTTTAGCTTCTTCCTTGTTCCTACTCCTTGTTTTGCTGTAAATTATCTAATTATTTTTAATTATTAATTTACATTTGTCGGTTATATATTTGTAATGTTTATGATTATTATTTTAATATGTCAGCTATATAATTATTTTTTAAATTTGTTTTTGTTAACACGCTCATGCCATTACACTCCACCCTGTGCTGCCTCCACCATTGTTGCAACATACCGACTCTTGGACTTCAAAGGTGATGCATCAAAGGGGTTCGGGGGCAGTTTTGAGCCGAGTAGCAAGTCTAGCAAGAAGAAACAAAGAGGGTTCAAGCTCGACAAGTCCAAAGGGGATGGACTAGGATCGAGGAAAAATGGGTTCAAGAAGTTAGGATAGAGTTCTTCAAAGGACGGAGAGTCCACTACTGCTCACCGAAAGGCCAAGACGTGCTTCGTTTGTGGCAAAGCAGACCACTGGGCCAGGGACTGCCTAGAGACCGAAACTTAATGCGACCAAGAAGGACAAAGAAATTATGCTTGAAATGGGAGCTCTGCGGCTCCTTAATGCGATGTCCGATGCTGGAGATCAGGCTGATTCAGGTTCTGCCGAGCAGGTCTTGGCCGCTCAAGTGCAGTGTTCTATGCATGACTTATGCTTTGTTGAAGTCCACTTTGGGAACAAGAAGGTGCGTGCCATGTTGACACGGGTGCCACCCACAATTACATGCAGGCCAAGAAGGCCAGGATGTTGGGTCTAAAGATTAAAGAGACAACAAGCTCACTTAAAGCAATCAACTTGCCATCATAGAAGATAGTGGACAATGTTGTGGATGTTGCAATCCGAGCCAGAACTTGGTGGGGCCACATCAATCTAGTTATGATTGAAGTGGAGGATTTCAAGCTGATTCTTGGACAAGAGTTCTTTAGGAAAGGCAAGATTGCTTTAGTCTCGCATCTTGACATGATGCTGTTCTTGGATCCCATCCATGCCAACATGGTAAAAATTATAAAAGAAAAGGCTACCAGTGGTAATGTGTCCACATTGAGCCTTGGTAAGGCCACCCAGAAGGATGTGGATTCTATGTTTATAGTGGCCATACTGGGGGATTGGGACGAGGATGACCCTGTTCAGTTGTCCAACCCAGAGGAGGTCGCAGAAGTCATAGAAACTTACGCGGACGTGATACCAGACAAGCTGCCTGTAGTGTTGCCCCTACGAAGAAATATGGACCACTGAATTGAGTTAGAAACTGGGGCAAGGCTGACCGCTAAAAGCCCATATAGGCTATCTGGGCTCGAGATGGTAGAACTCAAGAAGCAATTGGCCGAGTTGCTTGAGGCTAGGTACTTGCAACTGTTCACGTCACCCTATGCTGCTCCAGTTCTCTTTTTGAGAAAGAAGGATGGGACCTTGTGGCTCTGTGTGGACTACAGGGCCCTCAACAAGCAGACCATTAAGAACAAATACCCGTTGCCCTTGATCGGGGATTGCTTCGACCGACTCACAGAGGCAAGGTATTTCATGAAGTTGGACTTGAAGCAGGGATATTATCAAGTCCGCATAGCTGCTGTGGATGAGGAGAAGATTGCTATTTATACTAGGTATGGTTCTTTTGAGTTCCTTTTCATGTCATTTGGGCTTTGCAATGCCCTGACAACATTTTGCACCATAATGAATGATGTATTTTGCCCCATATTGGACAAGTGTGTGGTAGTATATCTAGATGATATACTTATATTTAGCAAGTCCTTGGAAGAGCACAAGGCACACTTGGCTCAAGTTTTCGAGTTGCTCCATGAACACCAACTCTATGTCAAGAAAGAGAAGTGTGCATTTGCCCATATTGAGATCTAGTTCCTTGGGCACATCGTTGGACATGGTAAGCTGCGACGTGACCCCGAGAAGCTTAGAGCTACTGAAGACTGGGAGGCACCGAGATCAGTTCATGAGGTGCACCAGTTTATGGGATTGGCCAACTACTACCGTAAGTTTGTGGTCGGGTACTCTAAGATCGCTACCCCATTGACCGACCTACTAAAGGACAGGGCATGGAGTTGGAAGGAAAAACATCAAGAGGCATTTGCACAGTTGAAGCAGAGGCTAGTGACAGAGCTTGTCCTAGCCCTGCCTGATTTTGCAAAGTTTTTCGAGGTCCAGACGAATGCATCCGATTATGTAGTTGGGGGGTGTGTTGATGCAAGAGGGCCATCCAGTGGCTTATGAGAGCAAAAAGCTCAATGACAGAGAAATAAGGTACTCTGCACATGAAAAAGAAATGATGGGCATCATTCACTGCCTGAGATCTTGGAGGCATTACATACTTGGTGTCCCCTTCATGGTGAAGACGGACAATATCTCAAATACTTACATCAGAACTCAGACCAAGCTAATTCCAAAACAAAACAATATAGAATGAGAAGAAAAAAATTAGGAATTTTTTTGAAGGGTCAAGTATGTAGTAAATAAAATGGTTCTAAACAAAATAAACTAACATACCTATTTTTAGAAAAATCTATTTAAAAAAGTTGGAATAGACACCCTCTAGACTTTTTTTACATAGATTTTTCTAAAGATAGGTATGTAAAAAATGGCGTTTGACTCAATTTGTAATTAAAGTTAGAATAGACACATTGAGAATGATATCTCTTGGCTTGTTTACATAGATTTTTCTAAAGATAAGTAATACTAATTCCTATTTGGGACAATTAATTGTCACTCTTTTAAACATTCCTATTTGGGACAATTAATATGAACTCTCAAATCTTCAATAGTACATACAATTTATGTCAGTTTAAAATATTGACAATTAGATCTCTATAATATTAAGAAAAACAGACTTTACGTAATAGTATTTCAAACTTTTTTAAGTTTCAATTACTACTAATTGGGTCCCACTTAGTTACTTCTACAGCAAGTTCATAGACCCTGCACCACTATGGGCCCTCTCCCCTAGAGACCATTAACATTATGCCTAGACTATTATATAAGTCCGCCGACTTATTCAAGTAAGCATATGTATACACACGTATCAAGGATCAGGGGCATGCCCCGCGAACATCTCCTCCACCGTGGGCTCCACACAGACACATTACCAGATGTGTAGGGGATTGCGCTCACCTAGAGGAGGGAAAGGGCGAGTATGAAAGGCAACACCACAGCTGCTTTACACGATCGCACATTCATGGTCCTCCTTTCTCACTTTGAAGATCAGTTGGAACTTGGGTGGATTTCATTATATTGAATCCATGCATATCTCTTGAGCTTGTGGGAGTTGATATATGGAAAGGAAAACAGTAGTTGGTTTGTGAAGGACGAAAGAAATGACCCAGTTGCTGTTTTTTGTTTTGTTCGGAGAGGCAGCAGTGGCATTGCTGCTGATGATACAAGTGGGGCCCTTGAGCAAGCTCAGCATGGATGCCCTAAACCAGCTCAAGACAGGGAAGGGTCCTGCAATGGTTAAAACTCTTGCCTGCACTCTCTCTCTCATCATGTTGTCCACCATCACCAGCATTCTCAATATTCAGAAGCGGGCCACCAAGATAGGCACCATGACTCCCATGGACCAGATCCTCTTGAAGACACACTTGCTCGAGGCTTCGCTCATGGGTGTGTATTGCTCTGTAACCTTACTTCCTACTTAACTAGCTTAGCTTGTTTGTGATATGAAGTCTAAACTTTTAATTTCAAAACCCACCTGCTTGGGGATTCATTCATGTGTGTGTATTGCTCTATAATTTTATCTTGTTTGTGACATGAAGCACAAGCTTTTAATATCAAAACCTACCTGCTTCAGGATTCAATCATGGGTGTGTATTGCTCTACTTTTTCTTCCTTTGTAATTAGCTTAGATTTTTGTGAAGTTCAAACTTCTAATTTTAAAACCCACCTACTCGAGGCTTCACTCATGGTTGTATTGCTCTATACCTTTTCTTTGTTGCTAACTAGCTTAGATTTTTGTAAAACTTCTGATTTCAAAATCCACCTCCACGAGGATTCACCTATGGGTGTGCATCGGGTATTACTCAATGGTTTTTTTGTCATTCTTAACTAACTTAGCTTGTTTGTGATATGAAATCCAAAATTTAATTTTCAAACTCACTTGCTTGAGGATTCACTCGTGGGTGTGCATTGCTCTATGCTTTTTCTTCCTTCTTAACTAGCTTAGCTTGTTTGTGATATGAAATCCAAATTTTTAATTTTAAAACCCACTTGCTTGAGGCTTCACTTCCAAGGAATGAAGCTACATCATCTGAGCAAGAGGATTCCCTCCTATATGGAAAAGGAAACAAAGCACGCGAGCCTGTGCCCCAATGAGCAGAGAATTCACAGCTCTTCGAAACCACTCAAACTTAGCTTGTACAATCAGAGCCAACTCTTGTCTGAAAAAAGCCTCAACTTCCCCATTCTGAGAGGGGAGATATCCTCCTGAAAGATGGCATGGCATCTTGGTCTCCAAAGAAAACTGATTGCTGCCAACCGATTTGTATGCCATAAATCCTTGCAGCTGTCCTGGACCATCCAAGAAACCCCTAAAAAAGGCCCTTTCCAAGAGAGAGGAGCAATAAAAAGGAACTTGAATTCATCTTGCATCCATCCCCAAAAGCCTCTAGCTGTTGGACATTTCCAGATGATATGATCAACTGTTTCTTCTTTCTTACATGCATTGCAACCAACTTAATTTCAGTATTATTTGTGAAGTCCGTAGTAAATTCTCGCAACTGAGATTGTTCCTTGGTTTTAGACAAGGATGGATCCCCTTGTCTGTCAATGACAAAGTCTATCTCTGAGAGATTCTTTGACGGGCATGCAAGAGTGTCTAATCCTTGGGCTCTTTGCAACTATAGGTGAGATTTTCCTTTATAGCTTCTTCTGAGGAAGGAATGTTTGGTATGGTTGCAGCAGGTTGGCTATTATGTTTATTGGCAAGTTGCTTAAAGTAGAAGTTCTTTTTGGTTTGAGCAATCTCCTGTTTTTGTTGCCATTGAAGGGCCATATCTTTAATTTCTTGCTTTGAGATCCCTTGGATTCCTGAATCTCAAAATACCTTAATCATATCATTTTTAAGGTCGGCACCTGAAAGAGGTTTTTCTGCAAGAAACTGGAGGTCTCCTGCATAAAACTCACCTATGCCCTCTTTTTTAACTTCAGCTTCACCAAAAAGGGCTTTGTCAGTAGGGGACATCATCTCCTCAATATCGAAGAGAGTCTCCATTGAAGTCATCCTCCTTCATTGATTGTTATCCTTCCCGCTGGAATGAAGCAGAACTCATTATCACGAAGGAGACAAATTTTATTTTTTTCAAACTTAAATATGTTTTCCTAGCTTAGCTTGTTTGTGACTTGAAGTCCAAACTTCTGATATAGTCAGATAGAAATTCTACAGCCTGCAAAATCTTATCAAGTGTGTAGGCAGCATATGGAGCTGAAGTAAAGATGTGACTTATAAGTTGTAGATCAACTTTATGGAATACTGTTGATGATGAATGATATGTCCTTACATGAACATCAGAAAATCAGAACAGCAGAAGTCAAATAAAGAAATTCTTTCCAAGATAATGCTAGACAGGCTTCATTAGTTAGGTTAAATTAATAAATAGAATTACATGGACAACAAGTGCTGGCTGGGTAAGACCAAGCACATGCAAACCACCCAAGAATTGGGCATGCAAAAGCATTTCAGTTAGTCTAACATACATGCAGTCAGTGAGGCTCTCATGAACTGAAATCCTTCTCGGATCGTCTAATTTACATGCAGGTAGTCCGGGTTCAGTGAGCTGGGCCTAGTGTGCATGTGAGATAATTACAATGATAGTGTTCTTCTTGCTTAAAGGAAATTGTCTCCAATTTCAATGTGTGAATCAGACCACCTCGTAGCTATAGTAGGCATGAGTTTTCCACAGTCCATAATGTTATAACATGTGCTTTTGGATTTAACTGTGTATATTTTTTCATCGACGTTTCGGATCGTCCTCTTCCTGATGATGGATCACTGAGTGCGATCCAAAATGTCGATAAAAAAAGATACACAGTTAAATCCAAAAGCACTCGTTATCACCTCGTAGCTGTCAAGATGAGTTAGGAGAAAATGGAATTTGATGTTATCTGTAGTGCATACAAACTAGAAACAGTGATGATAGATTCTCAAGATGAATAGAATCTAAATGTCAATGAGAGGACTGGGAACACCTGGGAATGAAATATCCTAGAGACCAAAATGCATTGGCGATGTCAAAAGGATCCTCATATGAAAATTTGAGATTTACAAAATGATGATATACATGGAAAACGATCTCCATACCAAGGAGATAGTATTGGATAGGCACAAGGGTTGGATCTAAGGTGTAGAACGATGTTATATGTTGGTTCCTTGAATGCGAAGTTGATATTTGTCCTTTTTGCTAAAGAAAGGAACTTATAGAAGGTCATGAAGTAGGAGTGAAGATGCCAATATTAGAACTCTGGAAAGTCCATCTTGGAGCTGCAAGGAAGTTCACTTAGGACAGGTCCTATTGTCAACTAAGGATGGGGATGAGCAAGGAGAGACACATGAAGTTCATCATTGATCTACTTGATTTCTGATTGTCTCGACAAGGAAGAGTAAATTGAAGTTAGAGAAATAGAAGCAAGCTCAATGTGGTGTTGATGGGCTTGCCGCTTGTCTATGGATGTAACCACTAGAGGAGAGAGTAAGGTGGTGAGATGTTGCTCAAAATACTTGTTCATAAGTGGAACTTTCTATAGATGAGATGTAGTCTTTGAAACAATATCTTCACCATGGATTGTATCGCTAAACATCTGAACTGTGCATGATGCCTCATGTTTAGGATGGCAAGGATCTTGTAGAGACGGTAGTGAAAGATAAACGTCAATTCACTTGACAAGTAAGGTGGTGAGATGTTGCTCAAAAGACACTTTCATGAGTGGAGCTTTCTATAGATGAGATGTAGTCTGTGAAATGATATCTTCACCATGGATTTGTATGGCTAACCATCTGAACTGTGCATTATGCCTCATGTTTAGGATGGTGAGGATTTTGTAGAGATGGTAGTGAAAGATAAACATCAATTTTCTTGACAATTAAAGTGAAGATGACAAGCTTGGCCGTGCAGACAAAGTCAAGTTGCTGGGTGGGATTATTGTGGAGATGCATAGGGTTGTTTCTGTTTGGCTCATTAGTTTGTCACTTGTTGGAACATGCTCATCTTCTGCTATGTAGGTTGGCATTGCAATTCATGTTTTTTGTCCTTGGTCATGGGATTCCTGTGCAAGGAGCTGGACCAAGTCGGGGTTTTGAGTGATACCTGAGGGACTTTTGGGTCTGCCAAAAAAGTTATGATAATCTTTGTTTTTTTCAAATAGAAAAAAACAAAAAGTTACAAATCCAAAGGCATTTTCCCTTTTTTGCCATACTAATGTAATAAAAGTGGTACAATGATAAGAAGGGTGATATAGAGGAAGACTGCTTAAAAGAGATCCCTATCTAACAGTTTTCAAAAGGACCCTTAGTAATACTTGTTATCCAAAGTCTTTAGAACAACTCCCCCTAAACAAAAAGACTCCTAATAAAGAAATTCAAGTTTTTTTCAATACAGGACATGAGAAGTATTCTAAATTAAATTTTCAATAATGATAGGAGGGATATTCTAAACTCAATTAGACTAAAGACTTGTGAGAAATAAATGAATAATTGTAATTCCTAGCTAGAAGCATAAGTTGCCAGAAATGGGCATGTAAGATGTATATCTGCAGTATGAAGGCAACACAAGGTTGGATCAGGCCAATGAGCTGGTGCAGCCTTTGGTAAGAAAGAACTCAAATAAGATGCTGCTGCAGGGGCAGAAAATCCTGGAATATAGTTCCATGGTGCACAGAAAACATTTGCCATATGGATTTACTATGTTACAGAAGGTGGTCTACAGAGGCAAAGGAAGAGATGAATGTGCGAGAGGTGCACCTCAGGTAGCAGTGCTGAAGCAGCTGACACAGAAATGCTCAAACTCGGAACAGAAACAGACAGCTGAAAACCCTTGCCTTCCTTAAAAAGTAGATGTTCAGAGGCTTGAATCAAGGATGAGCCAGATTTGAAAATACATCAGGAATGAGATGCCAAAAGCCAGATGCCAAAGGAACTGAAAATAAGTGCTAATGTCAACTAATATGTCCTCACATGAACAACAGAAAGTCAGAACAGCAGAAGATTAGTACAACAGAAGATAAATATTAAATAAAAAATTAGCTGACAACAACTGATGCCATACTCTCTTCATTAGATAGCTTAAATATGATTACAAAGTTGACAATGATGTTGGCTAGGTAAGGCCAAGCATAGCCAATCTGCCCCAGAACTGAGCATGTAAAATTATTTCAAATAGTCTAACTTAATTACAGTCAGTGAAGCTCCGGTGAACTGAATTCCTCTTCAGTTAGTCTCAGTGAGGCACCAGTGAGCTGGGCCAAGTGTGCATGCAAGATGTAATGAAATTACTTAGTGCAAGAGTAGAATATAATCAACATCCATAACAGATACACAAGATAGCAATAGCAGAATAGTAAAATAGATGCAGAAACAAGAGCAGAATATAGCAATCTACACAATATGAGTGAAATATAATATAATACTTGATTATTAGACTGAGCCACTTCAAGGGGGCAGCCTCTGAAAGTCTTACAATAAGAACAATATTCTCTAATATGATGTTTAACAACTACCCACTACCTCCCATATAATACAACATTGGGCTATAGTGATCCCCTAATACCAATGAGGCTGACTACCACTACAATTATAAAATCTAGGAACTAACAAATAATTTGGTCAAGAATTTTTTACACCCAAGTTGGTCATCACATAACTTGATACAACCAACGTTGTCCTTGTCACCTTGATGCTAAGCTCAGGGTACTTCTTCGTTCTTAATGAATCCTTTATCTTCCCAACTAGCATCTTTGAGCAATAAGTTCCTCCCAATTGATGAGATATTTGGTGATGATTCTACTCCTTAGGCGTTTGCTTCTTTTTTGAATGATAGCTTGAAGTTTCAAAATGATTCTTCCTTATCTTACTCTGGAAACTTTGTCTGAGCTGGAAATTTATCTTCAATAACCTTCTTCAAAAATTGACACATGAAATAATGGGTGTATATGCACGGATACTGGCAGCTCCTATTTGTAGGGGACACTCACAATTTGTTGAAGCACTTGGTAAGGGCCATAATATTTTGGTGCTAACTTCTTGTCCTTATTTTGTTGCTTGAGAGACAATTGTTTCTGTGGTTGCAGCTTCAGAAACACCCAATACCTATGTCAAACTGCTCTTCACTTCTATGTTGATATGCTTGTTGTTTCATTCTGTTTTGTGCCATGGCCAAATTTGTTATATTATATACATAATCCCAGGTTATGGTATTTTACAAATATTTGTTTTCTTGTAGAATCTGAATAGTAATCTTGAAGATGAACCGAACAGACATCCTTCAGATGAACTGAATGGTCATACATTGTTTATAAATATGTACTTTGCATCTCATTTTAATGAATACAATTTTGGGTTTGCTTCAAGATATTTTTCCATTCCATTTTCGCAGTCCATTTACTGGTTTGACTCTGGTATCAGAGCACAGGCTATCTTTTAGACCATTTTTGTGACCCTCCATTTTTTTGGAGACAATTTGTCTAGGGTTTCCAATAAAATATTTCTGCATCATTCAATCCTCCATTTTCCATTTTCTGCATCCCGTCTCTCATCCCCTGTTCCTTTCCATTTAGTGGTATAGAAATAGTCTGTTATTTCATTGAAATCCTAACCCCATTTGAATTCCCACGAATCCCATACTTAACCAATTCCTGTTCATCGCTCCTAGCAACTCAGACAGCAGTTCATGGCACCACTCATAGGACATCTTTTGCAGTTTCACAAGGGCGCATGAGCATAGAGTCGAGAAGCTACAAGCCTCCAAAAGCATGCTAGCCACCGCCATGGGCCTCTAAAGCGCTTGAATAAGCTTCCAAATCTCCACTATTCTTCACCAAATTTGGCTGCACTGTCACCAAGTTTGGCAGGCAGAAACAGCATGAGCAGGACCTGCGGGCAACGTCATGTGGATGTGTTGCTTGAGGCAGCTTCTCCAACTTTAGCATAGACTGCAACCTGTAAGCTGAAATTTTTAGCATTTGAATATGAGATAGCTTCAGCTCCTGTTACCTCTTTTTGCCACAGTCTTGTATGCTCTTCAAATCCAAAGGATTTTTAAGGTTTTCAATATAGTTTGGAGTGTTTAAAATTATTATTATATTTCGGTGTTTTTAAAATTGAGGGTGTTTCATTATAGTTGGGTGTTCCTATATGAAAGTGTTATTATAAGAAGTGGAGTTCATATTTTTTCAAAAAGGGGTTATTTTAAATTAGGGGAGGTAAGTTTTGGGAGGCCATTTTTATTTGTAGTTTGGGGTGTTTTAATTCAAAATCATAGTATTTTATTCAAAAAAGGGGAAACTGTTAGTGTAGGGTTTTATTTCCTAGTTGGGTTATTTATTTTCCTACATTTCTAGGTTTTTTCTACACCTTTTATTAATCTTGCTTAGGTTCTTAAAGCATGTTTAATTAAGTGAATGGGTTATGAGGTGTCACCATTCTACAAGGGAGTGCCCATTAACTATCTTGGGAAGATACCTTGCTATCTTTAAACCGATAGATGCTCGCTTCCTATTGGTTGGTGTTGTCTCCTCCACCCTCGCCCGTTTTTATATAAACATGCTACTTAGCTTGTATTAGGAGCTCATTCTATTGTATTGTTTGCATTCTCTTGATTTGAATACAATTTATTTGGCTCATATCTGATTTTTATTTTGCTTTCCTTCATTCATTCACAATCTTGGGTAGAAATCTTATATGGTATCAGAGCGGTTATGAGTTGTGGGTTAGCATTTTTCTTAGAAATCTGAGAGTGTAGGGCTATCTTTTTCAAAGCACATGTTTATGCTCTTCTCTTGCATCTTTGGATGATATGGAGAATCAAAAAAGTGTGGAGAATACTTTAGTTTTTGGGGGGTTCATATTTTGATTTCCAAGTTGCAAGTTTTTTGGAGCTTCCTAGAGACTTTTTGAGCTCACCGTTGAGTCTAGAGCAGCCGAGACAGTCAGGTTTGTCTTTCGTTTCGTCCGATTTGGACACTGAAAGCTAGATCTGTGAGGGTTTGAAGTCGGAGGTTTGTTGCTAGATCTAATAGAGAACCACCATTTCGGAGTAGTTTGGGTTGAAACAGATCTTGTCATCGTGCTTAGAAGGGTCGAAAACCCAAGATCTCGTCTGTTTGTTGATTTTCGACAAAGTTGCTCAGAGGCACAAATTTTTGCCCGTGGACCCCTTAGCCCCTTGCACGCAGTTCGAGGTGACATCTTTTAAAAAAAAAAAAATTTTGATTTCTTTCATTTTTTTCAAAAAAATAAATATTTCAAGTAGGTTTTTGTTTTCTAAAAATTGTAAAAAATTAAAAAAAATGTATATTAAAGCCTGCGCAGGAGGTACGCAGGGTACCATACCTTGTGCAACGCTTTATTGGGCTTCGCCCCCCTTAATAAGGGGAGTGACTCATTAGAGAGGCCGCAACCTCCTTTTAGAGTTCTGCAGAACTCCTAAGGAGGCCGCTCACCCCTCTTAAGGGGTAAGGGGTGAGGCTTCAACTCCCCTTCTACTTGCTCATTCGGCCCTTGAGTCACTCATTTTTTTTTCAAATTAAAAAAAAAAAAAAAACTGCCTGTTCGGCCTTTTGGCCCTCGGCCTTCGTGCCTAGTCACCTTTTCTTCTGTGCTATGCACTTTGGCACTTTGCCAAATTTGTCATCCTATTTGGAGGAGGTTCTGTCAGTTCCACCAGTCTTGCTAGTAACTATATTTGGCTAGAGGAAAGCTAATTTTGGCATGGTTCCAGTTTATCAGGTAGAGGTCTACATTTGGCAGGACCACCAAATTTGGTGGCAATTCCGCTAAGTTTGGCGGACAATGATTTTTAATCCTACCCCTCATGGATGCAGTTTTAGTTTTCGAAGACAAACTTTGTAGACTCTATCTCAGGCTCTCGACCTTCGATTTCTGAGTTTTTTTTTTTGATTTGGGCTAATTTCTCGCGCTCTCCGCGCCGGTGCATATAGTTTCTGATTTCGGTGCATGGATTTCCCATAAATCTCAAATTCTCATAGGTGACTCCTTGTAGTTCTCGTTTTGGGACTTTCAAAGGTGCATAACTTTTGCATACGACCTTGGATTGAGGTGATTCTTTTTTTGAAAGTGCATGTTTTTTCGTGTACTTCGCAGTGGTGTTGGTAATTTCACTTTGTTTTGTACCTACATTGTAATTTTAGTATATGCTCATTTTGTGAGGATTTGTAAAAAACATTGAAGTCAAGTCTACTCAACATTCTTTTGCTAGTGGCCATTGTAATCACACTACTTATAAAGTGCCAAATCTTTTTGATTGGGGGGATTTCTTGATTGAGTAATTCGGGGGTGGGGGGGTCTCTTGGTGTGATTGTGCTTCTGCATCTCTTTCTACTCGTGCTCTCCTTCTTTTCACAAATGGGTAATGTTAAGTTTCCATTGCTAACACCATACAACTACAACATATGGCAACAAAATGCATGGAACTTCTTAATGCAAGAAGGTTATACACTCTATGTTAAACAAAAGATTACTGAACCTGTAGATGCTAAGGAAAAAATACTCTGGATGATTGAACAAACAAAAGCTCTAGGTTGTCTTAGGAGTTTAGTTTCTCTTGATATAATGTTTCAACTTGATGGATGCAATAATTCACTTGATGCATGGGACAAACTAAAAACTCTCTATGGGACAACTGATGAAGTAAGGGGATATCAAATTGATAATCAACTAATGGCACTTGATCCTAAGTGTTTTGATGACATCGGACTTTGTAACAAAAGTTAATGATTTGAGAGCACAATGTAAAGCATATGGCATAGAGAAAAAGGGCATTCAACTTGTCTTGAGTACTCTTAACAAACTTGGACCCGAATATGTTGCTTTTGTTTCCAGTTTTCATACTCATAGATTGACTATGGGCTCTGCTTATACAATGCCTACTTTTGCTTCATTTTCTAAATTGTTGATGCAAGAACAAGCCAAGCTTCTTTCCATGGGTCTCTTAAAGCCATCTCATTCTTAGGCTTTGTTGGCTAGTTAGCCAAAGGGACAGAAAGAATCAGGGAAACTTGACAAGAAACGAAAGAAGTTCAAGAAGTCACAGAAAGATCAGGCATAGTAATCGTTTACCCCAAAAGCAAATTCCAATTCCTCTTCTTCAAAGGGGAATTCTCAGAAGAAGGAAAAGCCAACTTGTTATTATAAGAAAGTTGGTCATGAGGAACACTCTTGTCACAAGAAGCAGATCGATGAGCTGAAGCATCTTATGCAAAAGAACAACATTAATCTGCCTTCTTCACAACAATCCTCTACTTCTAAATCAGGCAGAGGGAAAGCACCTGCACTAATTGCTACTTTAGATTCTTCTCAGTAGTGGATTCTTGATTCGGGAGCATCACATCACATGGCTTTTGTCAGAGAATAGTTTTCTTTGTTGGAGCCTTGTTCGGTGCCCCACATTCTCATTGGGGATGACTCTCCTGTCGAAGTCATCGGGAAAGGTTTTGTTGATGCTGGCATTGGTACATTTGAGGATGTCCTCTGTGTTCCTAATCTGTCGGCCAACCTTCTCTTCATCTATTAGATTGCCCATAATGGTAGAAAAGTTGAGTTCACTTCCGATTCCGTGACAAACAAGAATCTTGAAGACAATGCACTTCTTGTAGTTGGAAAGACTAATCACGAGTCTTGACTGTATGCTTTCTCTCATTTTGTACCTGATTCACATTCTACTGCCTTGCTCACTCATTCAGATTCTGTGAGCAAGCTATGGCATGAGTGGTTTGGCCATCTCAACTTCTGCTATCTCCAGCAGCTCAGCAAGTAGGATATGGTCACAGGTCTTCCTAAGATCAATTTTTTAGATGGAGTTTGTTCGGGTTGTGCCTTGGAAAAACATCCCGAGGACAAGTTTGACAAAGGGAAGGCTTAGAGGGCTTCTGAAGTCCTTGAGCCGGTTCACAGTGATGTGGAGGGTCCATTTCCATCCTTGTCTTTCAACAAGGCTTGCTACTTGCTCACCTTCATTGATGACTATTCCAGACACATCTGGGTCTACATTCTTCGGCAGAAGGGAGAAGCTTTTGATAGATTCCAGGAGTTCAAGGCTCGTGCCGAGAAACAATCTAGAAAGGTTGTCAAGATTCTCCACACTGATAATGGCAGAGAATATGTGAACCACTGCTTTGAACAGTTTTGAACTCTTGAAGGGATAGATATTCAGCATACTATTGCCTATACACCTCAGCATAATGGTGTGGCCGAGAGGAAAAATAGGTCCCTGAAAGAGATGGCTGGCTGCATGATTCCACACATGCTCCCTTGCATCTGAGTATTGGGCAAAAGCTATCAATTGTGCTGCTCACATCCAGAACAGAGTTCCGCATAAGGCATTGAAGGGAATGACTCCATTTGAAGCATGGTGTGGCAGGAAACCTATTGTGTAGCACTTTAGAGTTTTTGGCTCACCAGCATGGGCTCACATTCCTTCGGAGAAGCGCAAGGCCTTGGAACCTCAGAGCTGGCCTTGTATCTTTGTTGGTTACACTGATGGTGTCAAAGGTTATCGGCTTTTGGATCCTAAGACACGAGTTCTTCATTGAGCGAAGTGTGCAATTTGAGGAAAGCTCTCCTAGCTCATCCTCTCTTCTTCCTTCCTCCATCGCGGATTCAGACAGTGACTTGGATGATTTTCCTCCAGCTGCCTCTACTCGCAGAGTTGATCATGAGGTTTCATCCTCCTCTTCGTAGAGTTCAGATTCTGAGGGTGAGGGTTCTCCTCCATCTCCTCACATGCCTCGTTGGGCTCGTCAGACACTCTTGTTGGGGATCCTTCAGATACTCGGAGGTCTTCGGTCACAACGTCAGGATATTCCGCATTCCTACATTGTCACAACTTCAGATCCACAGTAATTTCATGAAGCATCAGGTATTGCTGAGTGGGATTCTGCAATGGAGGAAGAGTACAACTCTTTGATTCAAAACAAAACTTGGGGTCTTGTTCCACTTCCTAAGGGAAGAAAAATGGTTTGGTGTGAGTGGATCTATCGGACCAAATTTGTAGCGGATGGATCAGTTGACAAGTTCAAAGCACGACTTGTGGCTAAAGGTTTTTCTCAGGTTCCTGGTATTGACTACACTAAGACCTTTGCCCTTGTCGCCAAGATGAACTCCATTCGCCTGATACTTGCTATTGCTGCAACTCAAGGTTGGGTTGTACATCAGATGAATGTGAAGAGTGCATTTCTTCACGGGGATCTACATGAGGAGATTTACATGGAGCAGCCATAGGGGTTCGTTCAGGATTTTTCATTGGTTTGTAGATTGAGGAAGTCTCTCTATGGCCTCAAACAAGCCCCATAGGCTTGGTATGCTAAGATGGACTTCTTTCTTCTCTCATTGGGTTCTCTAAATGCCACTTAGATCTGAATGTCTACATCTTGAGACAGGAGGATGCTCTTCTTTTGTTGGTTCTCTATGTTGATGATTGATTATCACTGGGAACACATCATTGATCATTGCGAGTGTCAAGACTGCCTTGCAAGACAGGTTTGCCATGACTGACTTGGGTCTCTTGCACTATTTTCTTAGGATTGAGATCACTCAAACCTCTTCTGGGATCTCTCTTGCACAACCCAAGTATGCTCTTGATCTTTTGGCTCGTTTTCACATGGCTGATTGTAAGCCTGCATCGACTGCCTTTTTGTCAGGAGTCGAGCTTGAGGCGAAGTGTTCCACACCACTTGTTGATTGCACTTTGTATTGTTAGCTTGTCGGTAGCCTCATGTACCTAACTCATACTCGCCCCGACATTTCATTTGTAGTTGGCATTGTTTCGCGCTTCATGACGGAGCCACATGAGCTTCATTGGAAGGTTGCCAAATGCATCTTGCACTACATACCTGACACTCACAGGTATGAGATTCATTGTAGAAATATAAGCAGTGTAGAATTGAAATAATAGTGAATTAGCAATAAAAGCACAAAATAGACAACACAGATTTACGTGGAAAACCTGGTAATATACCAAGAAAAAAACCACGGGCAAAGATCTCTTAATTTTATTCTCAGAAGAAAATTCGCAGTTACAAAACTTTTTCTCATGCCTTGGGATTCAAGCTCGACAACCCTAAATATTCACAAAAAGCACATGCAAACACCTATCAAATCTAAAGATAGATTTCCATGCATAAAAGCGTGTGGCACTTTCGCATGCAATTTTGCATGGTGAACACGTGGAACATGGCCAAAAATTTTTTTCCGGCTCGGCCTTGCGGCCTTGCCGAAAATGCCTTCGGCGTGCAAGGGGGCTATGTCCAGCCCCCCTACAACTCTCTGTCCAACAACCTTTCAGGTTTCCATTCCTTGGCCTTAGGACTCGTTGGGTGGGTACCTAGGGCACTAGATGAGATCTTAGTCGACTGCTTGTCACTGCTAGAATAAGTCAAACGGACTTCACATTTCAACAATTCACTATGCAATGAACACAGGTTAAGACTTGGTTGGATACACGGATTTTGATTGGGCTGGTGATCTTGATGATCGCAAGTCCACATCTGGCTACAACTTACACCTTGGTTCTGGTCCCATTTGTTGGCAGAGCAAGAAGTAGCATGCTATTGCTCTTTCTTCGACTGAGGCTGAGTATCGGGGGGCTGTCAATGCTGCTACTGAGGCTATCTGGCTTTAGAATATCCTCACCGAACTTGGCATCACCTTTCAGAAGACATCAATCATCTACTGTGACAACTAGAGTGCCATCCAGATCTCGAAGAACTTGGTTCATCATTAGTGGACCAAACACATCGAGATCCACATGCATTTTCTCAGGGAGTTGATTCAGGAGTAGGTCATTGATTTGCAGTACTGTCCTACAACAGACCAGGTTGCAAATATCTTCACCAAACCCTTCACTAAGAGCAAGTATGTTCATCTTCGGTCTCTCTTGGGGGTGCGGGCCATCTCTTCTGGGGGGGTCACTTAGCCCTTCTTGCTTTATTCTCTTTTTTGGGGAGGAGTTTTTTCCCACTGGGTTTTCTTCTTTTCTCCAGTTATGAGAGATTTTTGTACATGGGTACTGTTGTGACCCAATCACACATCGCCCCATTGCAAATGGGGACCCCCTTTTTCTTTTCAAGCTCTAATGCTTTGCTTGAGCCTTGGATGGTGTCTTAGCACTTTTTCATGATGAAGTCCGTGATGTTTGAGTCTATAGCTTTGTGGTGAATACAATAATCTCCTGATGACCTGATCATGATGTTCTGAGATCCTGAAAAATGACTAAGTCTGATATTCTGAAATCCTGAAAATTGGCTAAGTCTAAAATCTGGTAGATCCCTCAAAATCTATAATCTGCATGTCAAATCCGGTGGATCCGAGACCTATCTCAAACATCCTGAAAGGTATATTGAAAAATATTTAAAGTATAAGAAATTCAATCTCTAAACTTATACTTTAAATATTTTTCAATATACCTTACCCTGGGGACTTTCAGTTTTAGGTGCATATTTGCTCTAAGAGGTTAGGCGCGTTTTCCCACTTGCAGAAGCCCAGATGGCACCTAAGGTAGAAACTCAAATGTGCGCCTTGAGCAAGGATAGGTTAAAACTAAGGCGCCTTGTTTGAAAAAGTTGTCAAAAGGCCTTAAGTATTGAAAATTTGACAAAAATAAGACATTTAAGTTTAGGCGCCAATTCATCCATCTGGAGTCTAGGCGCATTTTGCATGTGTAGTATCCATTTTTAGCGCCTTGATGAGAGATGAGGTCTAAATCAATGATAGATAGCGCCTAAGGATGATGTAATCTCAAAAGGATGTAAACAAGTGTTAAGAGCCTTTAAAAATATCAAAGAATAAGTTAAGTTGAAGTAAGGCGCATTTTCATACCTTGATCATCATCTAGGGCTCCTTGCAAAGGAAGTCTATGAGCAACATCAAGTAAGGCGCAATTTCTTGCTTCTACAATCACCTTCGAGCGCCTAGGAAACTAAGTGTTTGTAAAGATGAATTTGAGCGCCTAACACCCAAAGGCACACCTCTTGAAACTCCACAAGAGTTTAGATCCATGAAAATAAAGTAAGTATCCTTCCAAGAGATAAGGCGCCTTTTCTTGTCTCCACCATCCATTTTGGCGCCTAGAGGAGAATGAGCTTCAAGTCACTTCCAATAATAGCGCCTAGCGTTAGAAGCCCCCCAAATGACTAAAACTTACCAAGGGAGATCTAGGCACCATTTCATGCTTTACCCATCACCAAAATGCGCCTAGATAAGGGGTTTGAGACTATTATTAAATGAGGCACATTTTTGTTTCTAAATTACCCATTTTGGCGCCTTGGAACTAAGTGCATGAAAATTATGAGGAGCGCCTAGGATGAAATCCACTTGAATATACAAGCTTTGAAAGATTGTTGGCTTGGGTGAAGTTTTTAAGAACACCTACAAGGTTTGAACACATAAAAGGTGAAAGAGACACTCACCTATGTCAAGGCGCCATTTCACACTTGTAACAACCTAAATTTGTGCCTAGAGGTGAGAATGATTATCTCCAAGTAGCTAGGTGCCTTTCCTTGTTTTTTCTACCTAATTTTTAGTGCCTTGAGCAAGGAGAGTGGGCATCATGAATCAAGGCGCCCTTTGCCATCAAAACAACCTCACATTGGCGCCTTGGAGGAAATCAACTTAAAACTACAAGTCTTGGAGGTTTTTCATGTTTTGATGACGTCTTTTGAGAACAATTACAATGATTGAAGGATGAGGTGGGTGAAAAAAGTCTTCATCTAGCTTAGGCACCCATTCAACTCTGAACAACCTTACATTTGCGCCTAAAATGAAGGGGACTTTCTTAAACATTTAAGCATTGAGTAACAAGCATGAAGACCTTAGGCACAATTTTCAACTCATTTTACCTTTGATGAGCGCCTAACTTGGAGAGAACACCTATTAGCATCAAGGCGCCAATTCCTACTCAGAACATCACATATTTGCGCCTAGGCATAAGGAAGCTTAAAACCATGAATTTTGATGTTGAAGAAATCAACTAAGTGATATGAGGCACTCTTTTTATCTCCCACAACCTCAATTTGCGCCTCAAGTGCAAAGCCATGATCTCTTTTCATCAAATGGGCGCCTAGGTAAGGAGGGTCATGATAGTCATTTTTGATCATTTGGAAACATAAAAATAGCAAGAAGACCCCAATGAAGCCTAGGTGTATTTCCCTGTCTCTCCACACCTTAGCAAGCGGCTAAGGGGAAATTGCATCCAATGACACCATTGATTGAGCGCCTTGAAAGAACGAACCATCATAAGTCATCTTCAATGATTTGAGAACATAAAATGTCAAGTGTAAAGCCAATTTAGCTAAGGCGCAATTTTCCTCCCTAGAAACCTCAATTTGCGCCTTATGAAAAATGCATCAATTTCCCTTAGGTAGTAGGTGCTTAGAAGGTAGAAGTCATCCTAAGACATGTTTAACCATTTAGAATTGTAAAATTGCAAGAGTAAAGACATTTAAGCCTAGGCGCATTTTTCATCAATGCCAACCTATTCTAGCACCTAGGAGGAAGGTGCATGAAATGACATCTTTGAACGATTTCCCTGAGGGATATAACCATTTTAAGATCTATCCCATTGCTTGAATCATTAAAATGACAAATATGAGGTCAATTAGAGCAAGGCGCACATTTCCACTTTCACATACCTCAATCTGCGCCTTGAATTGGAGGAGTTAGTTTATGCTTTAAAATGATTTCTATGTGTTTATATGATTCAATATTTGTCAATAATTTAATATGTGGTTTCCTCTATGTTGTAGGAGAAGGGATGGAGCTAGGAAGTCATTCAAGGAACTAGCCGTTTGGAGTCATCTTCAAGTGAGGAATGAAGCTAGAAGGCCATTTCTAGTGAAAAGAAACATCATGCTCGCCACTCTTGGAGGAAGACTTCATCATCAATGGCATCATGTCTGAAGACATTCATCTATCACTTCAAGTTCTCCCAATCTTCAAGTATCAGAAGAGTCTCCTACTCAATAGAATCATCATTTATACTACTCCCTATCAAGAAGCATCGAAGAGATCAACATACATCCTGCAGAGAAGAAGAAGAACAGAGTTAGTCAAATGAGCAACAAGTATCATACATCCTACTTACAATGAACAAGGCAAGATCAACAAGATACATCCCAAACATACAAGTTCAAAGTAGTTATGTTCGAAGACTATACAAGATGATACAATTTGGGAATATGCCCCAAAAGCAAATTGATTAACAGTTCAAATCCACAAAATTGCTGAGATGGCATCTATGTGGCATATACATATCATCATTCAATCACAATTCGCCAAGTCATTCAACAAGAAGGAAGCCAAAGAAGACGTCCATGTGGAAGATGCTCTAGAAGATTCCATCTTATCCTTGTCTTCTTGGAAAACGTGCCTTCATTGCCTCTATTGTGTACTAAAAATAACAAGTTGTTGTAACTATTGGTAATCATTTATGTTTAGGGTTTTAGGCTCGAGCTATTGGTGGTGCCTGCATAAGTATTCAGGTTTCAAGCATTTAAACATGCAGGCATCCTCCCAAAAAGTCCAAAAAAGTTCTAAGTCTTTGGGCCTCCTCATCATATTTCAAAGGTAACCTGATATTTCTTAAGGAGAGGAGGTCATCATCATCATATTTCGAAGCATCATCCTGATATTTCTTGCGAGGGTCATTTTTCATACCAACCTGATTTTCCAAAGCGGGGGTGATATTTCTAATATCAGTTATATTCAAACATCACCCCGATGTTACAGCAGTGCTACAGTGCAGCTTGATATTCTTGTGGGGGGCGATATTCCAAATATCAGGTGATCTTACGAATATCACCCCGCCGAATATCACCTTATGCAGACATGACGATGACATCATCAAGGTCCGATGGGGTCATATTCCAAGTTTTTCAATCCGGCCCGATATTTTGAATTAGGATGGGGGGTCATATGTTTAACATCAGTCATCTTACAAAGATCACCCCGATCTTACAATATAATGGTGACGTCATCAGGATGTCAGTGGACATGATCATGTGGATCATCAGTGAGACATATGGTATCAGCAAAGCAGGAGGATCTTCCTCCGATGCATCAGGTTGTGCCGATGAGGGTGAATATTGGGGTGATATTTCACATGAAGGTAAGGTTGGTCATCAGGCTGGTTTTCAAATATGAGGTTATACTTTCCCGCGGGGTGATATTTCACATCAGGGTGATGTGAAATATCGGGGTGATATTTCGTCTCGGGCGAACATGTAGGTGGCTCGCCGATATTAGGGGTCTGGCTGACGGGATATCATGCGGGAGGATGATGATGAGGTTTATATTGGTGCCGTCGGGAGCAAAATCGCCGACATCATATAGGCTCACGGCCTAGTATATAAAGTGATAAGGAGGTCGCCGCGGGGTGCATGTGGGATAATTAGTTCCCACATGATTTGAAATATCAGGATGATATATCTTGGCGGGAAAGTTTCAAGAGCACACAGTCAACTGTTTTTCCCAAGGCCGCGGGTTGGTGAGCCATTAATGGCGGATGTTACAGGGTATGGGCGAAGGCATGGACGGATCAAGTACCCGATTGAAGATGTGAATCCCCAGGCGGTGGCGCAGGGCGCGATATCACTTCCTGTCTTCTCCTCTATCTGCTGCATTCAATGTTTGAGCACCATTTCCTCAGAATGAACTGTATCTGGCGGACTTTTGACTTTTGCCATGTAATTAATGCTGAGTA